>OY757936.1:23856489-23888989 GCA_963585895.1 Sepioteuthis lessoniana | reverse complement strand
GTAGAATTCCTAGTGATTGCGCTGCTGCTGCGGCTGTTGTTGTTGCTGCTGCTGATTTTATTCTCTTTTACCGAGAACAACGAATAAAAGAATCGCTACCTGGTCTGACCAGGAGACTCAAAAAAATAGCCGAAAAATAGCAAAGAAAAAGGGATATAGTATTAAAAAAATATTTAATTGAAACAATTTAAACACCAGGAAATTCCACAGTTCCTTTAGAATATGAAATAATCTTCCACGATATATATATATATATATATATATATATATATATATATATATATATATATATATATATATATTTGAGACTCGTTCAAAAAGTTCCAAGCCTCGTCCACAGAGAACAGCCGCAGCTGGACATTTTCGTTTTGACAACATTCTACCACTTATAGAACTAGAAAAATTAATTTAAATGTCTTAATTTCCTTGGATGTAAGGCCCATACCAAGTTAAGAGATGTTTGAGAAATCTAAAAACTAGGTGAGGCTTTTGAAAGAACCTTATATATATATATATATATATATATATATAAGATTCTTTCATATATATATATATATATATATATATATATATATGAACGAAACACACACACACACACACACACACACACACACACACACACACACACACACACACACACGTGCACGCTCAAACCCACATACACACATATATATATGTTGCTATGTCTAAAAGGTAAAGCGTGTTTAATATTGGTGATGGAATTTATACATCAAGAGGATAACGTATAGGAGTCTTCGTTCTGATGATCGCATGGATTAGAAACTAACAGTCACCAAGCGCTCTTAACTCTGTGTTTATGCTATCTCTCTCTCTCTCTCTCTCTATATATATATATATATATATATATATATATATATATATGTATACTCAGGGTGTTTAAAAATGTTTGCGTTCCACAGGTTTGTTTTGGTTTGGTTTCTTTCTTTAATGGCATATCAACCTTCGGGGGCTATTTAATGCCAAAGCCATCTTTACAGAAGAACATTAGTGGTACTATTTAAGCCAGCTCAGCAAAATGGCTGATATGTTAACTTTCTTGGACCTAATTTCCAATTAACATCTGTCTGCGTATTGAATCTTTTTTCTTTTAAAAGGATAATGTGAAAAGATAATAAATAGCAGAGATGCCCAAGGAGGCAGTGGAAACACTTAACAACCCATAGTTAGGGAAGATAAGAAGGTTGATATCTTCCCCAAGTCCGAAAGTGAACGTAATAGCGCGACTACAGTTCGAACTCGTTTATGACCATGTCACAGTTCAGAACGTTAGCCACTACGACACGGAGACTTTTCTGCCCAAAATAAGTACATCTAGTTTATTTCATAGTAATTTCAATTTTTTTAATTACAAAGGTGTTGCAATTTTGTGTAATTATGTAACGAAGAACGAAACCGGTTTCAACGTTCACTACACCATAGACACACGATGGACAATATAGGAAGATAATAAATAATCATCTCTCGTAGAAAATGGGCGTGTCCGTTGGGTGCCTCGTGAGGTGTCACGTGACAATTTTTGAATCTCTCTCTCTCTCTCTCTCTCTCTCTCTCTCTCTCTCTCTCTCTCTCGACCTTCACTGCCTCTGTTCTTTAAATAGTAGTGGCGTTGTCTCCTGCTCCTGCCATGAAACTGTAAAGTCACGTTGCCAAGGCCATTTTACTTTCTTTTTTTCAGGTAAGCCTTTTCCCATTCTACAATTCTTTGCTGAGTATTTGAGGGAGGAAATGAATTATTATTTCCCTTGGAGAATGGCCGTGTTCGTTGGGTGCCTCATGGAGTGTAACATGACAGTTCAGAAACACTTTCTTGACTTCCATTGTCTTTGCTTTGTGAACAGTAGAGTTGTCTCTTTGTTGTGGAGAAGTGTCTCCTTTAATGGACATCATCGAGTAATTCTTTTCACATTTTTACCCCTTCCATATACTACTTGTTCATAGTGCATATATACGTATTTCTAACTGTTGAGACACGTTTGCGCATTACTTCAATGTTACTTGGGTGTATATTATATGTTGTATCGTGGTAAGGAAGAGATACACTGTGAAATAAAGAGTTAATTATTTATTAACTGAAGTGGTACAGTCCGACAAATATAAGTCTCACGCTGTGGGTGTTACGTCCGAAATTGGTCTTACTACAGTCCGAGATCTTGAAGAACTTTATTTATTCTCCGTCCCACCACCGGATAAGTACGACACAAGGCTTTTTTAAAATGGTTCCGGACGCAGGCCAGCAGCCCACACGTGTCCGGCAAAACCCAAAATTACCCTCGGCCCCGGCGCCCCAGACGCCAGGAAACAAACAAACAAACAACAACAACAACAACAACAACAACCCTCGTGCTGAAAAAACACGACGTTTTTTATATCTCCGCGATACCGGAAGTCACGTGGTACGAGCCACTATACAACATTATGCATATAATAATTGTTTCGGCATGAGTAAATTAGTTTGTCTTTATTTACGTTTATTCTATGTTAGTACATCACGGATATACTAATGCTAATACCTGATCCTTTAAGCATACCGTTAACTGGTGACCCAAACATAACGGATTAATTTACGACGCATTAACGCGTTGAATAACGCGTCACTTTTGATTAATTTTAAACATGTTTTTAAAAATTCGCCGGATTTTTAAAACAACCATAACAACAAAACAAGAAACAAACGAATAAGCAAAAAATAAAAATACACACACACAAACACACACACATATATATATATATATATCAGCAGTCGTATAGATATTGCTATATGGATGCACTACGTAGACACTAACTAAACGGCTGAAGTAGAAGCTCGACGGCAATTACACAAGAATGTTGAGAGCAATATTGAACAAGTCCTGGCGGCAACACCCCACAAGACACCAGCTGTACGGCCACTTGCCTCCCATCACGAAAACTATACAAGTTAGACGAGCCAGACACGCAGGACACTGCTGGAGAAGCAAGGACGAACTCATCAGTGATGTACTCCTATGGACTCCTGCATATGGCCCAGCAAAAGCAGGACGACCAGCTCGAACATACATACAGCAGCTATGTGAGGATACGGGATGTAGCCCAGAAGACCTGCCAGAAGCGATGAATGGTAGGGAGAAGTGGCGAGAGAGGGTCAGGGATATCCGTGCTAGTGGCACGACATGATGATGATGATGATAATAGAAATATATATGTGTATATATTATTTATGAATATTTATTAATATATTTACATATATTTATCAATACATATATTTATTGTATAAATAGATATATATGAATTTATTTCCATGATATAAATTAAATTTATATATATATATATATACTCTTTACGTGTTCGATTATCTTTCGACATTTTTCGAAAAGGTTCACTGGATTTGAAAAAGAGAAAAAATTATATATATATATATATATATATATATATATATATATATATATATTCTTTATGATTTGGTTTGGTTTCTTGGTTTAATGGCATATTAACCTTTGCAGTTTATTAAATGCCAAAGCTATTCTCCTAGAAGTGCAGTAGTGGTACTATTTAACCCATAGCTGTGTGGATAAGAGGGTTCATAATTTTCCTAAGGGTATTTGACCGAAATATTCTTTATGTATCTGATTACATATATATATGTATATAATATGTATGTATGTATGTGTGTGTGTGTGTGTGTTCATTCATCTATGTATTTATTATACAAATAGATATATATAAATAAATATTTTTTTCAAACAGGGGACATTTCCACACGAGACGGAACCTCTCTGAAACTGGTAGACAAATTCACCTACCTAGGAAGCAGTGTCTCATCAACCGAAAAAGACATCGACACGCGGCTAACGAAGGCATGGACAGCTATCGATAAGCTATCGATCATATGGAAATCAGACCTGACAGATAAAATGAAACGCAGTTTCTTCCAGGCAGCGGTCGTGTCGATACTGCTGTATGGATGCACTACTTGAACGCTAACAAAACGGCTGGAGAAGAAGATAGACGGCAATTACACAAAAATGCTGCGAGCAATATTGAACAAGTCCTGGCGGCAACACCCTACAAGGCACCAACTATATGGCCACCAGCCTCCCATCTCGAAAATTATCCAAATTAGACAAACCAGACATATAGGACACCACCGGAGAAGCAGGGACGAGCTCATAAGTGATGTACTCTTATAGACCCCCACATATGACCGAGGAAAAGCAGGACGACCGGCTCGAACATACATACAGCAGCTATGTGAGGATACGGGATGTAGCCCTGAAGATCTGCCAGAGGCGATGAACGATAGGGAGAAGTGGCGAGAGAGGGTCAGGGATGATGATGATGATGCCCTTGAAAGCGATCAGTGATGGTAGAATGTGTCCGACGAGACAATTTCTAACAACCCTTTAATAAAGTTAAATCAGACTTTAACAATCTTTTCAGATGACAAGGGGAAAAGATCAATAAAAAAATTTTTTACTCCCCACCCCAACTTTTCTTTGGCATTTTATGAAACCTACTTAAAAGAAAGACTGCAGCTTATTCATTATCATCATCATCATCATCACTTAGGTGTGCCGAGAGCACGTATTTTTTGGCTCTCATTCTCTCTCTCTCTCTTTCTCTCCCCCCTCTCTCTCTCTCTCTTTCTGAGCGTCCGTCTCTATCAGTCATCACTCGTTGCAAGTCCTCTAGATGATGAAAAGTGTCTGCACGGAGCTAATGAATTAAATATTTTACTGGTCCACAAACACTTATGTGTCTACGGGTTGGATTGCTCAGGAGAACGTTGCTTATGAGTTTTTCCTTACTTCACAAGCAGACCCTTAGCATGTCTTGTTCTGCATACTTAATTTGCATAATAGGAGGTAAGTGGTCGTACAGCTGCTATCGTCTTGGATGCTGCTTCCAGGATTTTTTGAAGATAGCACGCGACATCCTTGTGTAGTTCTCATCTAGAGGTGCAACCATAAAGTAATTATAGTACTGCTATACGAACCGAATAGATATGAAAAGGATTTCAACATGAATGATATGCACGCGGAACCAACTTTCCCGTATGATTACGCAAAATCAAGAAACGGTTGCTATGACATCAACGCCCGAAAGTAAACGCGTTTTTAAATCACAAACTGCACTAAAATGAAGATGAACGAACTTCCAATATAATGTCTGCTTTTAGTTGATCTGGTGTATATACCCCTCTGTCTTTTTCATTGTGAAGGTGCTTAGCTCCCTCAGCCTCGTGTAAGATCTTAGGGGAGCCCTACAGTAACATTTGATCTTTCTTCATTTGAAAACCCCTTTCTCTTTTTCATTGTGAAGTTTCTTAGCTCTTGCCAGACATTAGCGCTCCTACAGCAGCATTCGATCTTTCTTCATTTGAAACCCGTTTGTCTTTTACATTGTGAAGGTGCTTAGCTCCCTCAGCCTCTTGCCAGATATTAGGGCTCCTACAGCACCATTCGATCTTTCTTCATTTGAAACCACTCTGTCTTTTTCATTGTGAAGGTGCTTAGCTCCCTCAGCCTCTTGCCAAATATTAGGGCTCCTACAGCAGCATTCGATCTTTCTTCATTTGAAAACCCTGTGTTTTTCATTGTGAAGGTGCTTAGCTCCCTCAGCCTCTTGCCAGATATTAGGACTCCTACAGCAGCATTCGATCTTTCTTCATTTGAAACCCCTCTGTCTTTTTCATTGTGAAGGTGCTTAGCTCCCTCAGCCTCTTGCCAGATATTAAGGCACCTCACCCATTAACATTCGATCATTCTTCATTTAAAACCCGTCTATCTTTTACATTGTGAAGGTGCTTAGCTCCCTCAGCCTCTTGCCAGATGTTAGGGGTCCTACAGCAGCATTCGATCTTTCTTCATTTGAAAACCCTGTGTTTTTCATTATGAAGGTGCTTAGCTCCCTCAGCCTCTTGCTAGATATTAGGGCTCCTACAGCAGCATTCGATCTTTCTTCATTTGAAACCCCTCTGTCTTTTACATTGTGAAGGTGCTTAGCTCCCTCAGCCTCTTGCTAGATATTTAGGCTCCTACAGCAGCATTCGATCTTTCTTTATTTGAAACCCCTCTGTCTTTTACATTGTGAAGGTGCTTAGTTCCCTCAGCCTCTTGCCAGATATTAGGGCTCCTTACCCATTAACATTCGATCTTTCTTCATTTAAAACCCGTCTGTCTTTTTCATTGTGAAGGTGCTTAGTTCCCTCAGCCTCTTGCCAGATATTAGGGCTCCTACAGCAGCATTCGATCTTTCTTCATTTGAAACCCGTCTGTCTTTTTCATTGTGAAGGAGCTTAGCTTCCTCAGCCTCTTGCCAGATATTAGGGCTCCTACAGCAGCATTCGATCTTTCTTCATTTGAAACCCCTCTGTCTTTTTCATTGTGAAGGTGCTTAGCTCCCTCAGCCTCTTGCCAGATATTAGGGCTCCTCACCCCTTAACATTCGATCTTTCTTCATTTGAAACCCGTTTGTCTTTTTCATTGTGAAGGTGCTTAGCTTCCTCAGCCTCTTGCCAGATATTAGGGCTCCTCACCCATTAACATTCGATCTTTCTTCATTTGAAACCCGTTTGTCTTTTACATTGTGAAGGTGCTTAGCTCCCTCAACCTCTAGCCAGATCTTAGGGTTCCCATGCAAAATTTTGGAGGTCAACCCGTAACTCATTAAGCGCCTTTCGCGTCTTGTGTCACGTGATGGCTCACGGAGACGAAGAGGTAGGACTGATACTATCCTCCCGGGTTGAATTAGCATTTTCTAGCAGTCAAAAAGTGACCGTTAAGAGAGAATGTGGGTCACAGAGGGGATAAACATGTTGGTACTTAGTGACCCCAGGTCACCGGACATCGGAAGGGGAAAGAGAGAGAAGCCAAATGATTGGCTGGGACCCCAGAACGGAAGTGGGGCTCCCTTCCCCTCAGCGGAAGTAAATAGGAAGAAATTTTGTTTTTTGAGCAAGGCTCGTGGCAGACGGACCATAGCCATTTTACTCCGGGCTGAAGAGAAAAGATTAACTGAGACACGAAGGACTCCAAATCCTTCAAGCCAGTATTAAAAACAGAACAAAATCTAGTAGCCCGTGAAAGAAGAAAATTCTCCAGTGGAACCCCGTCGAAAATAAGATAAGTAACTTTGGGGACATTTTTCCTTTATACCCAAATTTCGTTTACCACTCTCTCTATCTCTCAATTCGAAGAAGGATAAAAGCCAAGAAAAGACATTTATATTCGTGGACTGTCCAATTATATGTTTTGACACTCTGAACGTGTATATATAAGTAGTAAAGGATTTTATGTATTTTCATGTTACCATGTGGTCTATGTTGTTACTTCATGCTTTCTTTTCAGCTTCTATTCGCCTTATGTTATCTTGCTTAGAATTGTCCAATTAATTCCTAAAGTATCACACGGGAAACCGGAGTTGCCGACTACTGCAATATTAATATTATCACAACTAAAACCTATAGGCTCATTATCTTCCATTGTCTCGGGGAAGGAAGAAAGCGGCCTGGTGGGTGTGTGATAGTGTGAAATTTGGAACCCCTTGCCAGCGGCTGTCAGTCTGGTCCTAAATTATTCCCTCACGTAATATGCCAGTTCTTATATGCCTGAGAGAAGAACTCTGAACAGGACTTATTCTGTAGGGGATCAAGTGCCAACCTGCCTCGTCTTCACACCTGCGAAAATAAAGTCCCGTTTTGGGATTTTAGTCAATTTGCCGTCACACTTGTAATTATGGAATCATTATAGTAAATTCTCAGGACTTTTGTGCAGATGTTTCTTCGGGTACCCTTAGCTCATGACTAAAAATGATCCATCTTAATTGTTCCACACTTGGTGATTGTTGCTGGAAATTTACTTAATTATTATAACCTTACCGGGCCATTGGCTTAATGAGTATAGGGTTTGCCAATGGGAGACGGGGGTTCAATCCCTTCTCGATTCATACCAAAGTTTCAAAAAATGGTATTTGATTCTGCCTTAACACTCAGCATTATATGGTACGGAGGAAGGGTAAAGTGGAGCTATCCAGGGAAAGGAGAAGCGCCCTCCTCTACACCTTGGTGTGGTAGCTGTTTATAAGGGAACTTTCGGGTCATCCTCCACTACGGTCGCCAACTTTACTTATTATGACCTTATGTCAGACTAAGCTTCGTATTTAGTGGTCCTAGTAAAACGTCAAGATTTCAAATCTTTCTTAATCTACCTATTTCTAGTTAGCCTTGAGTTGTACAACATTCATATTTATCTGATATAGTTATTATTATTTTCATTCTATGCGAGCTTTTCATACCCGATTCAATTGGTAGTTTTTCACTATAGTTTGAGTGATAGCAAATCTCTTCGGGTTTCTAGGACTTTTCTATGTATTTTAACTGATCCTAGTGCTATCGTCTTGATGGTTTCGATTCTTATCATGAAAAGATAATAATAATAATAATAATAATAATAATAATAATAATGATAAAACTAAGAAAAGCCACAATAAGATACTCTTTTAAGTTTAGGGTGTAGTGTTTAAAATATTTTAAATAATTTATAAATACACTGAATCCGAACAAGTTATCATTGAAAGTTAAAAATTACAACGTTTCTCTTTTATATGAGGCATTGTCATGTAAACAATTAAACAAATAGATTTTCTTTGATTGAATGACGTCATTGAAATCTTAGCGCCGTGGAAGATAGATGCTAAAGACTTTTCTGCATCTTGTTTTGCCTGAAGACAACACCACCAATGTGGCTCTCTTGTTCTTGAAAATGGACAGAGTATGATCGAAAGCACTGGCACCGAGAGGAAAAGTCCTTTGATACTTATATATATATATATATATATATATATATATATATATATATATTCCCTTGTAGAGAAACAAGAAAAGTTGAATAAAATGTTTAATGATATGCGTCTTGCCCGTCACATTGGATAAGACATTGCAAATACACACATTCACACAAACACGTATAGTCATAAATAACTTTACACACACACACACACACACACACACACATGCACGCACACACACATATACTAACAAATACACACACTCACTCGTATATATATATATATATATATATATATATGGTAATCATTTCGTTTTTTAACATTAAACCTTCATTAGCGTATTTCGATATGTGATGTATCTTGAGAATTTTATTTAAATTGAATTTTCCTTTTCTTAAATGAAATGAAAAAAATGATTGAAAAAATTCTATTTCCGTTTGTGGCGTTCTGTTTCAAAACTGTGTGATGTTATTTGTGTTTGAAACTTATTTTAAAAACGTAACGTATTTCCTTTAAAATTTTCTTTCTTTCTTTCTTTCTTTCTTTCTTTCTTTCTTTCTTTCTATCTATCAATCTATCTCATTCTCCTTATATCTGTGCCCTATTTCAAACATTCAATAATTACATTACTCTATTTTGAAACAGTATGCCACTAACAGAAATAAAAAAAAACTTTCTCATTTTTCGGTTTTTCTAACAAAAAAAAAAAAAAATTAGATTTAAATAAAATTCAGAAAATACATAACATATTCACACACACACACACACACACACACACACACACACACACACACACACACACACACATATATATATATATATAATTACATGTGTGTATATATATATATATATATAAATACGTGCATAAGACCTTACATCCCAGATATGATATAAACAGACTCTATGTGTCAAGAAAAGAAGGGGGAAGAGGTCTCGCCCGCATAGAAGATAGCGTCGATACATCGATAAGACGTCTCGAAGACTAAATAAAAAGAACGAAGAAAAACTCATTACAGCGACCAGAAACAAAACAAACAAAACAAGTATCAACAGATAAAAATAGAAAAACAAAAATGGCAAGAAAAACAATTGTATGGACATTTCAAGCGATAAACAAGACAAATCTCACACGAGAAGACTTGGACATGGCTAAGAAAAGGAAAACTTGAGAGTGAAACTGAATTTCTTTTAATGAAAGCTCAAGGATCGACTATGTCAAAGCAAAAATAGACAAGACACAACAAAATAGTAAATGTAGGTTATGTAATAATAATAATAATAATAATATATTAAATTCAATAAAGGACGTAGTTCCGTGAAGGTTCACGAGTTCGACAAACACCTGAAGAAGGCCGGAGGACATATCGGCCGAAACGTTGTGGAAATGACCATAAATATGAAGACAATAGTCCGAAAACCCTTATTGATAAAAATATTAAAAACTGTGGAATATATAGTGACGGCTATACCAATTGTGATTGGTGCACTTGGAACCGTCACCAAAAGACTGGAAATGGAATCGGAACTGTTGGAAATCAGTGAAAGAATCGAGACCTTTCAGACTAAAGCATTGTTGAGATTAGCCAGAATAGTAAGAAAAGTCCTGGAGACTCGAGGAGACTTGCTGTCACTCAGACTCCAGTAAAAGACGACTAGTTAACGCTGGTGCGAGAATAGATAAGACGCAACAAAACAGTAAATGTAGGCTATGCGGTGACAGAGACGAAACGATCAATCACATAATAAGCGAATGCAGCAAATTAGCACAGAAGGAGTATAGGGCGAGATACGACTGGGTCGGCAAGGTGATCCACTGGGAAATGTGCAGGAAATTTCAGTTCGACTATACAAACAAATGGTATATGCACAACCCGGCACCTGTCCTAGAAAATGACTCGCATAAACCCCTATGAGACTTTAACATACAAACGGATCACCTAATCCCGGCCAGAAGACCAGACCTCATAATAATCAACAAAAAAAAAAAAAAAAAAAGAGGATCTGCAAAATTGTAGACTTTGCTGTCCCGGCGGACCACAGAATAAATCTGAAGGAAAGTGAAAAGAGGGATAAGTACCTCGACCTTGCTAGAGAATTGAAAAGCGGTGGAACATGAAAGTAACGATTGTGCCAATTGTGATTGGTGCATTAGGCACAATAACTAAAGGATTATTAAAAGGCCTGAAGGACTTGGAAGTTGGCGGACGGGTAGAGACTATCCAAACGACAGCATTGCTGAGAACGGCCAGAATCCTGAGACGAGTCCTGGAGACTTGAGTAGACTTGCTGTCACTCAAACTCCAGTGAAAAACCATCAGCTAACACTGATGTGAAAAATTCTAAAGAAAAATAATTACGAACAAATGGTTTACGCACAGCCTAAAATCTGTTCTGGAGAATGAGACGTACAAACTCCTCTGGGATTTAAAGACACAAGGAGAGCACCTAATCTCGGCCAGACGATCAGACCTTATAATAATCAACAAGAAAAAGAGAACTTGCAGAAATGTGGATTTTACTGTCCTGGTTGACCACAGAGTAAAATAGTTGACACAATTTTATGTAGAACCCAGACATGCGCAGACAAACAAACATACACACATTTTGCTGATTTAATTATTGAATGCAAAACACAAAACATGATAACTTCAGAAAAAATAAACATATCAAGCGAAGTAAAGGAAAAAAAAATCAGTAGTATAAATATGTTTTTTATGGTATATCAAGCTTCGTGGGTTATTTAATGTCAAAGCCATCCTTGTAGGAAAAAATAAATAGTTGCTGAAGAAAGAGAATTGGAAAATGACGATACAATTACATCACGTCAATGAAATACGAAACATGAAAACAACACCATCTTTCAAAATACGTTTGGAATAAGAGGAAATAAAGCGAAAATACAAAACCAATTGTACAACGAAGTATAAAAAAAAAGAAAAAAGAAAAGGAAACTCCGAATACAGAAACAAAACATTGTAATCAACGCAAAAGAAAAAAAGAAACTTTGTATAATCGAATATAAAAAGACAAATTGTTGAATGAAAGAACGAACTCGTTTCAAAATGCCGACACGAGATACTTTTTTCTAAAAAAAAAAAGAAAGAAAGAAAGAAAAGAAAAAAGCACGTAGAAGAAAGCAAGGTAACACATCTGAAAAGCGACTTGAAGTAAAAAGGACGTCCACGCAGAACACAAAACTACAAATTCATTATGACAGTTTATTTGTACATCTGTCGGTGATATTGCGAGATGTGTCGAAAGTATAAAATAAAGTTTGGAGGCAGTACGTGTTCCTCGCAAGTATTTTTCCTAACAAAACAAAAACAAAACCTGAATAACTTTAAAATAAAGGTTTATAATTCAGCTGAAATATTGTACCAAAGAACTCACAATGTTCTTGTTGTTGTTTTCGCCTTTAGCGCCTCTCAGGTTTTGGTGGGTACGTAGCGTAGCGTAGTTTCCTTGTTGTTAGCGGCGAACTCTCTGGTGAATTGGTCCATCGCTTTCTTTTTATAACTCCTAAGAGGATCAAAACTGAGAATTAATTTTTTTATTTATTGCGGACTTTTCCCCCTCATCTTGGTAGTTTTTGTGTTGTTTCTTCTTTCACTACGTTTCGGCCAAATTTCACCTCTGGCCTTCTTCAGGTGATTTACCGCGACCTCGGATAGGAATGCTGAGTCTTGTAACCGTATCCCCAGTAATTACTGCCTTCCATAGTTGTTGTCTATCGCACCACGTTTTTGACCAAGTAAACCTCTGGCCGGCTTGGGTAGGATTTGAAACCGCTATCTTCCGCAATAAATAAAAAATTAATTCTCAGATTAAAAGCCTCATCTCAAAATGATTCCAATTAAAGACAAGGATCAAAACTGGTATGAATGTTTTTTTGGGGAAAGTACTTGATTGGTTAAAAAAGATCTATAGGCGCGAATTTTGTGTATTGTGGTTTGGATCCTTTTTTTTTTCTAGAATGTTCTAATGTTTGTTGATTGGTTTAAAAATGTGAGTGCGAATTTTGTGTATGTATATGAAATCTACGCTACACATCGATAAGACGAAAGATTGATTACAGCGATAAGAAACAAAATAAACAATACGAGGATCAACAGACCAACAATAACTAGAAACCAAAAATGGCTTAAAAAACAATTGTGTAGACAATTCAAGAGACAAATAAAGCGAAATCTCACACGAGAAGACTTGGATATGGTGTTGTACTCCCTACATAATGGACTCACCCTTCCCCATTTATATTTATTTCCTGGCGTCTGAGGCTCCCCTGTTGGGGGAATGCCGACGGGGCCGAAGGTACTTTTTGGAGTTTGTCGGACGCGTGTGGGCGGCGGCCCAGCGTCCGGACCCACTTTAAAAAGGCCTTGTACCGTACTTGTCCGGTAGTGGGATGGAGAACAAATAAAGTTAACCAACAAGTTGTTTTTACATTGCCTATTGTTTGTTATTTATTTACTGGCGTCTGAGACGCCCCCATTAGGGGAATGCCGACGGGGCCGAATGTATTTTGGAATTTTGCCGGACGCGTGTGGACTGCGACCCAGCGTCCGGACCCACTTTAAAAAGGCCTTGTGCTACACTTGTCCGGTTGTGGAATGGAGAACGAATAAAGTTAACCAAGAAGAATGGCTGACATATATTGTACTGTTAAATGGGTCGGCAAATGTAGCTAGCTTGGTCTTCTTAGACTACATGACAGCTTTCTTCCCCTCCCCCACAAGATGTTAAGGCTTCGTGCCTTCCTTAATGTATTTTAAGGAAATAAACGGAGTTAACCAAATTAGCGTGACACAATCACGTGTGATACCATCTGCGTAGTGGACAGATAGTCACTACCCCACTGGACTCTCAGCTTCCTATTAACTAACTACTGTTTAACCAGGTTCACTTGTATCTTGTTTCTGTTACTTGAATATATATGCTTTTCTATCAACCTTTTTGCGTTCCTCGTGTCTTTCTGTTGTCAGCACCACAGCACGTGGCTAAGAAAGGGAAACCTTAAGAGAGAAACTGAATCTTTTCTACTAGTAGCACAAAATAACAGCATAAGGACCAATTACGTTAAAGCAAAAATAGTAAATGTAGGTTATGTGGTGATAGAGAAGAAACGATCAATCATATAATAAGCGAATGCAGTAAATTTGCGCAAAGAGAGTTGACACGACTAGGTGGGGAAGGTAATTCACTGGAAATTGTGCAAGAAATAATAGCAGCTTTTTTTTTGTATAGACACGAAATAGGCTTTCATGATTGATTGATTTTAAAATCATTAAACGAACCTAGGGTTATCTCATGCCTTGAGGTTAGGGAATCGCGTTCATTGCAAGCTCATATTTGTGTTGTTTCTAAAAAAGGATTTTTGAACACACTTGATGTCAAGTATTCCTATCTAATACAAATAATTTTCATACAGTTGCATAGTTTCAAGTATTCCAATCTAATTAGCCTAGTGGGTAGAATGTGAGCCAATGGCCCGGGACACCGGGGTTCAATCCTAAGTCGAGTCACACCAAAGACTCTAAAAATGGTACTTGGTGCCGCCTTGCTTAACACTCAGCATTGTTAAGGGTAAAGTGGAGTAATCTAAGGAAAGGAATAGCCCCCTCCTCTACACTTCGGTGTCGTAGCTATTGAAAAGGGAGCTTTCGAGTCACCCTCGACTACGATCACCAACTTACTAATAACAATTTAGTTTTGATGTTGGTTAGTTTCTTTGTTTAATGGCATATCAACCTTTGTAGGTTATTGAATGCCAATGCTATTCTCCTAGAAGAACAGTAGTGGTACTATTTAACCCATAGCTGGGAGGATAAAGGGGTCATACCTTTCCCAAGGGTATTTGCCCGAAAGTGAACGTAATAGCGCGACTGGAGTACGAACTCGCTTACAACGATTCTGCAGTCCATCGCTTTAACCATTACACCACGAGGACACCCCCCCCTTTGATATTTGAGTTCCTTTCATTGGAAGATCAAAACGTGAAGAGAAAAAATAATCCAATTTTATATACATTAAAAAAAAACATTCCTAATAAGGGCATTAATGAAATCTATATTGGTTTGTTTGAATGATCAATTGTGCAGGAGGGGATGACTGAGATTATAGAAAATTAACTCGCACAATAAAAAAAAATTGTTTCATAACGTGAGAAGAACGAGATTTGAGAATTAATGTAGGCGTGGAGGTACGCACAGTGTAATGGTTAGTCGTAGAAAATGGACACGGTGACTCGTGTTCAAATTTTGCCCAAGGCTGTTTGCATTTCACATAAAGCAAGCAACCTTTGGAAAGGTATGAATCATATTTTTTTTCCATCCCGCTATGGATAAATAGTAGGACAGACTAAGTTCTTTAACCTTGGTACAGCAACCGGTGTAGGAGAAGGAAAACTCTGAATTCAAACTTGTTGAAATTTGCTTTAAAAATTGACCTTGTGTCGCATCCTACTCGTGCGGAGGGGTTGGTGAGGAGAGTGTACCTGAGATGAGAGAGAAATATTTTTTTAAATAAAGGATAAGAAATGCTTTAGAGTGGACTGTTAGATAAACAGAAGTTTCTTTAAAATGTGATAATTTAATGATTTCATTAAAATGTGATAAAAACTTGAATTTTGATTTTGTTTCAAATTGTTGTAATTTACCGATGAAATACAATAAAATGGAAAAAAGGGAATTCATAAAAAAAAAAAATTAAAAAAAACGGAATCAAACAAACTATGCCTGTGTATTTGGTACTCACCGGGCCACTGGCCGCATGAGTAGCACTCAGCTTTATAAGGTACGGATCACCGGGCCACTGGCCTCATGAGTAACACTCAGCTTTATAAGGTACGGATCAAGTAGCACTCAGTAAGGATCAAGGGTAAAGTGGAACAATCCAGAGAGAGGAGTATCTCCTTCCCTACACCTCGGTGTAGTAGCCAACCTTACTAACTCATTTTGTTTGGCTTCTTTGTTTAATGGCATACCAACCTTTGTAGGTTATTTAATGCCTAAGCCAACCTTCTAAAACAGAAGTGGTACTATTTAACCAATAGCGGGGAGGATAAGGGGGTTTATACCTTTCCCAAGGGTATTTGCCCGAAATTGAACATAATTGAGCGGCTGGAATTTGAACTCGCTTACGACGATTCCGCAGCCCATCGCTTTGACCATTACACCACGAGGACACCCCCACTCATTTTGTATTAATTCACTTATCCCACTTGCTATTATTGGTATTTATTTGATATCTGCATTAAACTATTTGTCCGTCTATAGAGGACAGACAGAACTTATTCCAATTTTTAGAATAGATTTGGTATCTCCACATAAAATCGTTTGTCCATCTAAAGAGGACTAACAAACTCTTTTCGATTCTTAATATAGAGAAACGCATCTTTGTTTTTTGCTAAATGAGTTCAGTTTTGACAGAAATAACATCTAAAGAATAGTGTTTATGAAATATATTGTTGAATGTCATTGTTTCATTCTTTTTATTTTTAACAAAATTCGAATTTAGATTTACGAACTGAAAACTTTTGTTGATAATAACACACAGTACTTTGTTTTCTTTCTTTCTTTCTTTCTTTCTTTCTTTCTTTCTACTATTTTTGATATTTTCTATGAATATCAACACAAAAATGAATCAGTCTCCATTGTTGTAACTTTAAGCCAAGCATTTCCCCATGAGTTTCGTTCCTCGTTTATTTTGGTTTTTTGCTTTGTTATAAAAAAAAACTGATTTGTGATATTGCTAATATCGATGTGTATAAAAAAAAAATAAAGACGAAACGAAAATTCAAGTTAGGTTTTGCATGTTGCCAAAAGGAAAAAAAACGAACAAACAAATAAACAAACAAACAAAAATAAATTAATAAAACGAAAAGCAAAAAAAAACTCTTGAAAAAAGGCGAGAGAAAAAAAGACAGAAAGAAAAAGAAAAAGAAAAAGAAACTGATACTTTCAAAAAAGGATTAAATCAAAATTGTTTTTAATATAGAAAATCACAATTTTGAGTTTTATAGGGTAACCTCTGGTATTCATGACAATAAAATAAACCATTGTATTTTCACGGCATGTCAATCCGTGTAGGGCTACTTTATACTTAGAGGTAAGGAAAGCGCATTCATGGAGCATTTATATTTAGATTTTTTTGTGTTCTTTCTTAAGCGTTTTTTGCAATCAGTAATATGATATCAAGTATTTCTATCAAATAGAAATAATTCACCCAGTTGTGTGGCTTCAAGTATTCAATAGTCATTTGTTTGCACACAGTTATATATGTTACATAGCCACATACATGAATATGCGAAATGTACATATAATGTTCATATATATATATATATATATATAGAACATAGGAATCTCGAAACACAAAAAACACGACTTCTTAGTTCAGGTACGAAACTTTTTATTACCTTTGAGTTTAAAGGTTCTTCGACATAAGGAGAGAGATACACATTCTTTCTATTCTGGCTTTTTCATCTGCCCCCTCCCATCTTGTGTGACACTTGCCCAAGGCCTCTGGCCTGGCTTCGGCAAGCAAGCAAAGCCAACCGTCTTCTCCCGAGGCAGGACTCAACTCCACTAACTTTCTTCAAAATTCCCAAAGTCCTCCGCGCGCTTCCGGTGCGTGGCATCATTCGCACTTGCTAGCCCCGTTTCCCATCTGGGCTATTGAGACATCTCTGAATGACACTTCTGCTCCGCCTGCGCACGCGCGTGAACACATGCGTTAATGTTGCACCTAAGTAACCCATGCACTGAGCCGAAAGGTTCTCAGCCTAACTAAATCCAAAGGCATAAAACGAAATCCCTCAGCCATTATATTACATATGGTTTCAAGTAACTAATAATAATAATCCCCAAAACAATTATAGCTTCAAGTGACTATTCTTAATATGAATAATTTGGTCTTTACTTTGGTTTGATTTTATGGCACATCAACCATTGTAGGTTATTTAATGCCAAATTCATTTTTATACATATAGACAGTTTTATTTCAGACAATTCAGTTTAACATAATTACGGTGTTTAAAGGGTAAAAACAGTTCTATTTCAAACTACTCCTTTTAGTCACAAAGTTAAATGGTTCCAGGGATGGCATCCCGCCACCCGGAATTAAGCCAAAAACACTTGATTCGTTTCAACCTTTTGACACAGATGCCTCACTGTGATCTTAGCCAAAAGGCCGAGAAGCGATATTTGTCGCTGCCTCCCACCAGACAGGACTTGATACAAGGTCAAAAGCCCGAAGGCCAATAAAAGTGGGTATAAAGGGAAGGGGAAGGTCGGGAACGAGCCGAGACTCGAACCCTGCTGGTCATTGACCCACTAAGTGCAATGTGGGTCTAATGAGTCAGGCAGTATCACGGATCGAAATCTAGATCCGGGCACGTCTGCCAGAATATAGCTTGAACTAGACCGTGAGGTCTAGTGCTATACAAGGGGTGCATAGGAGTCAAAAAAGCAGTTCGCCCACCCGAAAGTGTCCCAGCTGAAATTGGGAGCCTTTCGGCCTCGAATCTGCCATTGATCGATCTCCCATCCGGCACGAGTGCCAGACGACCCAGCCAAAAGACCGAGAAGCGACGTTAACGGTGAGTTCGAGTTTCTTTGAGTACCTCATTCATACCGCCTTGAGCCACACCTTAGCAGCAACTGTGTAAACTACTATATAATTGCCCGGTATCAAATCGAGATCAAAGCGAAGTGTTTCAAGTGATCAGACATTCCATAAACTAGCTGCTCTCGATGGAGTTGGGCGCTTGGATCGAGCGATCTTAATAACAGTTTTCACTCATATGGCAACTTGCCCGGAACGTGTTGGCTCTTGCCGGCATGGCCTTCACGGCATGCATGTGGACCCGTTGTGACAGTGGTTTTGTGGAAACGGCTGAGCACGCCTTCTCCCACTGCAAATAGGCTTGCGCCCTTTGGGACCATAGCATCAGTCCCAAGCAGTCGTGCTGCTTGACGTAGCATGCGTCATCAACAACACTGGTCTTGCGTGGACAGGTGTGAAACGATGGGTCTTTCTAGCGATCCTCGCCGTTGCTCGAATGGTGATTTAGACAGCTGAAGGGATCGTATGACAGTCTAAACTTTTCTGATTACGATCTGATTTCTTTTTTTAAGCATCAGAAAATACTTAGATCGTATAACATTCAACAAAAGGTTAGTGAAAGCAGCAAGCTTAGTCGTACGAAAGGGAACTCAGCTGGAGTATGCGTTATCTCCCCTTGTTCATGGCCACCACAGTACAGGTTCCTTCTCGGATCCTCACTCTGCGTAGGTAGGTGTCTTTTTCTTATTTTTGGAGAAGAGTATGCCCGTGTCATGGCTCTCTCATCTAGATATAGATGTCCAGGATCCACTCATCGGTATCTATCTGACTACTCACCAAACCAGAATGCAGCACAAGGCCATTTTATTGTGGGGACCACGCATGAATCGAGATTCATGCGTGGCAGGTTCAAAAATATTTAGCCCCGTCGGCATTCCCATATTTGGGCGCCTCAGACACCGAGCAATAAGCTCAACCGTGTAAAGCAAGTAAAGCCTGAAGGAACCCCCCCTCTGAGGTCAAGTTGTTCAATAGACATCCAACCACCTGGCACGAATGCTGAGTGGCCTGTTCGAAGGCAGCGTTCACTTTCTCTTTCCTTATCCCCTATAATCATTATTTTCTATTTCTCTTAAGATTCTCTGCTGAAAACTTCATATTTTCTCCCTCTCATACCCTTATTTCCCCGTGTTTTTTCTTTCCCTTAGATTAGCTCCATCCTCGTTTGGAAATAGCTCAGCTTTTTTTTTCAGCTTTGGTCGTAAAACAGTCAGCAGTTCAGATAAATATTATTATAGGTGACATTGGATAAGTAAAAATTTTGATTTTCTTCTTTTTTTTTTTTTTTTTTTAGATCTACCATCCTTTGTATTACAAAGTTAATCTGAAGAATTCATTGCATTGTGTCTTTTTCACAGTACTTTATATAACATTTATCATGAATTTCCAAACTTTTTTTCCATTATGTGCATCATCTAATTATTTTAACTTCTGTTATATACTCACATAATAAATATGCTTATATACACATATACATGTTCATGCAGGATACATACTGACGCAATAAATTAAGACGCAGTGACAAAGACGCAATGATAAGGAGAGATGCAGGAAGACTTCTTTATAAAAATATTTACCTCTCACTTTATTGCCAGGGTTCGAAAGGGTTGTTCAAGGTTTGCGTGTGAGAGGGAACTGGAGACCGAACATAACTGAAATATTTTGACCCCTCACTCTTATGGCCGTCACGTTGTATCTTTCTTGTTCTTTGATGCTCAACCGGAGGTCCAGAGGCCACTCTGCTGGGTGATGGCTTTCTTTCCGGCATCTTATCAGCATCTTCTCCGGACCTCAACTCATCTGGGCCCAAAGGCCCCTTCGGCCTGATGTGGCTTTCCCTACCACATCTCGTCTATAACTCCGTCCGATCTTCAACTCAACTGGCTGTCGAACTCCCTGAGTTATGTAATCATTCGACGCCCACTCGATCTTTGAAATAGAATGATTAATCGTCATCAAGCGGAAATAACTGTCATGCAGTTCAGAGGTCACTCTCTTCCGGTGCATCACTCTGTAGTGGCACAGTAGGACCTTCACCTTGTCCCATATTATCAGTCTTAATCCGCACACGCGATCTCTTTCTATTACTGGCCATTGGAATGTGTCTCTTCCTTCCGGTGCATCACCTTGGAATAGCATTTTTGGGCCGGGTCGAAGGTCAAAATATTACACTTAGGTAATATTTTCAAGTACGGCTTTTTGCATAGATTAACTGAGGTATTTTGGGGATTGGGGTATGAACGGGATGGATGATTGTCAATATTGTTAGAGTGAAGGAGTCAATGAGCGAGGTTCACAAAGATTAGCATAGTTGCATCTGTTGCGAAGAAGACAAATTCCTTCCTACTTCCCCGTAAAACAACAAGGCCTTGGGCTCAATTGTATATGGAAATACTCATATGTGACAAATAAAATTCGGTCAAAAAGCATAGATTCATTTGTTACTGATGGTTTCAGCCATTTTCAATAAATATCTATCATCTAGAATCATAGATGGCAAGAGTTAAGGATATGTCGGGAGTGCTCGTGGTGAAATGGTTATCGTCGTAGGAAATGGACACGGCGACACGAGTTCAAATCCTGGACGAGACTGATTGCATTTCACATAGGACTAATACCCTTTGGGAAAGGTATGAATCCAATTATTCTCCCTCCAGCTATGGGTAAATAGTAGGGCAGACTGGGTTCTTCAGCCTTGGTGAGGCAACTAGTCTAGGAGAAGGAAAACACTTAATTCAAACCTATAAAACTCCGCTTAAAAATGACCTTATGTCGTATCCTGCCCGAGCGGAGGGGTTGGGTAAATTATGATATGTCGGAGCACAAAAAACAAAAAAAAACATCATTCATCCATTGTGGGAAGCTGGTAAGACTCAAAACAAAATAGCTGTCCAAGTGGGATGCTCTCAGGCTGCCATCTCGAAAATAACAAGATAACCTTGTTCAAAACGGTATAACTAATTCAAAACAGCAGCTAGAAATAAACATAAACTGAATAGGATCCTTATTCTCAATCGATTTGACAATTGTGGGGAAGTTTTCAAAGCCTGAAATTAGTCTGGTGTTGCTGTTTCTCGACCCACAACACTCCAGAAACTCCATCTGTTTGGATATAACAACAGAATACAGTTTTCGAAACATTTAAAAAGAAACGAAATCGTTATGAGTAGGAGAGCATCAGTATATCAATGAGATGTGGTCATTTTCAGGGATGAATCAAGTTTTGATATTGTCTTCGCTGATCGTGTCTCCCGTGTGTGAAAGATATGATACCAAATGAGTGAAAAAAAAGCATAAAATTCCCACTTTGGGTTTAGGGTTGCATGTCTACCACCGGTGTCGGAAAGATCTGCTTATTGAAAAGATCAATTAATACTGCTGTCTCTCAGGATGTCCTAGATCATTTCCTTATCCTATACATTGAAGACAAGTTAGAGGACAATGAATTCATTGCCCAGTCGCCTGGGGTACTGCAATAGACCAACTGTTTCTCGCCTGGGGCAGTAGAATAGACTGACTGTTTCTCAACAAGTGTCCTAGATATGACACTAAACAATCTGATGGTGAGGTTCGAGCCACGCTGGAGTTTTGGGGAATGTGGAGTACCCCTTCATTACACTCGCTACCAGGTCCATTCTGGCTCGGAGGGTACTATCTCTAGGCCAAATAGAACTAAATTGTGAACCTATGCTAAACTGAATTGTTCGAAATAGAACTGTTTTGACATTTAACTGTTTGTAAACAAAAACTCCTTAGACTAAACTGAATTGTTTGAGATTTAATTCGGCGTTGAATTACCCGAAAAGGGTTGATACACCGTAAAACAAAGCACCAACCATCCAACCAACCAACCATGATTTAATTTTCCAGCATGATCTTGCTTCACCCTATACAGAGAAATCTACAAAACAATGTTTCATGGAGAAGGGATATCTATTCATGACTGACCTATAAATAACCAAGACGCAAACCTTATAAAAAATACATGGGACATCCTCAAGAGAAGATTAAGAAAATACGATCCATCAAATCTTAGAGAATAGAAGCGGATTATCACTGGATTGTGGGCATCATTGCCATTGGAGACTTGTGATTTAGTTGTTTCGTTACTAAGACAAATGAAAGAAAGAGTAAATTCAAAAAGTGCTTCAACAAAGTGTTTGACCAGTCGGCTGGGGCTGTAGAATACACCGACTGCTGAGGGGTAAGACCCCCCACCCCGCAACGTGTGTCCTGGATATGACACTAAACAATATGATGGCGAGCTTTTAGTAATGCTGGAGTTTTAGGGAATGCGGAATACCACTTCAATGCCATCACTCCCGGGTCCACTCTGGTCCGGAGTAGTAGCACCTGCTAAAGACTTCTATGGGTCAAATAGAACGAAATTGCATACTTATATAAAACTGAATTACTTGACATAGAACTGTTTTGACATTTAACTGTGTATGGACAAAAACTATACTTAAACTAAACTGATTTTTTTGAATTAGAATTGTTTGACTAAACTGAATAGCTTGAAGTAGAAATGTTTTCGACAAACTGTGTATTCATGCTAAACTGAATTGTTTGAACTAGAAATGTTTAACTAAACTGAATAGTTTGGAGTAGAAATGTCTTTGATAAACTGTGTACTCATGCTAAACTTAATTGTTTGATTATTTGTATAAAAATGAATTTGGTGTTAAATAACTTACAAAGGTTGCTAGGCCATAAAACCCATACAATCAAACCAAACCATCAACAAAGTATAAATTTTACTTATACCATTTTTCAAACGTCTGTTCATTTATAAATACTTTTTCTTGATAAAAACCCAACTTTTTCTGTCTTTCTGCTTTTACGAGGATCATTAAATAATTTCCGAACTTTTTTCGTATGGGCACTTTTATTGATAGTACACACATGACACTCTAGTCTCCTTCGAAGTAATCTCCTCCGGTTGCAATGCACTTGTTGTACTGTTTCAACAACTTCTGGAAGGCCCCATGGAAGTCCTCTTGTGTGAGCGTGTCAATGACCTTCATCACAGCCTCTTTCATCTCCTCAATTGTCTCATAACGACAGCCTCTGAGCTTAGGGAATAACCAAAAGTCACTAGGAGCAAGGTCTGTACTATAGGGGAGGTGAGGAACTGTCTGTGACAAAGATGGAGTTGTGGACTGATGCATTGTCCTGGTGGAAATGCCACTGACCCGATTTGAGGAGTGTTGGCCTCTTCCGACGGAATCTCTTCATGAACTCCCTTAAAACCTCAATATAGTAACCCTAACCCTAACCCTTTGCCCAATCAGCTCTGGTGTATTGACTTCCTAACTCCTCCCACACCTCTCAACATCTCTCACAGACTCCGTGCCTTCCTCGAATCTCTTATGCCACTCAAAAACTGATGCTCGATTCATGCAAGATGCTCCAAAAGCAGTCTGAAGCATTTCATACGTTTCTGTGGCATTTTATCCAAGTTTAAAACAGAATTTATATTGCATATCGTTCTTCTAAAGTGTCCTCACGTCCAGATTGCATTTTTGAAATTCACCAGCAGTGACAATCAGGCTTAAGTAGAGTGTATTCCAATTGCTGCTGTAGCTGTTCATTTGAACCTGAAATCATAAAAATTAATCAGTCATTTCATAAGATGTATATCAATAACATAGTGAATTTTCAAGAGTCTACGACAATTTTAAATGCCTGTATAAAAAAAGTCTGGAAACTTATTGAATCCACCACGTCGATATAACAATCTTCAAATAAAAAGAAAATTGCAATCTACAGAAAATCCTGCTTTGTCGGAGAAATATTACCAGATTATCTTCATATATTGAATTGATATACAGTTAAAATTGGTTGGTTGAGTTTAATGGCATAGCAAAACCTGTGGGTTATTTAATGGCAGATCCTATATATATATATATATATATATATATATAATTTGTAAACGCATATTTTGTAGATAACATTTTCAAACAAGTCAGAACACATTTGTTTGCACACAGTTCAATGGAGATTCATATAATTTGGATGGCAATAGTTTGGAGATAAGTTTTAAAAAATTCAAATGATTATTTGTTTGCACACAGTAAGTATTACTATTGTTAGCACACATCTAAATGGTTTCAAGTATTGCTGTCTAACACAAATAACCCTTTTAATATCAATTATTTGTTAGTGTTCAGTGAAGATGTCATACGTATTACAATTCAACACATTTTAGGGGGTGTCCTCGTGGTGTAATGGTTAAAGCGATGGACTGCGGAATCGTAGTACGCGAGTTCGTACTCCAGTCGCGCTATTACGTTCACTTTCGGGCAAATACCCTTGGGAAAGGTATGAACCCCCTTATCCTCCCAGCTATGGGTTAAATAGTATCACTACTGTTCTTCTAGGAGAATGGTTTTGGCATTAAATAACCTAAAAAAGATATGCCAAGAAACCAAACCAAACCAAACCAATCAACACTTTTAATTCATTTGCACACGTTCAAATGGCTCCAAGTATTGCTATGTAATACCAATAGTTCAATTTTGGAGCACAGTTAAAGAGTTTCAAGTTTCGCTAAGTTTGGCAAATTCAATTTAACATCAGTCATTAGTTCGCACACAGTTGAATGGTTAAATAGCTTTATTTGACCCATAGCTGGAACCCAGTCACGTACTACTTCTCCGGGTCAGAGTGAGCCTGAGAGTAATAGCAATGAAGGGGAACCCCACATTTTCCAAGGCTCCAGGGCTGGAGCCTCACCATCAGATTGTTTAAAGTCATATCCAGAACACTTGTTAGGAAGAGGGTCCTACCTCTCTACACAAATGCAGTCGGCGTCCTCTACCGCCCCAGACGACTGGGCCGCTCATTTGGAGGAGGGTCTTTACCCCTCTGCTGGGATGCAGTCAACATATTCTACGGCCCCAGCTGATTGGGCTGCTCGTTTGAAGGGAAGGTCTTACCCCTCTTTAGAGATGTAGTCAACATATTCTACGGCCCCAGCTGATTGGGCTGCTCGTTTGAAGGGAGGGTCTTACCCCTCTTTAGAGATGTAGTCAACATATTCTACGGCCCCAGCTGATTGGGCTGCTCGTTTGAAGGGAGAGTCTTACCCCTCTTTAGAGATGTAGTCAACATATTCTACGGCCCCAGCTGATTGGGCTGCTCATTTGGTGGAGGGTCTTTACCCCTCTGCTGGGATGCAGTCAACATATTCTACGCCCCCAGCTGATTGGGCCGCTCGTTTGAAGGCAGAGTCTTACCCCTCTGCAGAGATACAATCAGCGTCTTTTACAGCCCCAGCTGATTGGGCTGCTCGTTTGAAGGGAAGGTCTTACCCCTCTGCAGAGATACAGTCAGCGTCTTCTACAACCCCAGCTGATTGGGCTACTCGTTTGAAGGGAGAGTCCAACCCTTCCGCATTCATCGTATTCTACAGTCCCTGCCGTTTAATAGTTTACTCCTAACACTTAGGACATAAGTGTTAGGAGTTAACTATCAAACTTTAAATTCAAACCAGAAACATCAAAGTTATTCGCTAAAAACTGATTACTTAATTTCACTGAACTGATATAGTATCTACAATGGTCATTCATAAAGTTATAAGCTTCACCCAGAAAGAAGAGCCATACCAAAACATTTTCTTTGTGACAACACATGACTACTTAGAATTAGAAAAACAAATCAATATTTCTTTCTGTTGTGGTCTTCAAATAAGACCGGTGGAAGAACAACTCAAACAACGGGTGATAGGTAAACGTTATTGTATAAGCAGAAAAAGGAAGTCATACAAAAGAAGTACTAGCCGTGCTCGGCTTGCAGTCCGTCTGTCAAATGTCTCGTAAGGAACGAGAAGTTGTCTCACGCGAGAGAGAGAGAGCTAAGCTCGGAGAATATGTTTAGGTTGGACGAGTCCATCTTTGGAGTATGGTAGGATATGTCCCCATAACACTTTCTTAATTTTTGTGCAAGTGATACCCGTACAAAGGTGAGGGATGTACCACAAATCTAACAATGGGCAAAGTAGAGACTCGAGTAGTCATAAAACATCTGCAAAAGACAGGTATAACGAGAAATGGTACAGCTGTTTGCTAAGGACGATGAAGAATTGGGTTACAGAATTCAAGCATGGGAGGGATTGTACAAGTTGTCCTTGGTCAGGCCATCCCCTAACTTCAATCACTGATGAATAAGTTGGTGCCATTCATCGTATGGTTTGGAATCACTGATGTCTTACTGTCCATTAAATTGCTAAATCCATCGTCATTAGTCGTGGTTTGGTTTTAACTGAGATCTTGGAGATGAGCAAGAAATCTCCAAGATGTGTTCTAAGAATACTGACGCCAGAACGCAAGTTGCAAAGGGCCAACATTTCCCGGACACTTCTGACTAATTTCCATGCTAACCTCAAGAATTTCCATGGCAGATTAGTAACTCAATATGAAACCTGGACTAACCACTTCGAATCTGAATCAAAGATTCAAAACAAACAGTGGAAATACTCTGGTTTTCTATCCCCAAGCAAATTCAAGCTGACAGTGTCATATAATGGCTCCCTTTCTTTTTTTTTCATTTATTCTGAAAGCGTAATCATGATACACCTCTTGGAAATGGACAATACTATGCAACAAAATTTTGACAACTTAAAGAAGCAATCAAGTCGAAACGAAGAGATTAGCTGAGAGAAAACTAGACTTATAAACCAACACGAGTGAGTTCGAATTTCATTTGATGTCCCATTCATACGGCATTGGGCAAAGCAAAAAGCTTAGTAATTTACTTAGCTGCTTTTACTCCGGGCTAATATGCCCATTCGCACTGGTCGCAGTAGCTGAAGCAGACGACCGTGACTTTGAATTACTACCCTATCTTCCTCACTCATTTTTCTTGTTAAATGAACCAACAACTACGGAGATGAAGTTTGTCTTTTTCGTTGATTGGCAAAACAAAAACAACAACAAAAAAATGATTTTGATTATTTTCTTTAGTAGAATTTCGACCTATCCTACTAGTCTAAAAATTTTTTGTAATTGTGCTTCTTTGGCCTAATGTATAGAGTGTTCGCCAATGGTCCAGGAGACCGGGGGTTCAATCCTAGGTCGAGTCCTACCAAAGACTCAAAAATGGTACTTGATGCTACCTTACTCAACATTATAAGGTGAGGATCAAGGGTAAAATGAAGCAATCCTGGGAATGGAGTAGCGCCCTCTCCTACACCTCGGTGTAGTAGTTGTTGAAAAGGGAGCCTTCGGGTCACCGTCGACTAAGGTCGCTAACAACAACTTTATAATCTTATCTTACATTTTCTGAAATGCATTAAGAGAATTCAATATTTCAATAAAACTGTATTGTTAGTATGTTGTGGTGTAACAGATATCACCGCCGGAAATGAACCCTGTGACTCGAGTTCAAATACTGGACGAAGCTGTTTGCGTTTCGCATAGCGAAAATATCTTTGGGAAAAGTATGAATCCAACTATTGTCTCTCCAGCAATAGATAAATAGTAGGGCAGGTTGAGACCTTTAACCTTGGTATGATTACCAATCTAAGAGAAGGAACCTTTTGAATTCAAACCTGTTAAACTTTAAAAATTGACTTTGTGTCTCATCCTGCTCGTGCGGAGGGGTTGGGTAGATGCATAGGATATATTTTCTAGTTGCTGAAACATTAGGATCACAACTGGTTCGAATCGCAGTAAAATGCTTCAGCTTTCAAACAATATTTTAAATATCTCTCCATCATTTTTTTGTGTTCTGTGTATAATACAAAACTGTATCCGGTGGTGAGGTTTCTGTTCTGAAGCTCTTGGAAGTGTGGAATATCTCAGGTCTGACCAGGACTTACCGTAGTACTTGTAAGGGTCCAAATCTGTGAGTAAAATAAATCTGTTGGAAAATGACTAACATTAGATAGGAACACGTGGGAAAAATATAGCTGTATTTATCGGTGCCTAAGGATTTGATATAAGGTCTTTTTTATAGTATGAATTTAGTGGAATGGGGGTCGGGTACGTGCCGAAACACATGCCTTGCTGGACTCTGCTGGTTATAGGATCCCAAAGTGCAATGTGAACTATGTTAGCCTTAGCCAAGTTTTCTGACACGAATGCCAGGTGGAATTACTGTTTATACCTTCTGTGTCAATACCCCTTCGGCCCTCCGTTACATCAACTTCTTAAAACAATTCTGTCTTGGCCGGTGATTCATCTAGTGGTTCCGATAAGGGTATCACACATTTCTTTATGGCCACAAGAAATACAACCGTGAGAGTGGGAGAAAAAGAACAAACGACAAACGAACAATAAGGGCTTAGGTCATCTCTAAATGCAAGAAGGGTGGTTCCGTGACACTGCATTGCCTGTGCATCTGCGAAATTTCTACAAAGCTATAAGGAATGCCAACTCATCCAGACTGGCCTTCCCTCACTGCTTCCTTCTGCTGACCGTTGTCGACTGCCCTTCTGCGATACCCTTCGCCAACTACTTCTCTGGGTTCCTTTTTCCAACTTTTTGACTGGCGTTCCCTTGCCCACTTCCGGTCACATAGAAGATCTCGAGCTCAGGTCTTTGTTTGGTTTTGCGCCAAAACAAACAAAAAGATCGTCTGCTTGGCGCACCCCCTTCATTGTGTCACACTTCAACTAGATCCAAAGGTTTAGTGCTACGGTTATCACTGATGCTTCGCCCACTTGAAAGCAGCCCAGCTGGAACCGGGGGTTAAAAGACCGTGAAGCGACGAGGAACAATATAGCAGTATGCCAACAAAATGATAATTAAATAGTATTATTAATTTTTGGATGACTTGAAACCAAAGGATTATTATTGAATTATTATGAAACCATATATCGTAAATTAGGGTGTACAAGTCGACACGTTGAGCCTGAAAAATCTTTACAAAATTAAGGGTCGACTAATACAGCTGGACTAAAAATCTAAACCGGTGAAACATTTGTCCTAACCATTGATATGCCGTTTCTAACAGTTGATGCTCTGACTATATACTCTAAACGGAACGCCACAGCGCCCAGGCGGTTTGTCAGACAACTAGAGTATATTAGTTATCGGCACAATTTCGTGATAGTGCAATAGATTGTGAATACATATGATTTTAAACTGTAATACAAAATATTTAAATATTTCATATATTCTTCTGCATGTTTATGGGTCATCCTATACAATTGTAATAGGTCTTACTCAGAATATTGAGTAAAAATCCTGAGGTCGACGTATACGTCAGACCAATTTGCTGCAATCAATAGTAATTGCTTGCAAATTATTAGTGTTAGATAAGAATACTTGAAACCACATAACTGTATGCAAACAAATCATTATCATTAAATAGAAGTAGCTAGTTTAAACCATATAATTGTCGATGTATTTTTTATATTAAATACGAATAAGAGTAAGCGGGACTTAAAATACGTAGACTACATCCTCTGCAGAAGGAGTAAGACCCAATTGGTTCGAATAAAAGAAAAACTATGTAATTTTCAAACTTGATATTTTTAATCTAATTTTATGCGCTCTGGTTGGTTGGTTGGTTGGTTGGTTATTACGGTTGGTTGGTTGGTTATTATTATTCATTGAACACCGAATTAGATTTCAAACAATTCAATTTAGTCTAAGTATAGTTTTTGTTTACAAATGGTTAAATGTCAAAATAGTTCAGTAAAATGTCAAAATAGTTCTATTTTAAACAATTCAGTTTAGCATAATTACACAGTTTAGTTCTATTTAAAAGCAGTTCTATTTCAAACAGTTCAGTTTAGCAAGAGTACACAGTTTCAATGTCAAAAACATTTCTATTTCAAGCAATTTAGTTTACGATCAGTACACAGTTTAGTTCTATTTGACCCATAGATTGGGCCCTATCAGGTGCTATCACTCCAAGTCATAGTGGACCTGGGGCCGATGGCAATAAAGGGGTACTTTGAGTGGAGGTGCCCGTGGTGTAATAGTTATCGTCTTAGGACACGGCGACACAAATCCTGGACGAGACTGATTGCATTTCACATAGCACTAATACCCTTGGGAAAGGTATGAATCCAATTATTCTCCCTCCAGCTATGGGTAAATAGTAGGACAGATTAGGTTCTTCAGCCTTGGTGAGGCAACTAGTCTAGGAGAAGGAAAACTCTGAATTCAAACCTGTTAAACTCCGCTTAAAAACTGACCTTGTGTCATATCCTGCCCGAGCGGAGGGGTTGGGTAAATATGAATAAAGGGGTACTTCGTATTCTTCAAAGCTCCAGCATTACTAGAATAGAATCTCACCATCAGATTGTTTAGTGTCATATATAGGACACTCGTTCGTGGGGTCTTACCCCACCCCTTGCAGAAAGGCAGTTGGTGTATTCTACAGCCCCAGGCGGCTGGGCAATAGGGCACTTGTTAGGGGAATCTTATCCCTCTGCTGAGAGGCTGTCGGTGTAATCTATAGCCACAGCTGACTGGGAAACAGGAAACTCGTTGGTGTGGGTCCTACAGAGGCAGACGGTGTTTTCTACGGCCCCAGCCGACTAGAAAACAGGACTCTCGTTGGTAAGGTTTTATCCCTCTGCAGAGAGGCAGTCGGTGTATTCAATAGCTACAGCCGATTGGGCCACAAGACACTTGTTGCGGGGTGGGGTTTATCCCCTATGCAGAGAGGCAGTAGGTATATTCTACAGCCCCAACCAACTGGGCAACAGGACACTCGTTTGTGGGGTCTTACCCCTCTGCAAAGAGGCAGTCGGTGTATTCTACAGCCCCAGCCGGCTGGGCAAGTCCAGGTTTGTGTTTTCTTTATTTGATGTTATATCAACCTTCGTGGGTTATTTAATGCTAAAGTCATTCTCGTAGAAGAACAGTTGTGGTACTATTTAACCCACAGCAGAGGATTATTTGGAGGAGCTATATCTTTCTGAAAGGCATAAGTCCAAAAGTGAACGAAATAGTGAGGATTGGAAGTCGACTATGTCGCAGACAATCGTGTTTTCTACTGGAACTCTTCTTGTACCCTAAGCGTCGCACTAATCCGAATTCCTTGGTGAGACTCATGTTTTGGAGCGTTCGGAAATGTGGAGTTACCACTTCTTTGCCATTAGCTTCAGATACACCCTGGCCCAGAGTGGTAGTTTGGTTGGTTAGGTTTTAAGGCATAGCAACAATTGAAGGTTATTTAATGCTAAATCCTCCCTATACATATATATTGAATATGATTTGTTAACATGTTTTAACATCTTAAAACAAGTCTAAGTTCATTATATTTACACACAGCTGAATACTTTCAAATATTTCTAACACGAATAATTCTATTTATTATTAATTATTTGCTCACACTGTTATATAACATATAACATGGATTTTCGGTTCGTTCCTAGTGACTCCGTGTGCTTTGACAAGCTGTCACGCTGTCATGCGAAAACAGGGATATGACAGCAGATCAGGGCATTCGGGTACAACTGGTGTGTAACCGGAAGGAGACCACATGATGAGAGCCACGCGGTCAGATTTAGAGTGCAGAGAATCGCAGTCGAGCGTGGGACACGCAACCGATCAGGTCGTCTCTGACGAGCTTGCAAGGGGGAGCAAGTGTTGGCACCCCCTGGCTCCCGGAAGAAGATATGGGAAGAAGTCCTCTCTCCGAGTATATGTCTCTCCATCTATCTCTTAACTAACTACAAACTGTGGATCCTTTTGTTATATAATTGCGGAAGAATTTTTTTTTATATTATCCTTTTTCGTTGGTTATATCTTATTCAGTTTAGTTAGGCTTAGAACTATTCGGGTTAGTGCACGTGCAAGTACACACACATTGAGCGCAGATGTCCACGCTCGCGCGGGGAGGATCTGACAATCACAGATGTCATTATAAAAACCCCGGATAGGAAATGCCTCGGGGGATGTGAATGACGTCATGCCCGGAAGCGATAGGTAGAAGATTTTGGGTGATTTTTGAAAAAAAGATTTAGTTGTACATGTGTACAATAGATGATTTTCCGAAAGGAATCTTTTGAAAAGCGGAAAGAAAAAGCTTGTCTTTTGTCAAGAATTAATGTAAACATTACCGAAATCATTGGCTTAATATATGTATAATCTAAATACATTTTGATCTGTCGACGAGGCTTAGAATATGC
>OY757936.1:23688989-23846489 GCA_963585895.1 Sepioteuthis lessoniana | reverse complement strand
ACAGGGAGCAAGGTCTGGATTATAGGTAGGCTGAGGAACTGTCTTGATGCTATCTTGGTCAAATAGTCTGAGACAATGATGGAGTTGTGGACTGGTTCATTGTCCTGTGGAAATGCCACGGAGCCGATTTGAAGAGTACTGGCCTCTTCCGACGGAATCTCTTCATGAACACCCTCAAAACCTCAACATAGTAATCCTAACTCTAACCCTTTGGCCAATCAACTTTGGTCTATTGACTTTCTTACTCCTCCCACACCTCTCATCATCCCTCACAGACTCCCTGCCTTCCTTGAATCTCTTATGCCACTCAAAAACTGATGCTCGATTCATGCAAGATGGTCAAAAAGCAGTCTTAAGCATTCCATACGTTTCTGTGGCATTTTTTGCAAGTTTAAAACACAATTTTATTGCATATCGTTCTTCTGAAGTGTTCTGACGTCCAGATTGGATTTTTGAAATTCCCCAGCTGTGACAATCAGGCTTTTGTAGGGTGTATTCCAATTGCTGCTGTAGCTGTTCATTTGATCCTAGAATCATAAAAATTGGTCTGTCATCTCATAAGATGTATAGCAATAAAATACTGAATTTTCAAGAGTCTACGACAATGTTAAATGCCTGTACTAAAGTCTGGAAACTTATTGAATGCACCACGTATATATAACACTATATAATAGTGGTATATATAGATATATAGATATATAAAGAACTTGTCATCTAGTGGATTTGGTCATTTCAACAGACCTTGGATCGAAAATGAAAAAGTGAAAAGATTGACAAATATTGGATTTTGTCAAAGAAGTCAAAAAATGACAGAGCTTGTGAGCTAGAAACAATCCCCAAGGCCTTGAAAAATAGACATACGAAAATGGAAATCAGGTGAAGAATCGAGACTATATAGACCACCGTATTGTTAAAATCGGCTAGAATACTGAGAAGATGTGAGGAGACTTATTGTTTCTCAGACTCCAGTGAAAGACCTCCAGTTAATGCTGGTATGAAAAAACTCGCAAGACGTGAAATAATAATAATAATAAAGGATGGAATTTGGCATAGAAAAATGTGCCATACTAGAAATTAGAAGCGAAAACGACACACGACGGAAAAAAATAGAACTACCAGATTAAGAAAAAATCAGAACGCTCGGAGAAATACTTGGGAATATTAAAAGCGGACACCATCAAACAAGTGGAAATGAAATGTTTGCTTGTTGTTTAATGGCATATCAGCTTTCTTTGATTATTTAAAGGAAATGAAAAGAAAAAATTAAAAACGAGTATCTCAGGAGAACGAGAAAACTACTCAAAACCAAAGTACATTGCAGGAATCAAAACAGCGAGAGTAGATAATGTGATGATAGAGACAAAACGATCAATCACATAATAAGCGAATACTGTAAATTCGCGCAAAAGAGTAAAAGACTAGACACGACTTGGTAGGGGAGGCGATCCACTGGGGATTGTGCAAGAAGTTTAACTTTGACCATATAAGCAAGTGGTATATGTACTAACAAGAATCTGTCCAAGAAAATATGACGCATAAATTTTCTGGTGTTTTTTATACAAACGGATTACCTAATCTCGGCCAGACGACCAGACCTTGAGATCGTCAACAATAAAAAAGGGAACCTACCAAATAGTGGACTTTGCCGTTCCGACTGACCACAGAGTAAGACTGAAAGAAAACGAAAAGAAAGATAAGTACCTAGACCTTGCTAGAGAACTGAAAAACAGTGGAATATGAGGGTGACGGTGATAGCATTTGCGATTGTGCACTTGGGAGAATCCCCAAAAGATTGGTAAAGGGACTAGAAGACTTGAAAATAAGAGGACAAGTAGAGTCCATCAAAACAACAGCATTATTAAGATCGGCAGGAATACCGAGAAAGGTCCTGGAGACTTGACGAGACATGATGTCACTCAAACTTTAGTAATAAAAAACATCAGCTAACTCTTCTGAGAAAAAAACTATCAAAGGAGTAAATAATAATTATAATAATAAGTGCACGCTATGCGGTGACAGAGATGAAACCATCAATCACATAATAAGCGAATGCAGCAAATTGGCACAGAAGGAGTACAAGGCTAGACATGACTGGGTGGGCAAGGGGATCCACTGGGAAATGTGCAAGAAATTTAAATTTGACCATGCCAACAAATGGTATATGCACCACCCAGCACCTGTCCTAGAAAATGACACCCACAAACTCCTGTGGGACTTTTATATAAAAACGGATCACCTAATCTCGGTCCGAAGACCAGATCTTATAATAATAAACAAAAAAAAAAAAAAAAAAAAGAAAGTCTGCAAAATTGTCGACTTTGTTGTCCCGGCAGACCACAGAATAAAACTTAAAGAATGTGAAAAGAGAGATAAGTACCTTGACCTTGCTAGAGAATTGAAAAAACTATCGAACGTGAAGGGGACAATTGTGATTGGTGCCTTTGGCACGGTAACTAAAGGATTATTAAAGGGCCTGGAAGATTTAGAAGTTGGCGACCGAGTGGAGACCATCCAAACAACAGCAATATAGAAAACGGCCAGAATACTGAGAGGAGACCTGGAGACTTGAGGAGACTTGCTGTCACTCAATCTCCAGTGAAATATCATCAGCTTACGCTGATGTGAAAGGCTCTAATGAGTAAATAATAATGATAATAATAATGATAAGACGTACCACATTGTTTGGAAATTCACAGCCGGATACAAACTCAGTAAATCGCAGAAAAAGATCAACCACTTGATGTACCTAGACGACATTAAACTTTTTGCCAAAAACGTAAAAGATTTGGAAACCCTAATACAAACTGTAAAGATATACAGTCAAGATCAAAATTGGTATTCGGCATATAAAATGCGTCATGCTAGTAATGAAAAGTGGCAAACGACACATAACGGAAGAAGTCTAACTACAAAATCAAGTAATCAGAACGCTCGGAAAAATGGAAACCTACAAATACGGGGGCGGGTATTGGAAGCTGACACCATCAAACAGCAAGAAATGAAAGAAAAATTTTTTAAAAGTATCTCAGAAGAGCTAGAAAATTACTCGAGACAAAACTCTATAGCAGGATCCTTGTCAAAGGGATAGATACCTGGGCTGTCCCCTTCGTAAGATACTCGGGACCATTCTTGAAGTGGACCAGAGAAGAACAAATGGACAAGAGAACAAGAAAACTAATGACCATGCACTAGTCATTGCATCCCAGAGAAAGCGTTGACAGACTATATTTGTAAAGAAGAGAGGGAGGAAGGGGACTTACTTGCATTGAATACAGCGTGGACACATCGATACAATGACTCAAAGACTACATAGAAAAGCGCGGAGGACGACTGATTATAGCCACCAGAAATAATACTAACGCCAGGAGGACCAGCAAAACGACAATAACCAGAAAGAAAAATGAAAAGAAAACCAACTCTATGGGCATTTTAAGCGACTAACAAGCGATATCTCACACGAGAAAACGTGGATGTGGCTAAGCAAAAGAAACCTTTAGAGAGAAACCGAATCTCTTCTAATAGCAGCACAAAACAACGCCATAAGGTCTAACCATATCAAAGCGAGAATAGATAAGATGCAACAAAACAGCAGATATAAGTTAGGTGGTTAAAGAGACGAAACGATCAATCATATAATAAGCGAATCCACCAGATTAGCACAGAAAGAATATAAGACTAGACACGACTGAGTGGGCAGGGTGATCCACTGGAAATTGTGCAAAAAGTTGACGTTTGACCATACGAATAAAGGGTATATGCATACCCCAGAATATGTCCTAGAGAAAGAGACGTACAAATTCTTCTGAGATTGGGAGATACAAACGGATCACCTAATCTTGGCCAGACGACCAGATCTTATAATAGTAAAAAAAATAAAACAAAAGAATAAAAAACTTATAGAATTGTGGACTTAGCTGTCTCGGCTAACCACAGAGTGATATTGAAAAAATATAACAAGAAAGATAAGTACCTCGACCTTGCTAGGGAATTGAAAAAACCGTGGAACATGAAAGTGACGGTGATACCAGTTGTAATTGGTGCTCTAAGTACAGCCACCAAAGGATTAGTACAAAGACAGGAGGACTTGGAAGTAACAGGACGAGTGGAGACCATCCAAACTACTGCATTATTGAGATCGGCCAGAATACTGAGACGAGTCCTGGAGACTTGAGGAGACTTGTTGTCACTCAAACTCCAGTGAGAAACCATCAGCTAAAGTTGGTGAGAAAAAACTCTCAAAAGAGAGACAACTGCTTGAACCTTGCTAGAGAACTAAAGAAGCTTTAGAAAATGAGGTTGTCGGTGATACCAATTGATATTAGTGCACTTGGAACGATCCTTAACTGTACCTATCCATGCCTAATTCATCCTTGTAAAAGAACATCAATGGTACTATTTAAGCCATAGCTGAGGGTGGGATAAAGAGGTACATATTTTTTCTAATGGAATTAGTCCGTGTGCATGTTGTTTGATAGATAGATTATGAATAGACATGATAGAAATGGATTGTGAAGAAAGAAAGAAAGAAAGAAAGAAAGAAAGAAAGAAAGAAATGGACTAAGATAGCTAGCTAGCTAGCTAGCTAGATATGGACTTAGAGAGATGACCTGGGTGTAATGGCAATGAAGTAGTCCTCCAAACACCTAGACTTGAGCCTCACCACTGGATGCAGTTTAATATTATACCCATGTTGGGTGGGTCTTCCCCCTCTCTAGTGGATACAGTCGGTGTATCCTAAGCCTCTCCGACAAGTCATTTTATCTTACTTAACATCAGTGAAATTAAAAGAAGCCATATATGATATTTCTAAGTCCTGCTACTTTTAGTAATTTGGCAGTTTTACTAACAAAATAACAAGCACTTTATGTAGATCTATGTTTTCTTGTTGAAATCAAATACTCCCTGAATAAATTATGCCTTTTTTCTTCTACTTGACAATAGCTGAAAATTCTATTTTTGGATACAAAATACGTTATGGGAAAAATCCATTGGACAGATCGCCAATTCGGACAAAAAGCCATAGAAACGTTTTACGTCCAACGTAATTAAATACCAGTTCAATCTGTGGATATTCAGAATGGAATAAATGTCTATGTGTACAAATCTCAAATTCAAAATCCGGCTGGATAATCACTTGAATTTGGAGATTAAATAAAAGAAAACATGAAAATGAAATTGTTAAAAATATTAAACACCATTATTTAAACATATAAAATCAAAAATTAAAATTGACAAAAACGTTAAAAAATGACGACAGGGGAATTAACTGAGACGCCAGTTGAAACAGATGTCCGAGCAATATTTTTTCATCTGTTCATTCTTTGGAAGATGGTGGTTCATTACAGGAAAATTAAAAGGAGAGTATAAAAAAATATGGAATAATTGATCTATGGGGATTTTTATAAGCTCCGAAAAGCCCGGTTTATTCCTACGTTTTGTAAAAGAAGAAACCTTACTTAAACAGCTGTAGAAATTTGGTGACAGCTTTTGAAGAAAGGGACTAACGACTTATACATGCAACAAAGTTTATATACAACAACAACAATAATAAACAGGGATTTACACCAAATGGAATAAACAACGAATGAGTAAGTAACAATTCATAAAAGAGAGTTCAAGGAAGAGTTCAAGATGTCAAATATGGTTAGGTTTGTTGTGAAGGTTGTAAGGTTGTAAGGTTTTGTAAAGGTTTGGTAGGTTTGGTGTAAGGTTGAAGGTAAAGTAGGTTTGATAAGGTTTGTGAAGGTAAAGTGGGTTTGATAAGGTTTGTGAAGGTAAAGTGGGTTTGCAGATAAAATGCCTGCTGGAACTTAACTGTCCGTGTGTCCTGTTCCTTTAAACTCAGCACGTGCGTTCATCGCTCTTGGGTCCCGGTGGTGGAAGGTACCAAATACGTATACCGTCAAGGGGCTGCTACGAAAAGGACCTGATGCTAACAGTTGTGGGAGTGGAACCAAAAGAGAGAGAGTCTCCAGTGGAGCCCCTTTTTATGATGGACGCCACGTGACCCCAAGGGGCTGCTGCTGTTCGGTGAAATAGGATCACCAGTTCCTTACCAAAATTTCTACAGATAATAAGAGATAGACATAAAACTATTATTATCCAAGTTAGATGTTAGTAAAAGTATGGGACCTGATGAAATACGTCCTAAAATATGAAAATACTTGTCATCAAAGGAGAGTTTTATCGATATATAAAGTAAATTATTTGATTTAATGGCATATCAACCTTTTTAGGTTATTTAATGCCAAAGATATTCTCCTAGAAGAATAGTAGTAGAACTATTTAACCCATAGCTGGGAGAATAAGGGAGTTCATACCTTTCCCAAAGGTACTTGCCTGAGAGTGAACGTTATAGCGCGACTGGAGTACGAACTCGCTTACTACGATTCCGCAGTCACATCGCTTTGACAGTTACACCACGAGGACACCCCCTAAATTATTTGAGAAATGTATGAAATATGAAATGATACTATATGTTTGGAAAACATAAATCCTAATATCGCTACATAAAAAGGTTGAATACATTTAAAAAGTAATTACCGTTCAGTTTCTTTAATATGTATCGTGTTTTGAAAAATTGATTTGAAATCACATTAGATTTTATTGGGGAAGTTATAAATTGTAATCAACATGGTTTCATCAATGGTGAATAAATACTTTTTAATATTTTGGAAAATATTGATATTATAAATGAATATTTGATCGAAGGGGATAATGTGGATTTTATATTGTTAGATTTTAGCCAGGCATTTGATATAGCATCTCATTATCTTTTACTAGTGAAACTTAGGTATTTCTAAAAAAAAAAAAAAAAAAAAAGTAAAAACTGAAAGATACTTTAAATAGGTGGAACTATGAAAATAAAAACTAGTCACAATTATTCTGAAACATAGAATATACCCTCCGGTGTTTCTTAGGGTTCAATACTGGGATCTTTGTTGTTTTTAATATTCATAAAAGATTTATCTAATGATATAAAATCAGATATAAAACTATTTGCAGATGTCAAACTAATTATAAGACCATTATCAAAAGAAATAATACAGATGAATCTAAATAAATTGTTATATTAGGGAAATTAACATTTAATGTAGAAAAAAGTTAATTGCTACATATTGGATCTGGAAATTAACATTTAAGTAGAAAAAAGTTAATTGCTATATATTGGATTTGGAAATTAACATTTAATGTAGAAAAAAGTTTATTGCTATATATTGGATTTGGAAATTAACATTTAATGTAGAAAAAAGTTTATTGCTATATATTGGATTTGGAAATTAACATTTAATGTAGAAAAAAGTTAATTGCTATATATTGGATTTGGAAATTAACATTTAATGTAGAAAAAAGTTTATTGCTATATATTGGATTTGGAAATTAACATTTAATGTAGACAAATTTTAATTGCCATATATTGGATTTAAAAACATTAAAGTTGAATATTGCAATAGAGAAATCGAAAAAGCAAATGTGAAATGAGATCTGATTTTAGGTTTTAAAATTGCAACGGCCAACATACGAAAAATTAAAGAAAGTGTCTTACGTTCGTCGCTTTCTTAGTACAATTTTACCTAAATTATGTAAAGTCGAATGTTTTTACAGTCCCCGGATGGAGACACAGTTCAACATTGTAGCAGGTGTACTGCAAGGAGACACATTAGCCCAATACCTCTTTATCATCTGTCTAGACTACGTGCTTAGAACATCTATTCATAAAGGCTCACTCTTTCATTTTGAAACAGGAACCACAACCACAAAAGTAATTTATTTCAAACGAAATAAACTTTACACCCATTTGACATTCATACACACATTCACATTGCATATTTTTCCTTATGCATTTTGAAAAACATTCAAGTTTGGTAACAAAAAACGAAATATACATTCAACGACAACATTCGTACATAACAAATAAAAAGAGAGAGTGAATGAAAGTAGGACAGACTAACAAGAAGCAGCAGTTAACCTTTTACAGTTTTATAGTCTTAGGAAAAAATGATAAAATACCAAGGAATGGTATTTTATCTCAAAGTTCTTTTCTTTAAGCCGATTTCCCGGGTTAATTACTTTCTGCAACGGTTCCATAATTTGTTGAAATAACATCAGGAATCTTCAGCATCCTGCCAAGGGTTGACTTGTTGAAAGTGGCCCACTATTTCTTTGTATATACCTCGTGCTAGAACCACTGCTTCTTCTAGTTCGAGCTGCTTCTTCTCGAACATACAATTTTAGTTGAAGTCTACGGAGGTTTATAACCGAATTTATCCTCCACACCTTAGACTCAACCTTCTACAAATAGAGAAAAGCAAACCAAACCACCAGGAGCCTACAGTATGCTCGTTATTCTAACAAGTTCAAACCCCAAAAGGGGAAAAAGAGGCCCAGAGCCTAAGCGGCTAATAGGCCTTTAGTCCAAGCAACCGGCCTCTCTTAAATAGCAGCCAGGGGGCGGAGCTATAACGGTACAACTTCAAAATAAACCAATCGTATTCGAGCAGACATTAACTGCCGAATTTACAAATTCCAATCCTAGAGGTTAACCTTGATGGTACATTTAAAATTGACAATATTTTGTCTATTGTATCAAAGACAAATGGAATAACTGGTTGGCTGGTTGGAAATTGTATTTTATTTTAACGGAGGCAAATGTTTTAGGAACATTGACATAATGGTCAGAGTGTTCGCCAGTGACCCGGGAGACCTTGGTTCAATCCCAGGTCGAGTCATACTAAAGACTCAAAATATAGCACTTGATGCCTCCTTGCTTAACACTCACAATTATAAGGTACGGAACAAGGGTAAAGTGAAGCAATCCAGGGAAAGGAGCAGCGCCCTCCCCTATACCTTGGTGTTGTAGCTATCGAAAAGGGAGACTTGGGGGTCACCCTCGACTACGGTCGCCAAATTTACTTTTATGAAACCAAAAAAAAGGCCTCAATTAGAATATTGTACTCAGAACGGGGTTCTAGTGTTGAGACAAGCAAATCGGAGTGTAATATTGAGATTGAAGAGAAAACAAACAAGAGTGATAAAATAATAAAAAGATTAAAAGATTACACTTACAGAGAGAGATTAGAGAAATTAAGATTAACTGATTTTCTAAAAAGAAGAATGTAAGTTGATCTAATTGAAACTTTTAAAATGTAACACTATATAGGTGGCCCGCCAAGCAGACGATTCCTTTGTCTGTTTTGGCGCGAAACCAGACAAAGGGTTTTTGGACCTGAAATCTCGCGGTATCCGGAAGTGGTAAGGGGACGCGAAAGAGAGTTGGTTGGAGAAAGGAGCTGAGAAGAGTTGGCGTGGAACCACGGACAGGGGCAGTCGACTCCGGACACAGTAGCAGGGAAGATAGGGACCAGTGAAAGAAGATCGAGTCAAGAGATGTCGGCATTCCCGTTGCTTTGTGGAATTTTCGCTAGTAATCCAAGCTAGCGTTAGTCCATATATGCTATCGGAAATGTGTTGCATACTCTCTTTCTGCTCTGAGTTAACCCCAAGCATTGTTCGTGTTTGTTCGTTTGTTTTATTTTCTCCTGTCCCCCGATCGTATTCTTGTAGCGGAAGAAATGTGGGTCCCCCCCTCGGGACCACTAGCTGATCGCCGGCCAAGAAGTGAAATGGTTAGAAGAGTTGATGAACGTATGTGGGGGCGACGGGGGGTAACGTTACAAAAATAGTTGATGGAATTTCTAATTATAATAAACATTTCTTTAATATTTCTCCTCAAACTGGAAACTCACAGCCATGAGAGATTTCAAAAAGTCTTCAAACCAATTGGATTGTTTTTACTAACAGAATAATATATTTTTGGCATAAATTGACCAATCAGATCAAAAACAGCAAAAGAATGGAAAAATTCAAGATAAAATTGGAGGAATTCAGAAATAATGGTTAGAAAAAGAACTTAAGAGGGAATTCTTGCGAACTATCGGGTAAATTATTAAACAGAATTTGATCTTTATATGGATATTGTAGTAATGGTGTCTATGTTCTGTACAAAGGTTTTTTAAAGATTGATGTGAGATTGTAAAAAGCAGAGATACCCAATGAGGCACAACAAATAATGAATGGATTTTTTTGCTAATAGAGAAATATGTATATATATATATATATATGTGTGTGTGTGTGTGTGAGAGAGAGAGAGAGAGAGAGAGACAAATAATCTAATCAGATCAAAAACAGCAAAAGTATAAAAGATTTTAAGATTGAATTGGATGTTTTCAGAAATAATCGCAAGAAAAGAATTTACGACGACATTTTTGGGAACTATCGAACAAATTATTTAACAGAATTTGATCCGTATATAAATGTTCTGTACAAAGAGATTTTTTTATAAAGGTTGGCGTGAGAAGATCGTAAATGGAGGGAGATACCCTAGAAGTTGGTTGGTTGGTTGGGTTTTATGGCATATTAGCCCTTTTAAGTTATTTAACGCCAAATCCATTTTTATGAAAATAGTTCTATTTCAAACTATTCAATTTAGCGTATGTACGCAGTTTAAATGTTAGTGCTGTTTAACTGTGAAAAAGATTTCTGTTTCAAGCTATTTAGTTTAGTCAAGTAGTTCTAATTCAGATAATTCAGTTTAGTATAAGTACAGGTTTTGGTTGCACACAGTTAAATGTCAAAACAGTTCTGTATTTAAAAAATCGGTTTCGTGTAAGTACAGTTTCAATGTAAAAATAGTTCCATTTCAAACAATTCAGTTTAGCATAAGCACGGACTTTAAATGCAAGTACGGTTTAATTGTCAAAAACATTTCTATTTGAAGCTATTCAGTTTAGTCAAACAGTTCTAATTCAAACAATTCAGTTTAGCATAAGTATCCAGTTAGTTCTATTCAGACCATAAATAGGGTTCTATCAGGTGCTACCATTCCGAGCCAGAGTGGATCTGGGAGCAATGGCAATGAAGAGGTACTCCGCATTCTCCAAACCTCCAGCATCACTGGAACTTAACCATCAGATTATTTAGTGTCATATCCAGGACACTCATTGGGGTGGAGTCTTACATTGAGTGTATTCTACTGCCCCAGACGCATGGGCAATGCACAGAGTTAAATGTCGAAACAATTTTATTTCAGATGATTCAGTTTAACATAAGTACACAGTTTAAATGCAGAAATCAGTATAGTGAAGCAAGCAGGGTTAATTCTATTCAACCCATAGATAGGACCCTTATCAGGTGCTACCACTCCGGGCCAGAGTGGACCTAGGAGCGATAGCAATGAAAGGGTACCCTGCATTCCCCAAAGCCTCAGTATTACTGGAACTTCACCATCTGATTGTTTAGTATCATATCCAGGACACTCGTTGGGGGTTGGGGTCTTACTCCTCAACAGAGAAGCAGTCGGTGTATTCTACAGCCTCAGCCGACTGGGAAAATGCCCTAGAAGGCATAACAAACAAATAAATTAATATATAATAAATATAATAAATAGATAAAGATTTCTGATGAATATTTTAGAAAAACGTAAAGTAACTTTTTTTGTAGAATTTTTCCTTAAATGGAAAGTCAGCATAGTTCGGAATTGTTATATTGCAAATATTTTTTAATCCCGAAAAAAATTTGTTCTGATGCTATTCCATATATATATATATATATATATATATTACTGTGCTTTGACAGGAGAAAATCAATGGACGGAAATGTTCTTAAATTTGCTTACAAGAAAGACTGCCAAAATATAATTCATAGATACATATGTAGTGTACTATTGTTATTGAATGAAAAGACAATCGTGTAACCCGGATATAAGAGACTTGTCGGGACCGGATAAGAAATCTCTTATATCTGGGTTTGGTCTATTTTGTTTAGGTAACACAGGCCCTAATTTTGGAACAGAGAAAAATCGCTCTTATATACGGGTCTCTCTTATATCCGGGTATCTTAAATCCGGGTTACTCTGTATTAACAATAGTGCTACAAAAAATAAAGAAATTTATTTCTTTATTGGGAGCTGAAATATAGAAGTGTATACAGCGATTTGTTTATCAAGTCACGACCGTAAAGGCCAGTTCTGGGCCAGCGTTGATAAAGATCTTTATCCTATAGGACTTACACTCCTATAATTTAAAATGGAAGTTATGCCACTTGTTCCCGAAACAAAGATGGTGGACGCACGTAAACATTCAGTCACGGGAACCCATTGGCCAGGAGAACCACGTGGTCAGTGCTTAAAACTACGTCCGCATTTCAATTTCATCCCGCGTTTTTGGAGCCTACTTCGTGACAAGTATTTTCTATAAATAGTTCATCTTCCAACACTCTTAGTGGAGGTGCCCGTGGTGTAATTGTTATCGTCGCAGTAATTGGACACGGCGACTCGAGTTCAAATCCTGGAAGAGACTGATTGCACTTCACATAGCACTAATACCCTTGGGAAAGGTATGAATCCAATTATTCTCCCTCCAGCTATGGGTAAATAGTAGGACAGACTAGGTTCTTCAGCCTTGTCCTAGGAGAAGGAAAACTCTGAATTCAAACCTGTCAAACTCCGCTTAAAAAATTGACCTTGTGTCATATCCTGCCCGAGCGGAGGGGTTGGTAAATAGGATCTTCCAACACTCTTTCTCTTTTTCACATTTCACTTACAGGGCCAAGACACTCTCTCCAGTGTGATTTCCAGAGAGAATACTATCACTCTCTCATTCCAACTAACAGCTGTCCACCGCCACAAAAATGTATATGTCATGCAACCATTCTCTTAATTCTTACATCTTTTCGGTGAGATTTTTTTAACTTCAAAAACAACTGAAATTTCGTCGAACCACAGAAAGAAAGAAACAACAGAAAAACATAGTCAACACGCATAGGACACTTTTGTTATTTAGTCCTTTTTGTAGTTTTAGTTGTGTTAGTTACAAACACACACACAGACACACACAGGATTATTTCACGAACAGTAATAGAACCATAATAATATATAATGTCTTAAATACTTATGATGTCATTTTTACAGTCGAGTTACGCCTTCGAAAATAAAAGCTAAATAACATAACCTTTCAAATAAGAGTTGTTGATAGGAATAAACCAAACCATTCGAAGCACTTTATTTGTCTTGAGGTCGAATATCGCTATTTGAACGTAACGCTTGTAAGAAACGTCAAGGGAATAATCAGGCTTTTGTACACGTTCCATTGAAGCAATATATGTTTAGCTGGTACGGAAGAACTTCCAGCTCCATTAAATTATCAGATATCACGTTTAGATTTTAGTAAATCGAAAATAAACTCCCCGACCGACCGAACGCCCGCCCGCCCGTCCGACTGAAAAAGCGGTCACTTGACACTTTTATTGATGTGATGTTTTCAGATGAATATTCAAGTTTGACAGTTTCGACAATAAAATTGTCAGGCTAAATCATGTTAGTTCATATTAACTCTGCATACTTAGCCAAAGATTTCTACTCTGACGGTGAATACGGTTTCACGTTGTATCAATTTCATTTCTTTTCGCCTTTCTCCCTGTTGTAAACATTTTTTTTTATTATACCACACTCGTAGTTTTAATTTATTTTTGTTGGCTTCACTCAATTCTTAAATCCTGGCTATAATTTCAAGTCTTTATGAATGAAATAGACATAGCCAGGGTTGACAAAAGGAGAACAGGTATTTGACGAGTGCCCCACGTACGCGCAAGTTTGGCACAAGGCTTTTTTATTGTGGTTACCAGGCGCAAAACCGTGGCCCACACACGCACGGCGGCTCCAACATCCCTTGAACCCTGTCTGCATTCCCCTTAAAAGGTGAGCCTCGGGCGCCAAGCGATAACTCTAGCCACTCCAGAGAGAGTTAGAGCCTGGGCAGACGGCACTCTGTGTACCAGTGAACACAGCCAGCCGAAGTGTGTCCCGACCCAGTGGACTAGGACTGAACGAGGTTAACTATTAAAACGTAACAATATCACATTTTAAGTATATTCTTTTTTAAAACTTAGGATATGTTGCCTACATACTCTGAAAAGAGTAATGACACCCTTCCCCATACCAAAAGGGGTAAATGGGATATGACATCCGGTGGTGAGACTCACAATTCTTTATTTCCTATTTTTTTCTATTTGTTTGGTCTGATTTCCTGATTCTTTTTTTGTTGTTGAATATCCCTAGGTCAGGTTATCTGGGCAAGATTATGAGATCCGCTTGTATCTCAAAATTCCAGATGAGTTTGTGCGTCACATTCTCCCGGACATATTCTGGTTTGTACATATACCACTTGTTCGTATAGTTAAAGCCAACACGGGGTAATTCTTCAAACTGCGTAAACTAACTAGTTGCCGTTTTTTCGTCGGAGAGTGAAGACATAATTTGGGGCACGTAGAAACCCAAATTCCAAAGTCACGCCGCGCAGAGAACACTGAGAGAAAAGAAAAAGATTCTCTTTTGAATGAATTCACATTCCGAGGTATGGTGAGCCTCGTTAAACGAATACCCAAAGAAAGGGCTTGTCCACGAGGAAAGAGACAATAATTAATCTTGGTCTTATCCGAAATAAGACGTGCATTCCTCTATCAACGTATCATGGCAGCCCAATAACGATAGGAAAAAGAGGAAAGAAAAGACGCTACGAAATCTCAAGTAAGTGAACATACATACAATTGAAGTATATTCAAATTTACCTTGTATTCATGCTGACGTGAATAAAAGACAAATTACGAGAGGAAAGAATAACTCTGATAAGATAGAAGAGAAAGTAAGGGGGGATATTCCCCTAATGATAAACTTGAGATTTGGAGCACGAGCTCTGCCATCAAATCCCAAAGTCTGAAGGAAAGCAGACGGTATCTACCGCTGACGAACTGTTTTCTCACCTTCCGCCATTTAGAAGAAAGACTTTCTCGCTCCTGGCTTTTACTTGAATCGTTTTTTTTGTTGTTTCTTTGTTTTATTCGATTAAAGAATATTGTTATTAATCTCGTTGACCCAAACCCGGCAGTTCAGAGTCCTCTTTTTTGTTGTTGTGGAAGTATTGTATTTGTCAAAGGCCTTGTATTTGAGGAGGAAAGCTAGCCAGTTAGCAGTGTTGAATTTTAATAATTCACCAAGATCCCACCTTGTGGCTTTAAAATGTAGTTCAACTAAGGAGTTGGTGATATCTGTAATATTAAATAGCGTCGGCAAACCACAGCCAACGTTTGTGCCCTGCTTTAACTGATTGACTTGGCAGGAACGAACAGCACCCTGCAAGCCTGCTGGGTACATGGAGGCGTAACAATATGGACAATCCAGCATATGTCCTGGAAAATGATACACACAAACTCCTATGGGACTTTGACATACAAACGGATCATCTAATCTCAACCAGAAGACCAGACCTTATAGTAATCAACAACAACAAAAAAAGAGAACTTGCAATATTGTGGACTTTGCTGTACCGGCTGACCACAGAATAAAACTGAAGGAAATTGTAAAGAAGGATAAGTACCTCGACCTTGCTAGGGAATTGAAAAAACTATGGAACATGAAGGTTACAATTATAACAATTGTGATTGATGCTTTTGGTACTGTAACTAAAGGACTGGAGGACTTGGAAGTTGAGGGACAATTGGAGACCATCCAAACTACAACATTGTTGAGAACGGCCAGAAGAGTCCTGAAGACTTGAGGAGACTTGCTGCACCTCAAACTCCAGTGAAAGACCATCAGCTAACGCTGATGTGAAAAACTCTCAGGGAGTCAACAAAACTATGAAAACCTGGTGAGTTGAATTGACAACAGGAGGAAGATTAGCTGAAGCAAAGATCCAAAGAGGTATTTTCCAAGGAAATGCTCTATCACACTTACTATTCATAATTGCCATGATGCCACTTAACCACATACTCAGAAAATGCACAGCCGGATACAAACTTAGTAGATCGCAGGAAAAAGTTCACCATTTAATGTACATGGACGACATCAAACTATTTGCAAAAAATGAAAAAGAACTGGAAACTCTAATACACACAGTTAGAATATACAGCCGGGACATAGGAATTTAATTTGGCATAGAAAAGTGTGCAATGCTTGTAATGAAAAGTGGCAAACGGCAGCTAACTGTCGGAATGGAACTACCAAACAAGGATAAGATAAAAATGCTCGCAGAAAACGAAACCTACAAATACTTGGGCATCTTGGAGGCTGACACCATCAAACAAGTGGAAATGAAAGAAGAAATTCAGAAATAATATCTCCGGAAAACTAGAAAACTACTCGAGACAAAACTCAATAGCAGAAATCTTATCAAAGGAATAAATACCTGGGCTGTACCACTCGTTAGATATTCCGGACCCTTTCTCAAGTGGACCAGAGACGAACTTAAACAAATGGACCAAAGAACAAGAAAACTAATGACAATGTATAAGGCTTTAGATCCCAGTGACGACGTTGACAGACTATATGTTTCAAGAAAAGAGGGAGGAAGAGGACTTGCTAGCATTGAAGACAGCGTTGACACATCAATACAACGACTCGAAGACTATATACAAAAACACGAAGGAGGACTGATTACAGCCACCAGAAACGATACTGAGAACACGATGAACAACAGAATGACAATAACTAGGATACAAAAATGGGAAGGAAAACAACTCTATGGGCGGTTTAAATGACTAATAAACGATATCTCACACGACAAAACCTGGACATGGCTAAGAAAAGAAAACTTTAAGAGAGAAACAGAATCTCTCCTAATAGTATTACAAGTCAACGTCGTAAGAACCAATCATATCAAAGCGAGAATAGATCAGACTCAACAAAATAGCAAATTCAGGTTATGTGGTGACAAAGATGAAACCATCAATCACATAATAAGCGAATGCAGCAAATTAGCACAGAGGGAGTATAAGGCGAGGCACAACTGGGTCGGCAAGGTGATTCACTGGGATGTGCAAGAAATTTAAATTTGACCATACTAACAAATGGTATATGCACAACCCACCACTTGTCCTAGAAAATGACACGCATAAACTACTATGGGACTTTAACATACAAACGGATCACCTAATCCCGGCCAGAAGACCAGACTTAATAATAATCAACAAAAAAAAGATAACTTGCAAAATAGTCGACTTTGCTGTCCCGGCTGACCACAGAATAAAACTGTAAGAATGTGAAAAGAAGGATAAGTACCTCGACCTTGCTAGGGAATTGAAAAAACTGTGGAACATACAGGTGACAATTATACCAATTATAATTGGTGCGTTTGGAACAGTAACAAAAGGATTACTAAAGGGACTGGAAGACTTGGAACTTGGCGGACGGGTGGAGACCATCCAAACGATAGCATTATTGCGAACGGCCAGAATACTGAGACTTGAGGAGACTTGCTGTCACTCAGACTCCAGTGAAAAACCATCGGCTAACGCTGATGTGAAAAGCTCTAATGAGTGAATAATAATAATAATAAAGTCTGTATCGACTGTGAATATTGTTATAAAAAGCCACAATGACAAGATTGAAAAAGTAGTAATAAAACACTCTGGATCGATACACTCTTCATTATTGCAACAATTTTATTTGATTGCAACAGTGAAGAGTGTATCGACCCAGAGTACTTGAATAAAAATCAGCAAAAATAAGATATTTAAAACTAAGAACAATAAAACTTCAACAATTAAAGTAATATTACGTAACCGGAAAATTTCTGATGATATTGAAACGATCGAATTTTTTCGACTTTGTTCAAAATAAATCAATTATATTTTTGGCACCAAAACATTTTTTTTTTGCTTTGACCTTTACATTCTTAACTTTAACACCAAATACATGACCATCTTACCTTTTACAAAAAGTTTTCGCGCGACATTTAGAATTTTGTGGTATGTTGCTTATAGAACATTATACTGGACGGGAGAAGCCATATTGTCCAACTCGAGAAATCCGTCTTTGTTTTTCACGTTTGTTTCCCGTGTGAAATGTCAACTTATCCTGGGGCCTACGACAATATTTACGCGTGTGAATTCACATCGGCTTTTTATATATGGGCTATTTGATTATCCCCTCTTGATCAAATCTTTCCTCGCCATTAATCTCCTGGACAGAAAAAACGCCGTTTCTCTGAGAACCACATCAGTGATAGTGAGTGAATGTTCTAATAAAAGAAGCGCCAATATCTCCCTCTTTCCTCAGGACGCGACGAGAGATGTAGACAATCTATTACGAACAACATAAAAACAAACGGTCGTAACATTTATAAATAATATGATGTCAACTATAAGAGTTCGGAAGTCGCAATTGATACCAAAGCAAATCGAACTATTAACATTCTCTCGAAAATATCGGAGGCGTAGAGAAGGGAGACTGCTGCATGGGCAAGATTTGATGAGATTACAGCTACAGAGTTTGGTTTCGAGAAGTTTTCTTGTTTTTCTTGTAAAGTAGAAATGAATCACCCCATTAAATAATGGGACCTTCCATTGGCAAGTATTGAACAACAGAAGTTACCTCCCCCGATAAAGAGCCTCGTCTTTAAAAGACAACTTTGTTTCATACGGCCGATATTGAATAAAGCTATACTATTACTACCTCGTCGTTGCTACTTTAAACTTCTGAGGTAACCTTTTCTTATTTTCTTTCATCGTTTTTTTTTTTATGGTATCCGTTTCTAATATTCCCAGGTATTCCTAATTTTCTTCCTAAAATGTTCTAATGTATTCCTGGAGCAATCGGCTTGGGCTGTAGAATACACTGACAGCTTCTCTGCATATGGATAAGACTCCTCCAGCCAGAGTCCTGGATATGACACTAAACGATCTAATCGTGAGGCTCCAGTAATGCTGGAGCTTTGGGGAATGCGGAGTATCTCTTTATTTCCATCGCTCCTAGGTCCACTCAGGCCCTGAGTGATGGCACCTGACAGGGTCCTATCTATGGATCAAATAGAACTAAACTGCGTACTTATGCTAAACGGAATTGTTTGAAATAGATCGGTTTTGACATTTAATTGTTTGTAAAGAAAAGACTGTACTTATGCTAAACTGAATTGTTTAAAAATGGAACTGTTTTGACGTTTAAAAATGTACTTATGTTAAACTGAACTGTTTGAAATGTAACTGTTTTTACATTTAAATGTGTGTAAACAAAAACTGTACTTATGCTAAACTGAATTGTTTGAAATAGAACTGTTTTAATGTATAAAAATAGATTTGGCATTAAATAACTTGCAATGGTTGATATTCCATAAAACCAAATCAAATAAAAAAATCTAATTTATTCCTGATTGAAGAGTTCAATTCTTTCCATTGTTTCTCTATTTAATTTTTTTCAATTATAAACAAATTTCATTCCAATATCTTCACTGAAGTTTCTAATAGTTTGTATAAAGGATTTTAATTCTTTTTCATTCTTAGCAAATACCTTAATGTCATCCATATGTATAAGGAGGCTTATATTTTCCAGCCGTTTAGTAAATTTATAGCCTCCTTTCTATTTTCTTAGTATATAATTTACCGCATTTTTCGGCATATAAGACACACGGGTGTATAAGACGCACCCTAATTTCAACAGCACAAATCAAGAAAAAAAAACAAAAACAAAAAAAACAAAAAACAAAAACAAGTACTAATATTAAACGTGTTGAAATTAATATGATGGATTGGTGTGAGATACATAACATTGCTGTGGTATATACATCCTCAGTGATGTATCGCAAACGGTCCTTAGGGGTTTTGGTCTTTCAACATCAGACCCCTTCACTTTGCTGACATCGTCTGGATTGATCGGACCACGACGTGCATACCGCGAACTTTCTATGCCTACTGCCGTTTTGAACTCCGAAAAAAAAAAACGCGGCAAATGAATATTATTGATGATAATAATTTAAATCTGCATAATAGCTTTTTAAATAATGACAATACGTATACGAAAGTTACTGTACAGTCTAAACTTATCGGTGGTAACAGGTAATTAATTTCGGCCGAATATCGCGAATTTTAAGTCTACATAAGGCATATAAGATGCAGGAGAACTTTAAAAGATATTTTTAGTAAAAAAGATGCTCCTTATATGCCGTCAAATGGGGCACCTCTGGTGGTATAACGGTTAGCAAGCTAGACTAGCAAACCTACGCGAATAAGTTCGAGTCTCATTGGACGCCCCATTCATTCGGCCTTGTGCCACATCGAAGCAAAGAGCTTTGTAAATTACTATATGCCGTCAAATACGGTGGTTGCATCATTGCTACTGCAAATAGTAGCAGTGATAATGAGTCACCCTGCAAGATACCTCTTTGGATTTTAATCTCTGCTTGGGTTTGTTCTTCTGCTTCTAGAACTACTTCTAGGTGACCTTTAAACAGTGCTGAAACCTATGCACAGATAAAGGCAGAAATACTTCTTTTTTTAACTTAGCAGTAAATAAACTAATGACAGATAAGACAGACTGGGTTCTTTAGCCTCGGCACGGCAACTAGTCTGGGAGAAGGAAAACTCTGAATTCAAACCTGTTAAACTCCGCTTAAAAATTGACCTGCCCGAGCTGAAGGGTTGGTTATATGGATAAGAGAGAAAACCCTTTTCCTTTAATCGGTAAAGATTTTGACTTTATAAAATATTCCTTAAGGAAACTAAACTGAGTTATTCAAATTGACAGCATAATTTTTTTACAAGGCATTCAGAGCAAAAATATAGAATTCAATGACCAAAAAATTTAAAATAATTCCTAGTTGCCAAACGTTTACTACAGCTCTAATTCTTTTTAAGACATCAGTCCAGTCAGCTGAGACTGTAGAATACACCGACTGCATTTCTGCAGTGTGGTAAGACCCTTCCCTTGTAACGAGTGTCCCGGATATGAAATTAAACTGATAGCGAGGCTCTAGCTTTGGAGATTTAAGAAATGTGGGGTACACTTTCATTTCCATTGCTCCTATGGTCCACGTTGATCCGGAGTGGTAGCACCTGATAAGGTCCTATCTATGACTCAAATAGAACCCTTTGACATTTAAACTGTACGCAAACGAATGACTTATGCTAAATTGAATTGTTTGAAAAAGAACTATTTGATCATTTGACAGTGTAAAAAATGACTGATGTTTAATTGAATTGTCAGTGATAGATAATAATACCTGGAACCATTTAACTGTGTGTAAACGAATGGACAATTTTAAATAGAATTATTAGTGTTAAATACTAATAGTTGAAACTCTTTAACTGTGTGCCTTAATAGAATTATTGGTAACACATAACAATTACTGGACAACATTTGACTATATCCAAATGAATGAACAGTGTTGAATAGAATTAGTTTTAAATTGCAATACTTGTAACCACTTAACTGTGTGAAAATAAATGATTAATAATAAATAGAATTACTTAAAACCATTTTACTGTACGCAAAAAAATGAGCTCAGGTTTGTTTTAAAAACGTTATCAACAAAATGTGTTTACAAATCATATATATTTAATATAAGTGTATAAAGAGGATTTGGCATTAAGTAACCAACAATGGTTGATGTGCCATAAAATCCAACTCAACCAAATCAAACCAAATCCTTCAGGCAAAGATTACACTAATTTAAAGCAATATTCATTATCGAAGTGCTTTCAATTTTTTGGAATGGCTCTACTTAGATCCTTGGTGGATGGAGCTTTTACATCGACCATTTTTTAAAAAAAATTCTTTTAGATTTAGATCCAAACTGTTCACTGGCCATATTATTGATTTTTATTTGTTTTTTCCTGAAGAAAAGCTTTAATCCCTTTTGCACTGTGTCAAAATGCATTATCATCTTGAAAACCGACTTCATCATCTCTTAACTGATTTAGAATGAGAAAATAATACAAAATTTCAATATACACATGTGTATTGATTGTTGAGATAATGATTTCCATTTCCAGATATCCTTTAAATGACACGCAACTTCATATCATGAACGGCTTGAGAGATTTACTTATTTTCTTCTGGTAGTCATCTTTATAAATTTCATTTGAACGGCACCAGATAAAAGTTCCAGGATCATCATCTTGGCCAATGCAGATTCCTGATTTATCACTATATATCATTATCCATTTTCAAGGCATATTGTTTGAGATTTTCTATCCTGATGCTTTAATATCTAGTCTTATCAGTATGTTTTCCTTATTTAAACAACACATTTCTTTCATACTTGCACCAAATACTACACACGGCTGATCAACGTTTTTCACCACATTCCATTGTGGATTGCCTTCTTTTATATATTTTTGGCTCCCTTCTCTTGTTTCAATTGACTGTTGGAATCTTTTCGATTCGGTATGACCAACCGCATATTGAGGTATGCAAGGGCTATCTTTTAACTGGATTTGCACATTTAGGTTGGTATTTGTTTTTGAAATGCAAATTCCATAATATTTATACTCTGCATGGCTTGAAAAAATATTGCTTTAAATTAGTGAAATCTATGCCTGAAAGAATTAAGTCTGCAGTAAAAACTTGACAAGTAAGAATTATTTCTAATTTTCTTTTTGGTCAATGAATTCCAAATTTTTCCCTTGATATTGAGTTATTCCATATTTTCATCTGAATAACTTGAAAGAAATTAAGCCATTCATTAAAATAACTTAATCTAGTTTGTTTAAGAAATATTTTATGAAGGCAGGAAAAAACAAAAAAACAAAACAAAGCAAAACAAAAAAAACAAAAAAAAAACAAAAGCAAAAAAAAAAAATTAGAAAAACAAGAAAAAAACAAAACTAAAAAAAACACCAAAAAAAAACCCAAAATAAAAAAACAAAACAAAACAAAAATCTACGAAAAAACAAAAAAATCTACGAAAAAACAAAAAAAAGCAAACAAACAAACCCCCACCAAAACATGAAACACAAAACATGAAACACAAAAAACTAAAAACAAAATAATAATAATAGTAATAAACTAAAAGCAAAATAACAACAAAAACTAACAAAAAACCACAAAAAACTATAAAAAAAACAACAAAAAGCAAAAAACAAAGAATATTAAAAACATAAAACAAGAAAAAAACAAGAAAAAAGACAAAAAACTAAAAACAAAAAAGCTAAAAACAAAAGCAAAAACACCGCCTCCCCGCCAAAAATGAAAAGCAAAAACAAAAAAAAAACACAAAATAACCCCAAAATAACAAAAAAACAAACAAACAAAAAAGAACAAGAAAAAAGAAAAAACTAAAAACAAAAAAAAAAGCCAGAAACAAAAATCAAAAACAAACTGGGGCTGTAGAATACACCGACTGCATCTCTGCAGAGGGGTAACCCCCACCACCACCACCACAACGAGTGTCCCAGATATGACACAAAATCTGATGGTGAGACTCCAGTATTGGAACTTTGGAGAATATGGGGTACCCTTTTATTGCTTTTGCTCCTAGGTCCACTTTGATCCGGAGTGGTAGCCGCTGATAGGGTCCTAACTATAGGCCAAATAAAACTGATTGACATTAAAACTGTGTGCAAACAAATGACTAATACTAAATTGTTAGAAATAGAACTGTGTCATCATTTAACTGTGGGATTGATGTTTATTTGAACTATGAATGATACATTGAAATATTTGAATTTATATAAGTGTACAAAAAATTGAGCTCAGGTTCGTTTGAAAATTTTATCCGGAAGATGTGTTTACAAATCATATATATCTAATATTGGCATCAAATAACCTACGGTGATTGATATGCCTGAAAACTTAACCAAATCAAACCACACACACACACACACACACATATATATATATATATATATATACCAACCCCTCCACTCGGGGAGAATATGACACAAGGTCAATTTTTAAGCGAAGTTTAACAGGTTTGAATTCAGAGTTTTCCTTCTCATAGACTAGTTGCCTAATCAAGGCTGAAGAACCTAGTTTGCCCTACTATTTACTTTATAGCTTGAGGGAGAATAATTGGATTCATACTTTTCCCAAGGGTATTAGTGCTATGTGAAATGCAATTAGCCTGGTCCAGGATTTGAACTCGTGTTACTGTGTCCATTTCCTAGGACGATAACCATTAAACCACAGGCACTTATATATATATATATATATATATATATATATATATATATATATATATTCATATATATATATATATATCCAATTCAAAATTTATACTCATACTCTGTACCACTTTCAAAATTTAATGTGACCTAAAAACATATATGTTGCCTACATCAATAAATTTTTAATTTTATGAGAAACTGTAGTATGTTACCACAACAAAAATGTCCGGCAATGTACCTTCTTTCTGAGTGAGACCTAGAAATTTTTAAATGACCCTCGTATATATATATATATTGTTGTATCGTTGAGTTGAATGATACACAGAGAAGAATGAGTGCTTAATATTTCTATTCAGCACCAGTATCCGGTGCTAACGGATACATACAAAAAAATACACAGTACAATAAGTTACAAACAATTAACAAAAGAATTTACAAAAAATTGTGAAAAGTCAAAATGCAGTATAGCCAAACGAAGTAAGATCAGTCCGAATATTAATCAGCTTATTAAATCAACCATCGAAGTCTCTAATCGTAGGCTATTTATGGCTATTAGCTAGTCCAACTGGTAGAGTGCTGGAGGGGTGTTTAGTCACACACACACACACACACACACACACACACACACGCAAATATATATATATATGTATATATATATCAATTCAAAATTTATATTCATAATCTTTGAAATTTTCAAAATTTAATAAATGTTACAGATATAAACAAAGAGGTATAAAAGTGCTGTGAAATTTTCCCCAGGTGAGCGAGTTCGTACTCTAGTCACGCTATGACATTTACTTTCAGAAATGTATGATCACACTTCCTCCTCCCTCCAGCAATGAGTTCAATAGCATCATTACTGTTTTTTTACAAGGTTAGTTTTGTCATTAAATAACCAACGAAGTCTAATATATCATTAAACAAAGAAGAGTCCAGGAGACTTAAGGTGACTTGCTGTCATTCAAACTCCAGTGAGAAACCATCAGATTACGCTGGTGTGAAAAACTCTCAAAAGAGTAAAATAATAACAATGCGTTTTAAATTTTATTAGTTTATTTTTTAAATTCCTCTGACCATGGTTAGTCCTTTAGTTTTTGCAAATGGTAGTTGTTTATTTAAAGTATGAAGACAGAATGTTGCGTTTTACTTGTTATAAGTTTATTTACTGCTAAAAAAGATATCTAAGTGAATATCATTTTTGGCCGGGGTTGTATACACTTTGTGTATAAACACTTGTTGGAAATCAGGATTTGCATGTAGTGATGATTTTGCGCGCGATTTACAAATTGAAAAACATTCCAGATTGGCTTATTTCTATTGCCGTTAAACGTACCGTCGAAAACACAAACTGTGATAAATGATCATTGTTATTTACAGCCTTGGCTTCAATCAAAAAATCAATAACTTATGGAAATATCAATGCATCTTAATTCACTGGCAATATTATTTTCTTTCTGAACGCCGATCTAACATGTCGAAAAATCAGTCACGCAAGTATCTATGGATGCCTAAAAGATAGAACAAGACGACTTAATATAAAAAAAACCCCAAAACAATTGTGTTTCTTTCTTGCAAAAAAACGCAATCCTTCCATCCGGAAAGATTAGCATCTTTAAAAAAATGGAGAATGAGGAGAATGAATGATTTCCAAGGGTGATAAATCAGTTCCATTTTAGTGATGATCCTTCGGTCTCTCACAAGAAAATATCCGTATTGGCAGAGAGAGAGAGAGAGAGAGAGAGAGAGAGAGAGATATTACATTTCAATTTGTTCCGTTTTCACAAAAGTACTACGGTGAGTCAAAAGTTTTGCAATATTTTGCTACGTGACCGAAGCAGTTCAAGCCGTGCTCAGTAATCTCTGTGGTAGTGGGTGTGTTGCTGTGGAGTGGATTGAAAGACGCATAAATGAATGTGCAACAAAGTTTAATTCGTGAACTTATGGTTAACGAGTTCAGACTGGGCCATTACCCCGTGGGAATGATCGAAAACGTCTGACTAAATAACTGAAACTTACTCTTATCTTAGTTTCATTTAAAACTATTGCAAATACAGCGAGGAGAGTAAGATAGAGTAAGTTTTCAACTACTAAACACTATTTTTTCTACATTGGCAATGCATTTACGTTTGAGCACTTAAGGTGTATTGTTGTATATTGACCTTCGACCCGGCCAAACATGCCATTCCAAAGTGATACACTGGAAGGAAGTGACACATTCCGATGGCAGTTATGAGAAGAAATCGCGTAGGCGGGCTTGGCTGACGATATGGGACAAGGTAAAATCCCATGGTACACTCATGGACTGATGCACCGGAAGGGAGTGACGTCGGAACTGCATGACAGTTATTTCCGCTTGATGATGAATAAACATGCCAGTCCAAAGACGCCGGAAGTGGCATATTCCGGCCTGGCTAGCCATGAGAATAGATATTGAGAGGGCGATTGAACTATTATATAACTCGGTGAGGACAGGAAGTCAGGAGTTGGAGATCAGATGAGTTAGAGACAATATGTAGTAGAGAAAGCCACCACCCGGCAGAAGGGGTCCTCGGGACCCCCGATGAGTTTGGAGACCCGTTGGTGACAAGATGTAGTAGAGGAAGCTCGCACCCAACAGAGTGGGTCTCCGGCCCTCCGGTTGAGCAGCAGTCCAGGAGAACGAGAACGACGCACGGCTATGTCCGGAGGGGCTGGTGAGGTAAATATGTTGCAGTCTTTGTTCGGTCTCCAACTCCCTCTCACACGCAAACCTTGCAATAAAGTGAGAGGTATATTTTTTTAAAGAAGTCTTCGCTCGTCTTTATTCATTGCGTCAATATGTATTCTGCATGTATACATGTATGCATATGTATATGTATTATGTGTTTGTATAGTTAATCATGGTCATGGCTATACAACAGTATTACCCTTATAGAAATCTCGCTATGATGTGCTGTTTTTGCTTGTTTACTGTTTGATACGAACATAATGATAATCTTATTTTAATTCTTTCTGTCTACACACGAAACGCTTGGCCATTTTTAATCCGATTTCAACCAAAATTTAAAGAATTGTGAGAAGTATGTCTAAAAAGTTTTAAACTATATTAGTGTAAAATAATTAGGGATTTTAGTAATTAATTGCTTTCAAGCAAAACTTTGTGTTCGGGGTTGGGAGGTTTTCGTTTTGTAAATTTCAAGGGGAATAAACCTTGTTTTGCTTTGATATGTCACTGAAAGTTTCAAGGATGACGAGTGATAAAACATAAGTAAAGAAATAATTTGGAAAACATATATAAGAAAAGGAATCAAGGCTGTGGGGACAGTCAGAGAAAGAGAAGCAGAAGAAACAGACAGGCGACTGACGAAAAACGAAGCCTCGAGGGAGGTGGCGGGTGGGACAGTGGAGAAAAATGATTATGTCTATAGCTGTCCCTTTCGCCTTGCACTGCTTGTTCTCTCAGTCAAATCTAAATCAGTTGACGCATTTCCTACTATCTCTCTTTTTTCAGCGGCTACTATGAAAGAGTAGTAGCAAAGAAAATTTCCTATCAAGCGAATCAACAGACTTTGTTTTGTGTTCATCTCTTTTTTTAAAAATCTCGGTGAGGTTACTACGGGGTTTGACGGAAACGTAATGGGTGCTGTTACACCCATAATCTATTTGGGGTTGTAGTCTTACATTAGGAGATCAGGTTTTGACTGATTTTTCGGTGGGATCTGTCTCTTACTTTCTATGACTTACTGTCCTTCTCACCGTAAAAGAGTGTTCATCTTTCCCGCCCAACGTTTACCCACCCTCTTTATCATCATTACGAAGGGAAGTTGATCTTGACTCTCTCTTTTTCGGCTAGGTGTCGAGCTACTAAGCGGGAGTTTATTTGATTTCAAAATTTATAAATGTTTATACTACCTCTCTAAGTCAGGAAATTAATAAACTTGAATATTTATTTGAAATATGTTGGTCCAGTCGGATGGGGCTGTCTAATACACCGACTGCATCTCTGCAGAGGAGTAATATCCATCTCCAACGAGTCTTCAGGATAAGACACTCAACTGCATCTTGCAGTTTCGAGGAATGTACCTCTTCATTGCCATTACCTCCTGGTCCACTCTAACACAGAGTGGTAGTAATTGCCAGGCTTCACTGTATGGGTCAAAAAGAACTATTTGATCATTTATTATACTTGAAATCATTTAACTGTGTGGAAACAAACAATTAATGCTAAATAGAATTATTAGTATTAGATAGCAATACTTGAAATCACTCAACTGTGTAAAAATAAATGACCTCGTTTAAAAATAAATTGTGTGCAAAAAAATTTAACTGTGTGCAAAAAATGATTAATACTAAATAGAATTATTAGTATTAGCAATAATTGAAAGCACTTAACTGTGTGAAAACAAATGACCACGTTTAAAAATAATGTTACCCGAAAATTATTCGCTGACTAACCATATATACTCAATATATATGAAGAAGATTTGATATTAAATAGCACATAAAATATAACCAAACGAAATACTTATTTTTGCATCTGTGTTTAGAATTGTTAAATGATTTTGTAGAATGTTCATTATATTTCACTGGTAGAGTCGTATACAATTGTCTTTTCATCTCCTTAATATGGAAATCGGCCTCATTAAGAGTTTTGCAGAAACAATGATATATGAATGCAGTTGATTCTAAGTCCTAAAAATAAATTTGGGTGCATAAAAAAGAGATACACAACTAAAAAACAAGAATTTTCATTGGACACGAGATCAAAGACTTGATGATAAGTTCAGGGATAAACTAAGTCCTCTTAAGCTGGCAGACCTTTCTAGGGTTGTTGTATAGCCACATAATACACATGCAGATGCATGCAGAAACATATTCAACACAATAAAGACGAGTGGACACAGTTCTTTAGAAAAATATACCTCTCACTTTATTCGAAAGGGTTATTGTGTGAGAGGTGAGTTGGAGACTGAACAGAACTGCAACATATTGACCCCCACCAACTCTTCTGGCTATAACAGCATTTCTTTCCCGTTCTCCTGAGCTGCTCAACCGGGGGCCTGGGGGCCCAGACTCTGCTAGGACATGGTTCTCATTCCAGCATCTTCTCTCCAACTGATTTGACTTCCTGTCACAACCGGGTTATATAATTATTTGACGTCCACCTGCCTCTTGTGAGCGTCACATTTGCACTCAATTCAACCCGTCGACAGTCAAGGTTATCCCCTGATATCTTCGACCGGATGCACCTGTTTTTACATAGGTGCATTTCGTCTTTTGACAGCTTGGCCGGATGTAATATAATAGCCGAGGCATTTCGGTTCATGCCTTTGAGTTTAGTTAGGCTGAGAACCTTTCGGCTCAGCACATGGGTTAGTTGGGTGCAACATTGAGGCAGGTGTTAACGCGGGCGCGCACGGGCGGATGGAGGTGTCACTCAGATGTCACAATACTCCGAGACAAAACGGGTGACGGAGTGTGAGTGACGTCACGCACCGGAAGCGCGCAGAGGTTTGTTGAGATTTGAAGAAAGTTAGTGAGTTGAGATTAGACACTGGACGAAGACGGTCGACTTTTGGAACTCGCTGACGCGAGGCGAACTTACGCCCTATGGGGGCCGCTCGAGACGGGGGCCAAATGAATAAGACAGTATAGAAGATTGTGTCTCTCCTCCTTACGTCGAAACCTTTAACTCAAAGTTAATAAAAAGGTTTCGTACCTGAACAAGAAGTCGTTACGTGTTTTCGAATTTCGAGATTCCTATGTTCTATCGTTATGAACATTATATGTCCATTTCGCACATAGCGTTAATTGTGAATATGGTACACGGGGTCAATATGTTACAGGGTCACACAGGGTTGAAAAGAAAGCTTATTTAATAGACAACAAGCTTACAGTCTAACAAAGAATTACATTCCAATCTTGATTTTTTTCCATCAAATCCGGATGAGATTTTAATGAGATATAAGAAAAAACCAGAAGACGTCTCCAGTTCGCCATGTTTGGTATAAACATGAAAATTAACGATAAAATAAAATAAAACAACCTTTAAATGCAGATAACCATAATAAACTTTAATAAAACTGATTCTAAATCATTTATTTTTAATTATGACCAATTTACTAGTCGTATGTAATATGGGTAAGCACAACAAGTAAACTTTAATAAAAGTCAGTATACATCCTTTATTTTTGATAATGACCATCTTACAAGCCGTATGTAATATAGGTAAGAAGTGCAAGTAAATTTTGATAAAAGTCACTATAGATCCTTTATTTCTAATAATGACCATCTTACAAGCCGTATGTACAATATAGCCAAATACGGCTAATTTTAATATAATTACAAATTCAGACAACTATATTACGAATATTTAGAGGAAAAGTGCAGAATGTTGTAATAGTGTGTAAACTTGTTGCAACTTGATGTCTATTATTTTATTAGGTTTTAACTTGCATATAAACCTTTGAGACACATCTGAAAAACAGCAGTGATACTATCTACCCCATAGCTGATGGTGGAGGTTAAGAGAGTCCTTTATTCTTCCCCAAGGGTCCGACTGGTATTCAAATTCTATTACTTCCTAGCAGCAGTCCAACAGTTTAGCCATTACGCCAGGGGACTAACCCAACTCAACATTCAGCAAAAAAGCAATTGATGCCAGAAGATTAAAAAAAAAAAAACCCCAAAACAAAAACAATAACAAAAAAAAAAAAAAACGGAAAAAAAATCAACTACACGCAATTTATATAAAGGTTGCTTTAGAAATATTGATATTATTTCGTAATTTTATAACTTGACCAATTCTCCAGCCTAGACAGTTGGGGCCGAAGAATACACAGACTGCTTTTCTGCAGAGAGGTAAGACCCCCCCCCCTTGGATATGATACTAAACTATTTGATGATGAGGCTCCAGTTCAGAGCTTTGGGAAATGTGGAATAACTCACAATTGCCATCTTTCTCTGCTCCACTCTGGCTCAGAATGGTTGTATCCATTTGGGTCCCATCAATGGGTCAAACAGAACTTTCTGATTAGAAAACATTCTTCATTTTACCAATGAATATGCCACGCCAACAGTAGATATCACACACACACACACACACACACACACACACACACACACACACACACACATACATATATATATATATATATATATATCATTCGGTCCTGTTAAACCGGAGTCGGGAATAATTCCGTCAGGACAAAAAATCATTCAACTATGAACATAAATTTTCGTGGTAAAGAAAATGTTAAGGATAGAAAAACTTATATAGGAATTTCCTCGACGAAACGGAAATCTGGATACACTAATCATAAATTTTCTTTCTCCCATGAACACCTAAAAAACCAAACAGCCCTATCTAAGCATTTTTGGAGTTTGCAAAATAAAGGTTTGACCCCTGAGATTCAATGGTCCATATTGAAAAATTCCAATACTCCAAAATGCTTTGATAGTAGATGTAATCTGTGCCTAGAAGAAAAAATACAAAAATGATATACCCAGACCCAGAAAAATCATTAAATCAGCGATGTGAATTAATAGCTGGATGTAGACATGGGAATAAATTTAAACTATAGACAAATATCATAGATAATGTTTAATTAACCAAAACATAGGATTAATTTGAGATTGAGGTGAAATGAATAAAATAAAATAAAATAAAATAGATAGATGAAAAGATACCAATGGAAGGGTAACTGAATTAGTTGGCATGTATATAAATTTTGAATTTTAAATTTAAATTTAAAATTTTGAATTTAATTTAAGATAATTATTACTGTATTCTTACGTAAGGTTATTAAGGAATGTTGTACTTCCCTAAATTATTATTAAATCTGGAGCTTTAAGTTGAAATGTCTTTGGAATTTAAAAATTAAAAAAAAAATTAATTTGCTATAATTCCAAACGGTAATAAAACCTAAAAACTGGAAGTGGGCGAAATGGGTGAGGAAACTCTTCACTCCTCTTCTACCCCTCCCACCCTTCCATTCTATGTCTATTCTGAATTATTTTATCCATTAGATCTGAAGAAGTCCTGTTATTTTTGGTGTTATTGATTCATATCAATACACATAGCAGGATGGAAATAAATCTATAACCCTAATATGACATGTTTTGTTTTTCTTAAAGAAATATATATATATATATATATATTATTTTGTTTATTTGTTTATTTATTTTTTTCATCATACAACGTGTGAAAGCACGTGCGATACCCTAGCCTCATCAGCCGCCAACCGGCGTTGTTTTTCTTGTTTCTTGTTTTTCTTAAAGAAATATATATATATATGTTACATATATATTATTTAACATCACTAATATCATATCCCCTGATAATTGTTTATTAGAATGGAAACACTCTAGTGTCAACTTTGTTTCTCAATAAATCTCTCCTTCTGTTTGGATGACTTTGTTATCAATTTATATACACATATATATATATATACTATGTTAATATATATTATGTTAATATTTACATATATATATTATGTTAATATATATATCATACATATATAAAAAAAGGAGAGCTTCGGGTCGCTCTCGACTAATCGAGAGCGACCCGAAGCTCTCGTTTTAATAGCTACTACACCAAGGTGTAGGGGAGGATGCTACCCCATTCTCAGGATTGCTCCATTTTACCCTTGATTCGTACCTTACAATGTTGAGCGTTAAGCAATGCTACATCAAGTACCATTTTTTGAGTCTTTGATATGGCTCTACCTTAGATTGAATCCAGGTCCCCTGGACCATTGGCGACCACCCTACCTATTAGTTCAATGGCCCAGTTATTATGAACAAGTGATATTATTATGAATGAGATCGACCAGAATCCTGAGAAGAATCCTGGAGACTTTAAGAGACTTGCTGTCACTCAAACTTCAGTGATACACCATCAGCTAACGCTAATGAGAAAAATAATAATTAAATGAAAACACCCCCACTAAAAGAATTCGTATTTGAATTCGTTTAGTAAGAAGGTAGACTCAAATAATGCCTGCCATAAGACAATAAAGCAGAAAAACAATAGCGAACACTGCCCTACTTGTAACAAGAACCCTCTAACGGAACGAAAACGCTAAGTAATTGTAATCGAACCACAATACACCAAAACACACAGAAAAATGACTAAGACAAGAAGAGAAAATGAATGTAAAGATTATAAAAAGAATTATGTTGGAACTGAAGATTACATTATCATGTCTTAGAAACCAAGATGGGAAAACAGTCAAGGCAGATACTGAAAAAATAAACGAATTATTAACACATATCAGAACGAGCAACATCACGGAATTAAACGAATTAATCTATGCAAGAGCGAAATTAATCAGTGATAAAATCGGGCTTCCCAAAAAGAACACGAAACCTGGATGGAAAATTAGACTGGAAACAGAGATTTTTAAAAAATCTAAGACAACAAGCAAAAATGATACGACAGAGGAAAAATGATGGAATATATTAGAACGAAAAGAGAAAAGTAATACAAGTAAAACAAACAATACTACTCGAGGAAATAAATCAGAAGGTACTGAGGAGAAAAAGAAGACTAAAAAAATATTAAGACAGGATAAGACAATACTCACAAAACAGGGCGTTCCAAAACAATAAAAGAAAATTCTACCAGCAAGTAGTGGGGGAATGAACGAAGACATACCAACAATCGTATGACAAGGAAACAAAACAATTTGGGAGCAAAATATGGGAACGAAGAGAACATAACAGAAAAGCTGAATGGATAAACAATATGGAAAAAAGAGTTACAAACACTCAAAGAAGACAAAAATGCACTTCGATTCTTTCAGGGAAACACTCAAAAAAGTATTTAATTAGAAAATACCTGGCCATGAGGGCATATATTGATACTGTTTTAAAATATTCATTTTCATCCATGACAGACTGACTATCAAAATGAATGGATGCTTAGAAGAAACAGATATACCAGAATGGAGGATCAAAGGAAAGACTACAATGATCCAAAAAGAAACACAAAAAGGAACCGCCCAAACAACTACAGACCCAGAACGTGCTATCAGCTCAAATTTGGAAGGAGATTTATTACCTCGCTAATAAGCTGCAGAATGTTCCCCAAAGAGAGCGAAACAAGACGAAAAAAATTTAGCTATGGCATGGATTGACAATAAAACAGTATACGATATAGTCCCGCAAAGCTGAATAATAGACCGTCTCAAAATGTATAAGATATCCGACGAAGTCATAAAATTCATCGAGAAAGCCATGAAAAACTGGAGGAAAGACTGACAACAGGAGAAAAAACTTAGCTGAGGTGAAATTCCAGTGAGGAATCTTTCAGAGAGATATACTATCACCATTACGATATTTGATAGGGATAATTCAATCACAAACTTAGGGAAATGCACAGGCGGATACAAACTTCATAAATCGAAAGAAAAAATCAGCAACCTTATGGACATGGACAACATCGAACTGTTTGTCTGAGAATTATTTATTGCGGACTTTTTGTCCTCATCTTGGTAGTTTTTTTTGTTGTTGTTTCTTCTTCACTACGTTTCGGCCAAATTTCACATTTGGCCTTCTTCAGATGATTTACTGCGACCTCGGATAGAAGAAGGCCAGTGGTGAAATTTGGCCGAAACGTAGTGAAGAAGAAACAACAAAAAAAAAAAAAAACTACCAAGATGAGGACAAAAAGTCCACAATAAATAATTCTCAGATTAAGAAGTCTCATCTCAAAAGGATTCCCGATAAAGACAATTATCGAACTCTTTGTCAAAAATGAAAAGAATTGAAAAACCGTAATACTGAGAATGAGGACGAACAGTGATAATATAGGGATGGAATTTGGCATAAAAAAAAGTTCCACATTAATAATGAAAAGCGGAAAACAGCAAATGACGGAAGGAATAGAACTACCAAATCATTAAAATATCAAAACGCTCGCAGAACCTGACCGATAAAATGAAACGCAGTTTCTTCCAGGCAGCGGTCGTATCGATACTGCTATATGGATCCACTACTTGGACACTAACTAAACGGCTGGAGAAGAAGCTAGACGGCAATTACACAAGAATGTTGCGAGCAATATTGAACAAGTCCTGGCAGCAACAACCACAAGGCACCAACTATACGGCCACCTGCCTCCCATCACGAAAACTATACAAGCTAGACGAACCAGACATGCAGGACACTGCTGGAGAGAAGCAAGGACGAGTTCATAAATGATGTACTCTTATGGACCCCCGCATATGGCCAAGCAAAATCAGGACGACCAGTTCGAACATATATACAGCAGCTATGTGAGGATACGAGATGTAGCCCTGAAGACCCGCCAGAGGTGATGAATGATAGGGAGAAGTGGCGAGAGAGGGCCAGTACTTGAGAATATTGGACGCGGACACCGTGAAACAAGAATACTGGAAGCGGACACCATGAAACAAGCGGAGATGAAAGAAAAAAATTAAAAAGAATATCTCAAGAGAATGAGAAAACTACACGAAACCAAATTATATAGCAGGAATCTCATCAAAGGGATAAACATCTGGGGCGTCTCCTGCGTAAGATACTTGAGACTATTCTTAAAGTGGACGAGAAAAAACTTCAACAAGTGGACCAGAGGACAAGAAAACTCATGACGATGCATAAGGCCTTACATCGTAGAGATGACATAGACCGACTATATGTGTCAAGAAAAGAAAGAGGAAGAAGATTCGCCAGCATTGAAGATAGCAAAATTTCTCATTTTCCTGAGATATTCTTTTTAATCTTTTTTCTTTCATCTCCGCGTGTCTGCGTCCAATATTCTCAAATACTTGTAAGTTTCCTTTTCTCCGAGCGTTCTGATTTTTCAATGATTCGGTAGTTCTATTCCTTCGATAAGACGACTCGAAGACTACATAAAAAGAGCAAAGAAAGACTAATTACAGCGACCAGAAACAACACAAGTAAAACAAGGATCAAAAGAACAACAAATAGAAATAAAAAACGAAAATTAGAAGAAAACAGGACATTTCAAACGGCAAACAAGCGAAATTTCACACTAGAAGACTTGAAAATGGCTAAGAAAGGGAAACCTTATCTCTTCTACTAGTAGCACAAATAACGCCATAAGGACCAACTATGTTAAAGCAAAAATTGACTCGACACAACAAAATAGTAAATGTAGGTAATGTGGTCATAAAGACGAAACGATCAATGCAGTAAGCGAGCACCAAAAGAGTTTTAGACTAAACATGACTGGGTGGGGAAGGTAATCCACAGGGAGTCGTCCCAAAAACTTTAATTCGACCATACGAACAAGTGGTATATTCACGATCCAGAATCCCTCCTGAAAGATGCGACGCACAAAATTCTCTGGGATTTTTGGATACAAAAAGATCACCAAATCTCGGCCAGACGACAAGACCTAATGATAGCCAACAAAAAGAAAAAAAAGAAAAAAAAAAAAGAAAAAGAAAAAAAGAGAACCTGCCGATTTGTGTACTTTGGTGTTCTGGCTGACCACAGGGTAAAACTGAAAGAAGACGAGATGAAAGATAAGTAACTTGACCTTGCAAGAGAACTAAAAAAAAAACAAACAAACAATGGAACTTGAAAGGAACGGCGATACTAATTGTAATTGATGCACCCGGTACAGTCACCAAAGGTTTGGTACTGGGACTGGAGGACTTAGAAATAAGAGGCCAAGTGGAGACCATCCAAACTACAGGATTATTGAGATCGGCCAGAATACTGAGTAGAGTCCTAGAGACTTGAGGAGACTTACTGTCACTCAAATTCCATTAAGGTACCATTAACTAAAGCTGGTGTGAAGAACTGTCAAATGAATTGAATATTGGTAATAAGAAGAACAAGAACAAGAAGAAAATAATAATAATAATAATAATAATAATAATAATAAGAAGAAGAAGAAGAAGAAGAAGAAGAAGAAGAAGAAGAAGAAGAAGAAGAAAGCACGAATTTTAAATCTAGTTTTGATGGATTACAAGATAGTTACAATCTTCAGTTTTCATCATTCTCGTTTCGATTGTTCTTTTTTTTTCCAAGGTAATCTCTCTTCCAATCCAACATATCGTAAATAGCATGTCACATTATCTCCCGTCGTTCACCAATTCATTGAAAACACAATCTGCTCCCGAGTAAAATGAGAGTACATCTCATACATTCCAGCACTCTCATCTTGAAGTTTAATGGAATATCTTATTGTCTGAGAGATATTTTCAGAATATTTCAGCTCATTTTCTTACACTGTTCGAAGGATCTGTCATCTAACATTAAAAGCTACTCATGTTAATGTTTTTCCCCCTTTTTGTCAGAGAAAAGAGCTGCTCGTTCCTTTGTTGTTCCGATAGAAGAAGGATTCCTAAGCTTTTCGTGACTAGGTCAAAATTGTATATGTGCCAAATTAGTTGTAGTTACCCGTATTACAAACAAAAATGACCGGCTGATTCAAAAGTTTTACACTATTTGGGTAACGTGAGACACAATACGGTTTGGTTTGGTTTCTTTGTTAAATAGCATACCAACCATAGTGGGTTATTCATATTTACCAATCCCTCCTCTCGGGCAGGATATGACACAAGGTCAATTTTTAAGCAGAGTTTAACAGGTTTGAATTCAGAGTTTTCCTTCTCCTAGACTAGTTGCCTCGCCAAGGCTGAAGAACCCAGTCTGCCCTACTATTTACCCATAGCTGGAGGGAGAATAATTGGATTCATACCTTTCCCATGGGTATTAGTACTATGTGAAATGCAATCAGTCTAGTCCATGATCTGAACTCGTGTCGCCGTGTCCATTTCCTACGACGATAACCATTACACCACGGGCACCTCCATAAATAATCATAGTGGGTTATTTAATGCTAAAATACTTATAGAATGACAGTAATAGTAATATTTAACCCCTAAGTGAATAAGGGAGTGCATATCTTTCGCGAAGGTATTAGCCTGAATGTAAAAGTCATAGAGCGACTGGAGTTCGAACTCGCTTACTACGATGTCGCAGTCCGGCACGTTAGATGTATGAAAGATCTCAAATACCCTGAGGGTGGAGGAGTTCCCGTGACGTAATGGCTAAAGTGCTAAACTGTGGCCTCAAAGTAAGCGAGTTCGAAATCTAGTCCCACTATTACGTTCACTCTCGGATGAATACCCTTCGAAAAGATATGAACACCCTTATCTCTCTAACTATTGGTTTAATAGTATCACTGCTGTACTTCGACAAGAATAGGTTTGGCATCAAATAATCCACAAAACAAAGAAGCCAAACCATACCAAAAACCTGCGAAAACACTAAAAGTTTTATGAATATTTTGGTCATTACCTAAATTTATAAAAGAAATTAGATTTCTAAGCTCAAAGATGAACATTTAGATGGAAAATATTATCTCTTTGCGCTACACCTGGCTAAGTGAGTTACTTGGGATCTTTTAAATTCTAAAATCATTTGAAAATTTATTTTTTAATCATTATTATCACAATTACGATATGCCTATTATTATTATCATTATCATTATTGATAATTGTGCAAAATTCATATCTAGTGAAATATTTGTAAGAAGGTGCTTCATTGGGAATTGTGCAAGCGATTAAAAGTGATGACATTTTATATATATATATATATATATATTAGGTTAGCAAATATTTTGTAAACGAAAAAAGAGTGCTCAAATGCTGACCAGGAGAGCAGGATAAAACTTTATGATTAAGATTTTTTTCCTCTTTTTATGTTGGTCTCAAAACTAAAAGTTTACCGTATTAGCTAAGATACAATCCACAGATGAAACTGAGGATTGTATCTTAGAGATGAGATCTTAATTATATATGTATATATATATACACGTACACATACATACATACATAGGCACTAGTAATGTCAAAGACATCGTCGAAGGAAAGAGACATGGCGAAACGAGTCTAAATCCGGGACATTGTTTGCATTTCATATAGAGCTTAATGCCTTTGAGAAAGGTATAGATCCAACTATTTTCCATCCAACTATGGGTAAAGAGTATGACTGAGTAGGATCTTTAACATTGGTACGACAACAAGTGCAGGAGAAGGAAAACTTTATATTCAAATTTTTTAAATCCTGCTTAAAAAAGCTGATTTTGTGCCGTATCCTACTCGTGCAGTAAGGTTAAGTAAACACACACACACACACACACACACACACACACATGTATATATATTAGCCGGCCTGTAAACACGTTAGATTTCCGATATAACAGCGGTCCATGATATCTTCAGTGCTTCTATTCAGAAAGAAGTGATAGATTCTAATCCTCATTTCACATTTATCTCCACCTTGTCAATAATTTGGATGATTACAATGATCATGATCATCATGTCACGCTGGTAGCATGGATCTCCCTGACTCTCTCTTGCCACCCGTTTCTATCGTCCAATGCTCCATGGAGGTCTTCCAGGCTATACCTGGATCGGCACAGAACTGTTGTATATATGTTCTTGCTGGTCGTCCTACCTTTGCTCGTCCATGTGATGGGGTCCACGGGAGTAAATCGCTTATGAGTTTGTCCTTACTTTTCCAGCAGTGTCCCGCATATCTGGTTCGTATAACTAAGATAGTTTTCGTTATGAGTGGCCGAACAGCTGCTGTTTTGTGTCCATGCCTTTGCTAGTCGCGTATTGAAGTCATTCTCGGTTGATGAGACACTACTTTCTAGGGAGGTGAACTTGTCCACTAGTTTCAAAGCCCCACTCTTTAGTGTGAAGATATCGCCTCTTTGATTAAAGTATATGTATTCTGTCTTGTCTGTGTTGACATGGAGGCCTATGCCACCTGCTGCTCGTTCCAGGCTGTGTAGCAGTGATTCGGTTTGGGCGGGTGTATCTGCTAGAAGCGCTATGTCATTGGCGTAGTCCGCGTCCATAATAGTTTATGCGGGGTATTGCTGTGGGAGCCTTACCCATCTCACCATAATGGACTCTTCTCTCCGTTATTAGTACTGAGAGATTTCCATGCCAGAGGGGCAGATCAATATCGGTGTTATCCGAACAGATCGAGACTTCTTACCTTTTCTATGTAACTCTATCTTTCTTGTGTTATATAATCTGTAATCTAATAATCGTGTTTGTGTTTTCATTAGTGACCCTTTTCGGGACCACAACAGGTATCTTCTGCTTCTTTCCTTTGCCGGTTTGAAACCGTTTTCATTCATTAAATCTACAGATATCCTAAGCACGTAGTCTAGGCAGATAGTAAACAGTTACGGTGCTAATGTATCTCCTTCTGGTACATTTTCTACAATGTCGAAGTTGTCTGTGTCTCCATCCGGTGAACAGACTTTTACTTTCGTGTTTTTATATAGCATTATAATGGCCGCGACGGTTTCTTTGGGGAGTCCGTAGGCGAGAAGTATTTGCTCCATCTTCCCTGGTGTATGGAGTCAAATACCTCGGAGAAGTCGACTAATAATAGTGTTGTCTCGAGGTTTTTTTTTTTTTTTGCACGAACACCTTCTAGAATTCGTCGGATTGTTTGAATTTGTGATGTTGTGGATTGTCTTCTCCAAAAGTTATTTAGGTTCTTCCTTAGTATTTTCTCAATTTTTGGTTCTATGCGGTTGCGTAGTAGAGAATTGTAGATCTTGGCCGCTATGGATATAAGGGTTATACCTCGTTAGTTCTTGGCTATTCCGAAGTCACCCTTCTTAGGGGAAAGGGAGGATGTATCCATTTATCCATGTCTATTGTGTTCTGGTTATATACGGCGTTACAGTATCGGAGCAGTATGTCGTAGAATTCCCTGGTTTTCCATACTTCTGGGGGTATTTCATCAAGCCTTGCTGCTTTCCTATTTTTAATTTTTCTTTGTACTAAGACTAGTTTTTCTTACGTAAACTGTCCTAGTTTGATGTCTAGTTGATTATCAATAATTTTCGTGATTGGTTCATGCGTAACTTTCGGAGGTTTTCCGAGTAAATTCTCGAAATGTTTCCACAGGTGTATTCGTTCTCTTTGGTTTGCAGCTTTCATTTTAGCTCTTGCGATACTCTTCCTTCTGCTCACTTTGTTTACCGGGTTTTAGGGATACGTTAGTTAGTTCATTTTGTGCCTTCTCAAGTTTCTGAGTATTGATATTGGTTGGGTTTCTCCTAATGCGTAAGGAAGCGATTTTTACATCAGCATGCTTTTTTCCAACCGCTAATGTCTCCTATGGGACTCTACGTTTAGTTCTTTGTTTAGTTGGTATGCATTCTGCTGCCGCTTCTAAGTGGGCATTGACAAAGTTCTCATATTCGTCATTCGGAATAGGTGTTTCTGATATGTCATAAAGTGCATCGAATTTGTTTCTTAGTGTTAATATATATTTATCTCTAATATCTCTTTTTTCTTAATATTATTAAAATTCTATTTTTTTCTTAATACTAATTTCTTTTTAAAGAAAGCGGCATTTTGTTTAGTTGTTTGGTGTATATTATCAAAGCGCATTCAAAACATTCCCGTTTAGATTCATTTTCAACTTGTTTATTCATTATGAGGGTAAATCGAAGATATGATTGTCTTTTCTTTGTATGGCTGCCAAGTATACAAAAATTATCCGTTCCGTTTAATGCCCCGCGTTCAGCGTCTGTTTTATCGAGACGACTTACGTAAATAAATTCCATTTATCATTTTTAAGTGCTACATAGTTTGGAACGAGCAGCTGCTGGCATAGGCCTCCATGTCAACGGAATACATGTGTTTTAATCAGAGGCGACATCTCCATGCTAAATGATAGTTCTCTGAAACAAGTCCTTCCTGGTCAGCCAACATTGGCCCGTCTATTTTCAGGATTCCATATGAGAACATCGCTCATAAGCTCATCCTTACTTCAAAAGCAGTACCCAGCATGTGTTGTTTGTCTTACTTGGAGGGTTTGTGAGATGGGAGGTGAGTGGCTTTACACCTGCTGTTTTGTGGAGTGTTACTTTCAGGATTTGTTGAAAACAGCACGTAGCATTCTCGTATACTTCTCATCTAGTTTTTTTTCCCTATACGTTTAGTTAGCATCCAGGTGGTGTATCCTTACAGTAGTACTCACACAGCGCCAGCTAGGAAGAAATCCCGTTTTATTTTTTCAGAAAGATAATGTGTAGTAGAATCAATATTATACTGAAGTGTTGTTTCAATGGGAAATCAATTCAAATATCTTAGGTCTATTTTTTTTCGTTTATTAAACTGTTGATTTTTTTTTTCTTTTCTTTTATCAACCCGATCTCTTCCTCGAAATATCCTGCTTTTCTAGTTTGACATCAACTGTTTTGAGAATAATCCACTGGGAGATTGAGAGTGTCTCAGATAATTGACATTTTGAAAAGATCGATATTAATTTATTCTTAAAGATTATGTTGTTAAGATGATAGGATAAAAAGCCATTACCAAACTGTTAGAACTGACGCTTCGCTGACATTAGTTTCAGTGAGGCTAAAACATACCTCTAAAATCCATGGAGACTACAAACTATTCAAAAATTTAACAGAAGATATCCTCAACCAATTTCCAGATTGATTGATTGATTGATTTTAAGGGCATGTTAATCTGTCTTGGATTATTTTATGCATAGAAATTAGGGAATTGCGTTCACTGAACACACACGCACGCGCGCACACACATACACACACACATACACACATACACACAAGATATCCGACTGACGTAAAGTCAGCCGGGTCTCGATTTCGGCTTGAAGCATCTCGTGGCTCTAGCTACACTAAAGAGTTGTGATACAACGAAACAGTCTGTCTGTGGATGACAATATATATATATGTGTATTATTTTAGTGTACTTGTTTCTTAAGAGAACTTTTTTACTCGGTCCTATCGAATAGAAATAATCTATGCTTATATGGCATTAAGTATTCCAATCGAATTCAAATACTTTTTAAACCGATGAATTTGAGTTATAGATAGATTTGGTTTGGTTTCTTTATTAAATCGCATATCAAGATTCATCCATAGATAGGACCCTTACAAGTATTACCTCTATGGGAGTGTTGGAAATGAGCTCCTAGATATGTTACATATTGACCCTTGACTGAGCCGTCAATCAGAGATTCTCTACACAGGACGCACCTGTGAAAATAAGTAAAAGCAGTCATTTAGTTGATCGGAAATGTGTGGGTGTTACGAAATGAAATATACAGATGCCCATGTGAGATAGTGGCAGTCTGTCAGTGGCAGCTTACAGCACTCAGTCGAGTCGGCAGATAAAGAACCGTGACTGCAGGGGCCGCTAGCACCTCCTCCCCGATGAGGACCGGTTAAATACGTCTCATTGGAAGAGAAGACGTAAGGTCTGGAAGATAACACAAAGTGGCCTATAGCGGGTCTCTTGTTGAGTAACCCGCGGCCGAGAACCAGAAGAAATGTGAAGTGGAGCCTTGAAGATAACACAGCGTGGTATGGTCAAGAGAAGATATTGGTCAATATGGCAGGCCTCTTCGTCTCCCTTCGTCTGTCAGCCTCTCACAAACCTATAGAGATTCAACCCCCCTTTGAAGAATAAAAAGACCCCATGTATCTTTATAAAGAAATGTCATGCTTATTCCTCCATGACTGATCACCATTTTTCTCTTCATTATGCCGGCATGGCTATACAAAAGATATTCATCAGATAAATACAGTCTTAGCATTAGATCTAATTTAGTGTCATACCCTGGACAACTTTTTTTTTTTTTTTTTGGCAGGGTCGTCTTAACCTACTGCAAGGGATACAGTCAGCGTTTTCTAAGACAATTAATTTCCAGGTTTTATTTATTTATTTTAGTTGAAGCAGGACCGTTCTTATTCACTGATTCTTTTGGGTTCCATCAAAGAATGTAGATGTTTGAAAATTTCTAGTATTGCAAGGAATACTTGAAACCATAGAACTGTGGGCGTCTGAGCGCTTAAAATTTAAAATTCAACTGCAACGCTATTGAAATATACATTTCGGTCAGTTTTTTTTATTTATTTTTTATTGCTTCTGATATTTCATATTTCATGAATATTAATTTGCGATATGTTGGAAAAATACTTTTTTTGTGAAAGATGGAGGTCTTACCTATCTCTCTCCCTTTCTCTCTCTCTCTCTTTATATATATATATATATATGTATCACCATCATGGCGTGCTGCTAGCATGGATTTCCCTGACTCTCTCATCTCTATCATCCATCTCTTTCGGCTAGTCCTCTAGACTACATCCTGTGTCCGAACTGAGCTATCGTAGATAAATTCCAGTTGGCCGTCCAACATTTGCTCGTCCGTATGAAAGAGTCCATAGAAGAACGTCTCTCATGAGTTTGTCCTTACTTCTCCAACAGTGTCCCAAATGTCTTATCCGTCTTATTTGGATGGTTTTGGAGATGGGAGGTAGGTGGCCGTACAACTTCTGCTTTGTGGAATGTTGCTTCTAGGGTTTGTTCAATATAACTCGTAGCATTCTTGCACAATTCCCTCAATCTTTTTCTCTATACACTTAGTCAGTGTCCATGTGGTGCATCCCTATTGTAGAATCGACACGACCGCTACTTGGAAAAATACGTTTTGTTTTATCGGATAGGTTTGACTTCCTATAGATAGCAGTCCATGCTACTCTCTCACACGCACATACACTCACACGCACACACACGCGCACACACACGTGCACACACACATAGATGTATATATATTAAGATGGATAGGTCCTCAAATTATATTGAATGTGGTACTTTAGGCTTTTATGTCATATGATTATGCTCCACTCGTGTTTAAGATTTTGTAGTCCTCTTCAGGAGACCAATAAATGTGTTCGTTTTAATGGGGCAGGGGGATTCTTTTTAATTCAAATTTATTTATTTTATCTTATTTTTCAAAATATATTAGGACATCTTTTTCCTTTAAACATGTTTGATTTAAGAAAACAGACACTTTATGTTTGCCTATTCTGTCTTTGAATCGTTCAAGTTAAAGAATAAGTTTTTTGACTTCGAGTTTAGGAAGGCGCCGTACGCTTCCCAAGGACTTTCGTCTTCATCTGGAGCAATCTCCGGAGGATAAGCTTTGTACATAAAATTTAGACACCCCACTATTAAAAGAATTAACTTTGAAACTAATGATAATATTCTTAAATGTTTAAAATAGAAAGAACAATCAATATTCCAATCTATATTCCAAAGCTAAGCAGTCATCATCATCATCATCATCATCATGTCGTGCCGCTCGAACGGGTATCCCTGACCCTCTCTCACCACTTTTCCCTATCGTTCATCGCGTCCGGCAGGTTTTCTGGACTACATCCCGTATCTTCACATAGCTGCTGTATGTATGTTCGAGCTGGTCGTCCTGCGTTTTCTCGGCGTTAAGTGGGGGTCCATAGGAGTACATCACTTATGAGCTCGTCTCTGCTCCTCCGGCAGTGTCCTGCGTGCCTGGTTCGTCTAACTTGGATAATTTTCGTGATGGGAGACAGGTGAATACTTCGACATTGTAGCAGGAGTGCTACAAGGGGACACACTAGCCCCATACCTCTTTATCATATGTCTAGACTACGTGCTTAGAACGTCGATCGATAAAATCAGAGAACGGTTTCGAGCTGACAAAGAAAAGAAGCAGAAGATACCCCGCAAAAACAATTACCGACGCCGACTACGCCGATGACATAGCTTTACTAGCAAATACACCCAACCAAGCTGAAACACTACTGCATAGTTTGGAACGAGCAGCCGCAGGCATTGGCCTCCATTTCAATGCACACAAAACTGAATATATGTGCTTTAATCAAGCAGGCGACATTTCCGTACTTGACGTAACCTCTCTGAAACTGGTTGACAAATTCACCTACCTAGGAAGCAGTGTCTAATCAACTGAAAAAGACATCGACACACGGCTAAGGCATGGACAGCTATCGATAAGCTATCGGTCATATGGAAATCAGACCTGACCGATAAAATGAAACGCAGTTTCTTCCAAGCAGCGGTCGTGTCGATACTGCTGTATGGATGCACCACCTGGACGCTAACAAAACGGTTCGAAAAGAAGCTAGACAGCAACTACACAAGGATGTTGCGAGTAATATTAAACAAGTCCTTGCGACAAAACCCCATAAAGCACCAACTATACGGCCACCTGCCTCCTATCACGAAAACTATACAAGTTAGACGGGCCAGGCACGCAGGACACTGCTGGAGTAGTAGGGACGAGCTCATAAGTGATGTACTCCTATGTACCCCCACATATGGACGAGCTACCGCAGGACGACCAGCCATAACATACATACAGCAGCTATGTGAAGATACAGGATGTAGTCCTCAAGACCTGCCGGAGGTGATGAACGATAGGGAGAAGTGGCGTGAGAGGGTCAGGGATATCCGTGCAAGCGGCACGACACGATGATGATGATGATTCTGTCTTCGAATCGTTCAAGTTAAAAAATATGTTTTTTGGCTTCGAGTTTAGGAAGGCGCCGTACGCTTCCCAAGGACTTTCGGCTTCATCTGGAGCCATCTCAGGGGGACAAGCTTTGTATATAAACTTTAGACAACCCACTATTAAAAGAATTAACTTTGAAACTAGTGATAATATTCTTAAATGTTTAAAATAGATAGAATAATCTATATTCCAAAGGTGATGCTAAGCGGTAGTGGCAGTTTATCATAAATGTTTGTATTAAATAAAGAAGAATAAATTTGTTCTCTATATTCTTTGTAAGAATTTTGGAATATAGATTATTCTGTCAATCAATTTTAAACATTTAAGAATATTATCACTAGTTTCAAAGTTAATTCTATTAATAGTGGGTGGTTTAAATTTCATATACAAAGTTTCTAGGATTTAATTTTTTGATTTTATTGTCTGTATGAATTACTTTAGTATTATCAACTGAAATATTTCAATATGTTGCAGAAAGAGGATTAGGTTTTTCAAATGTTCTGATACGAACCGAAAATATTCGGCTTACCATAAAGGGCTCCTTTGAAGAAATCATTAAAGAATTTCAAGATCGTAACATAAAAAACAAAAAAAAAACAACAAAAAAAAAAACAACAAAAAAAAAAACAACATTTGGACACTTGAAAGAAAAATAAAAAAAGAATTCTATTTTATTCGACCAAACCTGTTTGAATGAAAAGACGTTGCCCAAGTACACATTTTTCATATATATACGAGGTGCCTTCAATAAGTTTCCAGACTTTTTTGTACAGGCATTTAAATTGTCGTAGACTCTTGAAAATTCATTATGTTATTGCTATACATCTTATGAGATGACTGACCAATTTTTATGATTTCAGGTTCAAATAAACAGCTACAGCAGCAATTGGAATACACCCTACAAAAGCCTGATTGTCACAGCTGGTGAATTTCAAAAATCCAATCTGGACATAAAGAAGAACGATATGCAATAAAATCGTGTTTTAAACTTGGAAAAAATGCCGCAGAAACGTATGGAATGCTTCAGACTGCTTTTGGAGCATCTTGCATGAATTGAGCATCAGTTTTTGAGTGGCATAAGAGATTCAAAGAAGGCAGGGAGTCTGTGAGGGATGATGAGAGGTGTGGGAGGAGTAAGGAAGTCAATAGACCAGAGTTGATTGGCCAAAGGGTTAGGGTTAGGGTTACTATGTTGAGGTTTTAAGAGAGTTCAGGAAAAGATTCCGTCGGAAGAGGCAAGCACTCTTTAAATCGGGTCAGTAGCATTTCCACCAGGACAATACACCAGTCCACAACTCCCTCCTTGTCACCGACTATTTGACCGAGATGGGCATTAAGACAGTTCGTCACCCTCCGTATAGTCCAGACCCTGGTCCCTGTGACTTTTGGTTATTCCCTAAGCTCAGAGGCTGTCGTTATGAGACAATTGAGGAGATGAAAGAGGCTGTGACGAAGGTCATTGACATGCTCACACAAGAGGACTTCCATGGGGCCTTCCAGAAAATGTTGGAACGGTACAACAAGTGCATTGCAGCCGGAGGAGATTACTTCGAAGGGGACTAAAGTTTCATGTGTGTACTATCAATAAAAGTGCCAAAAATAAAAAGTCTGGAAACTGATTTAATGATCCTCGTATATATATATATATACATATATATATATATATATATATATATATATATATATATATATATATATATATATATTCTAAAATACGTATGACACATTTCCTGTCATATCTTCTTCCCGCAGGCATAATACCAACAGACAAGCCTCATTTTGGTAATAAAAAGAAAAACAAAATAATAGTTTAGTTTAAATATTTAACAGTCTTAATTAAGAAATAAAAAATATATACATTAACTTGATAATGGTTCTGATACGAACTGAAAGTACACGGCTTAAACACAAATAGCTCATTTGGAGGAATCATTATCGAATTTCAAAATCGTTACATAAAAAAAAACATTAGGACTCTTGAAAGAAAAGATTTTTAAAAAACTTCAAAATAAGGATTCCACTTTATTCAACCAAACATGTTTAAATATCTCTCTCTCTCTCTCTCTCTCTCTCTCTCTCTCTCTCTCTACATATATATATATATATGGGATATATGGGAGAGAGAGAGAGAGAGAGAGAGAGAGAGAGAGAGAGTAGTTTCTATATTAAATCTATTATATATATTTTTTCTATCAAGAACAGACAGCTTAATTTCCGTAATGTTTTATGGAAAGATAATTAGAAATGTATATTTCTCATGCATGAGAATTTTTCTTCTTACGGATAATCGAATTATTCTTGAATATGACCCCCTATTAAATTATACCGACCCCCGCCTTCAGTGGGGCATAGAATAGGATGAATGCACCACCTACAGAGGCGTAAGCTCCCTCTTAAAAGGACTTCCTAGGTATGACACTAAACTGCACCTCTTGGTGAGGCTCGAATTCTGGAGCTCTGAGGATTGTTGGGGTCACCTTTTAACTGACCTGAAGAAGTAGTAACTGTCAGGGTCCATCCTATAATATCTGTTTTAAGATTCTTAGTATTAGATAGGAATACTTAATATCATATAACTGTATATTGTTTGTTTAAAGAATAGTTAGTTAAAGCTATAATTGTTTCTCGGGATTATTATCAGCAACTTGAAACCATATAATTGCTTAAAAACAAGTCACATGCAATTACTTGTATTTGATAGGAATACTTGATATTATATAACTGTATACAGAAAAAAAACCTCCAAGGAAATAACTTTAAAAACACAGCCCAGGCGGCTATGACTGCAGAATAAACCGACTGCATCTCTACAGAAGGGTTAAGACCTCCACTAACGAGTGTCCTGTTGCCCAATCGGCTGGGACAGTAGAATAAGACGACTGCATCTCTACAGAGGGGTAAGACCCCCGCCAACGAGTGTCCTATAGCCCAATCGGCTGGGACAGTAGAATAAGACGACTGCATCTCTACAGAGGGGTAAGACCCCCGCCAACGAGTGTCCTATAGCCCAATCGGCTGGGACAGTAGAATAAGACGACTGCATCTCTACAGAGGGGTAAGACCCCCGCCAACGAGTGTCCTATAGCCCAATCGGCTGGGACAGTAGAATAAGACGGCTGCATCTCTACAGAGGGGTAAGACCCCCGCCAACGAGTGTCCTATAGCCCAGTCGGCTGGGACTGTAGAATAAGCCGACTGCAACTCTACAGAGGAGTAAGACCTCCTCAACGAGTGTCCTGGTTTGGACACTAAACCATCCGATGGTGGGTCTCCAGTCTTGGGGCTTTGGGGAATGCAGAATACCCCATCATTGTTATTACTCCCAGATCCCCTCTGACACTGAGTTGTGGCGACTGATAGTGTCCTATCTATGGGTCAAATAGAGCTGTTTGATCATTGTGCAAAAAAATGTGATACATTAAATCGAATTGATAGAAATAAAACTGTTTGACCATTTAAATATGTGTAAACGAATGACTGGGGCTGTATGTATTGATACATTGCAAAACTTAGAACCATTATCTGTGTACAAAGAAATGATTAATAATAAATAAGATTATTCGTATTAGGTAGAAATACTTGATACATTTAACTGAGTGTAAAAAATTAGCTGAAGCTCGTTAAAAAATCGTATCAACAAAAAAAAATCATATATATCCAATATATAAGTATAAACAAGACTTGGCATTAAATAACCTATAAGAGTTGATGTGCCATAAAACCAAACCCAATCAAACTAAACTTATCTCCACAAAATGCAACTATAAACGTACTGGGAACGCGATTACCAAACCTCTTGACGTAAAATAACTCTAGACGATTTGACATGCTGTTAAAATCAATAAATCAAAAACCATTTCTGATGCAAATCTAAGAAAGATAGTCATTTTCGATGCTTTGTCTGGTAAAAGGCCAGAAATATGGGACATCTAGCGAAAATTATGGCCAATAACCTTGCTTACTGAGCGTTACACCAGTCATTTACTATGCTTGGGTTAATTTCGCATAAGGCCTGATATATAAGGGCACCCAGTAAGAACCGAACTCACTAACAACCACCTGCTTGTTAACATTATATCAGGCGAGGTTCCCGACTAATCAAGTTTGTGATGAGAATATGATGAGACGAGTGTCTCGAGTTTAACATAAAAGTCTCTCAGTCTCATTGAAAAAAAAAAAATGAAAATATAACATTAAATGAATTACATGAATATATCGCTTGAAATATAGCATTGAATAAATTACATGAATACGTGGCGTGAAATATAGTACTGTACAAATTACATGAATATGGGATGTGAAATATTGCATTGAATAAATTACAAGAATACGTTGCGTCAAATATAATATTGAATAAATTACATGAATAATACACGTGAAGTATAGTATCGAATAAATTACGTGAATATGTCACTTGAAATATAGCTTTGAATGATTTATAGATATTAATTATTTGTTTTGCCTCCTTGGACATCTCTCTTTTTTTTATTATCTTATATCTTCTTTAAAAAAATTCTTTGCACATAAGATCTATCAATACAGTATCCGATTTGGTTTCTTTAATGGCATATCAACCTGCGTGGGGTATTTAATGCCAAAGCGATTCTTGTTGAAAAACTGCCATGATACTATTTACCAACCCCCTCTGCTCGGGCAGGATATGACACAAGGTCAATTTTTAAGCGAAGTTTAACAGGTTTGAATTCAGAGTTTTCCTTCTCTTAGACTAGTTGCCTAATATAGGCTGAAGAAACTAGTCTGTCCTACTATTTACCCATAGCTGGAGGGAGAATAATTGGATTCATACCTTTCCCAAGGGTATTAGTGCTATGTGAAATGCAATCAGTCTCGTCCAGGATTTGAACTCGTGTCGCCGTGTCCATTTCCTACGACGAAAAACTGCCATGATAACTCTTAACCCGTAGCTGGGGGGATAAGGGATTTTATACTTTTCCCAAGTGTATTATTGTTAAGTCTATAGTTACAATTAGCACTACTTAACCGTTTTTACTTACATGGTTCTTCTATTATATAATTAAGGTAATGATTAATTATATAAATTAGTTTTCGTTAATTATATTTTATAATTTAGTTTGGTGAGGCTTTGAACTACTCGGTGATTCTTGGTTCAGGTGTCGTAGTCAGACAAGGTACTCTTACGCCTGCACGGAAAGATATGACAATCGTCATCTGTCATAATAAACTCCCAGACAGGAAATAGGGCCGGACGGGCCGTTGGAGTGAAGTGAGTGAGTGGGTGGAGGATGTCATACCCAGAAGAGATGTCCTGAGAATTTTAATATTTTGAAAAAGACGGAGTTGAAATATGGCCGTCGTAGGGTGGGGTTGAGTTTATCGGATCTGATCAGATCAGTTTGGGTCTCGACCGACAGAGATGAGTTGAGTTCTTAGACACTACAAGATTCACCACGCGTAGTGGTGGGGGTGTCAGCATAGTATGGTTATCAGAGGCCCTTATGAATGGTGTCTCTCTCCTCGTGTCACCAAGGACTGATGACAAAAAGAAATAAACCCGTTCGTATCCGAAACGACAGAGTCCACCTGTATTAATAATATTATTATTAAGATCATCACTGTGCCCGTTGTGTAATGGTTATCGTCGTAGGAAATGGACACGGCGACACGAGTTCAAATCCTGGACGAGACCGATTACATTTCACATAGCACTAATACCCTTGGGAAGGTATGAATCCAATTATTCTCCTTCCAGCTATGGGTGAATAGTAGGACAGACTGTTTTTCTTCAGCCTTGGTTAGGCAACTAGTCTAGGAGAAGAAAAACTCTGAATTCAAACCTGCTAAACGCTTAAAAATTGACCTTGTGTCATATCCTGCCCGAGTGGAGGGGGTTGGTAAATATGATATGATTAAGATAATCACTGTATACAATTCTTCTTCTTCTTCTTCTTCTTCTTCTTCTTCTTCTTCTTCTTCTTCTTCTTCTTCTTCTTCTTCTTCAGATGGGTGACCATTTAAGCAACAGCAGTTACTGTAAACAAGCGACCCGAGGCCTGTGTGTCATATTTAAGGAAGGTTTACTAAATAAGAATAACATGTAGCTCCTCCCTATTCCTGAAAAACGGAGGATACACAATATAAGATTGTCTATAGTTGTGCTTGTTGGATGTGGCTGTAGAAGATATAGTGAGGCCTGCAACGTGTCCTGATCACGTTCAGTGTGGTTCAAAACAGTCGAACGTAGGATACGACCAAAATCGTTCTTTTACGATAGAATACATCTTTTTGTCTATCTTATGATAAATCAAACAAGTTGCCGGTCTTAAGTATTTACACAAAATCTGATTTGTATGCATTTAACAATCCCGCAGCACCTGCTGGATGCGACACGAGGTCAATTTTTTATGTGGAGTTTAACGGGTTTTTCTTCTCCTTGACCGATTGCCATACCAAGTTTAAAGAGTCCAGTCTGCCCTACAATTTTACTCACAGCTAGTGGGAGTATTGTTGGATTCATACCTTCTCAAAGAGTTTTAGCGCTATGGGAAATGTAAAGAGCTTCGTCTAGGATTTGAACTCGGGTCTGTGTCCATTGCCGAAGGCGATATACCACAAGCGCCTCCAAAGTTTGATTTGTATGTGCATAATACTGGCAGTAAATAGGCTTTGGGTTTCACTCACGAGGAGCCAAAAGGGCCACTACGTCCTGGGAGAGAGGCACTACGGGATATAAGGGAAACGAGGGTGTGGGGCATGATTTCCATCAGTTATGTTTCTAATCGTATGAATCAAATAGAATAATTGGAAGATATGAATTAGGGGGACAAATGGCAATAAATTGTACTATAAACATGATTAAATCAGGAAACAAAAGTGGAGTTCCTGTGGCCAAGTGGCTAATGTGCTAGACTCCGACATCGTAGTAAGCGAGTTCGAACTCTAGTCATGTTATTACGTTAATTTTCGGTCTGAAACCCTTGGGATAAGCATAAACCTCTTTATGCCCACCAGCTATGGGTTAAATAGTACCATTGATGTTCTACAAGGATGTCTTTGGCATTGAATAACCGCCGAAAGTTTATTAGCCATTAAAAAACCCAAAAAAACAAAAACAACCAAATAAAAAAAGAAAACAAACAAGATTCAAAATCTTATGAGTAATTCTGGAGCTTTGGGGAATGCGGTGTACCCTTTCATTGTCATCATCATCATCATATCGTGCTGGTAGCACGGATATCCCTGACCCTCTCTCGCCACTCCTCCCTATCGTTCATCGCCCTAGGTAGGTCTTCAGGACAACATCCTGTATCCTCACATAGCTGCTGAATGTACGTTCGAGCTGGTCGCCCTGCTTTTGCGCGGCCATGTGTGGGGATCCATAAGAGTACATCTCTTATGAGTTCATCTCTGCTTCTCCAGCAGTGTCCTGCATGTCTGGTTCGTCTAACTTGAATAGTTTTCGTGATAGGGGGCAGGTGGCCGTACAGTTGGTGTCTTGTGGGGTGTTGCTGCCAGGACTTGTTCAGGACTTGTGTAACTGCCATCTAGTTTCTTTTCCAGCCGTTTTGTTAGCGTCCATGTAGTGCATCCATATAGCAGTATCGATGTGACCGCTGCCTGGAAGAAACTGCGTTTCATTTTATCGGTTAGGTCTGATTTCCATATAATCGATAGCCTATTGATAGCTGTCCATGCTTTCGTTAGCCTCGTTTCGATGTCCTTTTTGGTTGATTCGACGCTGCTTCCTAGGTACGTGAATTTGTCTACTAGTTTAAGTGGGGTTCCTTCTAGAGTGGAGATGTCCCCCGTTTGGTTATAGCACATATATTCCGTTTTGTGTGCATTAACATAGAGGCCTATGCTTGCTGCTGCTCGTTCCAAACTATGCAGAAGAGTTTCGGCTTGGTCGGGTGTATTTGCCAGTATCGCTATGTCATCGGCGTAGTCGGCGTCGGTAATTGTTGTTGCGGGGTATCTTCTGCTTCTTTTCTTCGTCAGTTTGAAGCCATTCTCTTTGATTTTGTCAATCGATGTTCTAAGTACGTAGTCTAGACAAATGATACCTCTTTATCATTTGTCTAGACTACGTACTTCATTGTCATAGTTAAAGAGAACTAAACTGAATTGTTTGAAATAGAGCTGTTTTACATTTAATTGTGTATAAACAAAAAACTGTACTTGTGCTGAAATGAATTGTTTGAAATTGAACTGTTTTAACATTTAAACTGCGTACTTATGCTATACTGAAATGCTTGAAATAGAACTGTTTTGACATTTAAACTGCGTACTCATCCTAAACTGAATTGTTTGAAATGGAACTGTTTTTGACATTGAAACTAAACTGAATTCTTTGACATAGGTTTGCTTATACTTATACAAAACTGAATTGTTTTTAATTCAAAATGACTTGATTTGGAGTTAAATGATCCGAAAAGGGTTGATACGCCATAAAAGGAAACCAACCAACCATGTCAATATGAGTTGATAAATCTATTTCTTCTTACGAGTTTCTTCTAAAAAATTTCTTTATGTTCTATTGTGCATGTTAGTCGTCTATTGTCTCAAGTACACCCAGCCTACGTCTATATGAGTTGTGAAATCTATACTTTCTTATTTCATGAATCAAACAAAAATTATTCTTGTTCTGTTTGTGTGAGTCAATTTTTTTATAATCTAATTCACCCTTCACCATTGTGCGCGTTTGAAACAAGCCGATGTAGATTTCACTAATGTTCTTATGAAGAATTTTTTAAAATGTATATAAGAACCTTTCTTCTTTTCAGGTTTTTATCTTGAAGTAAAAGCGACTGAAATATCAAAGTACATTCAACTCTTCTTCTCTGGAGACGAGGAAGAAATTACCAAATTCTAAGAAAATATTTGTCACGAAAATTACTCTGTCGCATAGTAGTTTGAGGTCCTTAATTTTGGCAATGTTTGTTAATTTGTTTTGTCTTAATTCATAAAGTTCCGTCTTTTGCGTTGAATGAATTCGTATTAAATACATATGAAATACGTTGGTTTTACAGACCCCTATTTTACTTTCGCCCCCTCAGCTGGGGTTGGGGGATGTCCTCGTGGTGTAATGGTTAAAGCGATGGACTGCGGAATCGTAGTACGCGAGTTCGTACTCCAGTCGCGCTATTACGTTCACTTTCGGGCAAATACCATTGGGAAAGGTATGAAACCCCTTATCCTCCCAGCTATGGGTTAAATAGTATCACTACTGTTATGACACTTTCATTTAAGTGTCAAGGAGTTGGCTGGCGAAATTAATTGAAGGAAATTAATTAATTTTATTAAATCATGATAATAAGTATTTTATTAAAAATAAATTCATTTTGGGTGTCCGAGTATTTTTTGAGAACCGTGTATAAAATAAATATCAAGTGATTAAGTACAAAAAAGTTTGAGATCCGATCAGGGCTTGTTGACCTATAAATCTGTCACCAAAAAATAAACATCCGCACACCTTCAAAGAGCTGTCAAAAGAACCATCGGATTTCAAACTTTAAACAAAAAGATGTATTTTTAAAATAGCGGACAATTTGGGTTGGTGTCACCAAGTTTGGCACAAGGCCTTGAATCACTAAATCATTGGTCAGCCAACCACGGGACTACTCCTTGTGGCCCCTCCCGATGACTGTGGCTGATTGGCCGATTGTCTAAACCAATCAGGGGCAAACCGGGGGGATTGTTACGATGATAGCCATTGGTCGGCAGTCCCCATTGGCTGACCAATCAGAAACTAATTATTCGGGATTCGGGCCCATAAATGGAGGACACCCAAAGCGAAAAATTGAGTTCGTTCAGGAATTCGCCGCTTAAAGAACCAAATCCGTTGCCATTGCATTCGCCATTTTGACACTGGAAATTTACTAAGCTTTTTGCTTAGATGTGGCACAAGGCCATATGAAAGGGGCACCCAATGAGACTCGAACTCACTCGTGTAGGTTTACTAGTCAAGCTTGCTAACCATTACACCACCAGAGGCGCCTTTTCGCCATTTTGACACTGCCTAGTTGCAGTTAAAACTCCGCCAGTCAACTACTTTCACTCCCAGTTTGCGGTGTTTGACTAAAAATTATCTAAACAACTGTGTAAATAATCGTTTGTTACTGTTTATAACAAACGCCTTATTTTCGTCATTTTTTTAAATTTGCTTGGCAACTTTTTCTTCTCTCCAACACGAATTCCAACCTTCATCGACTGGACCTCATCCATCTTCTCTTTCCTCGGATCTGAAAGCAACGTGGGCGTGGAAAGAAACAGAGAAAGACCAGTCGACACCATACTGTTCTTTTAGGAGAATGGCTTCGGCATTAAATAACCTAAAAAGATTTAATATGCCATTAAACAAAGAAAGATCAGCTGGGGTTGTAGAATACACCGATTGCACCTCTGGAGAGGGGTAAGACACCACCCTAATGAGTGTCCTGGATATGACACTAAACAATCTGATGGTGAGGTTCCAGTGATGCTGGGGCTTTAGTGAATGCGGAGGACCGCTTCATTGACATTGCTCCCTGGTCCGCTCTGGCCCAGCGTGGTAGCACTTGATAGGGCCCTATCTATGGTTTAAATAGAACTAACAGCATACTTATGCTAAACTAAATTGTCTGACTAAACTGAATAGCTTGAAACAGAAATGTTTTTGACAATTAAACCGTACTTACATTTAAACTGCGTGTTTATGTTAAAGTGAATTGTTTGAAATGTAACTGTTTTCGACATTGAAAATGTACTTACACTAAACTGATTTGTTTAATATAGAACTGTTTTGAGATTTAATTGTGTGTAAACAAAATTTGTACTTATACTAAACTGAATTAGCTGAATTAGAACTGCTTGTCTAAACTAAATAGCTTGAAATAGTAATGTTTTTCACAATTAAATTGTACTTACATTTAAACTGCGTACTTATCCAAAACTGATTTTTTTGAAATAGAATTATTTTCATAAAAATGGATTTGGCGTTAAACCCATAAAACCCAAACAACCAACCAAGGTATTTTACTTGCAACCACAAGGAGTTCCCGTGGCGTAATGGATAAAGTGCTGGACTGCAACCACGAAGGAATTGAGTTCGAACCCCACTCACGTTATTCGGTTTTCTTTCGTACTTATTCCCTTGGGAAATCTATGAACACCCTTATCTCTCCAACTACGGGTAAAATAACATCACTGTTGTTCTTCTACGAGGATAGTTTTTACATTGAAAAATCCACGAAGTTTGATATGTCATTAAACAAAAAAACCGTGACCTTAACACAAATATACAGCCATCACGCAAGGTCAATTTCCCAGAGTATTACAACTAGTCCGAATTCAGAGCTTTCTTTCTCCTAGACCAGTTGCCATATTAAGGTTAAAGAAAGTCTACCCAACCAATTCAGGGGTGTCCTCGTGGTGTAATAATTAAAGCGATGGACTGCAGATTCGTAGTACGCGAGTTCGTACTCCAATCGCGCTATTACATTTACTTTCGGGCAAATACTCTTGGGAAAGGTATGAACCCCCTTATCCTCCCAACTATGGGTTAAATAGCACCACTACTGTTCTTCTAGGAGAGTGGCTTTGGCATTTAGTAACCTACAAAGGTTAATATTGTTTTGTTTTGACCTTCGACCCGGCCCAAAAATGCTATTCCAAGGTGATACACCGGAAGGAAGTGACACATTCCAATGGCCAGTAATCGAAAGAGATCGCGTGGGCGGATTAAGGCTTATGATATGTGACAAGGTGAAGGTCCCATTGTGCCACTACAGTGATGCACCGGAAGAGACTAACCTCTGAACTGCATGACAGTTATTTCCGCTTGATGACGATTAAACATTCGATTTCAAAGATCCAGTGGGCGATCGTGTGGGCGTTGAATTATTATATAATTGAGTTGAGTTGGGTGCCAAAGCAGTTGCCAGTAGAATTCCAGACACCTAGAGACCAGATGTGGTAGGGAAGGCCACACCCGACCGAGGGGGCCCTCGGAAAACCCCCGATGGAGTTGACCCCAACATCAGGAGAACAAGAAAGACACAACGTGACGGTCATAACAGTGGGGTCAAAATATGAAGTTTATGTTCGTTCTCCAGCACCCTCTCACATGCAAACCTTGAACAACCCTTTCGAATCTTACAATAAATTGAGAGGTAAATATAATTGTAAAGAAGTCTTCCTGTGTCTTCCTTCCTGCGTCCTTTATTACTGCGTCTGTTATCATTGCGACTGTATTTATCCAGTATATATATGTATGCAACAATATGCCATTAAACAAAGAAACCAAACTAACCATTTTACTCATTATTTACCATTTATTTTATCGACTTGTACTTTGGAACTGCCATATTTGTATACTTTTCCCTCAAGAATTAAAACTACAAACCTAAGTTGTCAGTTTCTGTGGATTCCTGTAGACTTTGGTGATTGCAGCAGCGTTGCCTGGAATGATATCTAAGGTAAGGCTGGCTACTAGCAGGTCGTCTCATGAGAGTTGAGACAGGGTTAATATGACAACCGACTTCCCAAAGGTCGATTTCTTTGTCATATGTCATTTAGTTGATAACAATTTTAAACGAGCCTGAGCTCATTTTTTCTTGTACATAGTTAAATGGTTTCAAGTATTTCCATCCAACACAAATAATTTTATTACTATTTGTTTGCACTGAGTTCTATAGTTTTTTTGAATGGTCAAAGAGTTCTATTTCTAATGATTTAATTTAACATAAATCATTTGTTTGCACATGGTTTAAAATGATTAAACAGTTCTATTTGACACATAGGTAGTACCCACTCTGGGAGCAATGGCAATGAAGGGGTACTCCACATTCCCTAGAGCTCCAGAACTAAAGCCTCACTATCATATTGTTTTGTGTCATATCCAGGACATTGGTTGGGGGGTGTCTTACTTCTCTGCAGAGATGCAGTCTGTGTATTCTTCAGCCCCTAGGCTCTAGTGTTAGATAGGAATTCTTGATACTCTATAATTGTGAGCATATTATTTGAATTAAGGGTTTGGATTTCTTCGTTTAATAGCATATCAACCTCTCTAGTTTATCAAATGCAAAGGCCATCCTTCTAGAAGAAGAGTAAAAAAAAAATTAAGTTGACGACCTTAGTCATGGGTGACACGAAGGTTCCCTTTTCAACAGCAACTTCACTGTGGTATAGGGGAGAGTACTACTCCATTCCTTTGACCCACATTATCCTTACCTTATAATGTTGAGTATTAAGGAAGGTGGCATCAAGTATCATTTTTGAGTCTTTGGTATGATTCGACCTGAGATTGAACCCCAGACCATTGGCGAACAGTCTACTCATTAATTCAATGGTCGTAATGGTACTATTGACCCCATAGTCGGGAGGATAAGAAGGTTCACACCTTTTGTCCAAAAGTGAATTTAATAGCGCGACTGGAGTTCGAACTCGCTTACTACGATTCCGCAGTTCAGCGCTTTAACCATTATACCACGAGGACACCTCATTTTGAATATTTCTTCAAGCTATACTTATTCACTAAGGATTCTTGTTATAGATTACTTGATAACATAAATGGTATATTTAAAATATATATTGTCAGCATTACAAATATTTACTAATAAATCAAATTTTGACATTAAATAACCCATAAGGAGTTGATATGTCATTAAACAAATAAACCAAACCTAACCAAAATAAAACAAGATATGGTTATGATTGCAATTAAACATTTAGAGGAGAAGTCCCAGAGTTGAAGGGGGTGTCCTCTTTGTGTAATGGTTAAAGCGATGGACTGCGGAATCGTAGTACGCGAGTTCGTACTCCAGTCGCGCTATTACGCTCAATACCCTTGGGAAAGGTATGAACCCCCTTATCCTCCCAGCTATGGGTTAAATAGTAGCACTACTGTTCTTCTAGGAGAATGGCTTTGGCATTAAATAACCTACACATGTTGATATGCCATTAAACAAAGAAACCAAACCAACCAAACCAGAGTTGAAATAATTCATAGGGCTGAACATTGGAGGATTAGACGTCTTAAGGAATCAGCACATATGTTGGGCTGCAATGACCTGCTGAGTAGACCAAGTATAGAGATGAATACAATACGGGAACCAATTATTAAAAAGTTTAGGTAAAAAAAAATAAAATAAAATAAAGGTGAAGACAATAGTCCGAAAACTATTACTGATAAAGATCATCTCATATAACGTCTTGTAATGCTTCTCGGATAAGCGTAAAAAACAATGACGTCATTACTTGCGAAAGATCTTCATAGTTCTTGAACACCTAGTTTGATCAACAGTCAAACTTTAAAAATGATTTCCCTGGTTGAATTATTTCTATGCCCAGATAAACAGGGACACCTGAGGAAGGCCGGAGGATACACCGGCCGAAACGTTATGAAAAAATACCCAATAAAGACGAAGACAATAGTCCGAAAACTCTCACTGATAAAAATCATCTAGCTTCGTCTCAAAAATTTAGACAATCAAAACTTTCAGAAATGAAACAATTTTTGGCATTAAATAACCTATAAGGAGTTGATATGCCGTTAAATAAAAAAAAGCAAATCAAACCGAAGCAAACCAAAATATTATTATAATTTCAATTAAAAATCAAAAGAATCATATTCCGGCATTAAATAACCCATAATGAGTTGATATACCGTTAAATAGATAAACTAAAGCAAAGCAAATATAAATAGTCATGATAACAATCAAAAATTAACAAATGAATCAAATTTCTGCATTAAATAACCCATACGGTGTTGATATGCCGATAAACAAATAAACGAAACCAAACCAATTTCCCTCAGGTGTTAAACCTTCAGATTTGTCCTGTTTTGCATCGTGTGTCAACTGAAGCCCGCAGGGACGGAGATAATGGCCATGTAATTATGGCAACACACGCAGGGGAAGACTTTTTATTCAAACCGGCCGTGCAAGCTACGAAAAGCGTGTAATTTATATGAGGCTCGTGGATGACAAGAGAAGCCAAAAGTTAGTTCGATTCTCCATTAATAGTCACGCTTACATTATTCTTCTATACGAAGAGGAAACGGCCAGTGAGATGCTGCGCTTTTGTCACTCTATTTTGCGACCGATTGGACTCTGCGGTCTACTCCATCTCTCCCCCCCCTCTCTCACTCTTTCTTTCTCTGTGTCTCTCTTTGTGAGAGACGTCGACCGGCTCGGTGCCCTGTCCATTTGTCAACGCCGTGCGCGGGCACGTGCGTACGAATATATATCAATCCCACCAGCCGCTCATATGGTAGTAAATTAGTAAGGTTTTTGCTAAGATTTAGCACAAGACCATTTGAATGTGACACTTAATAAGGCTCGAACTCACTCGTGAAGGTTTGCTAGTCAAGTTTTTAAACCATTACACCACTCGATCCATCTTAAGATAGAATCAAAATATTGCAGCCTGTTGCATAAGAAGAAAAAAAAATGCAATTTGCCAGCTGAGTTCGAATTTCAGCTGAGACTATTTCAAATATCCACTTTACAGTCAAACATTTGATTAACGCAAAGAATCCAATTTTTCCCGCATCCTCATAACGTAGCATATTACTGTGTGCCAAAATATTGAAACTTTTACAGGCTTTTTCTCCAAGGGTTATTCGACCTATTACAGGGGTTTAGAATGCGCTGACTGTATCCTCTGCAGTGGGGTAAAAGCACACCCAAAAAGGAGTGCCTGGAGTATGACACTAAACTACATCTGATAATAAGGCTCCAGTTCTGGCAATCTTGTGAGTATGGAGTACGTTTTCATTGTCATTACTCCCAGGTCTACTTTGAGCTGAAGTGGTTGTACCTGTTTTGCAATCTATAATATCTGTTAAAAAATTATTTGTATTGGATAGGAATACTGTATACGATGTAACAGTAAATCATTTCATCAAGATTGCCCAGTCGTCTGAGGCTGTAGAATACACCGATTGCTTCTTTGCTGAAGGGTATGACCCCCCCCCCCCACAACGAGTGTCCTTGATATGACACTAAACAATCTAATGGTGAGGTTCCAGTGATCTTGGAGCTATAGGGAACGCGGAGCCATTGCTCCCAGGTCCACTCTGGCCTGGAATGGTATCACCTGATAGGGATCTATCAATGGGTTAGATGGAACTAACTGCGTACTTATGCTAAACTGAATTATTTGAAATGGAACTATTTTTCACATTTAAACTTTACTTACACTAAACTGAATTGTTTAATATAGAACTGTTTTAACATTTAACTGTGCGTAAACAAGATCTGTACTTATACAAAACTGAATTAGAACTGTCTCAATAAACTGAATAGCTTAAAATAGAAATATTTTTACTATTAAACTGTGTACTCATGGTAAACTGAATAGTTTGAAATAGAACTATTTGCATAAAAATGGATTTGGCGTGAAATAACCTACGAAGGTTGATATGCCATAAAATCCAAACAACCAGCCAACTAAAAATTACATGGTTTCAAGCATGCTAAACAGCATACTTATGCTTAACTGAATAGAACTGTTTTTGACATTGAAACTCTACTTACGCAAAACTGAATTGTTTAAAATAGAACTGTTTTGACATTTAACTTTGTGTAAACAAAAACTATACTTATACTAAACTAAATTGTTTGAAATAGAACTGTTTGACTAAACTGAATAACTTGAATTAGAAATGTTTTTGACAATTAAACTGTGTACTGATGCTAAACTGAATTGTTCAAAATAGAACTGTTTTGACATTTAACTTTGTGTAAACAAAAACTATACTTATACTAAACTAAATTGTTTGAAATAGAGCTGCTTGACTAAACTGAATAACTTGAAATAGAAATGTTTTTGACAATTAAACTGTGTACTGATGCTAAACTGAATTGTTTAAAATAGAACTGTTTTGACATTTAACTTTGTGTAAACAAAAACTATACTTATACTAAACTAAATTGTTTGAAATAGAACTGTTTGACTAAACTGAATAACTTGAAATAGAAATCTTTTTGACAATTAAACTGTGTACTGATGCTAAATTGAATTGTTTGAAATAGAACTGTTCATTTGCATAAAAATTGATTTGGCATTAAATAATCCTCAAAGGTTGATATGCCATAAACACAAACAAACAAAAATATAAAAAGATATAAAAGTACAATGAAACCTCTTCCCCAACCTTTATGCATAAAATAACCCCAGACGGGTCGACCTGCCATCTATCCATTTGTCCATCTAAAGTGTATTTCATATATACTTCTACGTCCACCGTATTCTTTTTGCTATCATTATTTTACTACTTGCAAGTTGTTTGCACCAGTTATAATTGGTGGATTTCATTGGAGTCTGGGTAACAATGAGTCTTTACGGATCTCCAGAACTCGTCTCAGTATTCCAGCCGATTTTTCAGTGCTGTAGTCTGGATGGTCTCAATTCTATCTCTGGTCTCCTGTTTCCTCACCCTATTCATATTTACCAACCCCTCCGCTCGGGCAGGATTTTTAAGCGGAGTTTAACAGGTTTGAATTCAGAGTTGTTCTAGACTAGTGGCCTAACCAAGGCTGAAGAACCCAGTCTATTCTACTATTTACCCATAGCTGGAGAGAGAATAATTAGATTCATACCTTTCCCAAGAGTATTAGTGATAGTCCAGGATTTGAACTCGTGTCGCCGTGTCCATTTCCTAGGACGATAACCATTACACCACGGGCACCTCCTGTTTCCTCACCCTATTCTTTTGGTTCTTGGTAGCTCTTTCAAGAGAACATACTACACTTATTATCCTTGTCACCTTCATGTTCTACAGTTTTCCAGTTCTCTGGTTGGTGTTCATATTTTTTTTTTTCTGATTTCGGTATTCTATAGTATTTACATATTTTCCGATGAATATAATGTCCTATTCATCCTGCCTTTCTTTATATTCTCTAGGTGTTAGGATTGAGGAACCGGATACTATTATTATTATTATTATTATTGCATGTTCCTCATACCAATGTTTGCTGATCGTCCTTCACTGGAGTCTGAGTGCAAGTCTCCTCAAATCTCCAAGACTCTGTTAAGTATTCTTGCTGATCTTAATGCTGTTGTTTGGATGGTCTCAGCTCATCCTCTGATTTCCAATTCTAGTCCCCTTCCAAGCCTTTCAGAACCGTTCCAAGTACGCCAATTACAATTAGTATCACAGTCACTGTCATGTTCCTCAGCTTTCTTTGTCAAGGTCCAAGTGCTTGTCTCTCTTTTCGCTTTCTTTGATTTTCACTGTGTAGTCCACCGGGACAGCAAAGTTCACTATTTTGTAGGTTTTCTTTTCTTTTCCTAATTATCTCTTGGTCTTCATCATTTCTTCTTCTTCTTCTTCTTCTTCTTCTTCTTCTTCTTCTTCTTCTTCTTCTTGTTATTATTATTATTATTATTATTGTTAGTTTTTCACATCAGTGTTAGGTGATGGTTTTTCACTGGAGTTTGAGTGACAGCAAGTCTCCTCAAGTCTCCAGGACTCGTATCAGGATTCTGGCCGTTCTTAGCAATGTTGTCGTTTGGATAGTCTCTACCCGTCCGCCAACTTCCAAGTCTTCCATGCCTTTTAATAATCCTTTAGTTATTGTGCCTAACACACCAATCACTATTGATATAACCGTTACTTTCATGTTCCACAGCTTTTTCAATTCTCTAGCGAGGTCGAGGTACTTATCTTTCTTTTCACTTTCCTTCAGATTTATTCTGTGGTCAGCCGGGACAGCAAAGTCGACAATTTTACAAATTCTCTTTTTTAAGTTTTTCACACCATCATCAGCTGGTGGTCTCTCACTGGAGTCTGAGTGACAGCAAAAATCCTCTGATCTCAAAGACTCTTCTGAGTGTTCTGGTCGATTTCAGCAATACTGTTGTCTGGATGGTCTCGATTCTTCAACTGATCTTCAATTCCTCCAGTCCCTTCTCCAAGCCCTACAGTACCCGTCCAACTCATTTAGGACCGGTAGTCTGCACTGAGTTCCGAGTAATATCAAATTTCCTCAGCCTTCCAGGACTCTTCCTAACATTCTAATCAATCTTGGCAGTTATGAATTTTCGATGTCTCAAGTCTTCCACGGAACTCCAGTCAACTTTGTCACTTTTCCGGGTATTTTGGATTATTTTAAGGTCTCCAATTATTGTACATGAGTTCTTTTTTTGACTGAGAGAATAAGAATGTAATTCAAAATTTTAAAAAGTATCTCATTCAGAGCTATAGTATCACCCATAAGTAAGTGACCATGTGCCAGACTAAGCTTTGTAAATTTAGTATCACTCATTAATAAGTACAAACCTACCTTGTTTTTTTAAAATAAAAAGTTAATTTACCTCAATACCAAAGATACGGGATTTTATTAATTCTAATGGAATGTCAAATGATCAAAATGGATATTATTAGATATTATTTATTTAAAAATTCTACACCATTGAAACTTGGCCGCAAAAAATAAAACCAAAAATAGAATTGCATAAGCATGTGAGATGCACATATTTTTGCACGACAACATATAACTTTGGTGATAGATTTTAAATACTATAGAATTTGGTAAAAAAAACAAACATCCGTTTTGATTGTAAAATATTCCTATAGCTGGAAGTACATATACCTGGATGGCCTCAGTTCCGATCGAAGAGTTTCTGCTTCTCTATCGATCTGAAATTGATGATCAGATGACAGTGTTATATAATTGCGGGGGATTTTTTCTATATTATCATTTTTTCGTTGGTTATATCTTATCTTTCGGTTTAGTTAGGCTTAAAAATGTTCGGCTTAGTGCACAGGTAGGGGCACACATTGAGAACAGGTGTTCACGCTCGTGCGGGGAGGATGTGACTATCACAGATGTCATAATAAAAACCCCGGATAGAAATAGGACTGGGGATGTGAATAGCGTCATGCCCGGAAGCGATGGACAGAGGATTATGGGTGATTTTTGAAAAAAAAAAGTTAGTTGCGATTTGAAGCTGGACGAAGTGAGTTGATTTTCGAGCCTCGGCGAAGCCAGGCCAGTTGGGTCTACGTGATGCGCCGCGCGTTGTTGGGTCAGATGGAACAGTCAGCATTGTAGAAATTGTGTCTCTCTCTCCTCGTGTCGAAAAACCTAAAAGTCAAGAAGGTAATAAAAGTTTCGTACCTGAACTACCGAGAGTCGTCAGTGTTTCGTCAGTGTTTCGTGATTCCTATGCATGTGAACGTTTCACGTATCCGTATGTTTTACAGATCCATACATTTTACGAAACCACTATGCTACAAGAGCACTTTATATTTTCAGCCATTTTAAAGCCAGGATATCTGGTGGTTGAGGGAGAGGAAGAAACATGACACTTGAAACTTTTCTGCACCTTGGTGCACATATCTAGATGCAATAATGTATATGCATTTAGGTATTTATCGATATGGTTGGTTTGGTTTCTTTTGTTTTATGGCATATCAACCAAAGCTATCCCTACAGAAAAAAATAGCCGTGATACCATTTAAACTATAGTTTGGAGATATAACGAATTGTGTGTATAGCAGTATCAAAAGAATAGCTAAATCAGTTAGGGTTTGGTTTGATTTGATTTGGTTTGGCATATTGATCATTGTAGGTCATTTATTGCCAAATCCTTTTAATACATATGCCGCGACCTGCCGATAAACATAAACATATCAAGTTACACGCCCGCTTTAGGACAATTATATCCGGGTACGGCCGAAACTGACTAAGCCCTTTTTAACGAATTGTGTGTATAGCAGTATCAAAACTGCTATACTGTGTATAGCAGTATCAAGTTACACGCCCGCTTTAGGACAATTATATCCGGGTACGGCCGAAACTGACTAAGCCCTTTTTCTTTCTAACGACCTTGACATCTCGTTATAGCTAAAAGAAAAGGATGAATTAAAATTAATAATTTCGGCCAAAAATAACTTGATAAAACTGGAACCAATAGTCGTCGCCAGCTTATAGCAGGTTAAAAAAATACGTAATGGCTATACTCATTTTTTTTTACAAAAGAATTCCATATTCATGCGGCAGGAGCTGTGTGTCACAGCCCTTTCGTCACATCAACAGGCCCTTTTTCAACGCTCGTCGGATAGCTCTCGGCTTTTAGCTTTTTGCGGAGCCCCGGAGCCTGTTCTAGACTTCGGTCCGGAGCGTGGCTCTGCAAAAGGAACAATGGCAGACTTGGGGCCTTTAATTAGGCACCTAGTTTCGACTAGGCTACCTTCGGGTGGGCGAGCTGCACTTTTGTCTCCTTTGTCCCCCATGTACGGCACTAGACCAAGCGTCTAGTTTAAGCCGTAAACTGGCATACGTACCCAGACCCACATTTGGGTTCGTGAAACTGCTTGCGTCATCAGGCTCACATTGCACTAAGTGAGCCGATGAGCAGCACTGACCAGCAGGGTTCGAGTCTCGGCTCGTTCCCGACCTCCCCTCCCCTTTATCCCCACTTTAATCGGCCTTCGGGCTTTTGACCTTGTGTCAAGTCGTGTCTGGTGGGAGGCAGCGACAAATATCGGCTAGCTCTTGGCAAAGCTCTTTAAGGAGGAATCCTGCATTTTGTGCGGTTGCATTCACCTTACCTTCCGGCGTTGATCCCACTTCTCGTGGTAGATCTGCCTTTCTCCCACCCACATAGGTATGCGCAAAGGTCCTTTTAAGAGCCATAAGAAGTCTCTGTCTGCGGGTCAGAGCATCTCTGGCGGTCAGTAATGACCAGTCGAAATAGACGGCCAGGTGGCAAACACAAAGACGGATCCTAAGACCAACCCTCGCTCGGTTCCGATTGTCCGATAAGCTGCGCAGCGCTAATGGCACTGTCCAGCCTTTAGCTACCGCTTCGCTATCTGCGCAGCGCTAAGATAACGCCCATCTTAGTCTCGGCCTCCTGGCCTGTCCGCTCGTCCGCACGGCTTTGGCGCGAACCTAGCCATAGCCATCGACCGCACGGCTTTGACACGACAAAGCCTTCGCTCCCGTCCGATATATTCGATCGACCGCACGGCTTTGGCGCGAACCTAGCCATAGCCATTGTCCACACGGCTTTGACACGACAAAGCTTTCGCCCCCGTCCGATACGTCCGCACGGCTAGGGGGCCCGGCAAAGCCCTAGCCTTTCCTCGACCTCGACGCTCTTGCAAGGTACCACGCAGTCCACGTAACGACTCGATGTTACGGACTGTCCTACCACTGCAACACCTGACTCACGTACAACCCGCCGTACGAGCCAGCAACCGGATCGACACACCCTTGGTTAACCACAACATACCGTCATAACCGGGGATATCGATCTACCAACCTCGACCGACCTCAGCTGCCCGCGACGACTGTCCAACTGTACTCAACGACTCAGCCGATCTCAGCCTAACAGCATCAAACATCTAGCTGTACTCAACGACTCAACCGACCTCAGCTTACCAGCATCAAACATCTAGCTGTACTCAACGACTCAACCGATATCAGCTTACCAGCATCAAACATCCAGCTATATCTCCACGACTTGACCTACGCCAGCGACCCTCGTCGAACGCCCAGCTGCGAACATCTACAACGCGACTATACCAGCTAACGACATAACCCATCCTAGCTGAAGACTACATACAACCGCCACGGACATTTACATACACGCTTGTAAATACGACAAATAAATTGTCACTTGTTATTATTGTTACCTCGCCTTTGTTCCTTCATATTGTTTTGGCTGTTCTCATTCACATAACTCATTTGCAGGGTCGACATACTTATCGGCTCCGCAACACATATATTAAATATATGATTCCTAAACACATTTCGAAGATAACAGTTTTAAACAAGCCTGAGGTCTTTTTTTTTGCACATAGTTAAATGGTTTCACTTAATTTCAAGCAATTCAATTTAGCATAAGAACGGTCTTTAGAAAAAACGGTTCGATTTCAAACAATTCAGTTTGCCATGTCAACAAAGTTAAATGGTTCTAAGTATTGCTATGTATCACAAACAATTCAAGTAAAGACCAGTAATTTGTTTACACACGGTTGAATGATCAAACAGTTCTATTTCGAACAATTCAGTTTAGCATAAGTACTCATTTTTTTATACTAAGCTAAATTAAAAATATTTCTGTTTCAAACAATTCAGTTTAGCATAATTAGTCTAGTTCTATTTGACCAATCGATAGGACCCTATCAGGTGCTACGACTCCAGGCCAGAGTGGACATGTGAGCAATGGCAATGAAGAGGTACTCCACATTCCCCAAAGCTCCAGCATAACTAAAACCTCATGATCAGATTATTTAGTATCATTTCCGGGACATTCGTTGGGGAAGTCTTATGCCTCTGCAATGATGCAGCCGGTGCATTCTACTACCCCAGCTGACTGAGTCAACATGTTAAGGAGGTCTGCAGATTCTAATAGATATTGAAATAGAAAGAGAAGAATTTCTCGATGGGAATGAAAAGGGTAGTTTTTAACATATGAAATGAACTTAGAAATTTCCCGATGGGGTTGAAAGGGTTAGTTTTTTTAAGGCATGTAATGAACTCAAGTCTTTGGAACTAGTTCACTCAGTGGACAAGGATATCCTTTTTAAGGTACTTTAGTTCTTGGGAAGTCCACATAGGAGCGGCGGTTTTCTTTTCCAGAAGTCGAGACCTCGTATATTCAGTGGAGCACTCAGGAGTCGAACAGTGTGTGACGGTCCCGAGCAATTATACTGTGGAAAAGTATGTAAATGATTGAATAAAACATGCTATAAAAAATTCAATAGATTTTATACCATTAACTCGAGTGAAAAGTTAGTTGATAAAAAGTAAAAGTTACAATGATTTTTCTGGTAAGTGAGAGCATTAATAAGCACCGATATGATATCAACAAGAAAATGAATAGTTGTTTGCATTAGTTTGAATCTAGATGATATATCTTGTGTGTATGTAAAAGATCTTTGTGTGTTTATGTCCTTATGTTAGAGGGAAAGTATATTTATGCTCTGATAATGTTAGAGTAGAATAAGATTATCATCAGCGGCAAAGACTGTAATATTAGTAGAAGCATCGTTGCCGATAAAAAGGTAAACAAAAGATTTTCGTTCGTGAAAAATAATTAAGAGATGTTGAAATAAAATAGAAACTTGAAGGAATAGAATGTTGGATTTTCACACAAGAGAAAAAAAAGGAACTTCAATTTCGATGGCAAAAAAGTATTGAGTGTTCAAGTTTTGGATAGCAAGCAGTAGTCAGTCAGCAGGAACTGTTGTAGCTCTATAGATAGCAAAGGTAAGAGTTGGCCGTTTGCCAGAATAGGATAGAAAACTGACCAGGTTTTCATCTGCTGGCAACATCACGATAGTGAGAGTTTATGCCGTCCGGAAAAGCCAAATGTCTAAATAAATCAAAAGAGTGAATAAAAACGACAACACAACTGTATTCTCCAGAGTTCGTTTGTTCTTTTCTTATTCTTTTGGGAACTGACTTATATGTCTTATACAGTTTTGACGAAAACCTGAAGATGAACAATATTTTTTTAAAGATTAACACGTGAGATAGAAGTCGTTTAGCAGGCGAAATGATAGCGCCTAACACCGAAATCCTATTCTGTCTTCGTTTTCTTTGCATGTATTTGCTTTTCACACTGCTCAAACTATGCTGACTTAGCCATGTCTATCATTGGGAGAATAGCTCCATTCTTAATGTCTTTTACTACAGTAGACTGACATCTGGGAAGAGAGATATTGGCAGCCAACAGATGAGATTGAAATGGTTGGTTGGTTGGGGTTTATGGCGTATCAACCTTTGTTGCTTATCTAACGCCAAATCCTGTTTATACGTATATTTATTGAATATATAATTTGTAAACGAATGGTTTGTTGGTAACATTTTAAATACAGACAGTGCTCATTTGTTTGCAACCAATTAAATGGTTTCAAGTATTCCTATCTAACGCGAATAATTCTTTTTAGTTTTGATCATTTTGCTCACAGTTGATGGGTTTCAAGTTTTGCTATGTAATACTAACAATTTAATCTAGCATCAGTCATTTGTTTGCACATAGTTAAATGTTGATACATATATGATTTGTAAATAAATAGTTTGTTGGTAATCTTATTTTTAAACAAGCCAAAGTTCATTTGTTTGCACAGTTAAATGGTTTCAAGTATTCCTATCTAACCTTAACATTTTAATTTAACATCAGTTATTTGTTTGCATTGGTCTAATGAGTAGAGTGTTCACCTATGGTCCGCGAGACTGGGGCTCAATCCCAGGTCGAGTCATACCAAAGACTCAAAAAACACTCAGCACTATAAGGTGAGGATCAAGGGTAAAGTGGACCAATCCAGGGAATGGAGTAGCACTCTCCTCTACACCTCGGTGTAGTAGCTATTGAAGAGGGAGCCTTCGGGTCACCCTCGACTAAGGTTGCCAACTTTATTTGTTTGCACACAGTTAAATGTTTATACATATATGATTTTTAAGTGAATAGTTTGTAGGTGATTTTATTTTTAAATGAGTTAGAGCTAATTTGTTCACACACAATTAAGTATTGCTATTATTTGCACACAATTGGTTTCAAGTATTCCTATCTAACACTAATAATTCTATCTAATATTAATCATTTGTTTGCACCCAGTAATGTGGTTTCTGGTATTGCTCACACAGATGAATTTATTTATAGTTAAAAGGTTTCAAGTATTGCTTCTTGACACTCATAAGTAAGCACATCTCATTTATTTGCACACAGTTAAATGGTTTCAAGTATTGCTATATAATACCAATAATTCAATTTTTGTACACAGTTAGATGGTTTCAAGTATTCCTATCTAACACGAATAATTCTATTTAGAATTAATTATTTGTTTGCACATACTTTATTGGCTTCAAGAATTATGATCAAATATCAATAGCTTTATTTGCACACAGTTAAAAAGTTTTAATTATTGCTACGTAACACTAACAATCCAATTTAATTTCAGTGATTTATTTGGACACAAATGAATGCTTAAATAGTTCTATTCGACCCATATATGTAACCCTAACAGGTTCTACCACTCCCAGTCAGCGATGTCTGCAAGAGTGACATGAAGATACTCAACATTGACACTGAATCCTAAAAAAGCCTTTCAGCTAATCGTGAAAGGTAAGGGCACGAGCGGCTCAAGGTTTTATTTGTTAATAATACAGTGTAGTAGGAGATAGTCTTTAGACGTGGGCATCAAATAAGGTTTTGAGCAAAGATTTTGTTAAAAAAACAAATGTACTTTTCATACACCTTAATAACTAATAATTATATTTTTGACAAACGCTCAGACGTGTTTTTATTTTTTTCGCAAAAAAACTTGCTACGACTGGACTATTATACTGTAAAACAGTCAATAAGATTCTAGCCTGGTTTCTTTGTTTAACTGCATATCAACCTTCGTGGGTTATTTAATGCCAAAGCCGCACTAGTATCGGAACAATCGTCATCCTCAAGTCGCGCAGGTAGCAGATTAAGTTCCTTGACGCTCTCTCGCTCTCTCTCTCTCTCTCTCTCTCTCTCTCTCCCATCTGTCCCTATCATTCATCGCTCTTAATAGGTGTTTTAGACTGCATTCAATATCTGCACCGAGCTGATTTATGTGAGATTTTGTTGTAGAAGTTGATAAGAAAACTTCACTTATGATTTCGTCATAACATCTACAATAGTGTTCTGTAAGTATTGTTCGTCTTACTTGGACAACAGTATAACCCATTTTTGGAACGGGGATAAAAAGGTTCATACCGTTCCCAATGATATTAATCCAAAAGCGTAAGTAAGCGCGAACTTGTTCGCTATAGTGTCGAAATCCAAAACATTAGCCACTACGCCACGGGGAGTACCCCGAATAACTTTCTCGTCTTAGGTTTTGTAATCAATGAACAATCGCCAAGAGCTCGGGGCGTTAGAATTTTATTTACTTCAATATCTAATTCAACGGAAATGTGTTTGATTGTGATAGCAAGCGGCTAATCTCTGATCGACGTTGCAAATGAAAACGCACAAACTTACATAATTATCGGTATGACATCTTTGCAGGCGTCAATGAGACGAAAAAAAGAGAGGAAATGAACCGACATCTGGAGCGAGAACACCGACATCTGGAGCTAAGTTATGGTTTGATTTCTGATAACATTTTCCGTTTATACACAGGATGTTTCAGAAAAATTGATTTTCATTTCTTTATCTAAGAGCTGGACCAATTCTCGTTAAAATAATCCCAAATTTTAACGGCATATGCAGAAACAATTCGCCATTTTACGTTTAATGTTTAATGTTTTCTTTTTCTTTTCACATATAGAAAAGTCATTCCCTGGAAAAGAAAATTGGTTTAGTTCGGTTTTATGGCATATCAACCAGTGTAGGTTATTTAATACCAAATCATCTTTATACATATATATTAAATATACATTATTTGAAAACATTTTGTTGATAGCATTTTTTTACAAGTCTAAGTTCATTCTTTTGTTTACAGTTAAATGGTTTCAAGTATTGCAATGTATCACTAACAATTCAATTAAACTTCAGTCATTTCTTTGCACTCAGTTAAAACAATTCTATTTGACCCATAGTTGGGACCCATAGTTGGGACTCTGACAGGTACTACCACAAGGGATCAGGGTGTAATGGCAATAAAGGGTTTGGTTTAGTTTGGTTTGGTTTTATGGCATATCGACCATTGTAGGTCATCTAATGCCAAATCCTTTTTATACATACATTAAATATATAAGTTAAATGGTTCCAAGTATTGCTATGTAATATTAACAATTCAATTAAACATCAGTCATTCGTTTACACACAGTTAAAAGATCAAACAGTTCTATATCTAACAATACGGTTCGGCATAAGTACACTGTTTTATTGTTAATCAGTTATATAGATAGGACTCTGTCAAGTGCTCCCTCTCCAGGCCAGAATGAATAGATACTCCGCGTTCCCCAAAGCTCCAGCGTTACTGAAACCTCACCATCAGATTGTTTTGTGTCATAATCAGGACACTCATTGAGGGAGTCTTACAACTCAGCAGAGATGCAATCGGTGTATTCTGCAACCCCAGCCGACAAGGTCTGCAATATAGGGGTACTTTAGATTGTCGAGAGCTCCTGGATTGAAGCTTCACCATTAGATTCAGTTTTATGTCATATACTGGAAACTTCTTTTTTAGTGGAGGTTCTTAATCTTCTGTAGTGGTGCAGCCGACGGGGCTAAAAGAATTGTAGCAATACTATTTAACCCATTGCTGGAGGGGATAAAGGTAGTTCTTACTTATCTAAAGGGTTTTAGTCCAAAAGTGAAAATAATAGCGTGACTACTATTCGTACTCGCTGTACCTGAGGAAAGTTGTAAGGTCGATAACAAAGTGAGTGGGATTTTTTCGTTTTCTTTTCCTTTTTGTCATCCCTTCATTACATCTTCGTCTCTACCAACTTTCTGTGGAACCACACAACATCACCAAGTCAAACTTTTTGAACGATATCACAACTATTTCCTTATTCATAATAAGTAGCGCTATTTTCATTAGAGTCTCCGTGACGTAGAGGCTAACATGTTTACCTGCGACATCGTAGTAAGTGAGTTCGAACCTCAATCTCGCTATTGCGTTCACTTTCAGACTAATATCATTTGGGAGATGCTCGCGGTGTAATGGTTATCGTCGTAGTAAATGGACACGGCATCACGAGTTCAAATCCTGGACGAGGTTGATTGCATTTCCCATAGCACCCTTGGGAAAGGCATGAATCCAATTATTGTCTCTCCAGCTATGCGTAAATAGCAGGGCAGACTGTGTTCTTCAGCTTTAGTGAGGTAACTAGTCTAGGAGAAGGAAAACTGAATTCAAACCTGTTAAACTCCGCTTAAAAATTGACCTTGTGTCATATCCTGCCCGAGCGGAGGGGTTGGTAAATATGAATATCATTTGGAAAAGGCATCAAGCCCCATATCCTCCACGCAGCTCTGTGTTAAGTAGTATCAACGCAGTTCTTGTTCAAGGATGGCTTTGACATTAAGGTTGATATGCCATTTGTCAAAGAAACAAAACTTTTATTTGATAAGTACATTAAAAAATCTGATTTATATAATAAAACAAATTTCAGTCCAATATGCAACCGAATATCATTGTTTAGTCATCAAAATTCTCAGTCCATCTCTGTTGGCCGAGTCTCTGACAAAATCTCATACCCTTGACGGTCCTTAACCTTTGCCATCTGCTCAGATGGTCACAGTGAAAAACAATAACCCCTGCCACCATCACTCTAACCGATATCTGTTTCTCTCCCTTTATTTTATTTTCACTCTCTTCTTCAGCCCCTTCCCTTCTTTTTTTAATTTTATCTTTATTTCCTCTATTTCCTCAATTACTGAACTTTAAAAAAAACATTCTAATTCTGAAGAAGTTCTTTTTGTAATAAAGAACGAAATATCATTGTTGAATCCGTTGTCAGTGTTGGTTTATCCATTTTTCCACTCATTTTTAAGATAAAGAAGATAATTATAAAAACTTTATTAGAATTCTTTTCTTCTTAAATGATCGTAAAAATATTCCCACGGATAGCCATTTCAATGGTATATTCCATTCCCTGGTATATTATTAAAATTCCCTCTAAGCTTGAATGTATCCGTAATAGCTCTGTTAGAACATATTTAATAAACAATATTAAATAACAATAAAGCTATTTCCAGTCCAGTTTGCAAATTTGCTATTTCCAGTCCAGAATGCAAATTTTGTGGGTGTTGGTATTTGTATTGAATGTTATTTCTAAATTATTCAAATTTTAGATAAAAGCCAGGTAATCATAAACGGTTTATGGTAGTCTTTTACGCGTTCCTAAATAGCAGCAACTATATCATCATGGACAGCTGTTGCAAAGGGAACCTATAAAAGCAAGAAGAAGAAGAAAAAGAAGAAAATATACTTTCTCCTTTTTCTGCTGTGTTTAAATATGAGGACAAAGACCCGAAGTGAAATCAAAAGAAGCAGACGATTTATTGGAACTTGAAATCTCGTTTACATCCGGGCATTTATCCGCCTGCCACTCGCTAGGAGTGGCATTTGTTTGGCTTGCAAAGTCCATCCATCGATTTTGTCTCTTTTGAAACAAGAAGATAAACGAAGCGATCAGCTATCTGGATTTGTCTTCTAAGCAAGAGATGCTTGACAAAGGCGCGCGAAGCGACAGATTTAACGACAACCGGATAATCGAAAGACAAACGATCAATCACCGTAATATTTGTATCTTTTGGGGTCGGTCGCATTTAAGGGGGATTAACGTGTATCTGTAAAGAGGGAGGTTAAGGGTCAAAATGTTAATAAAGACTTAAGAATGTCAATTTTGCCTCCTTCTCCTCCTCTTCTGTTCTTAAAATCTACCACTTCCTTTTTATCGCTTACATTCTCTTTAGAGTCATCCGACGTATCAGCTTGCAGCTCTTTCATTTCATCATCATCATCTTCTTAATCCCCCTTTTCCATATTCCCCCATTCTTTATCTTCCACCTCTTTTCTGGCTTACCGTCTTCATTATATTATTCTCCTTTTCTCTTTTCCTCATCTTACCCCCCCGCGCTCTCTCCCTCCCTCTCTCTCTCGCTCTCTCTTCTCTTTTAGCTTACAATCTCCATTACTTTATTCTCCTTTTCTCTTTTTCTCATCTCTCTCTCTCTCTCTCTCTCTCTCTCTCTCCTTGCCATCTCCATTACATTATTCTCTTTTTTGCTTTTCCTAATTTTACCTCTCTCTCTCTCTCTCTCTCTCTCTCTCATAGCTTACCATCTCCATTACATTATTCTCACTTTCTCTTTTTCTCATCTTACCCTTTCCCCCCACTCTTTCTCTGCTTACCATTACATTATTCTCCTTTTCATTTTTCATCACTTTACCTCTCTCTCTCTCTCTTTCTCTCTATCTCTCTCTCTCTCTCTTGGCTTACCATGTCCATTACATTATTCCCTTTTTTCTCTTTTCGTCATCTTACCCCCCCATCTCTCTCTTTCTCTCTTGGCTTACCATTTTTCTTATATTATTCTCCTCCTCCTTACCCTCTTCTTTCTTATCCTCCTCCTATCTTCCAGCTTACCGTCACCATTACAGTATTCTCCTTTTTCTCCTCTCCATTCCCTTTGTTATGATGTTTATATCTGGCTGTTTACATTACCTAGACGTCGATTGATATTGGCTTACCGCTTTTGAGGGTGCATCTAATTTATATATGATATTACACCTCCCTGAACCGAACCTGAAAGATGTCCCCACCACTGGTTGTACTCGTGCTTTCCCTGATTATCACCTGGAACCTGTGTTGTTTTTCTTCGTGTCTTTCTAAGTTTCTTCTCACGGGTCATCAAGGACTAAGTTCAATTTTCCCCGCCAGTCTCTTTTAGCAGTTCATTATCACTTTCTTCCATACCCTGTTCTGCTTCACTGTCGAAATCATAAGCCTCCTTCTGATCTTCATTACCCTATTCATCCTCCATTTCTCTGTCCTCGGGTTTGATTCGTTGCTTTTTGTAACAAGAATTTGATTCTTTATCTTTTCTATATCAAAGATTTTCTTTTAAAAATGATATGGTTATGGGGGGCTCTTATTTGTCTCATTCACGAAAAAAGATTTTTTTTTTCTTGCTTATGGAATAGTTTATAACCCAGGAGCAATTTGGATAGGTAGGCTTCTATGTTTTCATTAAATGAGGAAAATGCCTTTTGGTGTTTGCATCATTTTTTCTGCAATTTCTTTAGATTTCTCGTCGAAAAAAACAAGCGTAATGTCAGAGACTGTCGTTTGGTCTACTGCCCTCAGTACCTTTCCTCATCTCCCCCCTCTCTCTCTTTTTCTCTCTCCTTTGATTTACCATCTTCATTACATTATTCTCCTTTCCTCTTTTCCTCATCTTACCCCCCTCTCTCCTTTGATTTACCATCTTTATTATATTATTCTCCTTTTCTCTTTTCCTCATCTTACTCCTCTCTCTCTCTCTCTCTCTCTCTTCCTCTCTCTGTCGCCTTACTATCTCCATTACATTATTCTCCTTTTCTCTTTTCCTCATCTTACCCCCTCTCTCCTTTGATTTACCATCTTTATTATATTATTCTCCTTTTCTCTTTTCCTCATCTTACTCCTCTCTCTCTCTCTCTCTCTTTCTCTCTTTGTCGCCTTACTATCTCCATTACATTATTCTCCTTTCCTCTTTTCCTCATCTTCTCTCTCTCTCTCTCTCTCTCTCTCTCTCTCTCTCTCCTTTGATTTACTATCTCCATTACATTATTCTTCTTTTCTCTTTTCCTCGTCTTACCCACCCCCTATTTCTCTCTTGGCTTACCATCTTTCTTTCATTATTCTCCTCCTCCTTACCCTCTTCCTAATCTTCATTACCCAATTCTTCCTCTATTCCTCCGTCTTCGCGTTCGATTCTGGAGCTAAACTGATCCGCATGGACCAGTACATGTCGCTAATTTTTCTCTAATATCGTTGTTTTATGCCTTTTTTGGTAACAGGAATTTGATTCTTTCTTTTTCCTGTATCAATCTCTATCTTCCTTTTTAACGGACAAAAAAAAAAAAGCCACAATCTTAAAGATTGAGGCTTTTCAGTCCGTTACTTTGATGTGTGCATGATTCATATGAACCCTCATCCACGGTTATTTTTCTTTGGGCCATGAGTGAACTTTGGTTTGTTTAAAATTTTCTATTGATATATAATCTTAAACTGGCACATTGGTCTAGTGGGTAGAGTGTTCGCCTATGGTCTGGGAGACATGGGTTCAGTCCCAGTTCGCGTAATACCAAAGACTTTAAAAATCGTACTTGATACCTCATTCCTTAACACTCAGTAATATAAAGTACGTATCAATGGTAAAGTGGAGCAATCTACAGAAAGGAGTAGCGCCCTCCCCTACACCTCGGTGTAGTAGCTATTGAAAAGGGAGCCAACTGGTCCCCTTCGACTACGGTCGCCAACTTTACTTAATATGATCTAATGGCGAATATCCCGGTTACCAGGCTTGTGACTCTAACCTTTTTTGTGTTGTCGTTATATATATGAAAGTAAATAAAGGATTGTAATCCGACAATATGAAGAAAAATTGATAACAAGGTAATCCAAGTGGAAGGAGAGATTTATTAAAGAGTCGACACTATAGCGTATCGGCTCTACTGAACCATCATCAGGACCATAAGGGGTGATATTAACGATGTTAAGTCAACGATGGATGTTTAAAAATGCAAATATATATATATATATATATATATATATATATATATATATATTGCAACGTATTTGTTTTGTTTCTTTGTTTAATGGCATATCAACCTTCCTGGGTTATTCAGTACTAAACACATCTTTGTAGAAGGACGCTAATAATACTGTTTAATGTGTAGCTGAGAGAGGATAAGGAAGTTCATCCCTTTTCCAATGGCATTAATCCGAAAGTACACATAATAGCGCGACAGGAGATCGAACTCGCTTGCTACGATGTTCCAGTCCAGCACGTTAGCCGCTACGTCACAATGACTGTCCTCTCCGTGTGTTTTTGTATTTTGGTATTTTGTTGAGTTGGACGGAAGATTACTTTGTAAGGTGAGACTACGAACCCCATAAAATGGCTCCGTTTTGTACTACATTCAACGAGTCAAGTTCAAGTCCTAAACGAAGCTGTTGGTGTTTCATTTCGTGTTTATGTTCTTAAGAAAGGCATGAACCCATCTCTTCTTCTCTCGGCTTCGAATTTTCCTGTTCTCTTTATCATCGTCCCCCTTTCAACTTTCTTCTGCATTCTCTTTTTATTACTAGTACTTCTTATCTCCATTCATCCTCATCTTCCAACTTCTCCTCTTTCTCTTCCTCCTCCTCTTCCTCACCCTCCCTTTCATTGCTATCATCTAACTATTCTCCCCTCTATAGACTGTTCTTATTCTCGTCTTCTTCCTCCTACTCCTCCTCTTTTTACCCCTCCTCCTTCTCCCCCCTCCATCTCATTGCTCATTGCTCAATTGTAACTTTCCTTCCCGCTATAAGCTTTGTTCTTTTTCTCCTCTTCTACGTCTTCCTTTTCGTTCTCTTCTTTCTCGTCTTCATTTCCTTTATCTCTAACATTCACTACTTTTCGTTAGCCTCTTCTTTCTCTTTATAAATCTTATCCCTCTACTTCTCTTCAACTACTTTTCGTTAGCCTCTTCTTTCTCTTTATAAATCTTCTCCCTCTCTTTCTCTTCAATTACTTTTCGTTAGCTTCTTCTTTCTCTTTATAAATCTTCTCCCTCTACTTCTCTTCAACTACTTTTCGTTAGCCTCTTCTTTCTCTTTATAAATCTTATCCCTCTACTTCTCTTCAACTACTTTTCGTTAGCCTCTTCTTTCTCTTTATAAATCTTCTCCCTCTCTTTCTCTTCAACTACTTTTCGTTAGCCTCTTCTTTCTCTTTATAAATCTTATCCCTCTACTTCTCTTCAACTACTTTTCGTTAGCCTCTTCTTTCTCTTTATAAATCTTCTCCCTCTCTTTCTCTTCAACTACTTTTCGTTAGCTTCTTCTTTCTCTTTATAAATCTTCTCCCACTACTTCTCTTCAACTACTTTTCGTTAGCTTCTTCTTTCTCTTTATAAATCTTCTCCCACTACTTCTCTTCAACTACTTTTCGTTAGCTTCTTCTTTCTCTTTATAAATCTTCTCCCTCTACTTCTCTTCAACTACTTTTCGTTAGCCTCTTCTTTCTCTTTATAAATCTTATCCCTCTACTTCTCTTCAACTACTTTTCGTTAGCCTCTTCTTTCTCTTTATAAATCTTCTCCCTCTCTTTCTCTTCAACTACTTTTCGTTAGCCTCTTCTTTCTCTTTATAAATCTTCTCCCTCTCTTTCTCATCAACTACTTTTCGTTAGCTTCTTCTTTCTCTTTATAAATCTTCTCCCTCTCTTTCTCATCAACTACTTTTCGTTAGCTTCTTCTTTCTCTTTATATATCTTCTCCCTCTCTTTCTCTTCAACTACCTTTCGTTAGCTTCTTCTTTATCTTTATAAATCTTCTCCCTCTCTTTCTCTTCAACTACTTTTCGTTAGCCTCTTCTTTCTCTTTATGAATCTTCTCCCTCTCTTTCTCTTCAACTACTTTTCGTTAGCCTCTTATTTCTCTTTATAAATCTTATCCCTCTACTTCTCATCAACTACTTTTCGTTAGCTTCTTCTTTCTCTTTATAAATCTTCTCCCTCTCTTTCTCTTCAACTACATTTCGTTAGCTTCTTCTTTCTCTTTATAAATCTTCTCCCTCTCTTTCTCTTCAACTACTTTTCGTTAGCCTCTTCTTTCTCTTTATAAATCTTCTCCCTCTCTTTCTCATCAACTACTTTTCGTTAGCTTCTTCTTTCTCTTTATAAATCTTCTCCCTCTCTTTCTCTTCAACTACTTTTCGTTAGCCTCTTCTTTCTCTTTATAAATCTTCTCACACTACTTCTCTTCAACTACTTTTCGTTAGCCTCTTCTTTCTCTTTATAAATCTTCTCCCACTACTTCTCTTCAACTACTTTTCGTTAGCCTCTTCTTTCTCTTTATAAATCTTATCCCTCTCTTTCTCATCAACTACTTTTCGTTAGCTTCTTCTTTCTCTTTATAAATCTTCTCCCTCTCTTTCTCTTCAACTACTTTTCGTTAGCCTCTTCTTTCTCTTTATAAATCTTCTCCCTCTACTTCTCTTCAACTACTTTTCGTTAGCCTCTTCTTTCTCTTTATAAATCTCTTCCCTCTCTTTCTCTTCAACTACTTTTCGTTAGCTTCTTCTTTCTCTTTATAAATCTTCTCCCTCTACTTCTCTTCAACTACTTTTCGTTAGCTTCTTCTTTCTCTTTATAAATCTTCTCCCTCTCTTTCTCTTCAACTACTTTTCGTTAGCTTCTTCTTTCTCTTTATAAATCTTCTCCCTCTACTTTTCTTCAACTACTTTTCGTTAGCCTCTTCTTTCTCTTTATAAATCTTATCCCTCTCTTTCTCTTCAACTACTTTTCGTTAGCCTCTTCTTTCTCTTTATAAATCTTCTCCCTCTCTTTCTCTTCAACTACTTTTCGTTAGCCTCTTCTTTCTCTTTATAAATCTTCTCCCTCTAATTCTCTTCAACTACTTTTCGTTAGCCTCTTCTTTCTCTTTATAAATCTTCTCCCTCTCTTTCTCTTCAACTACTTTTCGTTAGCTTCTTCTTTTTCTTTATAAATCTTCTCCCTCTACTTCTCTTCAACTACTTTTCGTTAGCTTCTTCTTTCTCTTTATAAATCTTCTCCCTCTCTTTCTCTTCAACTACTTTTCGTTAGCTTCTTCTTTCTCTTTATAAATCTTCTCCCTCTACTTTTCTTCAACTACTTTTCGTTAGCCTCTTCTTTCTCTTTATAAATCTTCTCCCTCTCTTTCTCTTCAACTACTTTTCGTTAGCCTCTTCTTTCTCTTTATAAATCTTCTCCCTCTACTTCTCTTCAACTACTTTTCGTTAGCCTCTTCTTTCTCTTTATAAATCTTCTCCCTCTCTTTCTCTTCAACTACTTTTCGTTAGCTTCTTCTTTCTCTTTATAAATCTTCTCCCTCTCTTTCTCTTCAACTACTTTTCGTTAGCTTCTTCTTTCTCTTTATAAATCTTCTCCCTCTACTTATCTTCAACTACTTTTCGTTAGCTTCTTCTTTCTCTTTATAAATCTTCTCCCTCTCTTTCTCTTCAACTACTTTTCGTTAGCCTCTTCTTTCTCTTTATAAATCTTCTCCCTCTCTTTCTCATCAACTACTTTTCGTTAGCTTCTTCTTTCTCTTTATAAATCTTATCCCTCTATTTCTCTTCAACTACTTTTCGTTAGCCTCTTCTTTCTCTTTATAAATCTTATCCCTCTCTTTCTCATCAACTACTTTTAGTTAGCTTCTTCTTTCTCTTTATAAATCTTCGCCCTCTACTTCTCTTCAACTACTTTTCGTTAGCCTCTTCTTTCTCTTTATAAATCTTCTCCCTCTCTTTCTCATCAACTACTTTTCGTTAGCTTCTTCTTTCTCTTTATAAATCTTATCGCTCTTTTTCTCATCAACTACTTTTCGTTAGCTTCTTCTTTCTCTTTATAAATCTTATCCCTCTACTTCTCTTCAACTACTTTTCGTTAGCCTCTTCTTTCTCTTTATAAATCTCCCTCTCCTTCTTCTCAACCATCTCCTCTTCCCGTTCACCCCCCACGTTTGCTATCATCTTTCTCTAAATTGTAATTGTTCTCCTCTCTAGACTCTTTCTGCTCTTCTTCCTCTTTTTATTTTATCTCTTCCTTATCCTCTTCATTCTCTATATCAGCACCTTCTCATTATTTTATTGACTATTCCTTATCCGAGATGTTGTGATGTTGTGACTAACCTGCTCGATTGTGACATCATAGCAAGCGAGTTCGAACTCCAGTCGTGCTACAACGTTTAATTTCGTGTTAATACCTTTACGAAAGGTTTGATTTCTTTCTTTTTAATGGCAATTAAATAACCCTTAAGCTTAACCACTGGATTCGACTTTGTGTCATATTGTTGCATAGTCACAACCAACTATACGAATACATGCGGAAACATAGTCAACACAATAATGACGAACGGGCAGTTCTTTAGAAAAATATACCTCTCAAAATTATTCGAATGAGCAAGTTACTTACAGTCTCGTAGGTGCTTTTCTTTTCTTTTCTCTTTTCTCTTCTTTGTTGCTACACTGTTCCTTTTTTTTCTTCTTTTCTTCCAGCATGTTGCAGTTTTTCCTCTGTTCATTTTTCCTTTTTCTTCTAGATTTTTCTTCTCGTGTCTCGCTCGCCCTGAAGTGTTGTATTCTGTTTCCGAATCTCACTTTGGTCGTCTCTACGATCGTCTATTCAGGCTCGATACCATGCCATGATAGAATGCCTGGCCTCAGGCACCAAATATGAATACGTATACATGCGGAAACAGGCTCAACACAATAATGACGAACGAGCACACTTCTTTAGAAAAACATACCTCTCACACTTTATTCGAAATGGTTACGAAAGGGTTATGTGTGAAAGGTGAGTTGGAGACAGAACAGAGACAGCAACATATTGACCCACAGTTCCTCCGTCTTTAGCAGCACTTCTTTCTCGTTCTGCTGGGCTGCTCAACCGGGGGCTCTGAGGGCCCGGTTCTCACTGCCTCGAACTGTAACAACTGACTCCAAACTCCAAACTCACTCGAACTTCCTGTGGCACTGGGTTATATGATTGTTTGACTCCCACCTGCTTCAGTGAGCGTCGCATCTGCACCTAACTCAACCCGTCCACAGTCAAGGGTATCCCCTGATATCTTCGACCGGATGCTCCTGTTATTTACACAGGTGCATTTCTTATTTGACAGCTTGGCCGGGTGGGAGGTCAATATGTTACAATATCTCGGACACTTGTTTTTAGGGGATTTACCCTTCTGCAATGGTACAGCCGACAGGGCTAGAAAAACAATATGATTCAACCCATTGCTGGAGGGGATAAGAAAGTTCTTACTTTTCCCAAGGGTATTAATCCGAAAGTGAAGGTAATAGCATGACTGGTATTCGAACTCGCGGGTCCAGAGAAAAGTTCTAAGGTCGATAACAAAGTGAGTGGGATTTTTCTGTAACCACGTGTCTGACTTTTTGTCGTTTACTTTTCCTTTTTTCATCCCTTCATTACATCTTCGTCTCTGCCAACTGTCTGCGAAACCACACAACCTCACCAAGTCAATATAAACTTTTTGAACGTTATCGCAACTATTTCCTTATTCATAATAAGTACCGCTATTTTTATTAAATAAGAAGAAGTCTCTGTGGCGTAGTGGCTAACATGTTCACCCGCGACATCGTAGTAAGGGAGTTCGAACACAAGTAAGGCTACTGCGTTCACTTTTAGACAAATACCGTTCGGGAAAAGTATGAAACCCTTTATCCCCCACCAAGGCCTGTGTTAAGTAGTATCAATACTGTTCTTTTACAATTAATGGGATAAGGGTCTGAGGAAAGGCATGAACCCTCTTATCCCGTCAGTCATGGGTTAAATAGTGCCATTGCTGTTCTATAAGGATGGCTTTGGTATTAAATAACCCCACAGAGATTGATATGCCATTAAAACGAAGAAACCAGTGTAGGTTTCCTAATACCCTTCTTTCTCTTTCTCTCTTTCTTCTTTCTCTTTCTCTCTTTCTTCTTTCTCTTTCTCTCTTTCTTCTTTCTCTTTCTGTTCTTCCTCCTCCCCTCCTCCTCCCTATCATTGTTATCATCTTCATTTTAATTGTAACTGTTCTTCTCTCTCAAGGCTTTGTTTTTATCTCCTTTTCTTTTACTTTTTCGTTCTTTTTGTCACTCGCCTTTTTTTATTAACTCTTCCTTATCCCCATCTCTCTTAATCCTTCTTCGCCTCTCCTTTTTATCAATTCTTTTACTCCTCCTGCTCTTTTTATTAATCCTTCTCCTCCTCCACTTTTTCTAAATGTTTCTCCTCCTCCCCTTTCTATTGATCCCTCTCTTTTTCCTCTTTCTCTTAATCCTTCTCCTCCTACCCTTTAAATGATCCTTTTCTCCTCCTATTTTTTTTAATACTTCTCCTCTCCTCTCTCTTAATCCTTCTTCTACTCCTCTTTTTCTCAATGCTTCTCCTCCCCCCTTCTCTTGATCCTTCTCTTTCTCCTCTTTCTCTTAATCTTTCTCCGTCTCCGCTTTTTATTGAGCCTTCTCCTCCTGCCTCTCTTTCTATTTATCCTTTTCCTCTTCTTTCTCTAAATACTTCTCCTCCCCTCTTCTATTGACCCTTCTCTTTATCCTCTTTCTCTTAATCCTTTCCTCCTCCTCTTTTTATTGATCCTTTTCTCTTCCTCTTACTCTTAATCCTTCACCCTCTCTCCTTTCTATTAAGCCTTCTCCTTCTCCCCTTTCTCTTAATCCTTTCCTCCTCCCCTTTTTATTAATCTTTTTCCTTCTTTCATTATTATCTCTTATAATGTCCGGATCTCTTTCTGCTTGATTACCGGTACAAAAATCCTACTATTATTAATTCACTTGCACCGATTGCCTCATTTTTATCGTCTTCATTACAGTGTTTCGTTCACAGTAAAATCCTGCCATCTTTCTTTCAGAATTTTAAAGCTGCGACTTTCTTGTCATTTTACATAGGTTTACTCAAACCCATTTCTTCGTTGTCCAGTCGGTTGGGCTGTAGAGCACACTGACTGCTTTTGTGCAGAGAGGTAAGACCCCTCCCAACGAGTGTCCTGATATGACACTAAACAATCTGATGGCGAGGTTCCAGTATTGCTTGAGCTTTGGGGAATGCAGAGTACCCCTTCATTGCCATCGCTCCCAGGTCCACTCTGGCTGGGAGTAGTAGAAACTGAATTGTTTGAAATTGAACTGTTTTGACATTTTACTGTTTATAAACAAAATCTATACTTATACTAATCTCAGTTGTTTGAAATTTAATCAGGCGTTAAATAACCCGAAAAGGGTTGATATGCCGTGCAACCAACCAACCAACCATTTTTTCGTTGGTGTCACCACTTTTTTTCTTTTGACAACATTGGTCTCTCGCAGTCATCTTCCATATTCACAAACCTTTCCAGAATGTCAAACTAAACGCTGTGTAAATTATCAATTGTCCAGTCAGTGGGGCTAAGAAAACATCGACTGCATCCTCTGCCGGGAGGTAAGACCTCCCCTCCAAGTCCCACAGAGGTATTCAGGGTATGACAAAGAATTGTTTTCTGTGGTGAGGGTCCAGTTCTCTAGATCTGTGGAGTACAGTGTCACTCCTTCATTGGCATTACATCTAAGTCCACTCTGATCCGAAGTGGTAGTACCTATTCGGGTCCCATTAATGGGTCAAATAGATCCGTTTGAAAATCATTTGCATTTGATAAGAATTATTTGTATTTAGAATACTTTGGTTGGTTGGGTTTTATGGCATATCAATCTTTGTAGTTCTATTTAAAACAATTCAGTTCAGCATGAGTACACAGTTTAATTGTCAAAAACATTTCTATTTCAAACAATTCAGTTTAGCATAAGCACGCAGTTTCAATGGAAGTACAGTTTAATTGTGAAAAACATTTCTATTTCAAGCTATTCAGTTTAGTCAAGTAGTTCTAATTCAGCTATTTCAGTTTAGTATAAGTGCAGATTTTGTTTACACAGTTAAATGTCAAAAGAGTTTTATATGAAACAATTCAGTTTTGTGTAAATACAGTTTTAATGTCAAAAACAGTTCTATTTCAAATAATTCAGTTCAGCATAAGCACGCAGTTTAAATGTTAGTACGGTTTAATTGTCGAAAAGATTTTTCAAGCTATTCAGTTTAGTCAAACAATTCAGTTTTGCACAAGTATGTCATTAGTTCTATTTAACCCATACATAGGGCCCTATCAGGTGTTACCACGCCGCGCCAGAGTGGACCTAGGAGCAATGTCAATGAAGGTATAATCCGTATTAGCCAAAGAACCTCACCAGATTGTTTAGTGTTATATCAGGACACTCGTTGGAGGGGCCTTACCTCTCTGCAGAGGTGCTGTCGATGTATTCTACAACCCTTGCCGACTGGGCAAAAGAATATTTAGTTGAATCTTTAATCATTTACAAAGGATTATTATCAGTTACTCTAAACCAAATTAATGTGTATTGCCTAGTCAGCTGGGGAGGTAGAATACACCGACTGCACCTCTGCAGAGGTGTAAAACCACCCCACAACGAGTGTCCTGGATATGACCTTAAACAATCCGATTGTGAGGCTTCAGTAATGCTGAAGCTTTGGAGAATGTGGAGCACTCATTCATTGCCATCGCTCCCTGGTCCACTCTGGCAGGGAGTGGTAGTGCCTGATATGGTCTCATAAAGGTGTCAAATAGAATTAAAATGCGTACTAATGCTAAAGTGAAATGCTTGAAATAGAACTGTTTTGACATGTAAACTGTGTACTTATGCCGAACTAAAATGCTTGAAATAGAACTGCTTTAACATGTAAACTGTGTACTTATGACAAACTGAAATGCTTGAAATAGAACTGTTTTACATGTAAACTGTGTACTTATGCTAAACTGAATTTCTTGAAATAGAACTGTTTTTGTATGCTAAACTGAATTGTTTGAAATGGAACTGTTTAACTAAACTGAATAGCTTGAAATAGCAATGTTTCTGACAATTAACCTGTGTACATATGTTAAACTGAATTGTTTGAAATAGAACTGTTTATTTTTATAAAATGGGTTTGGCATTAAGTAACCTACAAAAGTTGATATGCCATAAAACCCAAACAACCAAACAACCAACCAATAAATGTGTATAAGTATAATAATCATATGATAGTTACGATCAAAATCAAACAGTTACAAATTAATCAAATTTCGACTGAGTGAATTGTTTTTAATAAGTCCATCAGTCTAGGGTTGTTTGATGCCTAGAAGTAAGGGAATTGCATTCTTTGTACTTTTATATTCTCATTTTTGTGTAGATGTTTATAAGGAGTTTCTTTTTTGCTTTGTTCTATCGAATGTAGATAATTTTTAAATAGATTTATTTGACCCACAGATAGGATTCCCACAGGTACTACCAAATCGTTTCAGTGGATTATAGAGGACTACAGAGCACTCCACACTATCTAAAGCTCAAGAACTGGAGCCTCACCATCTGATACAGTTTAGTCTCATACCCAGAACAGTTCTTTTCCCTCTATAGGAGATACAACCAGTGTATTCTAAGCCTCACCGACAGGTCTTTTGGACTTTAAATAACCCATAAGGAGTTTCTATACCTTTAAACAAAAACAAAGTAAAAGAATAAGTAGAAGGGGAGACTTGGTCGCGTTATGGTAAACGTGCTCGAGTCCAACATCGTAGTAAGGGAGTTCAAACTACAGTCACACTATTAGGTTCACTTTCGGACTTGATTTGGAAAAGATTGAAACCCCTTTTTCCTTCGTCTAAAAAAATAGCAGTACTGTTCTTCTATAAGGATTGCTTTGGCATTAAATAACCCAGTAATGTTGGTAAGCCATTAAACAAAGAAGACAAACCAACCAAAGCAAGTAGAGTAATTATATGTACTTTCAAAATCACGACACCTATCGTGGATATTAGACTCGATCATGCAAGGCAGCTTTGAAATGTTGTCATGTTATCTCATAGAAATTATTTCCTCGAAGTTTGTAAAAAGGCATTCACATTCTTTAACAAAAAAAAAATTAATTCTTTTTTTTCTATTTTGTCTATATTCAATCTATATAAAACAATGGTTCAACTTTTGACCTAATATCTTTTACTTTTGACCTGGTTAGTGATACATTTTACCAAGTACAGGATGACCCCCCCCCAAAAAAAAAACAGAACCCATATATTTTTTACTTAAATTCATATTGCCCAGTCAGCTGGGGCTGTAGAATATACTGACTGCACCTCTGCAGAGGGGTTAGACCGCCCCCTAACGAGTGTCCTAGATATGACACTAAACAATCTGATGGTGATGTTCCAGCAATGCTGGAGCTTTGGGGAATGCGGAGTACCCCTTCTTTGCTATTGTTCCCAGGTTCACTCTGGCCCGCAGTGGTAGCACCTGATAAGGGTCCTATCTATGGGTTAAATAGAATTAACAGCATACTTATGCTAAAATGAATTGTTTGAGTAAAACTGAATAGTTTGAAATAGAAATGACTTTTACAATTAAACCGTACTTACATTTAAACTGCGTGCTTATGCTTAACTGAATTATTTGAAATAGAACTGTTTTTCGACATTAAAACTGTATTTCCACTTAACCGAATTATTACATATAACTGCTTGAATAGTTAGAAATGGAAATGTTTTTGACCATTAAACTGTGTACTTATGCTAAACTGAATTGTTTTAAATAGAACAGATTATTTACATAAAAATGGATTTGGCGTTAAATAACCTACAAAGGTTGATATGCCATAAAACCCAACAAACCAACCAACTTAAATTCATAAATTTAATTCTAGCCTTTTCTTTTTTTCAGGATATGAAGTAGTTTATGTGCATGAAAAATTGGGACTATAGTATTCACCAACATGTCCAGAAGTTCGAGTGTACAAAATTAGAATTATTTTGCTTTATTTTTGTAGAAGTAATAAAAACGTTTATGGGTTCTATTTTTTGGGGGGTCACCCTGTATCTGTTACCTTTTACCAGGTATCTAGTATCTTTTACCGGGTATCTTGTACCTTTTACCGGGTATCTGGTGCCTTTTGACTGTTAAGAGGTACCTTTTACTTGGTTTTCGTGTCCCATTCTGTTAGGTGGTATCTTACATGTTAAGTGGTACCTTAGTATCTATTATCTTTTACCTGGTATTTGGTACCTTTTGCCTGTTAAGAGGTACCTTTTACCTGGTAATTTGTACCTTTTAAACATCGCCTACCTTTTTAATTTTTTTTTTATGTATCCATTCACTTTAAATGACCGAGCCATTAAGAGACAAAAGTTACAAAATTTCTCTTGACGAGATAATACGTTTTAAATACAGAAATAAAAAAACAAATTGCTTGTGATTTTACGCTAAAAATACATCGAGAAGAATAGGATTGTTTGACGTCAATAATTAATACAGACTATTTCCTTTAACCTTCCACCTCACCTGAAATCTAAACTATTGACAAGTGATCCTGATTGATTTTTTCCTTGAGTTCATGTCTACCTTTTGGTCTACGAACAATCAACGCCAGCACCTTCCACCTTTCGATCCGTACTTTAGATCGGCCATATTGAAACATTAATTTCCAATATTTAATGATTTTTATATTTATTCGCCATCTTGAAAAAAAATCTAGATTCCATTTACACATTCGACGTATTTTAATTCATTTTTCGTAGTTTCATAATAGCTGGTTACATTACGTTATGAGATCGAATGGCCTGGGGTAGATTTTTTTAAAACTGAACCTACGCGTTTAATCTAGGAAGAATTCGTTTAAAGACCGCTATATTGGGTGATTAGAATTTACAATTAGATGACTCATGAAGCATCATTATCGTCATGGAGACATCTTGCATCCGTAAACTCACAGTTTATCTTTGTAAGAGTTGTCCATGATGATATCGATGCTTCTATTTAGGAAGGAGTGAAGGGGTCTAATTAGCATCTCATAGTTAGTAGTTACCCATGATAAAATTGATGCTTCTATTTTGGAAAGAGTGAAGGATTCTAAGTAGCATCTCATAGCTAACAGTTATCCATGATTATATTGATGCTTCTGTTGTATATTGACCTTCGACCCGGCCAAACATGCCATTCCAAAGTGATGCACCGGAAGGAAGTGACACATTCCGAAGGCAGTTATGAGAAGAAATCGCGTTGGCGGGCTGGCTGAAATATGGGACAAGGTAAAAATCCCATGGTACACTCATAGACTGATGCACCGGAAGAGAGTGACCTGTGAACCGCATGACAGTTATTTCCGCTTGATGACGATCAAACACGCCATTCCAAAGATTGAGTGGGCGATTGAACTATTATATAACTCGGTGAGGACAGGAAGTCAGAGAGTTGGAGATCAGAGAAGTCGGAGACAAGATGCGGTAGAGAAAGCCATCATCCAGTAGAGAGTTGGGCCCCCGGGCCTCCGGTTCAGCAGCACTGGAGAGCGAGAAAGACACAACGCTGATGGCCATAAGAGTGGGGTTCAATATATTGCAGTTCTGTTCGGTCTCCAACTCCCTCTCAACGTAAAACCTTGAATAACCCTTTCGAACCTTTCAAATAAAGTGAGAGGTATATTTTTTTAAAGAAGTCTTCCCTCGTCTTTATTATCGTGTCGTTATGATTCTTTCTGCATGAATCTGCATATGAGGACACAACACTTCTATTTAGGAAGGAATGTGTCACTTTACTACTTACTGACTGTATATTAGCTTCTACGAACTATTTGTGAGTTACCTTTGTAGAAATAAAAGTCCTATGCCCGCGGACAGTTCTTTCTATCTCGTACGTGGCTTCAAGGTTGCAGGAGGAAATGGATTTCAGAACTCCCTTTCACGACTGTCACTGAGCGCAATCACAGGCGCACAAGTAGCATCTCTGTAACTTTCTTTTCTTCCTCGCCGTGTTACCACGTTCGTCTCACCGTCAGCAATAACGGTAACCACAAAATCCCTGTTACTGCTGACGTTTCTGCTTTTATGCCAGTCCAGGCTGGCCAAAACTTGCATGAGCAAAACTCTTGTCTCGTCTCCGGCGAGACAGGCGTCTTACAAATCGCGCCTCCAAAAATGACCATGTTTCTTTACTAATAGTACCCTGCAAGCAAGACATGTTCGTGTTCTCTTCGGACTCCGCAGTAAGTCATTTCTCTCGTAACAACTTTACTACAAACTGGCTGTATGTTAGCTTCTACAAATTATTTGCGTGTTACCTTACTACAAACTGGCTGTATGTTAGCTTCTATTAACTATTTTTGTGTTACCCTACTACAAACTGGCTGTATGTTAGTTTCTACGAACAATTTGCGTGTTACCCTATTTACCAACCCCTCTGGTCGGGCAGGATATGACACAAGGTCAGTTTTTAAGCGGAGTTTAACAGGTTTGAATTCAGAGTTTTCCATCTCCTAGACTAGTTGCCTCACCAAGGCTGAATAACCCAGTCTGTCCTACTATTTACCCATAGCTGGAGGGAGAATAATTGGATTCATATCTTTCCCAAGGGTATTAGTGCTATGTGAAATACAATCATTCTCGTCCAGGATTTGAACTAGAATCGCCGTGTCCATCTCTTACGACGATAACCATTACACCACGGGCACCTCCACAAACAATCTGCGTGTTACCTTACGACAAACTGAGTGTATGTTAGCTTCTACGAACTATTTGCGTGTTACCTAGCGATAAAATAGCTGTGTACTATCGTATTAAGAACTAGCAGTGTGATAGCTTCTAAGAGCTTGCTGTGTGTTACCTTACTACCAACCGGCTGTGTGCTACCTTAATACGAAGAAGCGTATGCTATCTTACCACAATTAAGCAGTGTACTACCTTCAACGAACTAGTTATGTGTTACCTTACTACAAACTAGCTTTGTACAATTTGCTCCACAAACAAGCTGTAGCCAAACAGGAACTCAAAAAAAGGAGAATATTAATATTAACTTGACTAGTGAAGGTAACGAACCATACCGGACTGTGAAATTGTCATATTTTGACCTTCGACCCGGCTCAAAAATACTATTCCAAGGTGATACACCGGAAGGAAGTGACACATTCCAATGGCCAGTAATCGAAAGAGATCTTGTGGGCGGATTAAGGCTTATGATATGGGACAAGGTGAAGGTCCCATTGTGCCACTACAGTGATGCACCGGAAGAGAGTAACCTCTGAACTGCATGACAGTTATTTCCGCTTGATGACGATTAAACATTCGATTTCAAAGATCCAGTGGGCGACCGTGTGGGCGTTGAATTATTATATAATTGAGTTGAGTTGGGTCCCAGGGCAGTTGCCAGCAGAATTCCAGACAGCCAGAGACCAGATGTGGTAGGGAAGGCCACACCCGACCGAGGGGGCCCTCGGAAAACCCCCGATGGAGTGGACCCCAACATCAGGAGAACAAGAAAAACACAACGTGACGGTCATAACAGTGGGGTCAAAATATGAAGTTTATGTTCGTTCTCCAGCACCCTCTCACATGCAAACCTTGAACAACCCTTTCGAACCCTTGCAATAAAGTGAGAGGTAAAATGTTGTTAAAGAAGTCTTCTTGCGTCATTTATTCTTGCGTCTGTTATCATTGCGTCGGTATATATCTAGTATATATATGTATGCAACAAAATTCCGAGCTGTGAATATTATGAGCTGGATTTACTTCTATGGCTTCGAACTCACCTTTGGAATCCAAGCTTTTAGGCTTACCAGATATTATCTGATTCTCCAAGTACTTATAACCCAAACAAAATTTCTTGAAATATCTGGTTACTTTACGGAGATCTACAGCTTCATGTTTTTGGCTCCCTCAATGGTGTTATACTCCTGTTCAAACTTGTAAAGCATAAATTCCCGAATTAAACTACATTTATCTGTATAGCTTTCAAATCAAACACAGAATAAAGCAATGCGCAATGTGCCAACTATTAAAATACTATCAACCAGAGCGGGTATCTAAAACGCCATGAACTGTTTCGGTCTTGTGATATACAAAAACTAGCTCGTATCAAAATATTGCAAAACTTTTGATTCGCCCTTGTAAGTTTCTGAATTGTCTTCCTTTTCTCATAGCTATGTACGCTGCTTATGAATTATGTTTCCATCTATTTCATCACATTATAATTGGCGCCATGATGAATGTCATTTCCGGTTGTTCGACCAACGCGTCCATACCGGAAGTGCTATGCGTGTGGTCTGCGTTCTATTCACAACTAATAAGAAAACTTTCGTTTCGGCTTTATAAATCAAAATCGACTGGAACGAACGTTTCATTGTAGTCTAAATTGTCGCCTGCTGTAATCAATTCTTGCTCTGGAATTACCTTGCCACAAAAATGAAATGTCGTGACCAAAATAGCTGGAAATTGTTTATGAAATTAGTCCTATCACCGGAAAGTGTCTAGATCTCGATAACTGCTATCTCTCCTTGTCGTCAGGGCTATGTATTCGCTGACTATATCCCTAGGAGAGGAGTAAGAAGCCTAGCTACTCTCGAAAAAGGGATGTCTTGTGTATGATACTTAACAGTATTAGAAGAGGATCCAGTTCTGAAGCCCTGAGGAGAATGGAGCATCTCTTTACGGTCATTTTTCCCAGGTCCATGTTGACTCGGAATAGTAGTACTTGTTAGGGTCTAATCAATAAAACAAAAAGATTTATTTGAAAATGATTTGTATCGGATAGGAATACTTGATACCATGTAACTGTACCCAACTAATTGATTATTATGAAATAGAAATAATTGCTCGAAATCATATTATTTATATTAGATAAGTATACTTGATACCATATAAAAAGAGACCAGGGTTGTTTAAAAATGTTATCGACAAAATGTATTTACAAATCATATATTCAATATCTATGTACGAGGTGCATATGATAAGTTTCCAGACTTTTTTCGTATGGGCATTTAACATATTGTCATAGACTCTTGAAAATTCAGTATGTTATTGCTGTACGTCTTATGAGATGACTGACCAATTTTTATGATTTCAGGTCCAAATGAACAGTAAGAGCAGCAATTGGAATACACCCTACTAAAGCCTGATTGTCACAGCTGGTGAATTTCAAAAATCCAATCTGACACTTTAGAAGAACGAAATGCAATAAAATACTGTTTTAAACTTGAAAAAAATGCTACAGAAACGTATGGAATGCTTTAGACTGCTTTTCGACCATCTTGCATAAATCGAGCATCGGTTTTTGAGTGGCATAAGAGATTCAAGGAAGGCAGGGAGTCTGTAAGGGATGATGAGAGGTTTGGGAGGAGTAAGGAAGTCAATAGACCAGAGTTGATTGGCCAAAGGGTTAGGGTTAGGGTTACTATGTTGAGGTTTTAAGGGAGTTCAGGATGAGATTCCGTCAGAAGAGGCCAGCACTCTTCAAATCGGGTCAGTGGCATTTCCACCATAACAATACACCATTCCACATCTCCATCTTTGTCACAGACTATTTGACCAAGATGGGCATTAAGACAGTTCCTCAGCCTCCCTACAGTCCAGACCTTGCTCCCTGTGACTTTTGGTTATTCCCTAAGCTCAGAGGCTGTCGTTATGAGACAATTGAGGAGATGAAAGAGGCTGTGATGAAGGTCATTGACACGCTCACACAAGAGGACTTCCATGGGGCCTTGAAGAAGTTGTTGGAACGGTGCATTGCAGCCGGTGGAGATTACTTCGAAGGGGACTAGAATAAAAGTGCCCATACAAAAAAAAGTCTGGAAACTTATCGTATGCACCTTGTATAAAGATGATTTTGCATTAAATAACCTAAAATGGTTGATATGCCATAAAACCCATATATATATATATATATATATAGTTTGGAGTTTCCTGAATCTTGTCTCTTACCATCCATCTCTTTTAGTCATCGCTCCTGGTAAGTCATCTGTACCGCATCCAGTGTCCGCACAGAGCTAATATCTATAAGTCCTTGCTGGTTGGCCAACACTGACGCATTCCTCTGAAGTATTCCATAAGAGAAAGTTGCTTTTGAGTTCGTTCTTACTTTAACAGTAGTCTTAATTGGATGGTTTGTGAGATTGGTGGCAAGTAGCCGTACAGCTGTTGTTTTGTGGGGGTATTGCTTATATATATATAGAGAGAGAATCAAGTCATACTAACAGCACAGATTTACCTGACTCTCTCTCTCGCTCACTATCTGTTCCTTTCATTCATCGCTCCTAGTAGGTCCTCTCTGCTGCACCAAGTGTCCGCACAGAGCTTATATATGTAAGTCCTTGCTGGTTGGTTAACACTAGTGCGTCTATCTTTTGGAGTCTATAAGAGAACGTCGCTTATGAGTTCGTCCTTACTACACCAGTAGTACCCCACATGTCTTGTTCATCTTACTTGGATGGTTTTAGAGATGGGAGGTAGGTGGCCGTACAGCTGCTGTTAACTGGACTCAGTTCATGTATACATTATATGCATTTTTAACAAAAAAAGTAATCAAACAAATAAATAATAATTATCTGGAATAGGTGGATAAATTAAAATACATTGTGACACGACGTGCGGTTAAGTACTTAATTAATATGCAAAAATTAGAATTTATCAAATATATTCTAATTAGTACATATATCTCAAAAACAAAAAAGATCCTTAAAATAAGTATCTTTTTGTTGACGGCTTATATTGACCTAAAAAGCTGGTTGATCGTCCCTTAAGGTCAGTTAAGTGCGAGATAATCGCAATTATAATCATAATCTTACTTGAGCATTATTTAAGAAAAATTTTCTTAACGATTTGTTTACGACACTATTTAAAATTTCCAAATAATCATTATTTATCTGTTTGAGCCCTCTTTTTTCTTCAAACTAAACTTTGATTATCTAAATGTTTCAACCCTGTAGAACACACCGACTGCATTCTGGTACGAGGGGGAAAACCCCTTCCCAACAACGAGTGTCCTAGGTATGACAGAAGACCATCTGATGATGAAGCTCCAGCCCTAGAGATTTGAGGATTGTGAAGTATCCCTTCATTGCCATTACTCCCGAATCCACTATGACACACTCTGAACAGTTGGACTCCTATCTATGGGTCAAATAGAAATATTTAATCCGTTTCTATACTTAAAACCATTCAACTGTGCTAACAAATGACAATTAAATTGAATTATTATTATATTGTGACACGATGCGTAGCAATTCGTTTCCGTTTGTGTTGGCGCCACTCAGGCGATCTCTTTGTATGTTTTGGCGCAAAACCCACACAAAGGGCCTGAGGGTGAGATCTCCCGCGAGACCGAAAGTGGGGGAGAGAAGGAAGGTCCCAGAGAAGACAGAGAGAGCAGATGACACAGCAGGGCAGAAGAGAACAGTCGGCTTGTGGTATCTGTTCAGAGAAGGACACGGTCGGCAGAAGGAGGCTGTGAGTGAAGACAGTCAAAGATGAGTTAACATTCCTAGTGGCTTTGTGGAAGTTTCGCGCTAATAAATGCCCCGCGATAGCTTATAAATGCACGGAGAGCTGCACAAAAGTGTCACATAGACTTCCCCCTTCTTGCGCTTGGAGCTGACCTGAGTCCGTGTTTGTACGTTTGTTCTTTTCTTCCACCCTCTCGGTTGTGTTTTGCGTACCTGTAAAGAAATATGTAATGCCCCTGGTCGGAAACCACTAGATGAATCACTGGCCATAAGTAGTTTGGTTTAAGGAAGCTGATATAGTAGGGGTCGCCCGGCCGGCCAGGAGTGTTATCACAATATCACAATATTTAAGACTGTATGCAAATAAAACTATTAGTATTAAATTGCAAGTGTTGGAACCACTTATCTGTGTGCAAACAAATGAACTTATTTAGAAATATTTACCTACAAACTATTCGATTATGAATCATATATTTGATATATATGTATAAACAGGATTTGGCATTGAATAATTCTTTTGCACACAGTTAAATGGTTCCAAGTGTTGTATACCTACATACAAATACAAGCGGAAATATATTCATACATAATTTACGAACTTCTATGAACGAACGAACACACTTCTTTATGAAAATATATCTCATTTTATTCTCGAAAAGGGCCCACAGTTTGTTGTTGGTTTGAGAGATAGATGGAGAGACATATACTCAGAGAGAGGGCTTCTTCTTCCCATATCTTCTACCAGGAGCCAGGGGGTGCCAACGCTTGCACCCCCTTGCAAGCTCGTCAGAGACAACCAGATCGGCTGCGTGTCCCAGGTTCGACTCCGATTCTCTGCACTCGGTCTAAAACTGACCGCGTGGTTCTCCTCACGTGATCCCCTTCCGGTTACACACCTGTTTGACCTGAGTGCCCTGACACGCCGTCATCTTCCTGTTTACTAATCAAAATATGACTGCTTACCAAAGCACACGGGGTCACTAGGAACGAACCAAAAATCCATGGCATATGTTATATAACTCCGAGTATTGCTATGTATCGCTCACAATTCAATTGAACATCAGTTATTTGCTAACACATAGTTAAATGATCAAAGAGTTCTATTTCTAACAATTCAGTTTAGCATAAGTGATTTATTTGCTCATATTTTGAATGTCAAACAGTACTATTCGACCCATAGATAGGACCCTATCACGTACTACCACTCTAGAGCAGAGTGGACCTGGGATCAATGGCAATGAAGAGATACACCACATCCTCTAAAGCTCCGGAACGGGAAACTCACCATCAGATTCTTTAGTGTAATATCGAGAACACTTTTTGGAGGAGGGTTCTTACTCCTCTTCAGAGATGCAGTCGGTGTATTCTACAGCCCCAGCCTTCTGGGCTGGTACTTCGAATCTCTCTCTCTCTCTCTCTATATATATATATATATATATGTATATATATATATACGAGTGGAACTCTCTATCAATGGGGATCAAAATACGATGTATCCCCTACAGAAGAAAAATCCTCCTCCTCCTCCAAAAAAAAAAAAGACAGAATTGTTCTAGGTACGACAATAAATAGCATCCGATAGTAAGGCTCTAGAAACTTTGGGAAATATGGAGTACCCCTTCATTGCCATTACTCCCAGGCCCACTCTGACCCTTAGTGGTTGTACTAGTTAGGGTCTCATCTATGGGTCGAATAGATTTGTTGATGATTCAAATTTACATGTGTATATTTTTTTTCCAAAATACAAATAAACCCTGATATGTTTATTGATAAATATCTTCCTTGTGACTCAACAATCATAGTGTTATCATAGTTTTATTTTGATGACGATGAAAAATGAAAATAAATGAAAATGAATATATAAATAAATGAATAAAAAAATGCAAATGAAAAAATTAGAATGAAACAAGTGTTCAGTTCTCGTTTATCCTTTTGTTTCCGAGAACAAAAAAAAAAGAAAGAAAATAAATATCTGCAGATATTGCTCTTACGTCGTCGTCGTTGTTGCTGTTGTTGTTGTTGGTTGGTTGCTTGGTTGGTTGGTTGCCTCCAAATCACCATAGCAGCTGTCAAGGGCAAATATTCAACTTGAACAAAAAAAAAAAAAAAAAAAAAAAAAAAAAAAAGACTCAGTGTCCTTAAAAGATGGAATGACAAATAGAAAGGCGAACATGATTTCCTATAAAACTTCTTTGAATAAACACTCCATTAAATTCATTTCCTTCCGACGACAGTCATGGCTGATATTGTCGAGTTTTTAAAACGGTTTTTGCTTTTTCTTAATCTTTGCTGAACTTCTCGACATTTAAGCTTGTGCGATTTTCACTGGTGTCTCATTAAATTATCACATTATTAATTACCAGAACGTGGTGTAGTCGTTATCGTCGTAGGAAATGGACACGGCGACACGAGTTCAAATCCTGGACGAGACTGATTGCATTTCACATAGCACTAATACCCTTGGGGAAGGTATGAATCCAATTATTCTCCCTCCAGCTATGGGTAAATAGTAGGGCAGACTATGTTCTTCAACCTTGGTGAGGAAACTAGTCTAGGAGATGGAAAACTCTGAATTCAAACCTGTTAAACTCCGCTTAAAAATTGACCTTGTATCATATCCTGCCCGAGCGGAGGGGTTTGTAAATAGTACCAGAACGAGTCAAAAATTTTGCCATATTTTGGTAACGTTCGGCACAATTTAGTACGTTGTTTCTTTTGTTGAGGTGATAGAGAAACCAAATCACCTGCCCAGTTTGACTGATATTTCGTAAGTGCTATTCACCTGTTTGGAAGCGTTCATAATATAGATGGTTGCCGTCCTAGGAAATACACACAGCAAACTGAATTCAAAACCTGGATTGTAAACAGCCTCTGTTTACAGTTCACTAATATCCTTGTGCGTCCAACTATTCTCTTTACAGCTATGGATAAATAAAAGGGCTGACTGGTCTCTTTTACTTTACTATGGTAACTGCTCTGGGAGAAGGAAAACCTTGAATTCAAGCCAGTTAAACTCCACCTTAAAAATTGACCTTGTGTCGCATCCTGTTCGTGCGGTGGGTTTGGTAAATGTATACTCGGATTTATCACTATGGATTCGAGCACGGCCTCGGAATCCACTGTTTTAGACCTACCAGATCGTGCCTGAACGTTGAGGTTCTTGCAGCCCGAGAAAAACCATCTGGTTACCCAATTGTGTTCAACTGCGCCGTAACCTTTTGCATATCGAATGTTTTTGGTTGCTTCGGTTGGACGTTCATCTCTGCAACTTTCAAATTCCACTGGGAGTAAAGCAATGCACGACGTGTCTGCGCACCAACTACCACGATACTACCAACATGTTTCAGTCACATGATATACGTGATGCAACTTTTGGTTTGGTTTAGTTTTATGGCACATCAACCATTGTAGGTTAATAATGCCAAACCGATCTTTATACGTAGAAACAGATCTATTTCAAACAACTTTTGACATACACACTTTTCGAGTTTCTCACATCAGTTTTATCTGATGGTTTTTCATTGAAGTATGAGTAACTAAAAGAACCTCTTGGATTCCAGGACATTCCCAAGTATTCTTATTAATCTTAAAAGTTCTGTTGTCCGGATCGTCTCGATTCTTCTTCAGTTAACATTTTTGTAAATAACCCATGGTGTAATGGTTATCGTCGCGGGAAATGTACACGGCGAAACGAGTTCAAATCCTGGACGAGATCGGTTGAATTTCACATAGCACAAATACCCATGGGATAGGTATGAATCCGATTATTCTCCCTCCAGCTATGGGTAAATAGTAGGACAGACTAGGTTCTTCAGCCTTGGTGAGGCAACTAGTCTAGGAGAAGGAAAACTCTGAATTCAAACCTGTTAAACTCCGCTTAAAAAATTGATCTTGTATCATATCCTGCCCGAGCGGAGGGGTTGGTAAATATGATAACCCACAAAGTGTATTATAATAATGATGATAAAATCTCCCATGATAAGACCTGGACATGGCTAAAAAAGGAAAACTTTTAGAATAGCAGCACAAAACAACGCCATAAGGACCAATTATAAAACGAAAATAAACAAGACACAGAATAGTAAATGTTGGTTGTAGAGACGAAATGATCAATCATATGATAAGCGGATGCCGCAAACTAGCACAAAGAGAGTACAAGGCTTGATATGACTGCGTGGGGAAAGTGATCCACTGATAATTGTGCAAGAAATCAAAATTTGACCACACTACCAAATGGTATGTGCTCACACCAGAATATGTTTTGGGGAATAAGACTCACAAAATTCTTTTAGATTCTGAGATACAAACTGATCACCAAATCCCGGCTAGAAGACCTGACCTAGTGATAAGTCATCAAAGAAAAGAGAACTTACCGAATAGTGGACTTTGACGTCCCGGTAGACCACAGTGTGAAAATCATATTTATCGAAAAGAAAGACAAGAATTTGAACTTCGCCAAAGAACTAAGACATGAGAGTGACGGTGATACCAATTATAATTGGCGCACTCAGAACTGTCCTTAAAGAATTTGTAAGGGGGCTGGAAGAGTCGGAAATCGGAGGACGAACCGAGACCGTCTAAACTACAGCATTGTTGAAATCGGCCAGAATACTGAGAAGAGTCCTGGAGATATAAGGAGACTAGCTCTCATTCAGCTTCCAGTGAAAGACCATCGGCTAACGTTGGTGAGAAAAACTCGTAAGGAATAATAATAATAATAATGAGGAAGAAGAATCAATCATATCAAAGCGAGAATAAATAAGACGTAACAAAATAGCAAACATCGGCTATGTGGTGACAGAAATGAAACCATCAATGACATAATGAACGAATGAAGCAAATTTGCACAGAAGGAGTAAAAGACTGTACACGACTGGGTGGTCAAAGTGATCCACTGGGAGATGTGCAAGAAATTTAAATTTGACCATTCGAATAAATGGTATATGTACAACCCAGCATCTGTCTTTGAAAATGACGCACATAAACTCCTATGGGACTTTGACATACAGAGGGATCACCTAATCTTGGCCAGAAGACCAGACCTAATAATAATCAACAACAAAAAAAGAGAACTTGCAAAATTGTTGACTTTGCTGTCCCGGCTGACCACCGAAAAGAATGTGAAAAGAAGAATAAATACCTTGACCTTGCTAGGGAGTTGAAAAAACTATGGAACATGAAGGTGACAATTATACCAATTATGATTGGTGCTTTTATTACAGTAACTAAAGGATTGTCAAGGGGGTTGGAGGACTTGGAAGTTGGAGGACGAGTTGAGACTATCCAAACTAGAGTATTATTGAGAACGGCCAGAATACTGAGAAGAGTCTTGGAGACTTGTGGAGACTTGCTGTCACTCAAACTCTCAATGAGTAAATTATAGTGATAATAATAAATGCAAGTGAATATGGTGTACTGCACTTTCACAATACTGTGTTTCTCTTAAAACTGGGTTCAAAAGATACTAAGAATTAACACTAATTCGTTAATACGTGTAGACAAGATCTTTTATTAAAAAAGTTGGTCAGCTGTGCCCAAGTTTACATTTGAATTTTTAAATTAAAAGAAAGATTAAGACTCGATTATTTTTTATCTTATTGTTGTAAGATAAACTTAAAAATATCCGACAGTTTGACGATTTTAAATACCAGAAAACTCTCCACAGCCATATGGCACATTAAATCTTCCAGCTTTTTTTGCTTCATATTTAATCCTGTGTGGTACGAAGATAGACTTGATAAGCATCTAAAAGAGTGAACTCAAATGCTGATTTTCAAGGCAAGCAAATCCTTTCCTCTCATTATTTTGTACACATTTATATCACCCCACATTTCTGATGATAAAAAATTGTAAATGATTATACGGTTTCAAGTATTCCTATCTAATCATAATACATTCCATAGATGGATTTTGTTTGGTTTGGTTTCTTTGTTTAATGGCATATGACTTTCGTGGGTTGTTTAATCCTAAGACCATCCTTGTTGAAAAACAGTATTTATACGAGTTAACCTATAGCTGATGAATAAGAGGGTTCATGCCTTTACTAGGGGTATTCGTCAGAAGGGAACCTAATAGCGCGACTGAAGTTCAAACTCGCTCACTACGATGTCACAGTCCAGCACGTTACCCACTACGATACGTGGACTCCCCCACCCCACTTCGAGTGAATTTGGGAGTAATCGCAATGAAGAGAAACTCAATACAGAACTCCTGAGAAGTGAAGCCTCACCACCGAATGAAGCTTATTGTCATGCACTGGACACACGAGAGCAATTGTTAGAGAAATTCAATTCACACATCTCGTCTCCGATTTGTTGGCGCCATTTTCAAGATTCGATGGAAAGCCACTGAAAATTTGAAGATGAAAGAGACAAGTTGACAAAATTGATAATAATGATGATTGAAGAAATCTTCAAAGAAAATTAAGAATAAATAAAACAGAGAATTAATAATTTAATTCATCTTTCTATGGTTTATTTACAAGACTTTGAGGTGAAAGCGTTGAAAAGTGACATCGTTTTCAAGAACTTATAATTGGTAAATAAACATTAGCCAAAGGAAAATTGAATTGTTATGATAAGTTACTGAGAAGAGAAAAAATACACATAGCGAAAAATTATATATATATATATATATATATATATAGAGAGAGAGAGAGATACAAAATTTATGCTTTGTATTTTTTTATTGTGTATGTATGTTTATGAGTGTGTATATTTTGGCGTATATCTATCAAATACTTTTTGTTTGTGTATGTGTCTGCGTATATATATATATGTATGCATATATATGTATGTATATATGTATGTGTATATATATATATATATATATGTATGTATGTGTATATCTATATATGTATATATATATGTATATATATGTATGTATATATATGTACATATGTATATATATATATGTATATATATATGTATATATATATATGTATGTATATATATGTATATATATATGTAAGTATATATGTATGTATACATATGTATATATTCATGTATGTGTATATATAAGTATATATATGTATATATATGTATGTATATACATGTATGTGTATATATATATATATGTATGTATATATATATGTATATATGTATATATGTATGTGTATATATATATGTATATATATATGTATATATATATGTATATATATATATGTATGTATCTATATATATGTATGTATATATATATATGTATGTATGCATATATATATATGTGTGTGTGTGTGTGTGTGTGTAAACGAAAATAAAATACAAAGCTTGAAATTTCAAATTAAAGTTGGTGATCATGTACGGAACGAATAAATAAATTTAAAAAATTTAAATTGAATTAAAAAAAGAAAAAAAAAAAGAAAAAAAGAAAAATTAAATTTGCAAAAACTCCCAAAGGTCCCGGACAGGAAAAAGAGATAACGCATGCGTAAAGAAAAAATGCAACCTCTTGACAAAGAGGAACAGGCATTCTTTCTCTTTCAGGCAGTGACCAGCGAATTCATAGCATCATTGCTGACGGGTGTCTGGGCGCCACGCATGTCTTTGGACAAGGCGTTGGTTAGTCCCTTTCACCCAGTAGCAGCTCTCTCTCGGTTAACAATATGCTATAGCGTTTGGTGAGATTGTTATTTTGTTTAACACTATATATTTTAAGGCACACAAATGAATTACGAAACTATTCTTTAGTAACACACAACAACGAAAGTTTTTATTTGCAGCTTTGAATATGGTTTGTTCTTGGTGCTGCAAGATTCGTGGTGTTTAGGCTTGTTAGTTTTGGAGACGCGATGGCTTAGCGGGATGTTGAGATGGCAGCGTGTTGTTGGACGTGTGAGGGAATTTGTGTTTAGAGTCACCGTGTAGTCTTGTGTGTCGAGAGCGGAGTGACGCTCGGATCGACATAGTCAATTTTTGGGGTGACATGAAGTGGTGCCTGTGGAAGGCATGCGTATGTTTCTAATTTATGTTCCACTGGGATTCCTCGTAAAGAATCCATAAATTAGATTGTTCCCTCGTTGAGTGTCCATGCTGCTGCTGCTAGTGTTAAAGCCACAGTGAGATGTCCACACTGGGTGGCTTGTCTATCTAAAAGGCATCGCTAAGCAGGGACGACCAGAGACACGTCTGTTCTGGTCGCCGTCTCAAGCCGAAGAGACTGGATTTGGCCGCTCACCCGTTTTGCTAGCCGGAAATGAAGGTCCGGGCTGAATATGATAAGTCATCCTGATTGGGTGAAATTTAGTGTTGAATTAAATTGCGCGCCAAAACAAAATACGAGATTTTCCTCTTCTCTACAATGCTGATATATAAAGACTTCGAGATGGAAACTACAAACTAAAACAACCGGACTATGACAAACTTCCAAAAGAAAACTAACCCTTATGGAAGCCCTAAATATTAAATGAGGACAAACATATGCAAGAAACGATTAACGTATTTTTGACACCTTAACTGGGGGATTCAACCATTTCAATGTATTCAGGAAAAACTCCCTCATCCATGGAATGGTTGTTGAACCCAGTAAATAAAGGAAAGTATAAAAGAAACGTCTTCGTCTCTTATCTGTCGCTATCTTTTCTTTTGTATAATTTTTTTTTTTTTTTACTTTGGGCTAGGCGTTACACCGACGAGCCAACGTGGGGGTAAAAATACAATAACCAAAATATGGAGTCAGATATCAAACAGCTACACAGCTTAGCCCTTTGCCTTTGACCTTCAGCCTCTTACCCCACAATCTATGTAAAAGTTGTACGAAAATTTGCGAATTATCTTTTTAAAATTTTTTTCTTTATTGATTTTAGTGGCAACATTAAAGTTTTACTTACTTATACAAATTATTTATAAAGAACTATACGCATAGATACAAGAAAAACAAAAAAGGAAGAAAGAAAGAGATTTTCATAATGTTCGTTATTCTTATAAAACCAAGTACAATAAAAGAGACATTATTATTTGCTTTATAATCTATCTATCTATCTATCTATTTATCTATCTATCAACAAGAATTTTCGCGCAGTAAAAACCATATTATATATATATATATATATATATATATATATATATATATATATATATATATATATATATAAACTGGACCTGATTCATTAAAAAAGAGACAAGGTTCTTTTCGCATTTTTTATTGATTTTTATTACTAGAATTTTTTTTTATCTTTTTGTTCAAATGAATTTGTAAATTACTCGCAATTTTCTCCTTGAGAAAATTTTACAATCATTATGGAGTTTGTTTGTTTGTTTGTTTGCTTTTTAATCAAGTGAAACATTTATTTTCAAAATGTGAAATGCTTTTCATTCAAAAAATCGACATTTTTTTTTAAAGCTGTTGTTTTTTTCAGTAACGTTCTTTCTTTCATTCATTTTTTCTTCTTATTTTTTTTTACGTTAAATTCTTTCAGATTCAGATCGTTGTGCCTGTCGGTCGAAAAAAAATTTGAGTCTGTTTACTTTGAGTAGAAGAAATCAGGTTGATTGTTACATCCTGTTTTAAATACTTATAATTTATTTTTAGTAAAAGAGTTTAGAAAGAAATAATAAAAATTTTGATATCGGAAATTACTTTTCAGTCACCCAGCATATTCTTGAGTTATTAAACAAATTTCGTATTCTGGTTCTCTAAATGCTTTTTTTATGAATTGCAATTTCTATTTTTGTTAATATAATTATTGCTTTTAGTATTTGTCAGCGTTTGTTTGTGAGTTTATATTACATAGTATATTTGTGATATGAAAAAGTATTTTTTGAATTTCATTTGGAATATGGTGGCCTTGTATGTAATGATCTTTATTGAATGACAGTGAATTTTGTCCTTTTTGATTTGATCAGACAACGATGTTGATATAATTGTTCATATAATTATTGCTTTTAGTATTTGTCAGCGTTTGTTTGTGAGTTTGTGTTACATAGTATGTTTGTGATATGAAGAAGTATTTTTCGAATTTCATCTGGAATAAGGTAACTTTGTATTTAATGTTCATTTAAATTAGTTTTAACGCACCTTTATTGGATAGATGGACATCTATGTAAAAATAATCTTTATCGAATGACGGTGAAATTTGATCAGACAAAGATGTTGGGTTGGCTGAGGTCGGCAGTACTGGTTGTGGTCGAACTGGAGCGTTGGATGTACGTACGTGACGGTGTCCACTTGTGAACTGGAGGACGACTAGTTTTATTTGAAATATCATTGAAAAAATACAATTGATATTCCGGGATATAAAATCACTATATTTAAAATGAAAAATATTTTTATTACAGTATTAAAATAAAATAGACTTATTTTTATGACTGTGAATATTGTTCTTTATGATTTCATAAGACAATATTGTTATCTATAATATGTAGACCCAATGGTATTTTTTAATATAGTTAATTGCTTTTTCAGCAGTTCAGCAGCACAATTATCTTATTTTCTATTTTTATCCAAACAAAGGGATCAAGCTAATCCAACTATGCAAATGATTCATAATTAAATAGATTTACTACTGAATTACACAAAACTGATAAAAGTAAATTGCAGTTTCTTTTATTACAATACTAAAATAAAATAGACATTTTTGTATGACAGTGAATATTGTCCTTTATGATTTGATAAGACAAAGAGATTAAAATTATTGCTTGTAACAGATATAGTTAAAACAGATGTTGAAAACAGAGTGTTTCACAATTGTTGAAACAAAGCAGCGGCTTCTTAAATCTTCCCAGTTGACTTTATTCATTTTCTCTTCTCAGATCACTACTGGGAAACAGTTCGCATTTCGATATATTCAACTAAATATAGCCCAATACCTTGGACGATAGAGCAGATCTTTTGTGTGAAGACATGTTATGAAACTAAGTCTGTCAAGATTGTTCAAGCAAAATATGAAACACATTATCATACAGTAGTCAGATTTTCAAGTTGGTCATGAACTTGGAAGCTGATGGCACTTGTGAAGATTGTAGGGTAACAGGTTTGTCACCATCTGGGCCACTGATCATTTAAGACGGATACGCATGTTTTTAACTTTTCATGTCAAATTCAACAGTTTTGGGTTTTTATTTATTTTATGAGCACACCAAGTCCAGAGAACAAAAGTCGGTGGTTATAACAATATTAATATAACGATAACAAGTATACAAAAAAATTCTCTTTTTCATAATCATTTGTATATCAATATTTTATCAGTTGCTCACAATTATGAAATAGCCTTTCCTTAATGCCAAAAAAAAATGACATATTTCATATCTGAGTGCACCAAATTGGATGTTCTCAACAGACAAGCATTCAATTGAAAAAAAATATTCTCATATAGTTTATTATTCGATGCAGTTTCTCATGATTGTATATATATATAATGTAGTTTGGTATATTTTTAAATATTCAACTAAATATAGCCCAATACCATGACGATAGAGCAGAAGATATTTTGTGAGAAGACATATTACGAAACTAAGTCTTTCAAGATTGTTCAAGCAAAATATGGAACACATTTTCATAAAGTAGTCAGATTTTCAAGTTGGTCAAGAACTTAGAAGCTCATGGCACTTGTAAAGATTGTAGGGTGACAGGTTTGTCACCATCTGGGTCTCCGATCACCGAGGAGGAATGTGCACGTGTTATCAACAACTTTTCACGTCGAATTCAACAGTGAACGGTGGACATCTGCAGCATGTACCTTAGGGCTCCTCTTGATATTTTGGGTTGAGAGTTGAGAGTTGAGATTAAATGTTTACCGATCCTAAAATGCTATCCCTTTACCTTTCAATAAACGTAATTTCCATTACTCATTTGTGGTCGTTGATTTGTGTCCAATGAGAAAGGTGACCTCGGAATAACTTTTACTTCTATAGCGGCTAAGGTTTATAATGCTCTGCTTCTCAATCGCATTGAACGAGAAATTAAGAAAATTCCAAGAAAATTACAACGGTTTTCGGAGAAATCGATCAGATTCTAACAATCCGTCAAGTCATCGAAGGAGTTCGTACAAAAAAATCTCGAGGCAACACTATTGTTTGTAAATTACTCAAAGGCATTTGATTCCGTACACAGAGAAGAGATAGAGCAAATACTTCTAATGGTTTCCCCAAAGAAACCAGTACAGCCATAATGATGGTATATGCGGCAGCCGCTTCTCATCTACTGAAAGTATTGTCAATATGCGCCTAGCGAAAGCGTGGACAACTATCGATTGGCAATCAATCATATGAAAGTCTGATCTATCAAATAAAATTAAGCGGGATTTTTTCCAAGCAGTTGTGTTAGTACAATTGTATGGATGCAGCACATGGACGCTGACGAAACGTATGGAGAAAAAGCTTGATGGGAACTGCATAAGAATGCTATGAGCTATATTGAACAAATCCTGGAAGCAACACCTCACGAAGCAACGGCTGTACGGCCACTCACCTCCCATCTCACAAACCAAGTAAGACGAACAAGACATGGGGGACACTGCTGGATAAGCAAAGACGAACTCATTAATAACGTTCTCCTATGGACCTCTTCACATGATGGTACCACTGCACGGACACAGGGTGCAGTTTTGAAGACCTGCTGAGTGCGATGATTGATAGGCACGGATGGAGAGAGAGAGAGAGAGAGAGAGAGAGAGAGAGAGAGAGAGAGTGTGTGTGTGTGTGTGTGTGTGTGTGTGTGTGTGAAGGAAATCGGGGCGAGCAGAGCGACTTGATGATGAAAATGATGAGGATATATAAACCTAATATAAGTTATTATCTCACCTACTTATGTCAGATTCGTCATTAAAATCTTTATCCGTTTTAAAAAGATACAATCTTCAGATGAACGCTGACTGAGGATTATATTAATGCTATTAAGAGAGAAGCAATCTAAAGATTTTATTTTTCAAAATACATGAAAATTTAAGTAATGAAGCTGACTCGAGGAGGTAAAAATCTATTTTTAGATTTTATCCTGTTCTAATGACCAATATTTGAGCACTTTTTAAAATCAAAGATTAACGCTTTTTATAACTATTTGTTGATTTCACTATATATATATATATCATTTTATTGAATTTGTTTAGAGAGCTATTGCAATGCAAAATAATTATTCGGGTCGAATTAATTTCGAAATAAAAACTTCATTAGATACTTTTTTTAATATGAACTCGGTGTTGTATGTTAAAAAAAAGACAAAACAAAAATTGGAGCATAAATTACATCACGAGTTCATATTAAAAAATGTCTCTGATGATGATGAAGTTTTAACTTCGAAATTAATTCGACCCGAATAATTATTTTGCATTGCGATAGCCTTCTGAACCAATGCACCAAAATGAAATAATTTGTGCAATGCTTCAAGCGAATTATAAAATAATGATCATCATCTCATCATCTTGTCGTGCCATCAGCACGTATATCCCTGACTATCTCTCGCCACCCCTCCCTATCGTTCATAGCTTCCGGGAGGTCCTCTGGGCGACACCCCGTATCCATACAGAGCTGCTGTATGTAGGTTCGAGCTGGTCCCCCAGCTTTTGCTCGGCTATGTGAAGGGGTCCATAGGAGTACATCATTTATTTATATATATATATATATATATGTGTGTGTATGTGTGTGTGTGTGTGTTAAAGAGGATTATGGTTATTAATAGCTCAATTGGGTGAGTTAATGGAGAACCAAATGTTGCAGTGTCTGACTAATGCAAAATGCACGAAACCCAGCGTCACCGACATTACGATGTATATATATAAATATATATATACACACACACACACACACATATATATATATATATATATATATATATATATATATATATATAAACTTTCATTACTCTCACTTCTACTCTGACCGGGATTGGTAGGTACAGTAATGAAATTTTTTAAGCGGTGTTGAACAGGTTTCAATTCAGTTTTTTTTTCTTCAAGCCCGTTTAACATACCAAGGCTAAAAAGTCCACTTTGTCATATATGACGTATGTCGACTGTGGGTTGAGCGGTATGATACTAAATCTAACGTTAAGTTAGACGGGTTTCAATCCCAGCTTGAAGAGTCCAAAGAGTTTAGCTACACTGATGAGTTTTGAAACAACGAAACAGTCAGTCTGTGGATGACACACACACACACACACACACAGATTATATATATATGTGTGTGTGTGTGTCTGTATATATATATACATCGTAATGTCGGTGACGCTGGGTTTCGTGCATTTTGCATTAGTCAGATCCACACACACACACACATACACATATATATAATATATATACATATAAATAAGTGATGTACTCCTATGGACCCCTTCACATAGCCGAGCAAAAGCTGGGCGACCAGCTCGAACCTACATAAAGCAGCTCTGTATGGATACGGAGTGTCGCCCAGAGGACCTCCCGGAAGCGATGAACGATAGGGAGGGGTGGCGAGAGAGAGTCAGGGATAGGTACTATTCGGGTTCCGTCTATAGGTCAAGTAGATCTGATAAGAATTATTCGTATTCGATAGAAATATTTGAAACCATATAAATAGGCAATTTATAATAATAATAATAATAATAAAAACTGACTTCGACTTTAACTATCCCATATAGAGTTGCCATGTCATTAAGCCATCCAGGCAACAAGAAACTAACTCTTACAAATTATCCTATTTACCACCCCTCCGCTCGGGCAGGATATGACACAAGGTCAACTTTTAAGCGGAGTTTAACAGGTTTGAATTCAGAGTTTTCCTTCTAGACTAGTTGCCTCACCAAGGCCGAAGAACACAGTCTGTCCTACTATTTACCCATAGCTGGAGGGAGAATGTTTGGATTCATACCTTTCCTAAGGGTATTAGTGCGATGTGAAATGCAATCAGTCTCGTTCAGGATTTGAACTCGTGTCGCCGTGTTCCATTTCCTACGACGATAACCATCACATTCTTACAAATTATCAGTATAGATTTGTTAGCTTATAGCATTTCATTTGGCTGTTTATTGCGGAAAGACAAATAAACACTTCCAAATTATTGATATAAATTCTGTAGATGTAAATCAAACGGATTAGTCAATTGTAGAGTACAGACTGACAAACTCTTCCAAGGTTTTTTATATAGATTTGGTAGTTTTACATTAAAATATTTGGCCGTTTATAGAAGACAGACAATCAAACTCTTCCCAATTATTATATAGATTTAGTTGCACCGCCTTAAACCGTTTGGCTCTCTATAGAGGACAGACAAACAAACTTTTCTCAATTATTTTTTTAGAACTATTAGCTCTACTTCAAATAATTTGATTGTCTATAAAAAACAAACTTCTTCCAATTGTTGATATAGAGGACAGACAGACAAACTCTTCTTAGTTATATTTATATAGATTTGGTATTTCTACATAAAACCGTTCGGTTGTCTATAGAGGACAGACAAATTTTTCTCAATTATCTTTTTAGGTTTGGTAGCTCTGTCTTAAACCGTTTGGCCGTTTATGGAAAACAGGCTGGCTAACTTTTCCCAATTGTTTTTATAGAGGACAGACAGACAAACTCTTTCGATTTATTTCTATTGATAATCTATCTTATCTCGCCAGCATTAACCGATTTATTATGAAAAGAAACTCATCTTAATTATCGATATTATTTACATTTTTAGCATTTTCTAATCATTTTAGTTTTCCAAGTCTTAACAGTTCCTGGGAAAATATTAGGGCCGCCTCTCAACGCCAGCAAATCTTAAAAATAGTAGCTAATTATTAAAGCACTGGAAGGAGAAAATAGTGAGAGGGAATTAATGTATTGTTTCCAAAGAAAAGAGTTCAGACAATAACAAAAAACATTCAAGTTTGGCAAAAACAAAATCGATATTGATCAACTTCATTATATCCAAATTATATCTTAAAATAAGAAAAGAAACAGAAAACGTAAAAAGAAAACGGAAACCCTCGTCATTGCTAATTTACTCAACATGAAATCCAGTTACCCCGATTTGGAAAAATGCAGTCATTTATTTCTGGAATTTTCAGGAAATTTCAAGTTCAATTACCACAAGATCTCTTATATATATATATATATATATATATATATATATAATATATATATATATATATATATATATATATATATATATAATATATATATATATATATATATATATATATATATATATATATCCGAGGGATGCTCCGAAAGTGTGATCTTCCAATATATTCCACTCAGTATAGAATAAAGGCAACACAATAACACATTTGGATAGAGCAAGTTTTAACCAAAAAAGGGGGTATCCTCGTGGTGTAATGGTTTAAAGCGATGGACTGCGGAATCGTAGTAAGCGAGTTCGTACTCCAGTCGCGCTATTACGTTCACCTTGGGAAAGATATGAACCCCCTTATCCTCCCAGCTATGGGTTAAATAGTACCACTACTGTTCTTCTATGAGAAAGGCTTTGGCATTAAATAACCTACAAAGGTTGATATGCTATTAAACAACCAAACCAAACCAAACCAAAAAAAAACAAAACAAAAAACAAAAAAAAAAAAAAAAATAAAACGAAAAAAACAAAACAAAACAAAAAAACAATACAGCTCACTGATCTGAACGAAGCCAGTTTTCCCTAGTGACTGGATGGTCCGGTCTGATTTATTTTGTTTAACGGCACATCAATAGCTTATGGATTATTGAATGCCTGAAAATTTGATTAATTTGTAAATTTGAAAAAATCATATGTATTTTTTCATCATAAGTACATTTTGGTTTGCTTTGGTTTATTCATTCAACGGCACATCATCTCTTAATGGGTTATTTGATGCCAACATTAGATTTATTAGTAAATGTTGGATTTAAACTATCACTATTTTTAATGTTCACTTGTATTTCTTTGAATAGAAATTTTTATTTGTTTACAATCATTTGCTTGCTCACAGTTATATGGTTTCAAGTATTCCTATCTTATACAAATAATTTGTACACAGTAGTATGGTATCAAGTATTCCTATCCAATACAAATAATTTTTTCATAGTTATATGGTATCAAGTATTCCTAATTCAAATAATTCGCATAGAGTTGGTTACAAGTAGTTCAATAATCATATGGTTTAGAATAAACATTCCAATTTAATTATAATGATGATTTTTTTCACGTAATTATGGTATTTAGCGTTTAAACTCCGTGGCATAATGGCTAAAGTATTGGACTGCAGCCTCGAAGTAAACGAGTTCGAACCCTAGTCACGCTATTAAGTTCACTTTTGGACTAATACCCTTGAGGAAGGTGTTATCCTCGTTATCCCAGCAGAAAAATATTATTTATGCGGAACAACCGGCTCATTGGCCTAATGGGTAAAGTCTTCGCCAATGGTCCGGGAGACCGGGTTTCAATCCCAGGTTAAGTTATACCAAAGACTTAAAAAATGGTACTTGATACCTCCTTGCTTAACACTCAGCATTACAAGGTATGTATTGAGGGTAAAGTGGAGCAATCCAGGAAAAGGAGTTGCGCCCTCCCCTACACCTCGGTATAGTAGCTATTGAAAAGGGAGCCTTCAGGTCGCCCTCGACTACAGTCGCCAACTTTAGACATCAATCAAGGACAGTTTAAGAAGAAAGAACTTGATACGGCATTAAAAAGATTAAAAACAAAAGTTACAGGCCTCGACGAAATACGCCTTGATGTTTGGAAGACAAGAAAATTTGACAACATTTTTTTCCGATTACTCTACATATTCTATAAACAAAACACAATAGAGAAATGAACAAAAACTTGCAACTTCCCCCCCCCAAAAAAAGAGGCCACGGAATCACTAAGAACAACAAAGACATAACTTTTGCCTGCAATAGCTACTAAAGTTTATAATGTCCCGCGTCTCAATCGTATCTCATATGAAGTCGAGAAGGTTCTTTCGTAAAAACCAGTACGCTTTTCGGAGAAATCAATCCACAACTTTACTGATTCTGACAAACTGTCGAATCATCGAAAGAGTACGGGCGGAAAATTTTGAGGCAACACAACTGCTTTGTAGGCTTCTCCAAGGCATTCAATTCCATACGCAGAGGAAAGATGGATCTTGAACATGGTTACTCTAAAGAAAGTGTTACAACTATATGTCTTAGAAAACAAAAAAGCAATGGTTCGCCAAATCCTTTGACATCGTCGCTGGAATCTTGCAAGAATTTACATTAGAAGCATATTGGTTTATACTCTGCCAAGATTAAATTCTTCGAACGTCCGTAGATCAAATAAAAAAAATGGTTTAAAAAAGGAACGAAGCAGAAGAATCTATGACAGACACAGACTACGCAGATGACCCAGTGCTTCTTGCAAATACACTAGCTTTAGTTTAACCCCTACTACATAAACTGGAACTAGCATCAAGAGGCATTGGCCCTCGCCTCGCCGTGAATGCACGGCTAGCTTCTCAAATATGAACACCAGTTCACATTCCTCGGTAGCAACAGCTCATCTACTGAAAGGGATTTCAGCATAAGCGTAGACAAGTTGTGGAATTCCATTGACAGGTTAAAATGGGATTTTTTCCAAGTTGTAGCAGTCAATACTCCTATGTGGATGCACCAGATAGTCGCTAACAAAACACATAGAGAAAAAATTGCGTGCTTTCTTGAACAAATCCGGGATCATCACCCCCACAATACAGCAGCTGTGCGGCCACCTGCCTTCCATCTCACAAACCATCCAAGTAAGACGAACAAGACGTGGGTTTACTGTGGGAGAAGTAAGGACTAACTGGTAAGCGATATTCACTTATGGGGAAAGAGAGAGAGAAAGAGGGAGAGGGAGAGAGAGGGGAGACTCAATTGTGAACTTGCCATCATCATCATCATCACCAAGTCGCGCTTACATTTCCCTGACTCTCTCTCTCTCTCTCTCTCTCCATCCGTTTCTATCATCCATCGCTCCCGGCAAGTCTTCCAAGCTACATCCTGTGTCCGCACAGAGGTGATGCAAATAAGTTCTTGCTGGTCGGCAAACACTGGCACGTCCATGTGTAGGGATCCGTTAAAGAACGTCACTTAGGAGTTCGTCCTTACTTCTCCAACAGCAAACTATAAAGTAAGGTTGTCGACCGTAGTCGAAGGTGACCCGAAGGCTCCCTTTTCAGTAGCTACTCTACCAAGGTGTAGGGGAGAGCGCTACTCCATTTACTGGATTGCTCCAATTTATCCTTGATCCTTACCTTATAATGCTGAGTGCTAAGCAAGGTGGCATCAAGTACCATTTTTTGAGTTTTTGTTATGACTCAACCTGGGATTGAAACCTGGTCTCTACTCAGACCAATTTGACCGAAAAAAATTAGACAGCCGGACAAATAATTCTTACTTATTTTTGTCCTGTGATTGTCATTTACTTCCGGTTAACATTAGGATATTTCACTTCCTGTTAACATCAGCAGATTATTACTGCAAAAACCAAAAGAGACAAACAAGATTGGTTGTTAGATAGGACTTGTAATAAAACCCATGTTACAGGCAACGTCCTATTTATTCACTCCACAAAATTTCTTTCGCTGTTCCTTGATTATTAAATAAACTTCAAAGAGCTTCCACTGTTCCATTTTTTTTAAATAATTTTTTCTAAACTTTGAAAATAGATTTATCTATATATCGAATTAAACCACCGACTTGTGTTTTTTACCGTGATTAACACGGGCATCTCTGGTGGTGTAACGGTTAGCAAGTTAGACTAGCAAACCTACACGAGTGAGTTCGAGTCTCATTGGGCGCCCCTTTCAATCGGCCTTGTGCCACATCGAAGTAAAGATCTTTGTAAATTACTTTACCGTGATTAACACTAGTGACCCCTAGTGGCCGAAAGGCAAACCATATACTGAAGACAAAAACTTGAAGCTAACTATGCACTTTATGCATATAATTTGCATATGATTAGTAGGCATTTAATAGAGCTTGCTTATAGGTTATTTAGTATCGAAATTTGATGTTAATAATTTGTGCAGTTATATCATTTATTCATATCAAATATTTTAAATAATTTTATGTTGACCTAGTGACTAGCGTGTTCACCAATGGCCCCGAAGACCGGGGTTTAATCCCAGGTCAAGTCATGCCAAAGACTAAAAAAAATGGTACTTGATACTTCCCTGCTTAACACTCATAATTATAAAGTGCGGATCAGAGGTAAGTGGAGCAATCTAGGGGAAGAAGTAACCCCCTCTTCTACACCTTGATATTTAGAATTTGATATCCCAACGTTTTCTTTGCCTTATCGGCTGGGGCAGTAGCATACGCCGATTGCATCTCTGCAGAGGGGTGAGGCCCTATCTTAACGAATGTCGTGGATATGACACTAAACTATGTGATGATGAGGCTCCAGCTCTGGAGCTTTGGAGAATCTGGAATACGCCTTTATTACCAATGCTCTGACCCAAATACTTGTTTGAGTCCCATGTATGGGTCAAATGTTGATATTTTATTTACTTGAAATCATCCAAGGTTTGGTTTGGTTTGGTGGTTTTATAGCATATCAACCTTTGTAGGTTATTTAACGCCAAACCCATTTTTATGTAAATAATCTGTTCTATTGAAAACAGTTCAGTTTAGCATAAGTACACAGTTTAATTGTCAAAAACATTTCCATTTCAAACTATTCAAGCAGTTATATGTAATAATTCAGTTAAGTGTAAATACAGTTTTAATGTCAAAAAACAGTTCTATTTGAAATAATTCAGTTAAGCATAAGCACTCAGTTTAAGTGTAAGTACGGTTTAATTGTCAAAAACATTTCTATTTCAAGCTATTCAGTTTACTCAATTCGGTTTTGCATAAGTATGCTGTTAGTTCTATTTAACCCATAGATAGGGCCCTATCAGGTGCTACCACTCCGGGCTAGAGTGGACCTGGGAGCGATGGCAATGAAGGGGTACTCCGCATTCCCCAAAGCTCCAGCATTGCTGGAACCTCACCATCAGATAGTTTATTGTCATATCCAGGACACTCGTTGGTGTGTGTGTGTGGGGGGGTTTACCCCTCTGCAGAGAAGCAGCCGGTGTATTCTACAGCCCCAGGTGACTGGGCAATTGAAATCATCCAAGTGTATGCGAACAAAAGACTGACGTTAAGCAAAAACTACTATCGACTATCTTATTACAAATCACACACACACACACAAACACACACACACACACACACACACACACACACTTATATATATATATATATATATATATATATATATAAATATATATATATATATATATATATATGTATATATATATATATATATATATATATGTATATATATAAACAAAATTTGGCATTAAATAACCAACAAGTGTTGACATGCCAAAAATATTTTCTGAAACAAAAAAACAAAAGAAAAAAAGATTCTTAAAAAGTCTTTAGAATATTAGTAAAAATTTTTCCTTTCTGTTAAGTACAGGGTGGAACGGTAAAATTGTCGTCCTAAAAGAAAACAACACTACCGCTTTATTTTAAAACTTTTATTGAAAAAATCAATTCAGGTAACTTGATTATGTTGTAGAGCTGACATCTATTCAATGTAGCTGCCTTCAGCCTCAATCACCGCCTCGATACGGATCCGGAATTGGGAGCATGCCTTTTCCACTAGCGCCGATGGGAGCTCGGCGAATACTCGGCGGATGGCGGCGATCAGGCTAACTTTGGTGTTGTGGGAGGTCATGTTGGTGATGTTCTCGACGTATGACCAAACGAAGTAGTTCAGCGGGTTCAGGTCGGGGGAGGAGGGGGCCAGTGAGAGAAGGGTACAAAGTCGTAGCACTCCTTCTGAAGCCAAGCCTGGGTCTCTTTGGACTCGTGGGTTGGCGACGAATCCTGCTGCCACACCTAGGGTCTGCCACCGGCCACCTGATTGCACCAGGGGATCACCACACTCTTCAGCACATCCAGGTACACTTTGGTATTGACTTTCAAGCCAGAATTTTCATCTTTCCTTCTGGAACAGTAAACACTAAAACGGATATTATTAGGTATTATGAAATACCAAAACTTTCATCATGGACAATGTGTAACCAAAAAATATGAGTATGCAGCATTAAAAATAAGTACCCCTTTTAATGCAATTTTATTTTTGATTGATGAACTAAGCGATTGATTTTAAAGGCATGTCAACCTGTCTAGAAGGATTTTATGCCAATAGGTTTGGGAATCGCATTCAATGTACGTTCATATTTATATTTTTTGTAAATTTCTTAAGAGTTTTTTTATGGGGGGGTACTCTCGTTTACGAAACATTTTCAAGCAGATCTTTTTAACCAGTAGATGGGGCCCTAACAGATACTATCACTCCGGGACAGAGTCGACCTGGGAGTAATGAAGAGGTGCTTTATACATTCCAGAACTCTAGAATAAGAACCTCATCATCAGTTGTAATTTAGTGTTCTACTCAGGACCACTTCTTTTGAAGAGGGCTTACTCCTCTGTAGGAGGGTGTATTTGTGTCTGCCTCCCACCAGATAGGACTTGACACAAGGTCAATGACTTGAAGGTCGATTATAGTGGGGATTATGGGAGGCACAAACCGAGCCCTGCTGATCTATGCTGGTCATCGGCCCACTTAGTGCAATGTGGACCTGATGAGGCTGGCTGGACATGGAGCCAAATCTGGATCCGGGTACGGATGCCTGATTATGGCTTAAACTGGACAGCAAGGTTCAATGCTATTCAAAGGTGACGATGATGCAGCATATTCTGCGTTTTACTGTTAGAGCTAAGTTCTATTTTTTGGTTACAGAGGTGTGGCAATTTTATTTCTGATAACAAATAATACCTAATGATATCTGTTTTGATTATATAATACCCCACTAGAAATAAAATCCTCGTATCTTTAGTTTAGAAGAAAATTAATGCAAAGTTATTAGGGATAAACTTATTTATAAGTACTACTGCTTTACAAAGCTTAGTCTGGCACATGGTCATTTATTTTTGGGTGATACTGTACACAAAAAAGTATGACAATGAATGGATGCTCGACAATCCCCAGATCTCCAGAAGTTGAGCCTCACCACCGAATGCAGTTTAGTGTCGTATTTAGGACCCCGCTCCCGTTTTGAAAGGGGTACAATCCGCGTATTCATCGTTGACTGGGATAAATTTTATTTTTTGGTTACTGATGTGTTGTAATTTTATTTCTGGTTATAAATAATACCTAATGAAATCTGTTTTTATAGTATAATATTCCAGAAGAAATAAGATCCTTGAATCTTAGTTTTGGAAGAAAATCAGGTTTTTATACAAAATTATTAGGGATGAACTTATTTATTGGTAATACTGCTTTACAAAACTTAGTCTGGCTCATGGTCATTTTGTTATATAGTCATCTACAGCATCATAACGACACAATAACAAAGACAGACGCATGATAGGAAGACGCAGGAAGACTTCTTTAACAATATTTTACCTCTCACTTTATTGCAAGTGTTCGAGAGGGTTGTTCAAGGGTTACATGTGAGAGGGAGCTGGAGACCGAATATAAACTGTAATATCTTGACCCCACTGTTATGACCGTCACGTTGTGGCTTTCTCGTTCTTTAGTGCTGCTCAACCGGAGGCCTAGGGCCCACTCATCAGGGCTCAAAGGCCCCTCCGGCCTGATGTGGCTTTCCCTACCACATTTCGTCTATAACTCCGTCCGATCTTCAACTCAACTGCCCCGCTGGGCGTCGAACTCAACTGGAACCAGAACTCAATTCAACTGGCTCGTAGAACTCAACTCAATTATATAATCGTTCGACGCCCACTCGATCTTTGAAATCGAATGTTTAATCGTCATCAAGCGGAAATAACTGTCATGCAGTTCAGAGGTCACTCTCTTCCGGTGCATCACTCTGTAGTGTACCATGGGAATTACCTTGTCCCATTTCATCAGCCAATTTCCGCCTACGCGATTTCCTCTCCCAACTGCCATTGGAATGTCTCACTCCCTTCCGTTGCATCACCTTGGAATAGCATTTTTTGGGGCCGGGTCGAAGGTCAAAACAAAACAATTTATTTTTGGGTGATACTGTACATACAAAAGTTTTGCAACAGCTTGATTGATGGAAACAATACCTATCTCATCATCAGTATCAAGGAATTGTTTTACTGTCATTATTATCAGCTGTAATCCAAGTCTTACCCTAAGCATAGGGAGGTACTTCAACTATTACTTAGATTAATGTCTATATGTAAGGTTTTTAGGAATTAGTATAAAATACAAAACTCTAAGAAGAGATCAAGTGTTCTTTATCCTCACATTTGAATAAGAAAGAAGAGATATCTAAACCAGATGAGTCAATAACTAAATGTTATGTACAAACTATTAGTTTACAAAATTAATACCTTATAATTCCCTAGCTGACGTGGTACGCTTGTTAACCGTTCGGTCTGATACTAAGTCTAACGTAAAGTAAGGCGGGTTTCGATCCCAGCTTCAAGCGTCCTACGTGTCTAGCCACACTGAAGAGTTGTGATACAACGAAACAGTCTGCCTGTGGATGACAATATATGCGCTCCACCATGGGGGTTGAGCACTCTGGCGAAGGAATTTTCGGCTGCCGCTCGCATAATGCAAAGCTATTCGAAAGAATTGAGCACTCTGGTATCCGGTAAGGTATAAAATGTAAACAAACGAACGCTGCTACTGCTGCTACAGCTACTTAATACCTTATAATTCCCTAGCTGACGTGGTACGCTTGTTGGCCGAGCGGTATAATACTAAGTCTAACGTAAAGTTAGGCGGGTTTCGATCCCAGCTTCAAGCGTCCTACGCGTCTAGCCACACTGAAGAGTTGTGATACAACGAAACAGTCTGTCTGTGGATGACAATATATATATATATATATATATATATATAAACAGGATATGACATTAAATAGTCTACAAGGTTAATATGCCAAAAAATCCAACCAACCAACAAAGCCGATGAGTCAAATCCCACCTGACAAAATCCTTTATTTAATTACTTTAAATTCGCCTGATGACACATTTTAAAGCACCATGTTCGACAATTGATGACAATTGACTGGACGTCAAATACAATATATTCTCTTCATCGGAATTTTTTTTTGAAAATGCTAGAGAAATTATCTTACGATAAAAATGCATTGGAACTGATTTGACAATGAAAATAAAATGTAAATCATTTTACTATAAAAAGGAACTACATACGATTTTACTCTAGAAATACATAGAAAATGATTTTGTAATAAGATTTTATGAAAAATTACTATATTATACAATACGTTAGAAAAGTTTTCATACACAAAATGCATTTGAGATTTATAATAGAAATGCATTTGAAATGATATTACTGTAAAATTTATTGTAATGATCTTACATTAAAAAATGCACTGGGAATTGTTTTATTATAAAATACATTGGAAATGATTTTACTATAAAAGTGAATTGGAAATTATTTTATCATAAGAATATATAGGGAATGATTTTACTATAAAATATATTGGAAAATATTTTACTATAAAAATTCATTGGAAATGATTTTACGATAAAAATGTATTGGAAATGATTTTACAATAAAATCGCAGTGCAAATGGTTTTACTATAAAGATCGATTGGAAATGATTCCACTATAAAAATGCATGGAATATTATCTTATTTTAAAAATAAATTGGAAATGATTTTACAATAAAAACGCATTGGGAATGATTTTACTTTAAAATACATTGGGTATGACTTTACTCTTATTGAAAAAAGAGTGCCAGATGACATACTTAATATACAGACAATTTGAAGAAGAGCAGAAACGAATCTATCTATCCATCAAAACGTCCATTAATGACTTAGAAAAGGTTCGGCTGCCTTATTAAGAAAGCGCGTACTGTTGAAAAGCGCCAATTTAGAGAAGAGTCTGTTCGTTAAACAGGGATCAACTGATGCATTCGACATTCGAGATAATAGATTCCTCAGCAGGGGTAGAACAGTTCGATTTTTCGAGGGGGAAAGACTTGGTTATGGTTGTCAAGGGAGCGGCAAAGAAGATAATGATGTAGTGAAGCATTCGTAGTTTGAAGACTGCAGTTCTGAGGGAATTGCAACATCATCGTCAATATTAATCCGCCGGAAATTGTGTGACACTATATTCCCTTCTGTTCCTAGCTGCACGTATTTAAGTGCAATAATGCATATACGTGTAAGTGCAAGAGTATTTATATAATTACCTATGTATATACGGTGTGAGTATCTGTATGGGTGTGTAGGTAAGAAGAAGCAGGTGCCCAGTAAGAATTGAACCACAAACAATACTTTCTTAAACTGGCTCGCTAAGCATTAGATTATGTATAATTTAGATTTGTTACAAATCTACAGGTATTGTGGTAAGCATTTTTCTGCAGCGATGAACAAGATAGATAGATAGATAGATAGATAGATATACCGATAGATAGATTTCAATAGAGATATAAAGAGACTAATAGATTGAAGGACATGATATGAACAGATTGACATAGATAGATAGATAGATATAAAGATAGATAGATAGATAGATTTCAATAGAGATATTTTTATAGAAAAAAACTGATAGATCGAAAGACATGATTTGAGAAGAATAGCATAGCATAGATAGATAGATAGATAGATAGATAGATAGATAGATTTCAATAGAGATATAAAGAGACTAATAGATTGAAGGACACGATATGAACAGATTGACATAGATAGATAGATAGATAGATAGATAGATAGATAGATAGATTTCAATAGAGATATTTTTATAGAAAAAACTGATAGATCGAAAGACATGATTTGAGAAGAATAGCATAGCATTGATAGATAGATAGATAGATAGATATACCGATAGATAGATTTCAATAGAGATATAAAGAGACTAATAGATTGAAGGACACGATATGAACAGATTGACATAGATAGATAGATAGATAGATTTCAATAGAGATATTTTTATAGAAAAAACTGATAGATCGAAAGACATGATTTGAGAAGAATAGCATAGCATTGATAGATAGATAGATAGATATACCGATAGATAGATTTCAATAGAGATATAAAGAGACTAATAGATTGAAGGACACGATATGAACAGATTGACATAGATAGATAGATAGATAGATAGATTTCAATAGAGATATTTTTATAGAAAAAACTGATAGATCGAAAGACATGATTTGAGAAGAATAGCATAGCATTGATAGAGACACGATTTAAACAGATTGACATAGATAGATAGATAGATAGATAGATGTGTGTGTACCAGTATATATATATATATATATATCCAAGTTTGTCCATATCTACCAGCTTGCTTTTTTTTCTTTTTTTTTAAGGCATGCTTCCATATTTTTTACTTTCCTCAACAATGGGTAAATAGTAGCCTATTTTAAGCAACCAATCTCTTCCAAGTTGTGGCTGGGTCAGTACTACAGTATGGATACACCACCAGGACCCAAACGAAACGCACGGAGGAAGTAAAAAAAAAACTAGATTAATACTATATAAGAATGCTACGTGCTGTTTTAAACTAATCCTCGAAACACAAAACAACTGCTGTACTGTCACTTGCCTCCCATCTCAAACTATCCAAGTTGCACGAGCTAAACATGCTTTGTACTGCTGGTACAGTAAGGACGAGCTCATTAGCGATCTTCTTTTATGGTGGACTCTAACACATGGACAGGCCAGTGTTGGCCGTCATGTAAGAGTTTAAATATATCAACTCTGTATAGACACTAGATGCCGTTTAGAGGATTTGCCAAGAGCGAGGGATAGTAGGGACGAATAGTGAGAGAGTCAGGGAACTCCGAGCTATCAGCACTACATTATATATACATACATATATATATATATATATATATAGAAAGAAAGAAAAATTGATATCAAGCTAATCCAATTAGAAGGAGAGATTTATTGAGAAGCCAAGTCGACACTATATCACCAGGACTATGAGGGATGATATTAGTGATATTATATCAACGATGGATGTTTAGAATTGCAAAATACAAAAACCTAGGGAAAAATTGTATAATAAGAAAAAGTTGGCCGTTTAATTAGTGAATCAGCGTTTGTTTGTTTAAATTACATCATATGACCGATTAGAAATATTGTGTAGAATTAATGTTCCATTTGTTTATCGAGAAAGATTTCGAATCAAATACAAGTTTTCCTTTGGGTTTTGTATTTTGCACGTTTAAACATCCATCATTGATTTAACATCACTAATATCATCCCTCATAGTCCTGATGATGGTTCATTAGAACCGAAACGTTATAGTGTCGACTTTGCTTCTCAATAAATCTCTCCCGGTGTGTGTGTGTGTGTGTGTGTGTGTGTCTATTCGAGGAAGATGTAATAAATCCACGCCATGTGTATATAAGATTTGAAAAACAAAAAATAGCCAATGTTTCGGTCTACACGACAATATTCAAGAAAGTATAATTATTATTTCATTAGAAAAAATAATTATCGAACGAAGAAATGAAATGAAAAGATGAAAAATGGATAAATAAATAAATTAAAACTACTGTTCTTCTAGGAGAATTGCTTTGGCATTAAATAACCTACAAAGGTTGATATGCCATTAAACAAAGAAACCAAAATGAATTAAAATAAAAAAAACCTTGAAGAACGCCACATTCTTTTCTTCATTTTTTTTTATTTTGAGAATTATTTTTTTCTGGTGAAACATTTAATAATTATACTTCCCTGAAGATGGTTGGATAAATCGAAATGTTGACAATGTTCCTATTACGAATACAGTATTTGAATATTTTGTTTTTGAAATCATACATATATATATATACTCCAAACCAATACTTGCCGATAAACTCGATTTTATAAAGAAATTTTTTTTGAAAAATGGATACCCTGAGGATGAAATCATCAACACCATTAAATATAAATGCTTGCAATTCTCCACCAAACCAAATTTTTGACCAGGGAGGTGTTCGGTATTTCTAAAATTACCGTGGATCGGCATCGCCTCCATGTAGCTTTTAGAACAAATTAAAAAATCCGTCAAAGATTGTTTCAATTCGGTAAAATTTGGAGTCTAATCTAATCTAACGTGTTGTTTCACACTAATATCAAAGATTGTGTCACCACTCTCCGAAATGGTTCTCTCATTAAACCGGTTTATATGCAAATGCGATGTTTGCTATATAGGCCGCACTAGTCAACGTTCAGAGATTAGAATAAACCAATATATTTCCTCAAGTGTTCGAACACATTCTTTCGACAACACAGCGACGCCGAGAAGTAACAATTCAACTTCCGTCATTATCCGCTATCTATTGGGCAATTAGACCTACGCATGCGTATACGGTCTCACTATGTTTACCACCCTGAATACTTGAGGAAATATATTGGTTTATTGTTGGTGGTAACATCCTCATGGAATCCATTTTTCAAATAAGTCTTCTTTATACATCATCAAATGAAGTACAGCTACCCATTCTGGAAGCATTACTTATTTAAAAAATACAAACCAGAATTATATATCCAAAAGCAACCCTATACTCCATTGCTTTATAATAACCTTCTCGGACCATCAAAAGAAAGCATCATTAACCGGGAGGTGCCCGTGGTGTAATGGTTATCGTCATAGGAAATGGACACGGCGACACAAGTTCAAATCCTGCACGAGACGGATTGCATTTCACATAGCACTAATACTCTTGGGAAAGGTATGAATCCAATTATTCTCCCTCCAGCTATGGGTAAATAGTAGGACAGACTGTGTTGGGGCAACTAGTCTAGGAGAAGGAAAACCCTGAATTCAAACCTGTTAAATTCCGCTTAAAATTTGACCTTGTGTCATATCCTGCCCGAGCGGAGGGGTTGGATAAATAAACCTCCAGCTATGGGTAAATAGTAGGACAGACTGAGTTCTTCAGCCTTGTTGGGGCAACTAGTCTAGGAGAAGGAAAACTCTGAATTCAAACCTGTTAAATTCCGCTTAAAATTTGACCTTGTGTCATATCCTGCCCGAGCGGAGGGGTTGGATAAATAAACCTCCAGCTATGGGTAAATAGTAGGACAGACTGAGTTCTTCAGCCTTGTTGGGGCAACTAGTCTAGGAGAAGGAAAACTCTGAATTCAAACCTGTTAAATTCCGCTTAAAATTTGACCTTGTGTCATATCCTGCCCGAGCGGAGGGGTTGGATAAATAAACCTCCAGCTATGGGTAAATAGTAGGACAGACTGAGTCTTCAGCCTTGTTGGGGCAACTAGTCTAGGAGAAGGAAAACTCTGAATTCAAACCTGTTAAACTCCACTTAAAAATTGACCTTGTGTCATATCCTGCCCGAGCGGGGGGGTTGGATAAATTAACCTCCAGCTATGGGTAAATAGTAGGACAGACTGTATTCTTCAGCCTTGGTAGGGCAACTAGTCTAGGAGAAGGAAAACTCTGAATTCAAACCTGTTAAACTCCACTTAAAAATTGACCTTGTGTCATATCCTGCCCGAGCGGAGGGGTTGGTAAATAGGATTAACCGTACCAACTCTGCCGGCTTAAAGTAATATATTTTTCCAATATGTTTTCCTTCACCCCTTTTGGATTTTTCTTTGCTTACAACTCCATGCTTACTTCCTCTACTACAAAATCGAGTGTCACTGGCAATTCTCTGAAGAGAAGTGACTGAAAGAAAGGATCCCATGAAATGCAGTTACTTCCGGGCAGCGGTCGTGTCGATACTGTTGTATGGATGCACTACTTGGACGCTAGCAAAACTGCTGGAGAAGAAGCTAGACGGCAATTACACAAGAATGTTGCGAGCAATATTGAACAAGTCCTGGCGGTAACACCCCACAAAGCACCTACTATACGGCCACCTGCCTCCCATCACAAAAACTATCCAAGTTAGACGAACCAGACATGCAGGACACTGCTGGAGAAGCAGAGACGAGCTCATAAGTGATGTACTCCCATGGACCCCCACATATGACCGAGCAAAAGTTGGACGACCAGCTCTAACATACATACATACAGCAGCTCTATGAGGATATAGGATATAGCCCTGAAGACCTGCCAGAGGCGATGAACGATAGGGAGAAGTGTCGAGAGAGGGTCAGGGATATCTGTGCTGGCGGCACGACGTGATGATGATGATGATGATGATGATTCATTTTTATGATTTTAAAACGTTCCTAATACCATGCACTCACTTTTTAAAGCAATATTTAAATCCTGTACACACCTCAATATCTTCATATATATATATATATATATATATATATATATATATATATATATATATATATATATACAGAGAGAGAGAGAGAGAGATAGACACAGAGACAGAGAGACAGAGAGACAGAGAAGAACACAGACAGAGGAAGATAGATAGATAACTATCTATCTATCTTCCTCTGTCTGTCTGTGATAGAAAGATAGATATGAACAGACTTGAGAGATAGACACCGAGAGACAGAGACAAAGAGATAAACAGAGATAAACAGACGGACAGAGAGAGACAGAAAAAGAGAGTGAGAATAGATAAATAGATATGAAAAGAATGAGACAGACAGACAGACAGACAGACAGAGGCAGAGTGAGAGAGAAAGAGAGAGAGGAACAGAATGAGATAGATAGATAGATAGATAGATAGCGAACAAACATAGAAAGGATTGTAATCCGAATATTTGATATCACTATGTGCAAATTAAATTACTTGAAAGTATATAACTGTATGTAAAAAAATGGATTGTAATCCGACAATATATATAAAAGAAATTGATAATAAGGTAATGCAAGTAGAAGGAGAGATTTATTGAGAAATGAAGTCGACATTATAGCGTTTCGATTCCAATGACCCATCATCAGGACTATGAGGGATGATATCAGTGATGTTAAATCAACGATGGATTTATAAAAAGTGCAAAATATAAAAACCTTGTGAAAATTATATAACAAGAAAAAGTTGGCCGTTTATGACAAAAAAAGTTGGCCGTTTGATTAATGAATCAGCGTTTGTTGTTTTAAATTACGTCATTTGACTTAGAAATATTGTGTAGAATTTCTGTTACGTTTGTTTATCGAGAAAGATTTCGTATCATTCCTTGTTTTCGACAAAGTTCTTATCCTATAAGTCCGGGTTTTTCAAATGTATGTGCCTCGGAAAATTTTAAATCACGAAAAGAAGTTTCAAGGTATAGACGTAACTAATCCGGGAAAATATGTCGAGATGGACAAAAAACGCTGGACATACTGGTAGGTATGATTTTTCTTGTATATAGTTGGTTAAAAAGTCCTCCTGTTTTTGAAGGAATGAACAGTGATGAGTAGGTCTATGCATCTACGATCCGTCTTTATGTCATCCATATGAAATATGGGAGTGGAAGAATGGGTTTGGATCTTGTTAGTCAATAGGACTGAATGGAAGTAAAAAATGGATTGTAATCCGACAATATATAAAGAAATATTGATAACAAGGTAATCCAAGTAGAATGAGAGTAAGTTATCTGGTAATAGGTAGATACTTTGGAATGAAACGTTTCATTCGATTTATCAAACAGAAGGTGACTTTTTTTTTTTTAAATTGTTGATATGAACTTCGTTTAAGAAGATGATTAGAGTTCGATTGAAATCCTGCACTCCGCAACTGAACCGGATATAAATTTGTTTCCCAGCAATTAGAATGGGGGTCAGAAGTTTATTAAGTGAAAGGAGTTCTGAACTTGATCGCAAAGGAAGATATCCGATTTTCACAGGGTGCCGATTCCGGATTCTCAAAGAAGCTACTTGCAACTCAGAGAATGTGGTGTTATTGCATTTCCTGTAACCTCCTCAAAAAGATAAAAAAAAAAAAAAAAAAAAGAAAAGAAAAGAAAGAAAAGAGAAGAAAAAAGAGCATTGAATAAGAGACGATATATATAGCCTTGTAATATGAAGAGCCTTTTAGAGACGATTCGTTTTTAGTGTGACATACTTTTTCACTAAATTTTCTATTTTTATATGAATTTTCTGTGTTTTAAATTTGGATATTATTTGACGAAAAAGAATGTGAAACTTGTTCGCTATCTATCTATCTATCTATCTATCTATCTATCTATCTATCCTTTTCATTTCTGGTCAGGATTTGAATAATGATGAAAATATTGTTAGACAAGTCATTATCACTTTGATTTTATTCAAATTGAAATTTAGATTCAGTATCTGAACTCGTGAAAATTCAATTGTTTAATTAAAGTATACAAGCCGATTTTAGCCAGATACGCAAAGATCAAATTCACAATAAAACCTCGGTGTTCGAATTCAGTCGGAAATATATCGGTAGTCAAGGTCTTCAAACTTTTTCCGTGGCTGAATTCTCCACCAAATTATCATTTACACGCAAATTGTATTGGAAATTGGAAATTCTACTGCCTATCGATGGGGATTAAAGTAGGTCGGTTGCTTCCCCGGCAGTGGGGTAAGCCTTCTTTCATTACCGATAAAAGAGGTGTCCTGGCTATGACTCTATATTTTATCTGACGGCGAGGTTCTAGTTTAAGAGATCTGAGGAGTGAGGAGTACTCTATCACTACTATTACTCCCAGTTCCACCCTGACTTGGAATGATAATACCTGTTAGTGTCCCATCTATGGGACATATAGCTGTCTTTTGGAAATTACTATTATGAGATAGGAATACTAGATATCACTATGTGCAAATTAAATTAAATGAAAGTATATAACTGTATGTAAAAATATTATTATTATTATTATTATTATTATTATTATTATTATTATTATTATTATTATTATTTACTCTTTGAGAGTTTTTCACATCAGTTTTAGCTGATGGTCTTTCATTGGAGCCTGAGTGACAGCAAGTCTCTTCAAATCTCCAGGACTCTTGTCAGTATTCTGGTCGTTCTCAATAATACTGTTGTTTGGATGGTCTCCACTCGTTCTCCAACTTCCAAGTCCTCCAGTCCCTTTAATAATCCTTAAGTTACTGTACCAAAAGCACCAATCACGACTAGTATAATTGTCCCCTTCGTGTTCCCTAGCAAGGTCGAGGAACTTATCCATCTTTTCACTTTCTTTCAGTTTTATTCTATGGTTAGCCGGGACAGCAAAGTCGACAATTTTGTAAATTCTCTTTTTTTTGTTGTTGCTGTTAATTATTATAAGGTGTGGTCGTCTGGTCGAGATTAGGTGATCCGTCTGTATGTCAAAGTCTCATAGAAGTTTATGCGTATCATTTTTAGGACAGGTGCTGGGTTGTGCATATACCATTTGTTCATATGGTCAAATTTAGATTTCTTGCACATCTCCCAGGGGATCATCTTGCCCAACTAGTCATATTATTATTATTATTCACTCATTAGAGCTTTTCTCATCAGCGTTGGCCGATAGTTTTTCACTGGAGTCTGAGTGACAGCAAGTCTCCTCAAGTTTCCAGGACTCGTCTCAGTATTCTGGCTGTCTTCAGCAATGTTGTCGTTTGGATAGTCTCTACCCGTCCTCCAACTTCCAAGTCCACCAGGCCCTTTAATAATCCTTTAGTTACTGTGCCTAACGCACCAATCACAATTGGCACAATCGTTACTTTCATATTCCACAGTTTTTTCAATTCTCTAGCAAGGTCGAGGTACTTATCGTTCTTTTCACCTTCCTTCAGATTCATTCTGTGGTCATCCGGGACATCAAAGTAAACTATTTTGCAAGTTCTCTTTTTTTTTCTTTTTTGTTAATTATTAAATCTGGTCGTCTGGCCGGGATTAGGTGATCCATTTGTATGTTAAAGTCCCATAGGAGTTTATGCGTGGCATTTTCTAGGACAGAAATGTGCATATACCATTTGTTAGTATAGTCGAATTTAAATTTCTTACACATTTATCATAGAAGAATAGTTACTTGAAATCATATAATTGTTTGGAAAATGACTGGTTTCAACTTTGAATAACCCAATAACACGGCATAAAACTAACCAACTAACTACCTTTATTCTCTAAATTAGAGTATTTGAGATGGGGTAGTACTCTAGATATTTCGTTTTTGCATGGTTACCAGCATAGTGAGACATTTAGAATATTTGGAAAATGACTGATTTCAGCTTTAAATAACCCAATAAGAATTAACATGCCATAAAACCAGACAAGAGTACTCTATTTAGATATTCTGTTTTTTCCTTGGCTACAGATACCAGCATAATGAGACATTTCGAATGTTGTAATATTGACGATTTGTCAAATAAATCATCATCATCATCATCATCATCATCATCATCATGTCGTGCCGCTTGCACGGATATCCCTGACCCTCTCTCGCCACATTTCCCTATCATTCATCGTCTCTGGCACGTCCTTAGGGCTACTTCCCGTATCCTCACATACCTGCTGTATGAATGTTCTAGCTGGTCGTCCTGCTTTTGCTCGGCCATATGTGGGGGTCCGTAGGAGTACATTACTTATGAGCTCGTCTCTGCTTCTCCAGCAGTGTCCTGCGTGCCTGGTTCGTCTAACTTGGATAGTTTTCGTGATGGGAGGCAGGTGGTCGTATAGTTGGTGCTTTGTGGGGCGTTGCCGCCAGGACTTATTCAATATTGCTCGCAACATTCTTGTGTAATTGCCGTCTATCTTCTTCTCCAGCCGTTTTGTTAGCGTCGAAGTGGTGCATCCATACAGCAGTATCGACACGACAGCTGCCTGGAAGAAATCATAAACAATGATAGTAAATGACATTCAAATATAAACTAACATATCATGAATTATAACATTAGTTTCCCGTCTATTTGCAACTAAATGATAATTGTGTCGGGTCTGAGTCCGCGCTGAATGTTATTTTTTTAATCCTCCCAATTTCGGTATTAGAAAGACAATTATAGAATTCTAATAAGAATCAGTCATTCTTACATAATCAGTATCATATTGGACCTTTATTACCACGGGAACCCAACCGGTTTGCGCTTTGTCTAGCATTAAGATAAAATTTAAAATACAAGTCGTTGCCGATTTGATTCTTATGTAGTTTATTTTACTTACTAATTCACTAGTTACTTAACAATTTGAAAATATTACTACTTTCATCTTTCTTCTCCACCTAGTAATCACCAGGGCAACGATTATTATTCTTGTCAAGTTCCCTAAAGCAATATACACTGGTGTTGTAATACCGAATTTCTCCAATCTCATCGGGGACATCATTATTGAAAGAGATAGGAAATTCGAGTGACGACCATAGGACAAATATGGAACTATGAAAAAAAGTGAAAAACAAAAGGCCAAGTTCAAATTCTGTTAGAGATTATTCGTGTTTGACTTTCGCGCTAATGCCCTTGAGCAAAAGATAAATCCATCTCCCCATCTTCTTCTTTTCAAGCTCTTCTTTTAACCGACTTCTTTTTATCTGCTATGGCAAAGAATTAGAAAGCACCGTTCAACAAAGTATATGGAGTATAAATTTTCTTCCCTTATTGCAACCTTTGCATAAAATAATGAAAAAAGAGATCAAAGGAAATGAGTCATTTTTATACTACAAGGAAAGATTTGTTAGACAGTGAACTATGTGACTACACCTTAGTCAGCTCTTTAAATGAGAATATAAGACGTTAATTAAAATAAAAAATACTTGGAGAAATAAAAAAAACTAAAAATCCTTTTTTTAGAATCCATAGTTTTTCATGAAATTTTAATGTTCCCGTTTGTGTTTTAACCTTAAGACCCCCCCCACACACACACACTCTTCGACATTCATCCCCATAGATTTTCTTCCCTAATTGAAACCTTTGCATAAAATAGTGCAAAAGAGATCTGTAGTATGTAAATTAGATGAACCCATAAAAGAAGAAATCCAATATCAACTGGTGTCTAGCTAATCGTATTAACCTGTCAACATCTAATCTACGAGATATACACATCGTAACACGATCAAAAGAAATAACTCACACTTGGCCCTTTTTTTTTTTTTTCACTGCCCCTGGTAAAGAAAAATATGGACTTCTGAATCTTTGAAAACCAAGAATTCAGGTTGTCATAAAAACTAAGTGAAAAACAACAAAAACTGATGATGTTTTTTTTATTGGTAATTCCATATTTTTTCTTCAAAATTTAAAGATTCCATAATTGTTTCTTCTATTTTAAACTATATGAATCTCGATTATTAATTAAAATAAAGTACCTTAATCAATTTGAGGTATATTCTATGAATTCAAAAAAGTTTGGTTATAAAAAAAAATTAAGTTTTATATCAGAGTTGTGCTTTGTTTATTTCTCATAAATTAAGAATAAAAGAAAAAATGTTTCCTGAGAATGGTTAGTATATTCTTAGCCAGGGGGTATTATGTTAGATTTGTTAGACAACCATTTTAAGACGGCTTCAGTCAGTACTTCAATTGAAAGCACTGAACTTTTGATTATTGAAATAAAAACTTGGCCTAGTACGAAAAACTAAAAAACAATTTTTAAACAATGCACGTTATTTATAAAATTTTAATCTTCAAGTTTGTGTTTTAATCCAAAGCCCCATTCACCACCCACACTCATTGAAAAACTGGAAGAAAATTAGACCACCCATAGACTGACTGGGTTTCTATTGTAACATGATAATACTGGTCCATGATAATACTGATGCTTCTATTTAGGAAAGAGTGGAAGATTCTTGTGAGCATTTCAATGCTAACAGCAGTTCATAATAATATTGATGCTTCTATTTCGGAAGAGGTTAAAGGTTCTTGTGAGCATTTCAAAGCTAAAAGTAGTCCATGATGATATTAATGCTTCTATTTAGGAAGGGGTGAAAAATTCTTGCGAGCATTTCAAAGCTAACAGCAGTCTATGATGATATTGATGCTTCTATTCAGGAAGGAGTGGAGAATTCTAATTAGCCCTATATAGTTAACGACAGTCCATGATGATATTGAGGCTTCTATTTACAATAAATTCCTACAATAAAAAAACCTTGTATTAAATGGAAAATATGGATAAATATTTAATGCCCTTTGAAAACGTATGAATTCCCTCCAGCTATGAGTTTAATAGTACCACGTCTGTTCCTCTATCAGGACGACTTTAATATTAAATAGAAGTTTAAAATGGAAAACTTGCCAGTATCTATGCTTAATGTCAAGGATACTATTTTAAAGAAAAATTTCTGTTTCATTCATTGTTCATTTCTGTCTTGGTAAATACAGCTTCAGTTTCGGCGCTTTTTTTAACGCACCTCCTATTTTGAAAAAAAAAAAACCTTTTTTAAATTGTCCATTTCTGTCTTGGTAAATACAGCCTCACTTTCGATATTTTCAGAATAAGCTGCGCATATTGCCTACCAACGTACCTATGACTAATTTCGACAGAATCTTGGAAAAGAAAAGAAGTGAAAAGAGAAACGCCTTCCTATCCACAAAAAGAAAAAAGTAAAAAGAAAGAAAAAACGAGGAAGAACGCATCTTGTGAGTATAATGGTTAGCGAACTAGACTAGCAGAACATTGTTAGAAAGTTAGATTCTCACTGAGTGCCCCTTGCTTTAGACCTTACGCCAAATTTAGTGATTAAAAAAAAGCGAAGGAAGGAAGGAAGAACTTTTCATTGCTATGTAATCAATATATACCGAAGAAGAAAAAGAAGAAAAAGTAGAAGGGAAGGAAAAAGAGAAGGAGGGACGTAATAGCAAGCAAAGAAAACGTAAAAAAATGACGTTGAAGAAGAAGAAGAAGAAGAAGAAGAAGAAGAAGAAGAAGAAGAAGAAGAAGAAGATTAGCACAGTAAACGTTGAGAAGAAGAAGAAGAAGAAGAAGAAGAAGAAGAAGAAGAAGAAGAAGAAGAAGAAGAAGAAGAAGAAGAAGAAGATTAACACTGTAAACTTTGAGAAGAAGAAAAAGAAAATAGACTCTATAAAGAAGAAGAAGAAGAAGAAGAAGAAAAATAAATATTGACATTTTTGCCAACAATTGAATTAAGAAGAAGAAGAATCCCGAAGAAACAGCCAGTTTTATAATTACGGCAAGACAATCGAGTGAAATTGAATTACAAGATAATGAAACGAGAATTTTTTTTTGGCCATTTTCGTCTTGAGCAACAAACGGAAAAGGAAGGGAAAATCGTTGCTAGCTGGGCCATTTCTTTTCCACTTTTTTTTTTGTTTTTGTTGGTTCTTTTTTTTTTTTTAATTTTTTCTTGAGCCAACAATTATGTAAAGGTTTCCTTATTAAAAATAAATGGAAAAAAAAAACCGAAAAAAAAAATCCCTTATTTGCTTCGTTGTGTTTTAGGCTTCTTTTTCTTATTTATTTATTTTTACTTTTCTATTGGATTTCTGTTTTCTTAAGTTCGTTTCCTTTTAATTTGCTTCAATATCGCCAACAGGGCCAAATCTTTTTTTCAGAAATAAATTACACGATTACACACACACACACACACACACACACACACACACACACACACACACACACACACACACACAGAAAGAGAGAGAGAGAGAGAGAAAATATATATGTATTTATATATATATATGCATGTATGTATAATGTACCTTCATTTTGCTAAATATACTTGCTGTTTATATATTCCTTCCTTTACGCTGATAATGGCAATTGATCTGGGTTAAGATATACAGCCGACTTTACGTCAGCCAGGTTTCGATCCCATCTTGAAGGATCTCGTGGGTCTAACCACAATTAACAGATATGACACATTTGTCTGTGGATGACTATATATATATATATATAATATTCTCATTTATATGAGCGACGTTATTGTACGTTTGTGTCTATATCTAAATCTATTTGTATCTACACCGATGTATAAAATTGCATATAAACATGTACATTCCTTTATACACACACACACACACACACACACACACACACACACACACACATATATATATATATATTTATATATATTCTCACAGGTATATGCTCACATAAGTATTACGTAAATACATAGGCACTGTTGGGCGTGTTTAAGTAAAAGTAAAGTTGGCAACCGTAGTCGAGGGCGACCAGAAGGCTCCCTTTTCAATAGCTCCTACACCGAGGTGTAGGGGAGGGTGCTACTCTTTTCCCTGGATTGCTCCACTTTACCCTTGATACGTACCTTATACTGCTGAGTGTTAAGCAAGGAAGCACCAAGTACTATTGGCGAACACTCTACCCACTTGGCCAATGAGCCGATATATATATATATATATATATATATATATATATATATATATATCCAACCCCCTATATATATATATATATATATATATATATATATATCCAACCCCCTTGCATGAGCAGAATGCGACACAAGGTTATTTTTTAAGAGGAATTTAGCAGGTTTGAATTCAGAGTATTCTTGTACAAAACTGAATTAGAACACTTTGACTAAACTGAATTGCTTGGAATAAAAGTGTTTTTGACAATTAGACTGTATACTCATGCTAAAGAGTCCAGTCTGCCCTATAATTTACTCATAGCTGGAGGGAGAATAATTGAATTCATATATCAAAATAGCGATGGATATTTGATCAAACATCCATCGCTATTTTAATAACATACGAAACGTTCAACGTGGACTTTCATCATAAATTCGTTTTATCTTGTTTTTCTACTTTTATTCATATATATATATATATATATATATTATGACAATTTAACCAGGTTTGAGTTTCCTTTTAATTGCTCTCTCTCTCTCTCTCTCTCTCTCTATATATATATATATATATATATATATATATATATATATATATATTGCTAATAAGTGTCACCCACCTCATTAAAATGCAAGTCCCTCAAACAAGTGGACTAGTTTACAAATCTCGGTAGCAAGATCCCATGTACTGAAAATGATGTCAACAAACCCACAGGTAAAGCATGGACTGCTACTGACAGATTAACGACCATATCTGACCTCCCTGATGAAATAAAGCAGGAATTCTTTAAAGTAGTAGCCATGTCAGTACTATTGTATGGTTGCACTTCTTGTACTTTAAAGAAAAGCCTGAAGAAAAAGCTTAAAGGAAACTACACAATGATGCCGAACATAGTTTTCTAAAAATCCAGGAAATAGCATTCGACAAAAAAAAAACTGTATGGGCACTTACCTTCCATCTCACCAATATGCTGGACCCGTCTTTGGAGTCTCTTTTCCACGACGCTAAAATTTCAATGACGTCATTAAATCAAGGAAAATCTATTGGCTTAATTATTTGCATGACAACGCCGCATATTAGGTTTGGTTTCTATGTTTATTGGCATATCAATCTTCATAGTTTATTTAATGCCAAAGCCATCCTTCTTGAAGAACAGTAGTGGCACTATTTAACCCATAGCTGGGAGAGGGTAAGGAAGTTCATACCTTTCTGGAGAGTATTTGTCCTAAAGTGAACATAGTCGCTCCACTGGAGTTCGAACTCGCTTACTACGATTTTGCAGTCCGTCGCTTTAACCATTACACCATGAGGACACCCCCTCCACCTAATATAAGAGAGAAACGTTGTGATTTTGAACTTTCAATGATAACCTGTTCAGATTCAATGAATTTATAAATTATCTAAAATGTTTTAAACACCACAACCTAAAGTTAGTTGGTTGTTTGGGTTTTATGGCATATCAACCTTTATAGGTTATTTACTGCCAAATCCATTTTTATGCAAATTATCTGTTCTACTTCAAACAATTCAATTTAGCATGTGTATATAGTCTAATTGTAAAAAACACTTCTATTTCAAGCAATTCAGTTTTGTCAAAGAGTTCTAATTCAGTTTAGTATAAGTATAGTTTTTGTACATACACAATTAAATATCAAAACAGTTCTATTTCAATTAATTCAATTTAGCATAAGTACGCATTTTAGCCCTATTTGACAACTCAAGGTTAACCAGAAATTGGTAGATTATGTTGCGCCAATTCACAAGGTTGGGAGAGATAGCTTTAAGGAACAACATTCGAAATCTTGACGTTTTACTTGGATTTCTTAATGCGAAGTTTAATATGACATAAGGCCATAATAATAAAATTTATATGGAAACTATATCAGCTGCAAAAGATGTTGTTTATATATATATATATATATATATATATATATATATATATATATATATATATATATATATATAAGTACAGTTAGCGACTGTAGTCGAGGGCGACCCGAAGGCTCCCTTTTCAATTGCTACTAGACCGAAGTGTAGGGGAGGCCGCAACTCCTTTCCCTGGATTGCTCCCCTTTACACTTGATACGTACCTTATAATGCTGAGTGTTAAGCAAGTAGGTATCAGGTACCATTTTTAAAGTCTTTAGTATGACCAGACCTGGATGGAATCCCGGTCTGCCAGGTCATTGGTGAACACTCTACCAACTAGATCAATGAGTCGGTTTATATGAGCTTATACAACGATATTCTTATATATATATATATATATATATATACACTTTAAGAAAAACAACGAAACCGGTCACATAGGATTATAAATTTATTTCCATCCTGTTACGCATTTTTGAAATTTCCAAAAACATGAAAAAAAAAAATTAACAGGATTTCTTCAGATCTTATTGTTACATTGAGCTCTTTACCAGGAAAATTTAAATATTCATTCATGAATAATTTCTTGTCCTGATGGAATTATTCCCAACTCCGGTTTAACTGGACCAAAGAATACTATATATATATATATATAAGAATATCATTGTATAAGTGCACACACACATACACACACACACACATACTCACATATTTATAAATGTATATATATATATGTAGAGAGAGAGAGAGAGAGAGAGAGAGAGAGATTGAAAAGAAACTTTTTCGTGATACTATAAATGCCTAAAGGTACCTCACTATGCTGCAAGATGAAATCATGGCCTGGTCTCAGTACTTGGGAGAGTATTGAGAATTTAATTCTCATCAAAATGGCGCTACTTTACACTATGCTATTGTTGTTCGTGAATAGTTGAATGTCTACTTGGCTGGGAGATAGATGATTCGTTGCGGTTCGCATGAGTGACCAGCCAGAAGTCATGACTTAACAATCTGCGATTGTTTTCTTTGGGGTTGATTAAAGGAGAAAGTCTTCTTTACCAAACCAACGACTTTGGAAGAATTTGAAGAGCGAATTTGAAAGGTTGTTTTTCATCCCACACGATTCCTTGTGAAATCAGTTGATGCGGTTCCCGAGCGGCTTGAGAAGCTAATGGCGAATGCTGGTGCTAATGTCAAATTTTGAATAAGACAGCACGATTTATGGTTTCTTTTCATATTGATTTCTTGTAAAAATTACTGTTAAGAAATTGAATATAAGAATCTTAAAAAAAAAAAAGGAGCCACTTTTCAATCACCTTATATATATATATATATATATATATATATTTGCTGACCGATGGCAAAACCTGCTTGGTAGCGCCAGGAGTGGCAGTACCGCCTTGAGCTACCGAAACGGTGTTATCACCCTGGTTGGCAGCTGATGAGAGCAGGGTATCGCACGTGCTTTCACACGTTGTATGATGAAATATATATATATATATGCGTGTGTGTGTGTGTGTGTGTGTGTATGTGTGCACGCGCGGGTATGTTAATTTTATCTGGCAATTTCTACCGATTCTTTCCTTTGTTACAATATAATTTCATACAAATTCAAATTTTAGTTTTGTTTCGCCCAACAAAGATTTAGCGATACGTTTATTTACGCAGCAACAGGTTGGAACTAATTATTCAGTTTCAAAATTAACCTTTTCTACCATAGTTAAAAATAAAGAACACTTGAAAGTCTTTGTATTTAGCCACACCAACACCCACCTCGGGCAGAATGTGACACAGGATGATTTTTTAAAGTGGTGTACGACTGGTTTGAATTCAGGGTTTTACTCCCGATTGCTGTAACAAAGAAATGCTTTAACAAGTTTGAACAATCAAAGTGAAATGATTCAAGTATGTATAGAACAGACCAATCTATCTATCTATCTATCTATCTGTGCTTGAGAATATCGTTGTATAAACACACACACATGCGCTTGCACACACACACGCACACACACACACACATATATATATATATATATAGAGAGAGAGAGATAGAGAGAGGGAGAGAGATAGAGAGAGAGAGAAAAAGAGAGAGAGGGATAGTGTGAGTGATTGAAAAGGAACTTTTCTGTGATACTACATTGGCCTAAAGAGTAGAGTGTTCGCCAATGGTCCGGGAGACCGGTGTTCAATCCCAGGTCGGGTCATACCAAAGACTAAAAAAAAATAGTACTTGATGTGTACTTGCCTAACACTCAGCATTATAAGGTAGGGATTAAGGGTAAAGTAGAGCAATCCAGGGAATGGAGTAGCATCCTCCCCTACACCTCGGTGTAGTTGCTATCAAAAAGGGAGCCTTCGGGTCACCGTCAACTAAGGTAGCCAACTTATTAATACCTAAAGGTACCTCACCATGCTGCAAGATGAAATGATTGCTTGGGAGAGTATTGAAGAGTATGTATGTATCTATCTAATATGTATTTAGCCAACGCCTCTGCCTAATTGGCCCAGTCGACTGGGACTGTAGAATACACCGACTGCACCTCTGCAGAGGAGTAAGACTCCCCCAACGAGTGTTCTGGATATGACACAAAACAATCTGATAGTGAGGCTTCATTAATGCTGGAGCTTTGGGGAATGTGAGGTACCCCTTTATTGTCATCGCTGCCAGGTCCACTCTGGCCCGGTGTGTTAGCATTTGATAAGGTCCTCACTATGGGCCAAATAGAACTTAACCGTAGCCTTTACGCTAAACTGAATTGCTTGAAATATAACTGTGTTTACATTTAACGGTGTGTAAACAAAAGACTAATGTTTGATTAACTGTGTAAACAAAAACTGTGTACTTATGCTAAACTGAGTTATTTGAAATAGAACTGATTGATTAATGGACTGTGTGTACAACCGAGCTCAGGCTCGTTTAAAAATGTTATCTACAAAATGTGTTTAGAAATTATATAATTAATATATATGTTCAAAAAAGAATTTGAATGACCTACATTGGTTGATATGTTATAAAACCAAACCAAAAACCTCTGCCTATCTATCTATCTATCTATTTATCTATCTACTACGCACTTGATATTGAAATGCATTTACTTAACCCCTCCGCCAAGGGCAGGATATGACACAAGGTTAATTAATATAACGAATACAACTGGCTTGAATTCAGGGTCTTTCCTTATTCTTGATCAATTACCCTACCCAAGTTAAAAAGCCCAGTCTACCCTTTCCATACTAAAAAAAGTGTTAATCTTTGTGCAAAAAAAAAAAAAAAAATAGGCTCGAGATACTGTAATTTTTATATCTGCATTTTTGCATGTAAAAACCAACCGGCACATTCGCGCCAGTTTTTAAATATCGAGATACATCGCAGATGACAATACTTGATTTGCCGCGAAAAATTTGAAGGATTAAAACCCAAAATAGTTTTAGAAATCGTTTCCCGCCAAAAATATTTTTAAAAAAACAGTTTCTCAGTCATTTAGATTCATTGATAAATCACCCAATATTTTAAACTAATTTCTAGTTTACCTAAATAGTCTAAATACTGAAGAAAGGAATAATTCTTCAGTAAGTATGGAATTGTCGTACCTACTCAATTAACTGTAAGCAATGAATTATTTCTGACTCAAATACCTTTTGGTTAATTTCTTTTGAGTGAAAACCTACTTTCTTTTCTTTCAAGAATGCATTTCATTTCAACAGCACTTATCTATCATATAGGTAAATTTTAACAAAAACTTGATACTACAACTACAACCAGAACTACTTCAAAAAATATCTACGTTCTCACTAGTATATGGTGTCTCAATAAACATAGGACCCATGTGACTACTAATAATTCTACTAATGATAATCTTGTGTTCTTTTTGGTTTCAGATTTGAAAATAGTATACTATAACAACTATTAATCCTTGATCACAATGCCCTGGACAAGAGAGGGAAAATATTTTGCGTCACTACTTATTTAAAGACAAAATCATTCAAAACTGTCTCAAAATAGATGATAATGATTTATTACTGAGACAAGAAGTTCAAAAAAAAAAAAAAAAAGATTACATGTCCTGAAAGCTGATATAATAACAATTTAAAAAAAACCCATTGATTTGATGTCTCTAGTTGAAAAGATACATTTTTTGCAGGACGTTCCAAATGACCGCCATTTCAGTTGTCTCAATAATAAATCATTATCATCTTAATGGGCTGCATCTATTTTGAGACACCCTGTATTATCTTTGCTTACAAAAAAGGATTTTGAACTTTAGTTTTTCAGCAATATTTTCACTCAATTCAAAGTAATAAAAATGATAAATTTGTTGATCATCTTTTTATTCATTTATTTTCTCTTTTATCTGATATATATATATATACCCCATGGGTATTGAGCACTCTGGCGAAGGAATTGTCGGCCGCCGCTAGCGTAATGCAAAGCTCTTCGAAAGAATTGAGCACTCTGGTATCCGATAGGGTATAAAAAAATGTAAACAAACGGCTGCTGCTGCTGTTGCTAAATAAATACCTTAAAAATTCCCTTAGCCAACGTGGTCTGAAACTTAGTCTAACGTAAAGTTGGACGGGTTTCGATCCCGGCTTCGAGCGTCCTGCGTGTCTAGCCACACTGAAGAGTTCTGATAGAACGAAACAGTCTGTCTGTGGATGACAATATATATATATATATATATATATAACCGGCTCACTGGGCTAGTGGGTAGATTGTTTGTCAATGGTCCGGGAGACCTGGATTCAATCCCACGTCGGGTCATACCAAAGACTTTAAAAATCGTACTTGATACCTCCTTGCTTAACCCTCAGCAATATAAGGTACGTTCGAGGGTAAAGTGGGGCAATCCAGGGAAAGGAGTAGCGCCCTCCCCAACACCTCGATGTAGTAGCTATTGAAAAAGCTGCCTTCGGGTTGCCCTCGTCTACGGTTGCCAATAATATATATATATATCATTATCCCGTTAAGCCGACCGCCCGGAATCCTGTAACTCTCTCTCACAATCCATCCCTGTCATCCCTCGCTCCTGGAAGGTCTTCTAGACTGCATCTATTGTCAGCACAGAGTTGATATTGTAAGTCTTTACGGGCCGGCCAACGCTGGCGTGTCCATTTCTTGGAGTCCATACAACTGCTGTTTTGTGGGGTGTTGCTTCTAGGATTTATTTAAAACTGTTGGCAGCATTCTTGTAGCCCTTTCTCTATGCGTTTGGTCAGCGTCTATGTGGTGCACCCATACAGTAGCATTTACACAGACAAAGCTTGGAAGAAATTTCGTTTTATTTTATCGGAGAGATCAGATTTCCATATGATCAATAATCTGGCAACAGTACTTCACACCTCCACTAAGCGTATGTTGCCATCAGTTTCAGTCGATGAGATACTGCTACCAATGTGTGTGAACTGTCTACTAATTTTAGAGACCCGCCACTTGTTTATATAGTGGTTCCAACCCTATCTCTGCATCAGCTAGTAGACAGATAGTGTCCTCGGCAAGACCGGTCTTCAGTGGTAGCTCAAAGATATCTAGTTACAACTGAAGGAGATGTTGAACTCTGTCGATTTATCTTTCTTTCGGCTACTCGCTTATGTTGATAACTTATTTCTTCGCGCCCGAGTACCGTTTGTCCCCAGTGCTATATTCATCTTGAGTGGGTGGAGAGAAGAAAAGATTTATAGCTTTTATATTAAGAAGTAAAACGTAGTCACGATTTGAACTCGGATCACCGAGTCCATTTTAAGAGAGACGATAAACATTACGCTCAAATAAATACGATCGTGGGATAAATTGATTTCAATGGAGTATACATGGATGTTGTGTCCGACTCACATTGCGGAGGATGGGGCTTATATATATATATATATATATATTTTTTTTTTAAGAATTAATTGCAAACAGCATTCAGTTGCATACATCTAGCCATCGCCTGACGGTATTTCTTGCGATTTCGATTTTATTGACTCCTAAATAAAAGAAGCAAAGAACATTACCCGAACATTCAAGTAGCTAATCTAACACCAAGCAATTAGACAGAAACACCATTTTTGCCTTGCGAAAACGTAATTAATACTCAGAAAAACTAATACATTTTAACAAGAAATTACAGTCAGATACGCGGCAGTTGAAAAAGTAAGGAGAGTATCTTTTCAGATTGGCGACTCTTATCAATATTTTTTTATTGAATATATATTTGATATACAGTTCAATATACAGTTTATGTTTGTCTATCACGTTTAGCTGAGTGATTTTGGGTTGTTATTTGAATAGAGTGTACACAAGTGTTATACTTTTGAGAGAGGCATGAGCTCAACTATTCTTGCCTCAGCTAAAGGCAATTTATTAGATAGACATACTGGTGTATGTATTTACCAACCCCTCCGCACGGGGAGGATGCGACCTAAGGTGAATTTTTTAAAGCGGAGTTTAACTGGTTTGAATTCAGAGTTTTCCTTCTCCTAGACTGGTTACCATGTTATATACTCACATAATAAATATGCTTATATACACATATACATGTTCATGCAGCATCCTAACGATACAATAATAGATAGACGCACAATGATAAAGTCGCAGGAATAAATGACGCACACGGAAAGACGCAGGAAGACTTCTTTATAAAATATTTTACCTCTCACTTTATTTGTAAGGTTTCGAAAAGGGTTACTCAAAGTTTGCGTGTGAGAGAGAGCTGGAGACCGAACATTACTGAAATATTTTGACCCCGAAGTTTTGGCCGTCAGCGTTGTGTCTTTCTCGTTCTCCATGGTTGCTCAACCGGACCCTGGAGTAAACTCTTCTGTGTGCTGGCTTTCCCTACTACATCGCGTCTACTTCCGTCTTCCATTGTACTGCTTGCCCTCCTTCTCGCCTATCTCCCACTGTCCTCAATTCGTCGGCCTTATATTACCTTCAAACTCCCACGCAGTAATATAGACACGCCTCAACGCCTACGCAACCTCTTCCGATTTCCAGCGACTGGGATGCGTCACTTCCTTCCGGTGCACCACCTTGAATGGCATTTTTGGCCGGGTCAAAAGGTCAAAACATAACAACCATAGCAGGGTTTAAAAGACCAGTCTGCCCTACTATTTGCCCATAGCTTGAAGGAGAATCGTCACATTCATTCATTTTCTATGTGAAATGAGATCCATACCTTTGCCGATTCATACTTTTACTATGTGAAATGCAATCAGATTCGTCCAGGACTTGAACTCGTGTCGCTCTGTCCATTTCTTATGACGTTAACCCTTACACCACCGACAATTACTAACCTTGATTTGGATGGAAGAGGCGGATAAATACATCATCGTCATCATCATCATCAAGTCACTCTGACAGCACAGATTTCCTTGATTCTCTCTCTCTCTATCCGTCCCTATCATCCATCGCTTCCATAAAGAGGGCTGATGAAAATAAATTCTTGCTGGTCAGCCACCAATGGCGTAAGAATCCATAGAAGTTTATGTGTTCATCCTTGCTTCTATAGCAGTGTCTCGTATATCCTGTTCGTTATACTTGGAGGTTTGTGAGATGGGAGGTAATTGGCCGTAAAGCTGCTCTTTTGCAGGGTGTTGCTTAAAGGGTTAGTTGAAAACAGCACGTAGCATTCTCGTGTAATTCCCATCTAGTATTTTCTCCATGGGTTTTGTTTGCATCCATGCAGTGCATTCATAGTGTTGTACCAACATAGCCACAGCTTGCAAGAAATAGTGTAAATACATGAATGAATTATTTCACTTTGTTCAAATGGTGTTGAACCATTGTCTTGGTTGAGAACCAGATTAGAAGAAAATAAATTCTAATATTAAATGCATTGATAGATAGATAGATAGATAGATTACAGAAAGAGAGAGAAAGAGAAAGAGAGGGGGAGTATGTGTGTGTACGTGTGTGCGTGTGCGGTAGGGGGTTGGATAAAGCATATATTAAATACAGAAATTTACTGATATATATATATATATATATATATATAGAGAGAGAGAGAGAGAAAGAGAAAGAGAAAGAAAGAAGTGTTTCTTTACAATCTCAAATTTCTTTACAACCACAAGTTTTTTTACCATCACATTTTTCTTAATAATCCCTCAAGTGTTTCTGGGGGTGTCCTCGTAGTGTAATGGTTAAAGCGATGGACTGCGGAATCGTAGTACGCGAGTTCGTTCTCCAGTCGTGCTATTATGTTCACTTTCAGGCAAATACCCCTCGGAAAGGTGTGAAACCCCTTATCCTCCCAGCTATGGGTTAAATAGTACTGTTCTTCTAGGAGAATGACTTTGGCATTAAATAACCCAAATAGAGTCGATATGCCATTAAAACAAAGAAACCAATCTAGTGTTTCTTTCCAATCCCATGTTTCTTCACAATCATATGTTTCTTAATAATTGCTCAAGTGTTTCTTTCCAATCACATGTTTCTTTACAATAATAAATAGTGTTTCTTTCCAATCCCATGTTTCTTCACAATCATATGTTTCTTAATAATCCCTCAAGTGTTTCTTTACAATCACATGTTTCTTAATAATCCCTCAAATGTTTCTTTACAATCCAATAAGAGTTTCTTTGAAAACTCGCAGAATTGTTTCTTAACAATCACGTAAGTATTTCTTAAAAATGACATAGGTGTTTCTTGAAAGTGTTTCCTAACATTCAATATTTGATATTCTTAATATTTCGAGGAAAACTTTGTAGAAATACATTTTAATGCCAGTTACTTCCTGTTTCATATTATCTTTTAAATATTTAGAAATTTTGATTATATGTAATTTCCAGAAATCTTTTGTTTGTTTGTTTACTACAAACAAACAAAAAATTTCTGGAAATTACATTTAATTAAAAATCTAAGAACCAAAACCAAAATAAATAATTAATTATTTTATAAGAAATACATTATAGAACATATTTCTTACTATATTGTTTTTTCTTTCTTTCTTTCGAGTGTTAACTTGTCTGTTAATGTAGACAGTCTATGTTGTTTTTCGATGTGGTGCATACATTATTTTAAACGGTTTTTAAAACGCATTTATAAGGAAGTCTACAGAATACCTTTCATTTGACATACTTTTAATACGTGGTTTGATAGGCGGTTTTTATTTTAAACGCGCACATGCAAAATTTTAAACGTTTGTCGTAATGCTGCGTATCATTTCACGTGTCGACATTCTTTTAATGTACATAGTTTTTTTTTTTATTACGTCGTGCATATGCTATTTTTAATTTCTTTTTTTTTTTTTTTTTTTTTTTTACACAACATAACCATATAGATATGTACGGAAAAAAGGAAGAGGGGGAAAAGGAGAAATATATGGAAAATAAAAAGGAGGGGAGAATATGGATAAGAGAGATAAATGGCAATTAAAACAATGTTAAAAAAAAATTAACGTGCCTTCCACGCCAAACATCATAATCCTCAAAATTTTTTTTGTTAAAAAAGTGAAAAGTCGCAAACTCACCTTTAAATAGAATTGGCCGAGCGTATGATTGGTTGGTTTCAACAGCCAATCGAATGCTCAGCCTGGTCTAAGGGTTTTTTTTATTACAAGCCGTCCAAGCCATAATTTTTTCAAGCGTTGTATACGGTAGGTGACTCAGAAATTGATCATCTCTGAGGGGGTCGTTCTGGTGAGGGGAGTATGATGTTGAAAGACCCAAAACTCCCCAATGACCCAGAAGATTAAAACATCACTGACAACACCTACTGGCACTGGTTTAAGCCCGTGTATTCAAGGCATATATGTAGTGTTTTTCCTCCATTCGGGCAACGTTGGGTAGTATATAACAGAAATTCTCATTATTGAAATTCTCATATTTGTTTATGGATAACTACAATTAAGGAACAACGACATATCATAGCAAGATTTTTAATAGAGCAATGCACTTAAAGTGCCTAAAAAATAAAATAGAAGGCTCATGAAGTATTTGTTAGGCAACTTATCTATTATTGTGGACGAATGACTTTGATTCACATAAAGTGCTCAATATTTGCAGGGTTTTTAAAAAATCTTTTAGACTTACAGTAAAGTCACATTGAAAGCACCGGTAGATCAAAGAAGTTAAGCAACTATGAACCAACTCACTACTTAGATGAGTGGCCATTTAGTAACAGCTACAGTAAACAACCTGAAACTTAAGTGCTGAATTAAGCAAAATTTAGCAGAGTGGAAAGAGCCAAAACTTATGACCAAATCTCACTGAAAACACCAATTTTAATTAGATCACTAAAGCTAAGCAATGCTGAGCTCGCTCAGAATTTAGATGGGTGACCATTTGATAACAGCAAGTTTCGTAAGCACTCTGAGACCTCCGTCAGATTAAACAAATGTTAGTTAATAATAATTTAGAGAATAAGACAATTTCCTAATCTATAACTGAATAGCTTTTTAGTGGGGTCTACACCTATGATGAACGTAATTTTTTTTATTATTCATATAATCATAAGATGATAATACGAAACTTTCCCTTCTACCCAAGTAGAACCCAAAGAGTTCATGGCGCGTCTACTAAAGTCATTGAAAAAATGAAAATGGCCATTGACAGCTCGCGTGCTTCCAGGGTGCCCGATCTTATCACGAAGCAATAATTTTCTTGACTTCCGCGAGCTGAGCAGTGTATCCCGGTGAGTATTTGATCTTGTAAATACGAAATGTACTTCATGATAATTTGTTTCTTCAAATTTGTTACGCCTTCTGGCATAAAACTGTTTTATCTATTTATTTATTTATCTATTTATTTATTTATTTTAGAAAAAATCTTTCTAATTTTTATTTCCCGTGTAATAATAAAAAAAGAAAAAAAAAGAAAAAAAAAGAAGAAAAAAGCATTAAAATCAGCTTCAAGTCGATTAAATGATTTGTTTACCGAAGCATAAAACGACAATTCTTTGACGAAGTGAGTGGAGAAGATTTCAAGAAAAGGATGTATTAAAATGACGTTCTCTCTCTCTTTCTCTTTCTCTCTTTCTCTCTCTCTCTCTCTCTCTCTCTCTCTCTCTCTCTCATAGACTCTAAGAATTAAGCTGCTATCGCCTGCCATGGTTTTCTTTGATGTCACGTGGCAAATCCATTTAAAACCGAGAGGAGAGCTGTAATGTCTAAAAAATTTTTCAATCGTCGCCATTTTATGCATTTCATTATATACAGTAACAATCATATATAAAATACATCCAGCCAATGTTTTTGAAATAAAAAAAAATATTTACTAAGCTTTTCTTAGTATGTCACATATGCTATAGTTTGAAAGGGAATGGTTTGGTTTATTTGTTTAATGGTATATCAATTCCTCATGGGTATTTCAATGCCGAAATTTGATTGATTTCTAAATGCTTTATGATGATCATAACTCATTGGTCTAGTGGGTAGAGTGTTCGCACATGGTCCGGGAGACATGGGTTCAATCCCACGTCGCGTCATACCAAAGACTTTAAAAATCGTACTTGATACCTCCTCGCTTAACACTCAGCAATATAAGGTACGTATCAAGAGTAAAGTGGAGCAATCCAGGGAAAGGAGTAGCGCCCTCCCCTACGGTGTAGTAGCTATTGAAAAGGGAGCCTTCAGGTCGTCCTCGGCAACAGTCCCCAACTTTACTACTTTATAACTCTATTTCTTATATTCGATTGTATCTTTTTTATATTTAATTTTTTTTATTTGCCTGTTAGCATTTGTTTTCACAAAATTATCTACGCCGAGAAAAAGTATCATCATCATCATCATCATGTCACGCTATCAGCACGGATATCCCTGACTTTCTCTTACCACTGATTTACTTACTGATTTCCATATGACCGATAGTCTATCATTAGCTGTCCATGCCTTTTCTAGTCGCGTGTCGAGTATAGTCTCTCTTTATTTGCCTTAGCATAAATTACGCTTGTGATTCCCTCATGTACTCCGAGAAATATGAATAGGTAAAACCAGCATAAAGACTGAAGAATTTTACAACTTTAAGAAAAGTTAAACCTTGGGGAAAATTTTTTTCCATCTCTTAAAGTGGGTTTTGACTGGATTCAAAAGCCTTTTCTTTTATGAAAGTTTCATCTGTTATTCGTTTAAAAGTGTTAGAATAAAAATGGCTTCTTTTTCCATTAATTGTACAGTTTATCAGCTTGAAATATTTTTCCCAAGGTTTAACGGCGGAGGTGCCCGTGGTGTAATGGTTAGTGTCGCTGGATATGGAGACGGCGACACGAGTTCAAATCCTGGACCTGACTGATTGCATTTCGCATAGCACTAATACCCTTGGGAAAGGTATGAATCCAAAATATTCTCCCTCCAACTATGGGTAAATAGTAGGGCAGACTAGGTTCTTCAGCCTGGGTGAGGCAACTAGTCTAGGAGAAGGAAAACTCTGAATTCAAACCTGTTAAACTCCGCTTAACAACTGAACTTGTGTCATATCCTGTCCGAGCGGAGGGGTTGGTAAATATGATCAGCTTGAAATATCATAGTTAAATTTTGTACTTCTGTCAGTGAAGAATATAAAAAAAATGAAGTAATTTTATCCATTTTCCTACTTTATACAGAAATACCCACCACGTTTTAAACTGTCTCCTGTAAGATGTGACACTATGTAGGTGGTCCGCCAAGCAGACGATCCCTTTGTCAGTTTTGGCGCGAAACCAGACAAAGGGTCTGGGCCTGCGATCTTCGACGTGACCGGAAGTGGGTAAGGGAACGCGAGTCAGGAGTTGGACAAAGGAACTGACAGAAGTCAGTTGGCGACGGGAGACGCAGAAGGCAGTCGACACCGGACAGCAAGAGGAGACAAGTCGACATGAGATAGAGTCCAGCAGCAGTGTGGGAAGACCAGTCAAGATGTGTTAGCACTCCTCATGGTTTGTAGAATTTTCGCTAGAAATACACGCTAGCCTTAGTCTACAAGTAATGCAGAGTATCACAACTTAACCTTCTTGCACTTGAGTTAAACCAAGCCCTCGTTTGTTCTTTGTTCTTTGTTCTTTCCTCCCACTCCCTTGATTGTATTTCTTGTAGTCAAGAAGAAATGTGCGATGCCCTTATCGTAACCACTAGATGATCACCGGCCAAGATTGAAATTGTTTCGAAGAAGTTGATGTATCGGGGGGCCGAGTGGGTATTGTCACATAAGGTACAAGTGAACTTAAGCAAGTGGTAATTGTAGCTCCATCTAGCAAATATCTCCACATTTTCTTTCAGATACAAGTTGATACGATCATGGCTAGGACTGAGGTACACTATGGGTTGCTGCTTTCTAAGACTGGTAAATCTGTAATTAGTAAACAGAGCTTTTCATGTTCATTTCAAGTAATGTCAGAATGATGCTGTTACGGATAGAATTTTCAATCCATAGCAGTACCGATTTTCTATCGGGAACAGCTTAATTCTGACAAAATGAGCTCGAAAAGCTCTGTGTGCAGGAATTACAGTTTCACCAGACTTTAAAAATAAACAAAAAACTTTTCCACGGCAAATGTACAGTGTGTAACATACTCATTTGTATGCAGCAACATTGTCAACATAATAATGACGAGCGGACACACTTCTTTAGAAAAATATACCTCTCACATTTTATTCGAAATGGTACGAAAGGGTTACGAAAGGGTTATGTGTGAGAGGTGAGTTGACCCCCAGCTCTTACGGCTATAGCAACACTTCTTTCTCATTCTGCTGGGCTGCTCAACCGGGGTCCCTGAGTGCCCAGCTCTCTGCTGGGTCTGGTTCTCACTGCTTCGAACTGCAACAAACTGACTCCAAACTAACTCGTACTTCCTGTGGCACTGGGTTATATAATTGTTTGACATCCACCTGCTTCAGTGAGCGTCGCATCTGCACCCAATTTACCCGTCCATAGCCAAGGTTATACCCTGATATCTTCGACCGGATGCACTTGTTATTTACACAGGTGCATTTCTTATTTGACAGCTTGGCCGAGTCGGAGGTCAATATGTTACAAGTGTACACTGGTCTAGGTGTACGCGTTCATTGATCTTATCTGAAAAAAAAAATGGCAAGACATCAATTAAATGGAGCTAGCATTACCACTTGTTTAAATTCATTTGCACCACAGAGGTGGGAGGTATTTCTGCTGCACCCTGTATCATTGAATAAGCCGAAGCTTTGCAAAGGAACTACAATGATTATTTATTAGTTTGACGAGGCTTATTTATTTAACTGCATATCAACTCCTTCTGGATTATTTAATGTCAAAATATTATACCTTTATGAATTTTTATTGATAATCATAAATACCGTATTTGACGGCATATAAGGCGCACTTTTTTTTAAATTGAAAATATCTTTTAAAATTCCCCTGCTTCTTATATACCATATGTAGGTTTAAAATTTACAATAGTCGACCAAAATTAGCTACCTACCGACTCCTGTTAGCTTTTACTTTAGAGTAACTTTCATATACCTATTGTCATTATTTAAAAGGCTATTAGGCAGATTAAAAGTGTTATCACTGATAATATTTATCATATTAATCTCATCACGTTTAATATTAACGCTTAAACTGATGGCGAGGCTCCAGTCCTGGAGCTTTGGGAAATACAGAGTAGAACCCCTTTATTGTAATTGCTCCCAGATTCACTCTGGACCGATGTGGTAGCACCTATCTATGGGTTAAATGGACCTGTTCGAGCATTTAAACTGAAGTGTAAGAAATAGAACTCTCTGACCATTTAACTGTGTTCAAACAAATGGCTGGAGTTTAATTGAATTGTTACCGATACATAGCACACAGTTATACTGTTCCAAGTATTACTAATGAATGAGTAATGTTGATTAGAATTATTAGTGTTGACTATGTACCATAGCCATGATATGACTATGTGTGAAACGTACATCGAATGTCCATAATGATAGAACATAGGAATCTCGAAACACGAAAAACACTTACGACTTCTTAGTTCAGGTACGAAACTTTGAGTTTAAAGGTTCTTCGACATAAAGAGAGAGGTTCACATTCTTTCTATTCTGGCTTTTTCATCTGCCCCCCCCCCCATCTCGTGCGACACCTACCCAAGGCCTCCGCGAGCAAGCGAAAGTCAACCCTTCACGTTCGGTGTCCAGTTCTCAACTCAACTAACTTTCTTCAAAATTCCCGAAATCCTCCGCGCGCTTCCGGTGCGTGACGTCATTCGCACTTGCTAGCCCCGTTTCCCATCTGGGCTATTGTCCTATTTACCAACCCCTCCGCTCGGGCAGGATATGACACAAGGTCAATTTTTAATCAGAGATTAACAGGTTTGAATTCAGAGTTTTCCTTCTCCTAGACTAGTCTGGAGAGAGAATATTTGGATTCATACCTTTCCCAAGGGTATTAGTGCTATGTGAAATGCAATCAGTCTCGTCCAGGATTTGAACTCGTGTCGCCGTCTCCATATCCTGCGACGATAACCACTACACCACGGGCACCTCCATCTGGGCTATTGTGATATCTCTGAGTGACACGTCTGCTTCGCCGGTGCACGCGCGTGAACACCTGCGTTAATGTTGCACCAAAGTAACCCATGCACTGAGCCGAAAGGTTCTCAGCCTAACTAAACCCAAAAGCATAAAACGAAATCCCTCAGCCATTATATTACAACTAGGAATACTTGAAACTGTTATATTTTGACCCCTCGCCCCGGCCTAAAAATGCTATTCCAAGGTAATACACCGGAAGGAAGTGACACATTCCAACGGCCAGTAATCGAAAGAGATCGCGTGGGCGGATTAAGGCTTATGATATGGGAAAAGGTGAAGGTCCCATTCTGCCATTACAGTCATGCACCGGAAGAGAGTAACCTCTGAACTGCATGACAGTTATTTCCGCTTGATGACGATTAAACATTCGATTTCAAAGATCCAGTAGGCGATCGTGTGGGCATTGAGTTATTATTTAACTCAGTTGAGTTTGGGTCCCAGAGCAGTTGTCAGTAGAATTCCAGACAGTAGAGACCAGATGTGGTAAGGAAGGCCACACCCGACCGAGGGGGTTCTCGGAAACCCCCGATGCAGTTGCCAGCAGACTCCCAGAGAGTTAGAGACGAGATGTGGTAGGGAAGGCCACACCCGACCGAGGGGGACCTCGGAAACCCCCGATGCAGTTGCCAGCAGACTCCCAGAGGGTTAGAGACGAGATGTGGTAGGGAAGGCCACACCCGACCGAGGGGGACCTCGATAACCCCCGATGCAGTTGCCAGTCGAACCCAGACAGTAGAGACCAGATGTGGTAGGGAAGGCCACACCAGACCGAGGGGGCCCTCGGAAAGCCCCGATGGAGTAGACCCTAACACCAGGAGAACAATAAAGACACAACGTGACAGTCATAACAGTGGGGTCAAAATATGAAGTTTATGTTCGGTCTCCAGCATCCTCTCACATGCTACCCTTTCGAACCCTTGCAATAAAGTGAGAGGTGAATATTTTTCTAAAGAAGTCTTCTTTTGTCTTCCTTCCTGCATCTTAATTCTTCTTCCTTCCTTCATGCGTCTTAATTATGGTGTCGTTGTGATGCTGACTGAACGTGTAAATAACAATATAACAAAACCCTTTAACTGTGTACCTTAATTGAATTGTTAGTATTATATAGCGATACTTGAAATCATTTAACTGTGTGATATTTATGTAAGATGGCAATATTTGAAGCCATTTAAGTAAGTGCAAATAAATAATTCGAAATAGAACTATTTGTATTAGAATAATTGGAACCATTTAACTGTGTGCAAATGATATTAATACTTGTGTGCAAAGAAATTTGCTCTGACTTATTCAAAAATAAGATTACCAACAAACTAGTAATGTAAAGTTGGTGTCCTTAGTCGAAGGAGACCCGAAGGTTCCCTTTTCAATAGCTACTTCTCCATTCCATGAATTGCTCAACTTTACCCTTGACCCTTACCTTATAATGCTGAGAGTTAAGTAAGGTAGCATCTAGTACCATTTTTTTTGTCTTTGGTATGACTCGACCAAGGGACTGAACCCCGGTCTCCTGGACTATTGGTGAACCAACCAACTATTGACTTGCAAATCGTATGAGCTCGGGCTCGTCAAAAAACTTTATAAAAAGTTATCTGTTTACAAATCATAAATAATATGTATAAAGAGGGTTTGGCATTAAATAACCTACAAGCGTTGATATGGCATAAAATCCTACCAAATCAAACCAACTCTTGTAGGATATTTAACGGCGATCCTGTTTTTACAAATGAACAAATATATATGATTTGTAGACGAACAATTCGTAGGTAACAATTTTTAACCGGGTCAGAATTCATTTGTTTGCACACCGTCAAATTATTTCAAATATTGCTATCTAACAAGAATAGTTTTATTTGCACACAGTTAAATATCTTCAAATATTGCTTTTGACACAAATAATGCTATTTGCACACAAATGGTTTTAAGTATTGCCACTTAACACTAATAATATTATTTACACACAGTTAATGAAAATTGTCTTCAAGTATTGTTATTTAGCATAAAGAGTTTTATTTGCACACAGTTAAACACTAACTTAACACTAATAACATTATTTACACACAGTTAATGAAAATTGTCTTCAAATATTGTTATTTAGCATAAATAGTTTTATTTGCACACAGTTGAATGGTTTGAAGTATTGCTATTTAACAATAATATTTCTATTCGACATTATTTATTCGTTTGCACACAGTTGAATAGTTTCAAGTTTAGAAAAGGATTATATATTTTTATTTAACCCATAGATGTGGCCCTAACAGGTACTACCAATCTGGCTCTGAGTCAACGTGGGAGTAATGGTAGTGAAGGGGTACTCCTCATTCCTCAAAGCTCCAGGACTGGAGCCTCACCATCAGACGCAGTTTAGGGTAGTATCAGGACACTCGTCGGGGTGGGGGGAGTCTTACTCCTCTGGAGAGATGCAGTCGGTATATTCTGCAACCTCAGCTCTGTAGAAGATTCGTAGTGATACTATTTTGTTGCATATTGACTCCGGCCAAGCTGTCAAAAGAAGAAATGCACCT
>OY757936.1:23581489-23683989 GCA_963585895.1 Sepioteuthis lessoniana | reverse complement strand
GAGAAAAATAATCACTTCTTATGTGTGTCTAAACCCCTGAATTTTCATTAAAATTTGTTGTAATAAAAGATGGTTCAATTTTTTCAGTCTGTTTTTTTTTTTGTCTAATACTATATATATATATATATATATATATATAAACTAAATAGCGCACGTCACTTATTACACGTACCTGTGACAATAAGTTTTACATGTTAATGAAGATAATTGTAGTATAATGGCCGAGGGATTTCGTTTTATATATCTTGCCTTTCGGTTTAGTTAGGCTGAAAACCTTTCGCTTAGCGCATGGGTTAGTTAGGTGCAACATGAGCGCAGATGTTCCTGCGCGCGTGCAGGGAGGATGTGTCATTCAGAGATGACAAAATAAAAATCCCAGATAGGAATTGGGACCAGGTGATGGGTGACGTTACGCACAGGAAGTATGGGCTGAGATTTGAGAAAACTCAGAGAGTTGAGTTCCTGCCTCGGAAGAAGAAGGTTGACTTTCGTTTGCTCGCCGTGGCCAGGTCAGTAGTTTGCGGCGGGGGTCGCACGTGGTTTGGGGCAGATGGAAAAGTCAACATAGAAAAACCTTTTAACTCAAAAAGGTAATAAAAAGTTTCGTACCTGAACTAAGAAGTCGTAAGTGGTTTTTTTTTTGTGTTTCGGGATTCCTACGTTATCTCTGGATGAGTTATGAACATTCTATGTCGATTTTACACATCCGTGTACAATGGATATGTTATATAATCATTAGACAGATGATGCGTGGATTTATACGTTCACATCAAACCCCACTTGTTTTGCGAACAGCTTGCTTAATGTAAAGATGTAGCGGGTCTTCCCTGCCCCACCACTTAATGCCCGGCTGTGTGACTTAAAACAAAGGGTCAATCCCTCGAACTCTTGCGGTTGGTGCAAGAAACGCCCATTCACAAGAGTTAGTGATTTTTGAAAAGCGTAGATCATTTAGTGAGCTACCGGTTGAGCGACAAGGAGCAACCTAAATCTCAGGAATAGTCAAATTTCCCCTCCCTCGGGGAGGGGGGGGGTATGACTTATCAAAGAATAGATTTTTTTCTCAACAACTCTAGAATACCACTTCTTGTCTTCCTGTCTTTGAGATCTGTCCAGAGGAAGGTTGCAACATCGATAACAAAAGGAGTGGTATTTTTCTATGACCACCTGTCTGTCTTTCTTCTTTTCTCGATATAAATTCTTCGTTATCTATTCATCTCATCCTTGTCTCCGGCATATTAGTTCGAAACACCACACAAAACACTAATAATAGTTGATATATATATATGTAACAGTTCCATTGGCCGAGTGGATTGAGTGATCGCTAATGGCGTGGGAGACCGAGGTTCAATCCCAGATTCAGTCATACCGAAGACTCAAAAATGGTCCTTGATGTCGCCTTGTTCAACACTCAGCATTATTAGGTACGGATCAATGGTAAATTGGAGCAATCCAGGGAAAGGAGTAGCACCCTCCCCTACATCTCAGTGTAGTAGGTATTGAAAAAGTAGTCTTCGGGTCACCCTTGACTAAGGTCGCCAAGTTTACTTTACTTTTACTTATATATATATATATACTGTCATCTGGAGCTTTAAAATACACTGACTGCACCTCTGCAGATGTTAAGACGAAACCCACCGACTAGGAAGCCTTCTGGTCACCCTCGACAACGGTTGCCAACTTTATTTTTACTTTATATCTATCTATCTATCTATCTATCTATCTATCTATCTCAGTCTCTCCAAATCTATCCATCTAGCTAGCTAGCTAGCCGTGAGTGGCGACCCTTAATGCTTAAGGGCGGGATCCTGATGTATAAACAGTCCGTGACCAGGCAGCCAAAGTGATCACATGTCTTGTAACACTCCACTCAGCCCGTTATCTATCAATATCAATCTCTGGATCCTTGTGGCATGGTAGCTAACGTTCCTTACTGTGATATATATATATATATATATATATATATATATTGAGTTAGAACTCCAGTCGATCTATCACATTCGCTTTCCGACAAATACAATTGGGAAATGTATTAACCGCTTTATCCTTCCCGTCGCGAGTTAAATTTTACCATTACTGTGCTTCTACGAAAATGGCTTCGGCATCAAAAAAAATCCACGAAGGTTGATAAGCCATTAAAAACAAAGAAACCGAGAAATCAAACCTATCTCATTCTATTAATATCTTTCTATTTCTCAATTTCAGTCTATTCATATCAGAGCTCTCGTTGGTCTAGTGGGTAGAGTGTTCGCCAATGATCCGGGAGATCTGGGTTCAATCCCGGGTTGAGTCATACCAAAGACTTTAAAAATGGTAAGTTATACCTCCTTGATTAACACTCAGCAATATAAAGTACGTATCGACGGTACAGTGGAACAGTCCAGGGAAAGGAGTAGTGCCCTTCCTTACACCTTGGTGTAGTAGCAATTGAAAAGGGGGCATTCTAGTCGCCCTCGACAACGATCGCCAACTTTACTTTTTACTTTCTATCTATCTATCTATCTATCCCAGTCTCTCCAAATCTATCTATCTATCTATCTATCTATCTATCTCAGTCTCTCCAAATCTATCTATCTAAGTCTCTTCAAATCTATCTATCTACGAGGATTGGTTTGGTTTGGGTTGGTTTCTTTGTTTAATGGTATATCAACCTTTATAGGTTATTTAATGCTAAAGCCATTCTCCTAGAAGAACAGTAGTGGTACTATAAGGGGGTTCATACCTTTCCCAAGGGTATTTGCCAGAAAGTGAACGTAATAGCGCGACTAGAGTACGAACTCGCGTATTACGATTCCGCAGTCCATCACTTTAACCATTACACCAAGAGGACACCCCCCCCCCTATCTATGAGGAGTCACCATGGTGTAATAGCTAAAGTACTGAACAGCGGCCTCACGTTAATTTTCAGGCTAATACACTTGGGAAAGGTATTAAACCCCTTTAAACCCTCTAACTGTGAATTAAATAATATTAATGCTGTTCTTCTACAAGGGTGGCTTTTCCAATATCCCACAAAGTTTAATATGCCATTAAACAAATGTAATATTTTGACCTTCGAACCCGGCCAAAAATGCCATTCCAAGGTGATGCACCGGAAGGAAGTGACATATTCTAATGGCAGTTATGAGAGGAAATCGCGTGGGCGGAAATTGGCTGATGAAATGGGACGAGCTAAAAAATTCCCATGTACACTCATAGACTGATGCACCGGAAGAGAGTGATCTGTGAACTGCATGACAGTTATTTCCGCTTGATAACGATTAAACATTCGATTTCAAAGATCGAGTGGGCGATCAAGTGAGCGTTGAACTATTATATAGCTCAGTCAAGACAGAAGCCAGTGGCAGTTGAGTTCCAGGGAGATCGGACGGAGTTATAGACGTGATGTGGTAAGGAAAGCCACACTAGGCCGAAGGGGCTTGAGGCCCTGATGAGTTGGGGTCTAGAGAAGATGCTGATAAGATGCAGTAAAGAAAGCCATCACCCAGCAGAAAGCTAGGCCTCTGGTCCTCCGGTTGAACATCAGGAGAACAAGAAAGACACAATGCTGATGGCCATAAGTTGGGGTCAAAATATTGCAGTTTCTGTTCGGTCTCCAGCTCCCTCTCACACGCAAACCTTGAGTAAACCTTTTCGAACTCTTGCAATAAAGTGAGAGGTAAACATTGTTAAAGAAGTCTTCCTGCGTCTTTATCATTGCTTGCGTCTGTTTAATTATTGTGTCGTTATGATGCTGCATGAACATGCTTATGACAATATAACACAAAGAAATCAAATCTATCTATTGATATATAGCCATTAATATCAATTCAGACTGTCTCAGTCTGTTCCTACCTATCTCAATATGTCAGTATATATATATATATTAACTAACCTACTATCTACCAGCATTCACGGTTACCAGGAAAAAAGAAAAAAAAAACCCGCCAGGAACAAGAGATAAAAATATCTCGAATCACCGCCTGGGGGAAAAAAGAAAAAATATCATAGGACAAAAAAAAAAAAGAAAGAAAAGGCCAACTTCGTCACACCAGTTGAAAAAAATTAAGAGATATGCAGTCAGTTGGTCAAAAGAAAAATACAACCTACCGTAAAATGCGTCAATGCTACAATTACAAGAGTGCTCAATACGAAGTAGAGCCAATTACAAAAATTAACTTAAATCGTGAATCCGAATTCTCCTACTAAAGTTTCACCTCGACGGATCATCAACTGATCGGTGCTAAACTCCCTGATGATCCGTTGAGGTGAAACTTTAGTATGAGAATTCCGACTTGCGATTGCTTAAACTGTGCGTTTTAAATGTAAAGACACGCTTACTATAAACCCAAATTGAATATATGACTCTGTCCAAATGTCAGCGAACACGGCAAAACGTTTTTGAATCTTTTCTAAAAGTTTAAAATTCTTAAATCCCCAACAGTAGTTTAGAAGAAAAAGTAAAAGCCTAAAACTCCCAATGCTACCACACACACAAAAAAAATTGTCATTTGTAAAAGCTATATAATTCCTAAAGCGTCCTCGGCTCCCAACGGTAGTATAGAAGAAAAACTAAGAAGCCAAGGAAAATGTCCCAGTACTGCAAAAAAAAAAAAAATTTCAGTACCAGTGAAAGCCTGACAAAAGTACCTTAATCCTAGACTTTAACTAAGTTAAAACTTAAAACTTAAATTAAAATTATCCCCCTCCCTCCCCCCTTTTTTTTACGTACGCATGGGAAGCAGCATGATGTACGTAAAGGTATTTGAATAAACCCATTGATGACCAAACTCAATACCTAAACAGGTCCTGGACGTGAGTTTGACGACTCAACGTTCAGGATCGTTAGTTCGATCGGGAAACTACTGCTGCTCCTCTATAAGTGTGGCTTCTATAGAAGAGAATAAAACAGCAATCGAAAGATAACCACGACCCACACTCAAACCACATACACAAACCGCATCGCTCTTCGCGCGGGTAAAAAAGGGGCGCGTCCTGTTGAGGTTGGAGCCCTGGCCTCAGTGTTCGAAAAATCAGCTACAGAGCTCAAACGACAAAAAACTACTAAAATGCAAACAAACACTACAAATAGCGACATTTAACGTAAGAACCTTAAATAGAATAGGACAACTACCAGAGCTAATCGCATCGGCCGTAGAACATAAGATAGACATAATATGCATACAAGAACACAGATACACGTACACCGAAGATATCAAATATCACGAAACTGGCAATGGATGGTAGCTCGCCACTGTATCGGCATGGAAAAACTCTGTCAACGCCGCAGTAGGAGGGGTAGGATTGCTTATAGGACCTAGAGCATTAAAAACGCTAAATAGCATTGAGAAAATACAACCTAGGATGATGGCAGCTACTTTTAACGGCAACCCCAAAGCAACAATCATCTCCTGCTACAGCCATCCAATGTTAGTGAAGAAACTGAACTAGTCACCTTCTACGATGAGTTATCCTCATTAGTGCGTAGCATCCCGAAGCACAACATGTTAGTCATTGGTGGAGACATGAATGCACAAATCGGTAAAAACAGAAACAACAAATACAGCCTCCACAACACGTCAAATAGGAATGGGCAACATCTAACAGATTTCATGATAGAAAATAGATTAACATGCCTCAATAAAAACTACCAAATAAGGGAGGGCAAACTATGGACATACACGTACGCGAACAATAGTAAAGCACAGATAGACTACGTCCTTATAAACAAGAAATGGAAAAATAGTACAATGAATTGCGAGGCATACTCCTCTTTCGAGAGTGTGTCCTCCAATCACCGAATAGTCACGGCGAAAATACGGCTAAGCCTACGAAAAAACGCCAAATGAACAGCGACCACCAAACACTATGACTGGACCCTTTTGAAGAACAGAAATATAAGAGATAAATACGTATAAGAATTAAGAAACAGATTCGAAACACTACAAAAGAAGACGGAAAAAAGTACACCAAATGACGAATATGAAAATTTCGTCAATGCGCGCCTCGAGGCAGCAGCGAAATGTATTCCAACAAAACTCAAAACTAAATAAAGAGTCCCATGGGAAACTTTAGCGGTGAGAGAAAAACGTGCACTAGTGAAAATAGCCTCCAAAAACTATCGAAAAAAACCAACAAACACAAATGCCTTAAAACTAAAAACGGTACAATATCAATTAGCAGGCGTATATATAAAGGAACAGACAGAATACATTCAAAATCAGATAGATAAGATTAGAGACTCGGTGGAAGATAGACAATCTAGGATAGCCTGGCAAACAATAAACGAAGTGAGTAGAAGAAAGAACACAGCCAAAGCAAAAATGAAAGCTGCAAACCAACAAGAAAGAGTAAAACTGTGGAAACAGCACTTCGAAAACCTACTACGAAACCCACCGAAAATAACACATGAACCAATCACCCGAATAATTAGTAAACAATTAGACATTAAACTAGGACCGTTCACACAAGAAGAACTCGACTCTGTTCTCAGAAAAATTGAAAATAGGAAAGCTGCAGGGCTGGACGAGATTCCCCCAGAAGTATGGAAGACCAGACAATTCGACGACATACTGCCCCGACACTGCAACGCAGTATATAATCAAAATCCGATAGATAGATAGATGGATGAAGGGATGCATCCTCCCCTTCCCTAAAAAGGGGGACCTCGGATTAGCCAAAAACTACAGAGGCATAACACTTACATCCATAGCAGCCAAAATCTACAATGCCCTACTACGAAACCGAATAGAACCCAAAATCGACAACATACTTAGGAAAAACCAAAATGGCTTCCGAAGAAATAGATCCACGACCTCACAAATATTACCCATCCGTAGAATCCTTGAAGGTGTACAGGCAAAAAACCTACAAGCGACATTTATATTTGTCGACTTTACCAAGGCCTTCGATTCCATTCACAGAGGAAAGATGGAACAAATCCTACTAGCGTACGGCATACCTAAAGAAACCGTTGCAGCAATAACGATTCTCTATAGAAACACCAAAGTAAAAGTACGATCACCAAATGGAGACACAGAATACTTCGACATTGTAGCAGGAGTACTACAAGGGGACACGCTGGCTCCGTACCTCTTTATCATTTGTCTAGACTACGTACTTAGAACATCGATTGACAAAATCAGAGAGAATAGCTTCGAACTGACAAAGAAAAGAAGCAGAAGGTACCCCGCAAAAACAATTACCGACGCCGACTACGCCGATGACATAGCGATACTGGCAAATACACCCAACCAAGCCGAAACACTACTGCATAGTTTGGAACGAGCAGCTGCAGGCATAGGCCTCTATGTTAATGCACACAAAACGGAATATATGTGCTATAATCAAACGGGGGACATCTCCACTCTAGACGGAACCCCTCTTAAACTAGTAGACAAATTCACTTACCTAGGAAGCAGCGTCGCATCAACCGAAAAGGACATCGACACGAGGTTAACGAAAGCATGGACAGCTATCAATAGGCTATCGATTATATGGAAATCAGACCTAACCGATAAAATGAAACGCAGTTTCTTCCAGGCAGCGGTCGCATCGATACTGCTATATGGATGCACTACATGGACGCTAACAAAACGGCTGGAGAAGAAGCTAGACGGCAATTACAAAAGAATGCTGCGAGCAATCTTAAACAAGTCCTGGCGGCAACACCCCCAAGACACCAACTGTACGGCCACCTGCCTCCTATCACGAAAACTATTCAAGTTAGACGAACCAGGCATGCAGGACACTGCTGGAGAAGCAGGGACGAAATCATAAGTGATGTACTCTTATGGACCCCCACACATGGCCGTGCAAAAGCAGGACGACCAGCACGAACATACATTCAGCAGCTATGTGAGGATACGGGATGTTGTCCAGAAGACCTAACTAGGGCGATGAACGATAGGGAAGAGTGGCGAGAGAGGGTAAGGAATATCCGTGCTACCAGCACGACATGATGATGATGATGATATATATATATATATGGAAACTCAACTGATTTCTATACAAAAATAGTGTTGATTTTTGTTAAAAAATAGACTTGGGAAGCTGTAATTTTGTATCTATATTTTTACATTCATCGACCAATCGGCGCATTTCTATCTATTCCTTTTTTTTATTGAATTTCCACATATTTCGTAAACGACAATATTTGACTTGCTACAAAAAAAAAAAAATTGAACGATCAAAACTCAAAATAATTTAAGAAATCTTTTCCCTCCAAAAATATGTAAATACAATTTCTCAACCAATTAGAATCATTGACAAATCATCAACGTTGTTGTTGTTGTTTTTTTTTTACCTGATTTCGTATCATGACATCATCATCATCATCATCACATCACGTCACGCAATCAGCACGGTTATCCCTGACCCTCTCTCGCCACCGCTCTCTATCGTCCATTGTTTCCAGCAGGTTTTCAGGGCTACATCTCGTATTGGCACTGTGCTGCTGTATGTAGGTTCTAGCTGATCGCCTTGCATTTGCTCATCCATGTGAAGGGGGCCACAGGAGCTCATCACTTATGAGCACGTCCCTACTTCTCCAGAAGTGTACCGCATGTCCCGCATGTCTGATTTAAAGAGACTGAGATAGAGAGATAGATAGATAGATAATTTTCGTGATGGGTGGTTTGAAGCCGTACGGCTGCTGCTTTGTGGGGTGCCGCGTCCAGGACTTGTTCAATATGGATTGCAGCATTCTTGTGTAGTTTGCTGTCAAGCTTTTTTTTCCATTCGTTTAGTTAGCGTTCATGTAGTACATCCATATAGCAGTATCGACACGACCGCCGCTTGGAAGAAACTGCGTTTTATTTTATCGCTCAGGTCTGACTACCATTTGACCGATAGTCTATCGTTAGCTGTCCATGCCTTTGCTAGTCGCGTGTCGATGTCTGTCTCAATGACTAAATTGTATAAATAAGCGAAGACTGAATTTTTTCTTCGGAAAGTGTGATTTATACCATGCTTGCTCAACATTTCGTTTAATTTTTTGAGTGAAAATATACATTCATTCTTTTTCAAGAATGTATTTAATCTAATTTTTCTTAAATTGAATGTTTGTTTGTAAACATTTATTTTTATGTTGAAAATATTCCTCTGTCCTAAGGTGATAAAAATTTTAGCAGCAGGTGCATATCTGCAGCAGCCACCTGTACGTTAAGGCAGAAATACATTTTCTCTATTAGATAGGACCAAGCTGCTTCAAAGATTTTTACGCACACAAATTATATCCCTTTATTTTAAGCTGACAATTACTGCTATACTTCATTGCACGAATCTTAACTATATATATTAAGAATATCTACGCTCTAATTAATTTTATCTTTGCTTACAAGAAAAGATTTCAGCAAAATAAAATTTCAAAATTTGTTGATCAGATATTTATTAATTCATTTACTTCATATATATATATAGATAGATAGATTCATATCTATCTATCCTCCGTTAGATGGTTGTCTCGCAGCGTAATAGGTAAAGTGTTGGTCTGTGGCCCCAAAGTAAGCTAGTTTTGACTACAGTAGTGCTATTAAGTCCACTTTCGGACTAATACCTTGTGAAAAGGTATAAGATTTTCTTATCCAACCCACTTTGGTTTGAGTAGTATCCCTGCTGATTTTTCAAAATGGATGACTTTGGCATTAAATAACTCAAAAAGGTTGATATGGCATTAAAGAAAGAAATCATTAAATCAAATCCTACTCTATCTATCTCAGTCTATTCGTATCTATCAATCCATCTATCTAGTTTATACATACATACATAGATACATATCTATCAATCCATCTATCTATCTAGTTTATACATACATACATACATACATACATACATACATACATACATATCTATCAATCTATCTATCTATCAGTCTATCTCTTCTATTTTCACGTGTCTATTTTCGTGTTCATCAAAATTTATGATTAAGACAAATTATTCATTTGCGCTGCGGGCAATTAAAAATCTTTATCGATTTTTAATTTCAACTCACGAATCTTTTACTGCCGTTCCGTTCTATATAATTTTCTCTTTTGCTTCTTTCTAGCAGAAGTATATACATAATCATTTGGCTTCCAATACTCTTTGTTCTACAAATAATTTGCATATAATTATATAGTTTCAAGTATTCCTATCTAGCACCAATAATTTGAAAGCAACAATATGTTTTCTAGAAACTAATAATAATCCTTTGCAAACAATTACATTGCCCAGTTCTAGAATACACCGACTGCACCTCTGCAGAGGGGTAAGACCTCCCCCATTCCAAGGAGTGTCCTGATATATATGACTCTAAACAATCCGATGGTGAGGTTCCAGTGATGCTGGAGCTTTGGGGAATGCGGAGCACCCCTTCATTGCCATTGCTCCCAGGTCCACTCTGACCCGGAATGATAGCACCTGATAGGGCCTTGTCTATGGGTTAAATAGAACTAATGGCATACTTATGCTAAACTGAATAGTTTCAATTAGAACTGTTTGACTAAAATGAATAGCTTTAAATAGAAATGGTTTTGAAAATTAAACTGTACTTACATTTACCGAGTCATTGGCTCAGTGGGTTGAGTGTTCGCCAATGATCCGGGAGACTTGGGTTCAATCCCAGGTCACGTAATACCAAAGACTTTAAAAATGGTACTTGATACCTCCTTGCTTAACACTCAGGAAATATAAGGTACGTATCGAGGGTAAAGTGGAGCAATCCAGGGAAAGGTGTAGCACCCTCCCATACACCTCGGTGTAGTAGCTATTGAAAAGGAGCCTTCTGGTGGCCCTCGACTAGAGTCGCCAACTATACTTACTTTATATTTAAACTGCATGCTTATGCTAAACTGAATTGTTTGAAATGGAACTGTTTTTGACATTGAAACTGTACTTACACTAAACTGAATTGTTCAATGTAGAACTGTTTTGACATTTAACTGTGTTTAAAGAAAATCTGTACTTATACTAAACTGAATTAGAACTGTTAGACTAAATTGAATTTTGAATTTTGGAGGTGCCTGTCGTATAATGGTTATCGTCGTTGGAAATGAACACAGCGATACGAGTTCAAATCCTGGTCGAGACTGATTGCATTTCCCATAGCACTAATTCCCTTGGGAAAGGTATGAATTATTCTCCCTCCAGCTATGGGTAAATAGTAGGACAGACTATGTTCTTCAGCCTTGGTGAGGCAACTAGTCTAGGAGAAGGAAAACTCTGTTAAACTCCGCTTAAAAACTGACCTTGTGTCATATCCTGCCCGAGCGAAGGGGTTGGGTAAATACGGTTAGACTAAATTGAATAGCTTGAAATAGAAATGTTTTGACAATTAAACTGAATACTCATGCTAAACTGAATTGTTTGAAATAGAACTAACTGTTTGCATAAAAATGGATTTGGCGTTAAATAACCTACAAAGTTTGATATGCCATAAAATCCAACCAGCCAAACAATAACAACTCCAAGTGATATTTTCTCAATACAAATAACTTATACACAATTATATGGTTTCAAGTATTCTTATCTAATCTAAATAGTTTTTAAATAGGTCTGTTTGAGCCATATATAGAACCCTAACCCTATTTACCCAACCCCTCCACTCGGGCAGGATATGACACAAGGTAATTTTTTTAGCGGAGTTTAACAGGTTTGAATTCAGAGTTTTCCTTCTCCTAGACTAGTGGCCTCACAAAGGCTGAAGAATCAGTCTGTCCTACTATTTACCCATAGCTGGAGGGAGAATAATTGGATTCTTACCTTTCCCAAGGGTATTAGTGCTAACAGATACTACCACTCATGGTTTGAAGGGACCTGAGGGTAATGGCACTCTTCCAGATTTTCAGAACAGGAGTCTCACCGTCAGATATAGTTTAGAGTAACAACCTGTTATCTGATATCAAATATTCAGATCTAATACAAATAATTCACACTCAGTTGTATGGTTTTAAGTATTCCTATCTAATATAAATAATTTGCACACAGTTGTATGGTTTTAAGTATTCCTATCTAATATAAATAATTTGCATTCACTTGTATGGTTCGAAGTATTCCTATCTAATACTAATCTATAAGCAATTATATAGTCTCAAGTAACTATTTCTCTGTAATGATAATCATTTATTTACATGTAGTCGTATGGTTTCAATAGCAAATTCTAATCCTTAGTCAACCATCATAGTTTCAAAGAATTTTTAATACAAATAATTTACAGTTATACGAACTCAAGTATTCTTATCTAATAATTTTCAAACAGATATTTGACCTATAGACGGTACCCTCAAATGTACTACTACTCCAGTTCAGAGTGTAGCCGGGAGTAATGATTATGAAGGGATATTCTAGTCTCCCGAGATCTCCTGAACTTGAGCCTCGCCATCAGATGCAGTTTTATTGTCATATGAGGACACTCCCCGCCTTTTTTTTTTTATTTGGGATGGGTGTTTTACTCTACTGGCGATAACGTTATCGAATTCTAAGCTTTGAAGATAGGACGCGTTGAAAATGTTTTATTTTAAGCGTCCATTATTTTAAACGAGCGGGTGTTCAATATCTGAAGTTAATCGCTTCTAGCAAAGATTTATAGACTGATAGTCTCTCGGTCGAAATTTGTCGGTTGAATGTCAGCCAAAGAACAACTCACAAGAAAAATCAGCTATTGTCACGTTAATTAATCTCTTTTATTTCGACTAACTTCAGTTCTATATAGCCGAGTCGACTGCATCTCTACAGAGGGGTAAGAACCCCAACGAGTGTTCTGGATATGACACTAAACAATCCGATGGCGAGGATCTAGTCCTGGAGCTTTGGGGAATGTGAATTACTCCTTCATTGCCATTGCTCCCAGGTACACTCTGACCCGGAGTGGTAGCACCTGATAGGCTCCTATATATGAGTCAAATAAAACTGTTTGACATTTAAATTGAGTGAAATTAAATTGAATCGTTAGAAATAGGACTGTCTGACCATTTAACTGTGTAAACAAATTACTGTCTGAATTATTAGTAATACATAGCAATACTTGCAACCTTTTAATTGTGTGCAAGCGAATGGGTAATGTTGAACATAATTATTGGTGTTAAATAACAATACTTGAAATTCTGTGTGCTTAAATTGAATTATTGGGATTACATAGCAATACTTGAAACCATTTGACTATGTTCTGGCTCATTTAAAAACGAAATTGCCTACAAAGTATTCATTTACAATATATATATATATATATATATATATATATATATATATATAAACACACACACACACACACACACACATACATATATATATATGTAGAAAAACTGATAACAACGATCCAAGTGGAAGGAATGATTTATTAACGGGTCGACACTATAGCGTTTCGGTTCTACTGAACGGTCATCAGGACCATGAGGGGTGATATTAATAATTTCAAGTTAACGATGGATGATTAGAAATGTGAAATACGAAAACCTACTGGAAAATATGTATAGTAAGAAAAAGTTGGCCGTTTAACTGGCAAATCAACGTTTGATTACACATACTATACATATCTACTTTTGAAAGGAAAAAAAAATTATCTTATCTACTGTATTAACAAGACTACAAATTATATAGTATCTTGATTGTTTACAAAAAAAACACCATGCAAGGTACGTTTGTCAATCTGTGCTATACAATGGAGAATCACGCAATAGCAACTATGATGATTTACTTTGGGTCCACGGACCACGGGTTGGGAAATGAAGTTGACAGAGGGCAGGGGGGCACGAGTAGCAAAAATAGGCTAGAGTCGCCACTGATATATATATATAGTATTCTTTATATATATATATATAATTGTGTGTAAACAAATGACTGATGTTGAAAGTTGCATACCAATGCTTGAAACCATTTAAGTGTCTACAAAACAACGAAAAAGAGCAAATAGAATTATTCGTGTTAGATAGATATACTTGAACCCATTTAACTGTGTGCAAAAAAAAAAATTAAAAATAAAAATTAAATAAAGAACTCAGGTTCGTTTAAAAATGTTGACAAGATATGTTTATAAATCACCTATATTTAATACATACGCATGAACACGATTCGGTATAAAATGTTCTACCGTTGAAATGGTCTCGTCACCATTTGATATAAAGTGGAAGTTACCACAGAATAGCAGACCGTGTTGGTCAGGCCCGCATGGGTGGGAGTGGGTATGTGGGTCAGTCTCTCTCTCTGGTTTGTTGGTCAAGTCGACCTAACGAAGGTGCTGAGGAAGCTAAGCATTCGCGTCACCTGGCCGAGATTGACATACTCCACAGAGGAGCTAAGTTTATCGCCTGGCGACTGAAGCGCCTCTTTTTTTTGGGGGGGGAATGCCGACAGGGCTCGAGGCATATTTGGGGATGCTTGACTACGACCCTGCTTCCGAACCCATCTTAAAAAGGCCTTGTGCTGCCCTGGCGCGTTTGGTGGGGTACTCGACAAATACTGAGTTAGCTTGGCACAGCTTTGCCGACCACGTTGTTCTGGCCGGCAAAACACGGTTCAGTTCGTGTGTGTCTCTGGTTTGTTGGTCAAGACCAGGAAAGCACAGCATTCTCGTTACGCAGCCGAGACTCTCATACTCATCGAAGCCAAGGAAGCCGTCCGCCGGACTCTCATCTGCTTCGGCAGGGCTAGGTTTATCGTCTGGCGCCTGAGGCGCCCCATTTTTAGGGAAATACCGACGGGACCCAAGGCATTTTTAGAGCCACCGGGTATATCCGGGTTATGGCCTTGCGCTCGGTTCCCTACCTTAAAAAGGTCTTGTGCCACAATTTATCTTGGTGGGATTCTAAACAAATACCGAGTCAGCTTAACACAGCTTTTCTGTTGAGCAATAAAGTGTCTATTTATTGTGATGTACTACGGCGTATTGTTGTTCTTTCCTGTACCGTAAATATTTCGTTACAACAGCGGCGACAGGACACAAAGAACTTATGAAATAGTTTAATCATTTTTTTTTTGTTTGTTACCGACATTTCCCCAAAATGAAGAATTGAAACTACTACTTCAGCAACAAGAGTCGCAACTACCATAGCTCCAGCAATAATCACAGTTGTCGGAATTGTTACTTGAGGAAAAACGGAGAAGTAACATTGGAGATTTTCCGTTTACACCGGAATTCATCGCTGAGTCGATATCGGAATTCAAGTATGACGAGCAGCATAGCCTTACCTTTTGGGGCATGTTTCCGACGTTTTCAGGACATCTTTGAGAAAGAATGTGAAGTGGTCAGATGAAAAGAATGTCAGGCTCCGACTGAGGAAGGTAAAAACAGTTGAAAATCAAAAATACTGTAATTACATTCTGCCTTGTCGACCATCGGAAATATTGTTCGAAGGTACGGTGAAATTGTTAACGCTATTCTTGGAAAAAAGTGTTTCTCTTTCACACAAGGTATCAAGTTCTTAACCTTGCTAAAAACGCGAAAGATGACTTTTCCGCGTATGCTGGAACAGTAAAATCAAGAATGTGAAAGGTGTAAATTGAAAACGTTAATTGAAGACCAGTTTAAATGCTTAATCTTTGTGTTAGGTCTGAAGTCACGTAAGGAGAGAGAAATACGATCAAAAACGTTGGCCAAACTAGAACAGGACTCCGATATATTTGTCTGAAGAATGCAAGAGGTTTATAAATCGAAAACATGATTCTACCCAAATAGAAAAACCCGAAGTACAAATGAAAATTTAAACAGTACAGAAAATGCCCGCAAACGAACTCTCCAAATTCTTGTTACAGATACGGTGGCCTGCATTTCCGTATGAACTTCCCATTTAAGATTAAATGTTTTTTATTGTGAAAGGTATGGACACACAAAATAATTCTGTGAGTGGAGTCATAATAGGAGAAATAATTAGCGTATCACAGTGATTTAGTTGTTGAAAGTAGTATTAATACTCAGAGGAAGAAAAATGTCAAAACAGGAAATTCATACAAGTATATATGAACAGAAAACCAGTAGAATTACAACTTGATACGAGGTCGGACTTAACGATAATTCAAAAAGAAACTTAGAAAAAAATAGGTGCACGAACTATAGCGAGGATCGTGGTGCTTCTGGTTCAAAACTTAAGATATAAGGCGCAATTAATTGTGATGTCTCCTTTCAGGACAAAAATGGTAAAGTAAAAGCTTACATCGTTCAAGAACTGTCTTAGAATTTATTGGGGTAGGGGGCATTGGTTATATATATATTTTTTTAATCGATGAATCCCATTTATCAGTTTCCCAGTCGGCTGGGGCTGTAGAATACACTGACTGCACCTCTGCAGAGGGGTAAGACCCCCGCCCACCGCCAACGAGTGTCCTGGATATGACACTAAACAATCTGATAGTGAGGCTCGAGCAATGCTGGAGCTTTGAGGACTGCGGAGTACCCCTTTATTGCCATCGCTCCCAGGTCCACTCTGGCCCGACGTGGTAGCACCTGATAGGGCCCTATCTATGTGTTAAATAGAACTAACAGCGTACTTGTGCTAAACTGAATTGTTTGATTAAGCTGAATAGCTTGAAATAGAAGTGTTTTTGACAATTTAACCGTACTTACATTTAAACTGCGTGTTTATGCTAAACTGAATAATTCGAAATAGAACTGTTTTTTGACATTTAAACTGAATTGTTTAACATAGAACTGTTTTGACATGTAACTGTGTGTAAACAAAATCTGTACTTATACTAAACTGAATTAGCTGAACTAGAACTGCTTGACTAAACTGAATAGGTTGAAATAGAAATGTTTTTTTTTTACAATTAAACTGTACTTACATTTAAATTGCGTGTTTATGCTAAACTGAACTGTTTGAAATTGAACTGTTTTTGACATTGAAACTGTACTTACACACAACTGAATTGTTATATATAACTGCTTGAATAGTTTGAAATAGAAATGTTTTTTGCAATTAAACTTAGTACTCATGCTAAACTGAATTGTTTTAAATAGAACTGATTATTTGCATAAAAATGGATTTGACGTTAAATAACCTACAAAGGTTGATATGCCATAAAACCCAACAAATCAAATCAAATCAACCATTTATCAGTCAATAAAATTTGCAGATAAGAATATTGGGATTTTAAAAAAATATTTGGATTTAAAAAAAATGAAACAGAAGTACCAAGATTTATTGGAGAACTCGGATGATGCACTAAAGGGAAGGCGTCTTTACATGAAAGAGACAAGGCAAATAAATTGAAATGTATGTCGTGTAAGAGAAGAAATAATGACAGGGCTTCAGGAAAATATACATATTGCTTTTTTTTTAATTATTGGATCTAAACTAATGACAAATGTTCTGCTAAGTGAATTTGGTTGGTCGGTTGGTTGGTTTGGTTTTATGGCATATCAACCTTTTGTAGGTTATTTAACGTTAAATCTACTTTTATGCAAATAATCAGTTCTATTTCAAACAGTTCTAATTCAGTTTAGTGTAAATACATATTTTCTTAACACACAGTTAAATGTCAAAACAGTTCTATATTAAACAATTCAGTTTAGTGTAAGTACAGTTTCAATGTCAAAAACAGTTCTATTTCAAACAATTCAGTTTAGAATAAGCACTCAGTTTAAATGTAAGTACAGTTGGTGAAAAATATTTCCATTTCAAGCAATTCAGCTTAGTCAAATAGTTTTAATTGAAACAGTTTAGTTTAGCATAAGTATGCAGTTTAGTTCTACAACCCATAGATAGGGCCTGATCAGGTGCTACCTTTCCAGGCCAGAGTGGACCTAGGAACAATGGCATTCCTCAACGCTCCAGCATCACTGGAACCTCACCATTAGATTGTTTAGTATCATATCCAGGATACTCATTAGATGTGGTCTTACCCCTCTTCAGAGATGCAGTCGGTGTATTCTACAGCCCCAGCCGACTGGGCAAAGGTGAATTTGTATCGGACCACAAAAATCTGATTGTTCAATATATCTCTATAGAATTTTTGTAGTAAGGAACATGAAAGAAAGTGTCTTTGACAGAGGATCTTAAATTAAAGAAGCATTCAGTGATTTCGATCAGATGAAAACGAAAAGGATTTTGAATTGAAGATGTTTTCAAGAAACAGAATGCTAGGGAAAAAAAGCACGAATGACAATATAGAAAGAAAAGCAACAAAAACAGTTGATCAACCTAAGCAACTATCACGTGCTGAACGCTTCAAAATTCGAGAAACGCTTCTCCAAGGAGGCAAAGATATCAGGAGTACAAGAAATAGAAATGTTATGAGAGTCGTTCGAGAAATACCAGGTATTCAAATGATCAAAATGAAAAGAATCAAATCTAGATATTATAGCAGGAATTTTAGTTAATGTAATGGTGATATGTTGCCAGCAGAGCAAAGGATAAAGGGAAATAGTACACCTGCGTTTTAAAAAGATAAGTCAGCGTTATTTAGGGTTTGTCGGAAAGGAAAACAAAAATAGGAACTTGGGAATGTCAAAATGGTGTAGTAATTTACGAAGATTTTTGCTTTGATGAGACACAATGCCGAATGAATGGGGCACCCAATAAAAATCGAACTCACTCGTGAAGATTTTCTAGTCTAGCTTGCTAACCACTACACCACCCTAGGTGCCCATGGCAAGGTGGTATTGTAATTTACTAAGCGGTTTGCTCAGATGTGGCACAAGGCCGTATGAATGGAGCACCCAATAAGAATCGAACTCACTCGTGAAGACTCGCTAGTCTAGCTTGCTAACCACTACACCACCCGAGGTGCCCATGGCAAGGTGGTGTATTCAATTCAGGGAAGAGAAGTTCCACATAAAAGGCATCTCAACCAAATACGACGGAGAAAGTTTGACTCAAAACTATCGTTAAAGTGGCTATGTGAAATGTTCCTATAACAACTGCCAGTTGCTTGACTTTCAGGGAGAAATGTTGAGTTGGACTCGTCCACCCTTGATATAAAGTGAAAGTTAGGACATACGTGGACCGCTGGCTCTAGCTCGAGCAAGTCTTGCAGTTCAGGTCACACGCCGGCCGTGTTTCTCGTTATTTGTGTGGCTTGATCTGGTTCGCACAAGACATGGATGCCGGGAAGCCGGCATTCATGTCTAGTTTGCTAAGACCAGCATTCCTCGTGTCTCGGGGGACTGTCCCCCTTAGCTCTAGCCTTTTTCAAAGGAGCTAGTTTTATCGCCTGGTGCCTGAGGCAATACTGACGGGGCCTGGGGCATTTTTGAAGCCACACAGCGGGTCTAGGCGCAAGACCTTGTGCCCAGACCTACATTGAAAGCCTTGTGCTAGACTCGCACGTTTGGTGAGCCAACTTGGCATGGCTCGGAATTAAGCAATAAGGTGTGTCTTGTGATTTATTACGTCTTGTTGTTCCTTCGTGTAACGCGTTCTTCGCGGTACAACACCTACAATGGTTACTATGCCAGAAAATCTAACCAAACCAGTTCTTTAGGCGGGGGATAGAATACACTATCTGTATCCCCTACAGAGGGTTAAGACTATCTTAGTACACAAAATGGGTCGTCCGAATTTGATTGAATCTGAAAAGGTCATATAAATCGGTGAACATAGGTGAAAGACAATGTTTAAAATATACTGATAAGCCCTCGAATGATTTATGATGGCTTTTTGATGTTTTAGCTCATCGCTAATTTTTACGGATTATATCTCTGTTTTTATTGTACAAAAATATTCATTTGTCTGTCTGTCTGTTTCTTTCTGCGTACTAATAACTTCCATTCTTCTGATACTATTTACCAACCCCTCCGCTCGGGCAGGATATGACACAAGGTCAATTTTTTAAGCGAAGTTTAACAGGTTTGAATTCAGAGTTTTCCTTCTCCTAGACTAGTTGCCTCACCAAGGCTGAAGAACCTAGTCTGTCCTACTATTTACCCATAGCTGGAGGGAGAATAATTGGATTCATACCTTCCCCAAGGGTATTAGTGCTATGTGAAATGCAATCAGTCTCGTCCAGGATTTGAACTCGTGTCGCCGTGTCCATTTCCTACGACGATAACGACTACACCACGGGCACCTTCATTCTTCTGATAGACCGTATTGAATGTAAAAAAACATACTTAATTGAAATATACTTCTAAGCCTAATCTAAGGGGACAAAGACTGACTCACAATCTCTTTAAATCAAAATTATATTATGCCTTCAATAAGATTCCAGACTTTTTTTGTACAGGCATTTTTATGATTTCAGCTTAAAATGAACAGCTACAGCAGCAATTGGAATACACCCTACTAAAGCCTGATTGTTACATCTGGTTGAATTTCAAAAATGCAACCTGGACGTGAGGACACTTTAGAAGAATGATATGCAATAAAATTCTGTTTTAAACTTGGAAAAAATGCCACAGAAACCTATGGAATACTTCAGACTGCTTTTGGAGCATCTTGCATGAATCGAGCATGAGTTTTGAGTGGCATAAGAGATTCAATGAAGGCACGGAGTCTGTGAGGGATGATGAGAGGTGTGGGAGGAGTAAGGAAGTAAATACACCAGAGTTGATTGGTCAAAGGGTTAGGGTTAGGATTAGGTTTTAAGGGAGTTCAGGAAGAGATTCCGTCGGAAGAGGCCAGCACTCTTTTAATCGGCTCAATGGCATTTCCACCAGGAAATTGCACCAGTACACAACTCCATCCTTGTCACAGACTATTTGACCAACATGGGCATCAGGACAGGTCGTTAGCTTCCCTGTAGTCCAGACCTTGCTCCCTGTGACTTTTGGTTATTCCCTAAGCTCAGAAGCCGTCGTTATGAGACAATTGAGGAGATGAAAGAGGCTGTGACGAAGGTCATTGACACGCTCACACAAGAGGACTTCCATGAGGCCTTTCAGAAGTTGTTGGAACGGTACAACAAGTGTATTGCAGCCGAAGGAGATTACTTCGAAGGGGACTAGAGTTTCATGTGTGTACTATCAATAAAAGTGCCCATACGAAAAAAGTCTGTAAACTTATTTAATGATTCTCGTGTATATATATATATATATATATATATATATATTCATGGCTATATTGTACCATTTTTTATGTAATTATATATATATAGTCATCCACAGACAGACTGTTTCGTTCTATCAGAACTTTTCAGTGTGGCTAGACACGAAGGACGCTCGAAGCCGGGATCGAAACCCGTCCAACTTTACGTTAGACTGTGTTTCAGACCACTCGTCCACCAAGCGGACCACGTTGGCTAAGGGAATTTTAAGGTATTTTTATTTTTAGAAACAGCAGCAGCCTTTGTTTACATTTTTTATACCCTATCGGTTACCAGAGTGCTCAATTCTTTCGATTAAATTCATATATGTATATATGAATTTAATAACAGGATTGCTTATCTGCGATCATTTCATGCTTGTCATTACACTGCAATCTTCCGGAAAAAAAAAGAAGTTTTTTCTGCCTAAGGATTGACGTGCATGAAACCAATAGTCACAGATAAGCTTCCATGTTTTTTAGTATATATAAAACTAATAAATATTTATTATATCATAGCTCTATCACAAATATTGAGCACTCTCCAAATAATACTGCTTTTGGTCAACCACTAACCCACAAGTGAGAGAGTGATAACCATAAACTACGTCAATCGATAAAATCAGAGAGAACGGCTTCAAGCTGACAAAGAAAAGTAGCAGAAGATATCCTGCAAAAACAATTACCGACGTCGACTAAGCCGATGACATAACTTTACAAGCAAATACACCTAACCAAGCTGAAACACTACTGCATAGTTTGGAACGAGCCGCCGCAGGCATTGGCCTCCATGTCAATGCACACAAAACTGAATATATGTGTTTTAATCAAGCAGGCGACATTTTCACACTAGACGGAACCTTTCTGAAACTGGTTGACAATTCACCTACCTAGGAAGCAGTGTCTCCTCAACTGAAAAAGACATCGACACACGGCTAACGAAGGCATGGACAGCTATCAATCAGCTATCGGTCATATGGAAATCAGACCTGACCGATAAAATGAAACGCAGTTTCTTCCAAGCAGCGGTCGTGTCGATACTACTGTATGGATGCACCACCTGGACGCTAGCAAAACGGCTCGAAAAGAAGCTAGATGGCAACTACACAAGGATGTTGAGAGCAATATTAAACAAGTCCTGGCGGCAACACTCCACAAAGCACCAACTATACGGCCACCTACCTCCCATCACGAAAATTATCCAAGCTAGACGAACCAGGCACGCAGGACACTGCTGGAGGAGCAGAGACGAGCTCATAAGTGATGCACTCCAATGGACCCCCACTTATGGCCGAGCAAAAGCAGGACGACCGGCTCGGAAATACATACAGCAGCTATGTGAAGAATCAGGATGTAGTCCAGAAGACCTGCCGGAGGCGATGAACGATTGGGAAAAGTGGCGAGAGAGGGTCAGGGATATCCGTGCGGGCTGCACGACATGATGATGATGATATATATATATATATATTACAAAGTAAAGTTGGCGACTATTGTTGAGGGTAACCCGAAGGCTTCCTTTTCATTAGCTACTACATCGAAGTCTAGGGGAGGGTGCTATCCCTTTCACCGGATTGCTCCACTTTACTCTTGATCCGTATCTTATAATGCTGGGTGTTTAACTAGGCAACATCTAGTACCATTTTTTGAGACTTTTGTATGACTCGACCAGGAATTGAAGTCCGATCTCCCAGGCCATTGGCGAACACTCCACTGACTATGCAAATAACCGACCCATTGTCATAATGGTCAGAATGTTCGCGAATGGCCCAGGAGACCAGGGTTTAATCCCAGGAATTGCAAAAGAGAAAAGTCTGCCACATGGCAGATTAATCTACCTCAAAAAGTAAAAGAAAAACACAGAAAAAAAGAATGAAAAACTAAAACAGGAAAAAAAAACCTACGCATACACATTTCAAATCAAAACCAGACACAATCATCACACACAAACAATCCCATGCAAAAGAAAACTTAATCTCCTTAAATACCATTAGACACACATAAATTAGCCCAAATAGCCTATAAATGGCCAACACTCAGTAAAATAATTAAATAAAAATAAAATTAATCCCTTTTAATAGTATTACACACAAAAAATTGCCAAACTACTTCACATATCCATAAATATAGAAAGAGTTTAACTACAGAAAATATAAAAGAAAAAAATCACAAGAACTGTTTTAGGGGTGAAAAAAACAAAGAAACCTCCTCTTTACCAACAGAAATCACCCAAGAAACAATAACAAACCAAGAAAACATTTTTCGGTTAAACAAACAGAAACCCTTTTTTTTTTTTTTGATAATACAGACAAAAAACATTTTTGGTAATAGAAACAAAAACATTTTTAGTCAATACAGACAAAAAACATTTTTTGGCTATAGAAATAAAAAACATTTTTTTCTTTCTTTCAGACGATACAGACAAAAACATTTGTTGGCAATAGAACCAACAACCTTTTTTTAGGATATACCAGCAGAAAACCTTTTCGAGTAATATAAATAAAACCTATATTCTTAGGCACTAGAAACAGTCACCATTTTTTTAGACCATTAAAAAAAACTTTTTAGGTTGGTTGGTTGGTTGGTTGGTTTTATGGCATATCAACCTTTGTAGGTTATTTAACGCCAAATCCATTTTTATGTAAATAATCAGTTCTATTTCAAACAATTCAGTTTAGCATAAGTACACAGTTTAATTGTCAAAAACATTTCTATTTCAAACTATTCAGTTTATTCAAACAAATTGTTATATATAAATATAACAATTCAGTTTTGCGTAAATTCAGTTTCAATGTTAAAAAACAGTTCAATTTCAAATAATTCAGTTTAATTCAGTTTAACATAAGCACGCAGTTTAAATGTAAGTACGGTTTAATTGTCGAAAAGATTTATTTCAAACTATTCAGTTTAATCAATTCGATTTAGCATAAGTATGCAGTTTAGTTCTATTTAACCCATAGACAGGGCCCTATCAGTTGGTACCATGCCGGGCCACAGTGGACCTGAGAGTGATGGCAATGAAGGGGTACTCCGCATTTCCCAAAGCTCCAGCATTGCTGGAAACTCACTATCAGATTGTTTAGTGTCATATCTAGGACACTCATTGGGAGGGGGTACTTACTCCTCTGCAGAGAAGCAGTCGGTGTATTATCATATTTACCAACCCCTCCGCTCGGGTAGGATATGACACAAGGTCGATTTTTAAGCGGAGTTTAATAAGTTTGAATTCAGAGTTTTCCTTCTCCTAGACTAGTTGCCTCACCAAGGCTGAATAACCCAGTCTGTCCTACTATTTACCCATAGCTGGAGGGAGAATAATTGGATTCATACCTTTCCCAAGGGTATTAGTGCTATGTGAAATGCAATCAGTCTCGTCCAGGATTTGAACTCGTGTCGCTGTGTCCAATTCCTACGACGATAACCATTACACCACAGGCACAGTCGGTGTATTATACAGCCCCGACCAACAAAACTCAAAATTATAAATCTCTCTACGAAAACAACTGAACAAAAATTAACTTACTCATAGTAGGTCGAATATTTTGCCCCACTACAAAAAGTAATATAAGGAATTGAAAAAAGACTTCAAAGAATTTGAAAGAAATTTTCGACTAATAGAAAAATCCAACAATAAAAGATAAATACACATGACTTCCAAGTAAAAAACAATTACAAATTCTTCCCAGACAAATGATAACAATGGTGAACTAAACACATTCTTCGAAAAACTATGGAATATTAACCTAAAAGAAAAAAAAACTACACAAAACAACCTCTCACACAAAGACAAGCCTTAAAAATATTTATTGGAAAACGATAATATTATTATAAACGAAGCAGACAAGAGAAACAGCGTAGTCATTTTAAATAACAAAAATCCAAGAAATACAAAAAGTATATATCAACTGATACAAACATTGACAATAATTAAAATTGACGACCTTAGTCGAGGGTGACTAGAGGGCTCACTTTTCAATAGCTACTACACCGAGGTGTAGGGGAGGATGCAACTCCTTTCTCTGGATTGCTCCACTTTACCCTTGATCCATACCTTATAATGCTGAGTGTTAAGCAGTGAGGCATCAAGTACCAATATTTGAGTCTTTGGTGTGCCTCGACCTGGGATTCAACCCAGGTCTCCCGGGCCATTGGCGAACACTCTAACCATTATACCAATGTCCGGTGACTAATGGATACAAACATAGACAATAATATCGTATCAAAAATTACCAAATTCTGCAAAACACACTAGAAAACATTAAAATAGAAAAAGATTTCTTAACTAACAACATCCCCAAAATTAGCAATTTTTACGGATTACAAAAATTCACAAGTCCGAGGGTATAAAAATAGCTGTAAAAATCCCCAAATCTGAGGACATAGAAATTCTAGATTCTAATGACCTCAAATTTAGAACCTTGGTAGTAAGGCCATTATGCTCCACGGACCCAACAAACTAATAGATATTAAACTTCAACCATTTCTTAACAAGATAAAAATCTATATTACAGATGACATCCACTTTTTAAATTCTATACCACAAAAAAACTGATCCCGACACATTCATTGTTACATTTGACGTCACAAACCGGTACAATAATATCTCCCACGAACTAGGAAAACAAGGCATCTCATTTTGGATAGAAACATACTCAGAAACACTACACCCAAGATTTAACAAAAAATCTATTACTGGTGGTATAGATCTAATCCTAAATAACTCTGTCCAATTCAATAACGTAAATTGCATCTAAACCCTAGCAACAACAATGGGAACTAAAATGACACAACATACGCCACCCTAACCGTAGCCTATTTAGAAGAAAATCGCTATGAAATCATAGGTAAAAAAAATACGATAACTATATGAGAAGAGAATTTATTAGATCATGGAAAAGATACTTAGATGATTGTTTCATATTCTGGTTGGTTGGTTGGTTGGTTGCGGGGTTTTAAGGCATATCAACCTTTGTTGTGTATTTAACACCAAATCCATTTTAATGAAAATAGTTTGTTCTATTTCAAACAATTCAGTTTAGCATGAGTACACTGTTTATGTCAAAAACATTTCTATTTCAAGCAATTCAGTTTATTCAAACAGTTCTAATTCAGCTTAGTATAAGTACAGATTTTGTTAATACATAGTTAAATACCAAAAACAGTTCTATATTAAACAATTACGTTTAGTGTAAGTAGAGTTTCAATGTAAAAAGCAGTTCCATTTCAAACAATTCAGTTTAGCATAAGCACGCAGTTTAAATGTAAGTACAGTCGAATTGTCAAAAACATTTCTATTTCAAGTTATTCAGTTTGGTCAAACAGTTCAGTTTAGCACAAGTATGCAGTTTAGTTTTATTTAACCCATACATAGGACCCTATCAGATGTTACCAGTCTGGGCCAGAGTTGATCTGAGAGCAATGGCAATGAAGGAGTGCTCCGCATTCCCCAAAGCGCCAGCACCACTGGAACCTCACCATCAGATTGTTTGGTGTCATATCCAGGACATTTGTGGGGGGATCTTACCCCTCTGTAGAGGTGCAGTCGGTGTATTCTACAGTCCCAGCCGACTGATGAAGACCTAGATGAGGATAGGCCATGATAACATATAGCAAAATCATGAGGAAAGACAATAATGTCTCATTAAATTTATTGCTCAAATAGTGTATTGCATACATCATTTTCCTCTGAAATCAAAATTACGTCAACTATATATGAAAAACATACAAATCTTGCACATTAGAGATTATATTTATACGAATTCAAAATCTATTGTGATATATAATTGCTCAGCTAAACAACACCGTAGTTGTCTGACTGGCTGCTTTGGTGATGTGATGTGCCAGTTTCATTTTTACAGTCATTGTATTAGCTTTTGAAAACAGTGTGTGATATAGCCTTAATATAATACTTAATTTGTCATACAGTTTGATTATTTTATATAAATCAGAGTTAATTTGTTGAATATGTTCCTCTCAACACGCGTTTAAACTGTAGCGGTCATCTAAAGTTACGTTAAACGGTGTATATCGATTGTTAGGAGCTTTTTTTTACAGGTTTTACTATAGAAGGTTTGGGTTTTAGCTCTGCCGTATCAGTTGCCCCCTAGTTTTGTACAGATTTTTTTTGGCTTTAAAAGTGGACTTGTACGGCGCAAAATACAGTAAATGATATATAAATATAATTTTAGAAAAGCTGTCGGCTCTGGTAGAGATTAACATGAGTATGTATTGGGTTGAGGGCGTGCACTAGTATTCTAATCTGAAGTTGCTGCATCATAAATTTTAGGATATTACTTTACGAGAAGCATCCTCACAAGCTGCTGTATGTGGGTTCGAGCTGGCCGCCCTGCTTTTGCACGGCCATATGAAATGGTCCATAGGAGTACATCACTTATGAGCTCGTCCCTACTTCTCCAGCAGTGTCCTGCATGTCTGGTTCGTCTAGCTTGGATAGTTTTCGTGATGGGTAGTAGGTGGTCGTACAGCTGCTGCTTTGTGGGGTGTTGCATCCAGGACTTGTTCAAAATTGCTCGCACCATTCTTGTGTAGTTGCCATCAAGCTTTTTCTCTAAATTTAGCGTCCATGTAGGGCATCCATATAGCAGTATCGACATGATCACTGCTTGGGAGAAACTGCGTTTCATTTTATTGGTCAGGTATGACTTCCATATGACCGATAGTCTATTGATAGCTGTCCATGCCTTTGCTAGTCGCGTGTCGATGTCTGTCCTAGTCGATGAGACACTGCTTTCTAGGTAGGTGTTAGACATCCTCATTAAAAACGAAAATAGTCAAATCATCTCAGACATTAACCACAAGCCCACAGATACCCAACAATACCTGAATTTCAAAAGATACCTCCCACAAAACTGCATAAAATCCATCTCTTACATTCTAGCACGTAGAATATGTATTTTCATTGGAGCTCAGTAGGTGCATAGCCATCAAGAAATTTCTGTTAGGGAAGGTGAATGAGCAGGAAAAAAACAGATGAATGCATGGTTTCAACAGTTAAACTTATTGGTAGGTCCATAGGAGTACATCACAATAGAAATAGAAATGTCCATAGGAGTACATCACTATAGAAATAGAAATGTTTTTGACAATTGGACGGTACTTACATTTAAACTGCGTGCTTATGCTAAACTGAATTGTTTGAAATGGAACTGTGGGAGTTTTTTCTGGGTGAAAGGACTGGAGATTTGATTCCAGTCAAGGGAATCCTGAAAAAAAAAAAGAAAAAAGAATATCTTCTATTTTGAAAATATCATCTGGTTTATATATGATTGGAAAAAATTCTTTCAATAAGACATTAAGGAAAAACATTGTCTGTGCAGAAACAAGAGGCAGTTGACAATAGGGGTGGATGAAGGGAGAGATTGAGGAAATATATGCTAGCAGTGTGACTAGATGTACAGAGATACCCCCCATAAAAAACGAGGTTTTCTGAGAATGATTTTATAATTGAATTATTCATCTCTACATTTTTATACAGTCAGATTTATTTACAACCCCTTCCATACATATATATATGTATAGATATATATACACACACACACACTACAGGCAAACATTTCGGGTCACCCAGCATATCTTTAAAAGACACCTTAAATGAGATATTTGAGTATTTTTTAAGTATAAGATAACATTTAAGTAACTGCAGTGTATTTGCTTTTATTTCAGTTATTCTTCAGATTTTATTCTCACTTACATTCTCCTTTTACTACCAAAAAGTTTAAATTTGAACTCTTCTGTTCATGATTCATTTTACTAAATTATGATTATTTTGTATGAGGAACATATTTTCTTTTCATTCTTAATCCCTTAGTAGACTTTTTGAGATTAGCAACATTTTTAACTAAGTTAGATTTTAATACATGTTCTGAATGGTGACTCAACACCTACTATTGTTGTAACATTGGTTGCTGTTTACAGGGAACACTCATTTTGGTCAAACATAGCTGCCTCTGGAGAAAAAAAGATTGTGCCATTACAACAGTATTTCATTGGGGCTTAGTAGGTGCTTAACCATCAAGAAATTTCTGTTAGTGAAAACTGTGTACTTATGCTAAACTGAATTGTTTGAAATGGGACTGTTTTTCGACATTGGGACTGTGTTTGCACTTGGCTGAATTGTTACATATAACTGCTTGAATCGTTTGAAATAAATGTTTTTTACCATTAAACTGTGTACTTAAGCTAAACTGAATTGTTTTAAAAAGAACAGATTATTTACATAAAAATGGATTTGGTGTTAAATAACCTACAAAGGTTGATATGCCATAAAACCCAATAAACCAACCAACCAACCAACTGTTAGTGAAGGTGAATGAGGAGGAAAAAAACAAACAAAACAAAACTTATAAGCAAAAAAGCACAAGAACTTGACATTGAAAGTGTAGCAAAATGCATTGTGGACAGATGAACCCAAATTTTAACAATTTGCATGTAAAAGGAGTGTACATAAGAAAAGAGTCTGCAGAAAGAGTGAATGATGAATGCATGCTTCCAACAGTTAAACTTGATGGTAGGTCTGTTATGTGGGAGTGTTTTCAGGGTAAAAGGACAGGAGGTTTGATTCCAGTCAAGAGAATCCTAAAAAAAAAAAAAAAAAAAGAATATCTTCTATTTTGCAAATTACATCTCGTTTATATATGATTGGAAAAAATTCTTTCAATAAGACATAAATGAAAAACACTCTTTTAAATTATGTTAAAATTGAGTCAAAAAGCGACAAAATTTGGAAATTATGACTTGGCTTTCTCAATCTTCTCACCTCTCTCCTATTGGATTTGTATGTGATAAATTGGATTGGAGAGTTCAAAGAGAATACCCAAAGAGTAAGTGTGAGCTTTTTCAGTGTTTGAAGAATGCTTGGAAAAATCTGACATCTATTTTTTTAAACTCTAGGAAAGAATGCCAAGAATTTGTACTGCAGTAATTAAAGCAGGTGTTGGTTTTATTGATGAAAACAAAATATGATGCTATTGTAGAATAATTCAGGGAATCCTGAAAAAAAAAAACAACTTCTATTTTGCAAAGATATACTATAACATGTAGTTCACATATGATTGGAAAAAATTCACCTTTCAGCAAAACATCGATAAAAAAAACAATCCTCTTAATTATGTTAAAATTACCATGAATCCAAAAAAGACATATAATCCTTTATGTTTGATTTGGTTTTATGACATATCATCCATTGTTGTTTATAAAATGCCAAATCCATTTTAATAGATATAAACAGTTCTATTTCAAACAATTCAGTTTAGCAAAAGTATGCAGTTTAGTTCTATTTGGCCCATAAATAGGACCCTGTCAAGTGTTACGACTCCGGGTCAGAGTAGACTTGGGAGCAATGGCAATAAAAGGGTACTCTGCATTACCCAAAGCTCCAGCGTTACTGGAGGCTCACCGGCAGATTGTTGTGTCATAACCAGGACACTCGTTGGGGGAGTCTTACCCCTCTGCAGAGAAGCAGTCAGTGCATTCTGCAACCCTAGCCGACTAGGCCACACCATGTCTGGAAATGATGACTAGGTTAATTCGATCTCTGGACCTTTCTCTCTCATTGAATTTGTATGATGAATTGGATTGGAGAATTCAAAGAGTAAGAGTGAGCTTTTTTTAGCGATTGAAGCATGCCTGGGAAGGTCAGCCAACTACATTTTTTTCAAAAATTGTGCTAAAAAAGCCAAGTATTCGTAAAGCTGTAATCAAAATAGGTGGAGTTTCATTGACGAAAGCAGTATGATGCTGTTGTATTATAAACGCTTTATAGTTAAGTTTTTTTTGTTAAAATAAAAACAAATAAATGGTAGTCACTGAAATGTTATCTTTTACTTCAAAAAAATTTGCCTGTAGCATATATATATATATATATATATATATATATATATATATATATATATATATATAATGGCATGGAAGTTTGTCAGTGATCTTAGGTTTCATGAAGTTTTACAAACAACAATCATCAGGCAGATAACGAAAGAAACTGAAAAATCGAAAAAATCGAAAAATAAAGCCAAGAACCGTTAGAATTATGTACAAATATTTATGTGTGCTTGTGTGTAGGGTTTATAGTTGCGTATTATTGATTGTGGACATATAAGTGGTGTTTAGTATATGAGTGTGTGAAGATACATACGGGATAAACTTGAGGTTGTTTTCCGGATAGGAGAACGCCCTTATGTGGCAAAGTTTTCATTTGTTTCTTTATGTACTAGTGTGCGTATTTGTGGAGGTGATTTTAACTAAGAAACAAAACACCATCAGTGCATTTCGAAGATTTATTATTTGTAAGCGTAAATAGGTGAATGTAGTACGGTAGGCCAGAATTACAATAAATATCATGGTGGAGGAATATGTTATATTGTAATATACTATGGAATATTATACAATATTGGTATTCTATGTTGTGATGTGATTTGAGTTAGTTTACCATAGTTGTAGACTCTTGAAAATTCGGTATGTTATTGCTATACATCTTATGAGATAACTGACCAATTTTTATGTTTTCAGGTTCAAATGAACAGCTACAGCGGGAATTGGAATACACCCTATTAAAGCCTGATTGTCACAGCTGGTGAATTTCAAAAATGCAATCTGACACTTTAGAAGAACGATATGCAATAAAATTCTGTTTTAAACTTTGAAAAAATGCCACAGAAACGTATGGAATGCTTCAGACTGCTTTTCGACCATCTTGCATGAATCGAGCATGAGTTTTTGAGTGGCATAAGAGATTCAAGAAATCCAGGGAGTCTGTGAGGGATTATGAGATGTGGGGGGGGGGAGTAAGGAAGTCAATACACCAGAGTTGATTGGCCAAACGGTTAGGGTTAGGGTTACTATGTTGAGGTTTTAAGGGAGTTCAGGAAGAGATTCCGTCGGAAGACGCCTGCATTCTTCAAATCGGCTCAGTGGCATTTCCACGAGGACAATGCACCAGTCCACAACTCCATCCTTGTCACAGACTATTTGAGCAAGATGGGCATCAAGACAGTTGCTCACCTTCCCTATAGTCAAGACCTTGCTCCCTGTGACTTTTGGTTATTCCCTAAGCTCAGAGGCTGTCGTTATGAGACAATTGAGGAGATGAAGGAGGCTGTGACGAAGGTCATTGACACGCTCACACAAGAGGACTTCCATGGGGCCTTCGAGAAGTTGTTTGAACGGTACAACAAGTGAATTGCAGCTGGGGGAGATTACTTCGAAGTGGACTAGAGTGTTATGTGTGTACTATCAATATAATTGCCCATTCGAAAAAAGTCTGGAAACTTATTTAATGATCCTCGTATATATATATATATATATATATATAATCTAAATTAATAGATCCTCAAAAAGAACTACAATTCTTTAAAATCAATCATTTTACTCTAGTCTAACATGTTTCTAGCTTCTGGCTCTCTCAATAGACTGTTAGTAATTTTACTTGGCGTCGTTTTTGGATTATTCAGTGGCGAATGTCCTTTCAATGATAGGTTTTCTGCAAGTGTTGATTCCTTCTTTCTATTTTTAAAGAAGAAGAGAAAAAATAGAAAGAAGGAATCAACACCTGCAGAAAATCTATCACAGAAAGTACAGTCGCCGCTGTTTAAACCAAAAACGACGCTAGCCAAAATCATTACCACTCTCTGAAGACAGCCAGAAGCAAAAAACATGATAGAGTTGAGTAGGTTAAATGATTTAAAAAGATATAAATCTCTTGGTGAAACCAATTCCTTTTAAGATATTCAATTTTTTCCCTCTTTTGACCAACAAAAAAAGAAAAATTTATATAGGGGATTTAAATAGAAAAAAACTCATTTTGAAAACAAATGACTAATTATAAAAATTTATTTCTTAGAAAAAAGTCAAGCTGACCACGTGCAGCACTTGATTTGGCCGGAGTGGAGAAGGGAGAAATAGTCCCAGACAGTGCGGCGCCAAAAAGTGAGTTTCTCCTTTTTGTCAAGAACTACTATTTGACCTTCAGTACGAATTCGGGGACCTGAAATGAAGGCACGAAAACTTAAGCCATGAGACAGATGGGTTTTGTCACTCACTTCATGAATGGAGCTTCCCTAGAAATAAAAGTAACATTAAATGAAAAGCAACTACTGAAGTTCGACCAAGAAAATTCAACTAAATAAAAATTCAACCGAGAATTCTGCGGAAAAGAACCTTGAAGAAAACTCGAAATTTAATGAACTTTGAAATTTTTCATTACAACAACAAAAAAAATATAAATAAAGATAAAAATAAAGAAAAAGACTCAAATTCAAAGAACTTTGTTTGCTGGACATTCTTTCGGATAAGTTTCCCGCAAATTGTACTAAAAATTTGTAACACTTTATCTTTTCTATCCCTTTCTTTTTTTGTTTCTTTGTATAAAATTCCTTTTAAAAAACTTTATTGTCTGTGTTATCTTTTCGAACTATTATCCGAACTAAAAGGCTGCAGAACATACTGTTTAAATTTACTGTTCTAATTAACTGTTTAAATTACCTTTAATGGCACACTAAAGCCCCCTAAAAACATTTCCCAGTTAAATACTAAACTTGGCTTTTGTGTCACTTACTTCATATTATTCACTTACTTTCATTCCCTCTTAAACTTTCCTTATATTGAAATTTTTATCCCAATAAATTTCTTTATAATGTTAAATTGCGATTATTATATAGCAATACTTGAAACCATTTAACTGTGTGCAAACAAGAGCTCAGTCTCGTTTAAAAATGCTATCAACTAAATATGTTCACAAATCACCACATGGACTCTAACAAAACGGCTCTTGAAGAAGCTAGACGGCAATTACACAAGAATACTGCGAGCAATATTGAACAAGTCCTGGCGGCAACACGCCACAAGACACCAACTATACGGCCACCTGCCTCCTATCACGAAAACTATCCTAGTTAGACGAACCAGACATGCAGGACACTGCTGGAGAAGCAGGGACGAACTCATAAGTGATGTACTCTTATGGACCCCCACATATGGCCGAGCAAAAGCAGGACGACCAGCACGAACATACATTCACCAACTATGTGAGGATACGGGATGTAGTCCAGAAGACTTGCCAGAGGCGATGAACGATAGGGAAAAGTGGCGAGAGAGGGTCAGGGATATCTGTGCAACCAGCACGACATGATGATGATGATGATGATGATATATGTATAAAGAGGATTTGGAATTAAATAACCTACAATGGTTGATATGCCATAAAAGCCAATCAAAACAAACCTATTGGGGCATCTCAGACGCCAAGAACACATAGAAGAATGGACAAATGAAAGACAAAGATGCATTTATAAAATTAAATATATTTTATTACATTAAACAGGAGAATATTGGGAACGTGAATACACATTTGTGGGGATTGAATGATAAATAAAAGTAAAAAGTAATAACAATAAAACAAAATAAAATCAGAAACTAAAATCATAAAAACACAAAATCAAAGAAAAATAAAAAGAAATAACAATCTTCCAGAATGCCTTTGACAGGAAGTAAAACCTGAGTATGTCCGGAAAAAAGAAAAGGTTTCCTAACGCGAAAAGGACAGGAAAGAAAGAAGCAATTATTTCTTGACGAGGAACCTCTCCCTTAAAATCTAGTTGCTACCTTAATAAAATTAAGTCTGAGCAGGTTTAATGGTTTATTTGCTACTCTTTTCATTGTTCTGTTTTATTTAACGTAAGCAGTCCAAAGAAAACGTTCTTATTGGGAGTTTCAAAAGAAGACATACTACCAACCTCAACAAAATCCCCATGAACATTCATTTTTTGATTGCTGTATATCTAGATATTTGGTTACAGTTTTAATGAAGTTGAATCTAGTTATAAAAAATAACTGATAATAAAATCCTAGCATCGTAACTTTAGAAGAATTTATATAAAAGTGTATGTGGTATTATGGCCTTTTTGGTTTGGTTTGGAGTGTTACAACATACAATGAGAAAAACTTCATTTAAAACAAGACAAACAAGGAACATCTAAAATTGAAACAATTTTTATAAAACAATAAAGCGTCAACTTGGATTTGAATGTTCAGAAGTTCCCTTTTACAAGTAGTAAATTTTCGAAACGATGAAAAGTCAGATATTAGGGAAAAAGGGGAAAGGAGGAGAATGTTTTTAAAGAGTACTTATTTCTTTTTCTTTTATTTTCTTCTCTTTCTTTTATGGTCAGGTAGTGGAACTAGCCGAAAAGTAGTTTCAGCTCATAACTCGAGGGTGTACGTTACTTTTCGCTTGATCACTGTATCTATGTACTTCCTTGGGTCTCTTTTGTCCTCACTGACTCGGTTCACAGAAATCCCGAGTATTTATCTCTCCCCACCGACTCCGAACTCGTCATTCAACAATCCTTCTCATTTTTGGCGCGACTGCTTCCCATTGGCTACTTTAATTTTTATTATTTTTCTTTTTTTTTTTTTGATTTCTAACCGGATGGGTGCGTGGAGCCGATGCGTAGCGACGCGTTTATATATTTTGTATGAAGCAGCCGACGAGTCAACATCCGGTTGGGAGTTTTATTGTTAATTCCTAAATCCCCACATAAATATGGGTTATATTATTCATTTAGGAAAAAATGATATATTTAATCGAAATTATCAAAGAAAGAGTGTATAGATAAAATTTATAATATGTAATTATAGACTAAATTGCAAGTTAAGATTCAATAATAATAATTACTTATTAGAAAGTTATCTGAATTTCTAAGACGAAGCTTGGCGATTTTTATCATTAAGGGTTTTCGGACTATTATCTTCATATTTATTGTTATCTCCACAATGTTTCGGCCGATAAATCCTCAGGTCTTCTTCAGGTGTTTGTCGAACTCGGAAACCTCCCTGGAACTTCGAACTTCGTCCTTTACTGAATCCACGAGGGTCGCCTGTTCTGATTTCGCAAGTGTTAAGTATTCCTGCAGTTCTATTTGACACATTGATATGACCCTATCAGGTACTACCACTCTGGGCCTGAGTGGATCTGGGAGCGATGGCAATAAAGGAGTACTCCACATTCCCGGAAGATCCAGCATTATTGGAGACTCACCATCAGGTTTTTCGTGTCATATCAGGACACTCGTTGGGGGAGTCTGGCCCTTCTGCAGAAATGCAGTCGGTGTATTGTGCAGCCCCAACTGACTGGGCCTGGTCTAGATATGGATTTTTAACCTCTGTGAATAGGAATAAAGCTAGGAAGTATTGATATTGATGTGAGTAAGTTTGTCTTGGTTGGTTGGGTTTTTATGGCATATCAACCTTTGAAGGTTATTTAACATCAAATCCATTTTTATGCAAATAGTTCTATTTCAAACAATTTAGTTTACCATGCGTACATAGTTTAATTGTCAAAAACATTTATATTTCAAGCTATTCAGTTTATTCAAACAGTTCTAAATCAGTTTAGTATAAGTACATATTTTGTTTACACACAGGTAAATGTCAAAACAGTTCTATATTAAACAATTCAGTTTAGTGTAAGTAGAGTTTCAATGTCAAAAGCAGTTCCATTTCAAATAATTCAGTTTAGCATAAATATGCAGTTTAGTTCTATTTGACCCATGGTAGCACCTATCTGATTCTACCATTCCGGGCCAGAGTTGACCTGGCAGCAGTGGCAATGAAGGGGTACTCCACATTCCTCAAACCTCCAGCATCACTAGAACCTCACCATCAGATTGTTTAGTGTCATATCTAGGACTCTCATTGGGGGAGGTCTTACCCCTCTGCAGAGGTGCAGTCGGTGTATTCAACAGCCCCGGTCGACTGGGCAATAACTTTGTTTTCTTTGAGTGAATGTATTTCATTTGATCTGTTTAATTTTATGATAGACCAGACAAACCCATGGAAGAATGAAGAATATAATGGTTTGAGTTGGTTTCTTTGTTTAATGACATATCAACCATCATGGGTTATTTAATGTCAAAGGCATCCCTGTAGAATAACAGCAATGATACTTTTTTACTCATAGCTAGAGTAATAAATGAGTTTATACCTTTCCCACGGGCATTAGTCCAAAGTGAACGTCATAGCCCTACTGGAGTTCGAACTTGCTTACTACGATGCCACAGTTTAGCACGTTAGCCATAACACGCGATTGACAGATATGTACTTATATTTAAAAAAAAATAGATATATATTTAATTTGAACTTACACTCAAAGAGAGCATGGGGAAAGAAAATACATATAAAAATTTACAACAAGCATAAAATAGAAAAACACACCAAGAACAAGTGCTTGATTTGGTTTGGTTGTGTTTTTTTGGTATATCAAAACTTAAGGGTTATTTAATGTCAAATCCTATGCAAACACACACGCACTCACACATATGTGATTTGTAAGTGAATAGTTTGTCGGTAACAACTTTTAACGAGCCAGAGCTCATTTGTTTGGTTGTGTTTTATGACATATCAAACCTTAAGTATTATTTAATGCCAAATCCTGCGCACCCCCCATATATATATATATATATATATATATATATATATATATATCATCATCATCATTAACACGTTATGCCACAAGCACAGATTATCCTGACCCGTTCCCGCCACTTGTCCCTATCGACCATCGCTCTCGGAAGGTTTTCCATGCTACACCCTGTATCAGTACAGAGCTGTTGTAGATAGGTTCTTGCTGGTCACCTTACCCCTTCCCGTCCGTGTGAGGGCTTCCACTGGAGTACATTGATTGCAAGCTCGCCCTTACTTCTCCAGCAGTGTCCCGCATGTTTTGTTCGTCAATTTGGATGGTTTTAGAGATGGGTGGTTGGTGTCCGTACAGCTGCTGCTTTGTGGGATGTTGCCTCCAGGACTTGTTCGATACAACTTGCAGCATTTTTGTGTAATTGCCGTCAAGGTTTCTCGCCATACGCTTAGTCAGCATCCATGTGGTGCATTCATACAGCAGTATTGACACGACTACTGCTTAGAAAAAACTGCGACTTTATTTTATCTGATATATCTGACTTCCGTATGACCGATAGTCTATCGATAGTTTTCCATGCCTTCGCAAGTCGCATGCTGATGTCATTTTCAGTTGATGAGATACAGCTCCCGAGTTAGGTGAGGTAACATTACTTTTAAACGAGCCAGAGCTTACAGTTAAATGGTTACAAGTATTCCTATCTAACACTAATAATTTTATTTAATATCAATCATTTGTTTGCACGCAGTTGAATAGTTTTAACTATTCCAATTTAACAGTAATCAAGTAAAATTGCCGACCATAGTCGAGGGGGACCCAAAAGCTCCCTTTTTGATATCTACTACACCAAGGTGTAGGGGATGGTTCTACTCCTTTCCCTGGATTGCTCCACTTTACCTTTGATCTGTACCTGAGTGTTAAGCAAGGAAACATCAAGTACCATTTTTTAAGTCTTTGGTATGACTCGGGCCATTGGCGCACACTCTAACCATTATTCCAATGCCCGGTTAAGAACTTTAGTAATTTACTAAGCTTTTTGCTTTGATATGGCACAAGGGGCCGTATGAATGGGGCACCCAATGAGACTCGAACCCGTGAAGGTTTGCTAGCATAGCTTGCTAATTAATTATTTGTTTACATACAGTTAAATGGTTTCATCTATTGCGATCTAGCACTAAAAATTCTAGTTGATATTAATCATTTGTTTACACACAGCTAAATAGTTTCAACTATTGCCGACCATTAGCCGCTGCTTCTAGCACCTTTAAAATAGGGGTGGACATTTGTTTACCAGGAGAGTAATTCGAACCTTATGGTCGGGACAATCATATAGGTGCTTGGGCTTGACATGGTAAGCCAACAGTTCGGATCGGGCCTTTCCAGCCCGCCTGTCAAGCCCAGTAAGAGCCAAAGTGGTGTGTTGCATGTCACGTGACCACTTCTGTTGCTGGGCCCAGAACTGCTCAACCACCGGGATCTCTTCCTCAAATATTTGGTGTCATCAACCACGACTATTGGGTGGACTCGTTGGGGGGGGGGGGGCTTATTCCTCAGCAGAGGTGTAATCGGAGCATTGTACCGTCACAGCCGATATGGCCGGAAACGTGTTTGGTTTCACTCGTTAAGAATATTTTGTATCATACCCAGCCCCATTTTTTTTGGGGGGGCGAGTTCCTGCTCCTTAACTGAGGATGCAGTTGGCGTATTCTAGATCTTCCTGACAGAATGATAATAATATTTCGGTTTTAGAGGCATCCAATAAGGGCTGTGATGCAGTGATCATATTTATCACGATAGAGAAATTGTATTTTCAGTTCTTATCACCTGTTATGAATTCGATTTTTGCTGGAAGAAAATTGGGAAGAAGCCATTGACCTTCTGACGTAGAACTCAACCACCGGTCGCTGTATCTCTTTGGTGTATCTCTTTGGTGGTTTGGGCCGAAATAAAATTACACGGGCCCCCTTCTTTGAGCCGAAAGAATCACCACCATTCACCACGTTGTGAATTTTTGATCCGAACAATGGTCACCCGGTCCCTCAGTGGAAGATGACCAGGCTGGGTTCCGCGCCGAAAGGAATCGCTATTTGCGAAGAAAAGAGTTCTTGTCGAAACCACAAGGACACAAAGGGGAAAAAAACAACACTTTCGATTCCTGTATAATAAAATCTTTTTAAGGCTACTGTCTTTATGTCCCCACAAAAGAAATGGTTATACGAGATTCACTCGTTTGGTCGGAAGTCACAGAGAGAAAGACGAAATCAGTATGATATATCCAGACGATATAAGGGTGACAACTACGGTTACAGGCACATTGACTAGTTAGCAGTTTCCTTTCTCGGCTTTGTTATCTGGATTCGCAAAGATTCTATTTCCATCTGTGGGTTCTGATTGGACCAGTAAGATTCAACAAGCCGTTTTCGCAGCGTTCGGTCTCTCTTTCTCTCTCTCTCTCTCTCTCTGACCGCTGAAATGTCTCTCTCTCTCTCTCTGACCGCTGAAATGTCTCTCTCTTCTTCTGCTTCGGACAGACTGCTTATATGGAGAAAGGCGGAGAAAAGACAATTTTTGGCCCCACCCATGAACTATTATATGTAAATCGCTTTGACCACTATAGATTTTCGCCTAATCATCGAACCTCTGCGGGAGACTGCTTCTCCAGTGGTACTAAAATGAATTTGGATTCCCTGCTGAGTTTTCCACAGACAGCATCCACTTGAGTTAGGCAAAACATACTCATCTTGTCTCGGACCTTGGGTCTGGATTTCGTCCTCAGACCACCCAAAATCCCGTTCACCATTTATCATAATCTTTAATTAACGAATCCACCCATCAACCACCCCGAACCATCACACTCACTTAACTAACAAACTCAACCCCAGAAACGTTATTCCAAAAAGAAAAAGAAAAAAGAAAATTCCTTTTCTTTCTGTGTATTAAAAAAACAAACTTATTTCTGGAATTACCCTTCAATCCAATTAATTAGAACTATTCATTAATAAACCCACCCAGGGTGGGGGAGTCTCTCCATCAAACCTAATGAGTAGAGTATTCGCCAATGGTCCGGGAGACCGGGGTTCAATCCCAGGTAGAGTCATACCAAAGACTTTAAAAATGGTACTTGATGCTGCATTGCTTAACATTCAGCATTATATAAGGTAAGGATCAAGGGTAAAGTGGAGCAATCCAGGGAAAGGAGTAGCGCCATTTCTTACACCTCGGTGTAGTAGCTATTGAAAAGGAAGCCTTCGAGTCACTATCGACTAAGGTCGTCAACTTTACTTACTTTATTATTGCTGAAATTGATGTAGGTTTGTTCGTTTACTTTGAAAGAATGTATTCTGTGTGGTCTTTTATTTTTGCCTTTGCGATATATCATAAGAAACACATGGAAGAATGAAAAAATATTCATTTATATAATAGAAATATATTGTATATTATATTATAATTAAGGTGGCCCACAAAATACTAGCGTAGACTGGAGAAGAGAAAAAGAAAGCAGGGGATGGTAGGTTCATGTGAGCTATTTCGTCTTTTGTATAATTGTTTGCTTGCTGTTTATTAATTTATCTGTTTATTGAAATACTTACAAATTCACTGTTTATTAAACTTCCCAGCCCACAAAAAACTGAAACATTCAAAGAAATTCATAACTTTCTGTTTTTTTATTTAATTTTTTTTCAGGTTTGGTTTCTTTGTTTAATGGTATATCAACCTTTGTAGGTTATCAAATGCCAAAGCTATTCTCCTTGAAGAACAGTAGTGGTACTATTTAACCCATAGCTGAGAGGATCAGGGATTTCATACCTTTCTCAAGGGTATTTGCCCGAAAGTGAACGTAATAGCGCGACTGGAGTACGAACTCGCTTATTATGATTCCGCAGTCCATCGCTTTAACAATTACACCAAGACGACACCCCTTTTTTTTCAGATATCATAAGTAATCCAAGCAAATTGAAAACCTCAAGTTACAATATTACTGAAACTAAAATAAGAGATTTTTACTCTCCAATTGAGAGGTTTATAATTTGAACAAGATGAAAATTTTCGGTAGCAGAATAATTTCAAGAAATTCAAAATTCAAATGCCCTGCCCCATTCGCGTGCTTTGTCTATCCAATTTTGTTTTTATGGGGGTATTTAAAGGAGGGCGTATATGTTAATAACCCTAAGACAAAGCAACTGCTCAAAAATAATATTCATGCAGATATAAGAAGATTAACAACAGGAACCTTGAGCAAAGTTATGCAAAGTGCTCAAATTAGGGTACAAATTTGTAGCCATGAAACTGGACGCCATCTTAAAGATATCATTTTTCACAAATAGCGAAAAATATATTTCCTTGGGTTATATTTTATGACTTAGAAGACTAAAGGATTAAATTGTTTTATGCGTCTGTCTTTTATGAGTTACTCATAAATAAAAATATTTGATTACAATTAATAGAGAAAGAAAAACAATAGATGTTGAGCTTGGGTGGTTGTTAGAGAATTTTCTTTTAGGAAACCCACCATAAAATAATTTTCTCCTTAAGATTGTTACGTATAACTGAAAAAGAATTTAGGAGTAATGACGTATAGCCACATAATACATATACAACTATACACGGAAACATATTCAACAATAATGAACGAACGAACACACTTCTTTAGAAAAATATACCTCTCACACTTTATTCGAAAGGGTTGCGAAAGGGTTGATGATGGTTATGTGTGAGAGGCGAGTTGGAGACAGAACAGACTGCAACCTATTGACTCCAAGTTCCTCTGACTATAGCAGCACTTCTTCCTCATTCTGCTGGGCTATTCAACCGGGGTCATGAGGGCCCAAGCCCTCTATATGGAGCTGGTTCTCACTCTGCGGGCAACTGCGACTGGAACTGAACTGCAACTCTAACTCCAACTGACTCGAACTCCTGTGGCACCTGGTTATATAATTGTTTGCCGTCCACCTGCTTCTTGTGAGCGTCCTATCTACACCGAATTCAACACGTCCACAGGTCAAGGTAATACCCCGATATCTTCGACCGGATGCACTTGTTATTTGATTGACGGCTGGGTCGAAGGTCAATATGTTACAGTAACAGAGAAACAAATAACTTGTTAACACTTCCCTTTATGACTGTAGTACCAGGAGAATTCTGTGGGAGAAGTTTCCGCGACAAGAAAAGGTTGCTTCATGAAGCAAAGTTAGCCTTTCCTCTCTCTTGAACGGAAGGCGTAGTGGCTAACGTGCTGGACTGTGACATCGTAGTAAGTGAGTTCGAACTCCAGTGACGCTATTACGTTCACTTTCAAACAAATATCCTCGGCAAAGATATGAGCCTCCTAATACCCATGAACTCAGAAGTTAAATAATATCACTGCGATTCTTCAAGAAGGATGACTTCGGCATTAAATAACCCACGAAGGAAGATATGCCATTAAAGAAAGAAAGAAACCATACAAGCATGGCTTTGGCATTAAATAGCCCACGAAGGAAGATATGCCATTTAAGAAAGAAAGAAAGAAAGAAACCATACAAGCATCGCTTTGGCATTAAATAACCCAAGAAGGAAGATATGCCATTAAAGAAAGAAAGAAACCATACAAGCATCCCTGTGGCATTAAGTAACCCACGAAGGGAGGTATACCATTAAAGAAAGAAAGAAACCATACAAGCATCCCTGTGGCATTAAGTAACCCACGAAGGAAGATATGCCATTAAAGAAAGAAAGAGACCATACAAGCATCGCTTTGGCATTAGATAACCCACGAAGGTTGATATAGCATGAAAGAAAAAAGAAACAATGAAAGCATGGCTTTGGCAATAAATAACTCACGAAAGTTGATATGCCGTTAAAGGAAGCAACCTAACTCATTCACCATGGTCAGAATGTGATAAAGATTATTTTCTTTTGGCCGAATGTCTGAGTTGGGAGGATGGAGAACTCTGACTTCAAACCAGGGCACTCCACGTGGTGTAGGGGTTAACATTGGGGACTGTCACATCATAGTAAGCGAGTTCAAACTCCATCAGCGCCATCACATTTGACTTTCGAACAAATAACCCACGAAAAGGCATGAACTCTCGTATACCCTTGCAATGAGTTACATAGCAGCACTACTTTTCTTCTACCAAGATGGCTTTAGCATTAAATAACCCACGACGTTTGATAGACCATTAAACAAAGAAATTAAATCAAATTATCTCTTGATTTTTTTTTTTTTTTGGCGCCAAGAAGTCTTTTTTGGACATGCTCAAGTTGTTTTTCCTGTCCAAGGCATTATGTGAGATTTTATTTTATAGTTTTATGGTTTTATTTTTAATTCTATTAATCGCTTTTTATTTCTATTCATAGCAGTTTGTGATTTAATTCCTACATATGCATAATATATAAAAATCCCATTATCAGCCCATTTAGTGAGTCGGTATTGGCAATTATTTAACTGAAAGAACACGTAAAATAATTCAGTGGAAAAATAATAGTAACATATGGGTTTACCTACCCATCCTAGCCATGATCAGGATACAACACTCGGTCAATTTTTAAGCAGAGTACAAATGCTTTAATTCTAGAACTTTCTTTTTAGACTGGTCAAAACTTCGGAAGAAAAGGTAGTAGTTGTAGTAGTAGAGGCACTCGTGGCCTTATGGTTATCGTTGTAGGAAAGGGACCCAAGTGAGTTCAAATCCTGGACGAGGCTGTCTCCTGATGTGATGATGAAACCATTTTCATGACGTACATCATGGACAATGGAATAAGTGCATTCATTTGGGAAGTCTTTAGTTGGAGTTTCTTTCCAACTGTAAAAGAAAAAGCTCCCAATATACTTAGGGTCCTTCCTTAGTGAAGGAACATTTTAGGGTTCCATTTTTTTAAGTCACCTTAATTATCACGTTTACTAAAGTGTGTTACTGATAAAATTTATCAGTTAATTTGAATTTTGGCGATAAATTGGGAAAAATTCGGTACTTCTATTTTAAACATTTTGACTTAAAAACACTTCTTTTCTTAGAAAAAATAATTTATTTCTGATGGCTGACATAAATTGCTCGGCCTACCTGAAAACTGATGTATTTCTAAAACCTTTATTTAACTAAATTTTGCGATCAGCCAATATCGTAGATTGATCTTTTTTCTAAAAATGAGCAATTACTTTACCATATTTACCCAACCCCTCCGCTCGGGCAGGATATGACACAAGGTCGATTTTTAAGCGGAGTTTAGCAGGTTTGAATTCAGAGTTTTCCTTCTCCTAGACTAGTTACCTTACCAAGGCTGAAGACCACAGTCTGTCCTACTATTTACCCATAGCTGGAGGGAGAATAATTGGATTCATACATTTACCAAGGGTATTAGTGCTATATGAAATGCTATCAGTCTCGTTCAGGATTTGAACTCGTGTCGCCGTGTCCATTTCCTACGACGATAACCATTACACCACGGGCACCTCCTAAATGAGCAATTACTTTACAGTTAACTGAAGAACCTGTTTTGTTTCTTGGCACCAAAAATCATGTTAATCAGAGTAATTTGTCCACAATTCTATGATTTCAAGTTACTAATCCTATTCAATAATAATAATCATTTGTTGTGTAATATAATGGCCGAGGGATTTCGTTTTATATATCTTGCATTTGGGTTTAGTTAGGCTGAGAACCTTTCGGCTCGGCACATGAGTTAGTTAGGTGCAAACTTGAGCGCAGGTGTTAACGCGCACGCGGGGAGGATGTGTCGTTCACAGATGTCAAAATAAAAATCCCAGATAGAAAATTGTGACTTGGGGATGTGAATGACGTCATGTACCGGAAGCGCGCGCGGTGGATTTTAGGAATTTTGAAGAAAGTCAGTTGAGTCTTGCGGTCCGAAGAAGAAGGGTGACTTTCGCTTGCTCGCCGAGGCCGTGTGGCGGGTGCCACATGTGTTGTTGGGGGAGATGGAAAAGCCAGAATAGAAAGAATGTGTATCTCTCTCCTTATGTCGAAGAACCTTTAAACTCAAAGGTAATAAAAAGTTTCGTACCTGAACTAAGAAGTCGTAAGTGTTTTTCGTGTTTCGAGATTCCTATGTTCTATGTGTATATGTTATGAACATTCTATGTACGTTTCACATATCCATATCTGGATATGCTACAGTTGGCCGACAATCTCATGTCTTCAAGTATTCCAGTGTAATACAAATAATTTTAGCTTTTATTTGACTTATATATAGAACCTTAAAAGGTACTACTTCTCCAGGTCAACACCAGATGTTATTTCGGGTCATAAACAAGTGTTTTAGAGGGTCTCCAGGTCGGTGTATTCTTAACCCCTTTGATAGAGCGAATAATATTGGTGGGTTGAGTCATTTTTAGTCATAAAAGAATATTTACACTTTGTTACCGCCGCAGAAAGGAGCACATTGCCAGCAGCTATGATTGGTATTCTTTTTTGGTCGTCATTGCCCGGCAAAATAATTCTCGTTGAAGTAAATGTCCAGTTGAGAGAGCAATTGGCCATAAAAGAAATTGGGCAAATAGATAGCAAAGTTGCGAAGTAATTGTAAAACGCTCGCAACAGATTCTGTTTAATACGGACAGATAAGATGACAGTAATTTTTCCTTAAAAACATATTCAGTTAACCTAACCGATAACAAGGACATTTTAGCCTGCCCCATTCTAAATAGATTCGTCACACAATTATTCCCTTCGTACAGCAAATAATTATTCTCACTGATTAACTATAAATATGGCTTCCAAAAGAATCGGTAATATTGGGGGTCATCGAAAGTATTTTAATACCAAATGTTGTCTTCTTTGCGTATCTAGTGATCACGCCATAAGAACCAATTACGCCAAAGCAAAAAAATGGATTATTCTTAAAATGGACAAAGAAAAAAACCCAGAAATATGGACAATCGAACAAAGAAATTGATGACGATATACAAGGCCTCACAACCCGGTATGACATGAACAGACTCAATGTGATCAGAAATAGGACACGTAAGAATTGAGGATTACGTATATGAGACAGGGGTGTTACCATAGGGTAATGACTAAAGTACTGGACTAAGATATCATATTAAGTGAGTTCGATTTCCAGTCACGCTATAACGTTCTCTTTCGGACTAATACCCTTGGAAAAAGCATCATCATCATCATCATCATGTCGTGCTGGTAGCACGGATATCCCTGACCCTCTCTCGCCACTTTTCCCTATCGTTCATCGCCCTAGGCAGGTCTTCAGGACAACATCCTGTATCCTCACATAGTTGCTGAATGTATGTTTGTGCTGGTCGTCCTGCTTTTGCACGGCCATGTGTGGGGGTCCATAAGAGTACATCACTTATGAGTTCGTCCCTGTTTCTCCAGCAGTGTCCTGCATGTCTGCTTAGTCTAACTTGAATAGTTTTCGTGATAGGAGGCAGGTGGCCGTACAGTTGGTGTCTTGTGGGGTGTTGCCGCCAGGACTTGTTCAAGATTGCTCGCAGCATTCTTGTGTAATTGCCGTCTAGCTTATTCTCCAGCCGTTTTGTTAGAGTCCATGTACTGCATCCATATAGCAGTATCGATGCGAGCGCTGCCTGGAAGAAACTGCGTTTCATTTTATCGGTTTGGTCACCGAGCTTAAATACTTGCACTACTATTGGCCTAATGAGTAGAGTGTTCACCAATGGTCCGGGAGACCAGGGTTCAATCCCAGGTAGAGTCATACTAAAGAATCGAAAAAATAGTACTTGATGACGCCTTGCGAAACACTCAACATTATAAGGTAAGTATCAAGGGTAAAGTGGAGCAATCCAGGGAAAGGAGTAGCGCCCTTTCCTACACCTCGGTGCAGGAAAGCTATTGAAAAGGGAGTTTTCGGGTTATCATCAACTAAGGTCACCAACTTTACTTACTGACTTCTATTCTTCTACAGGATGGCTTTGGCATTAAATAATCAATTAAGGTTGATATGCCATTTAAAAACAACGAACGAGTAGATGCAACTATCGTTTGCGATAAAAAATAATTATCGTGCTTGACTGGTTGATTAACGGTATGTCAGCCCTTCTTGAGTTATTCTATGCATAGATTGGTTTGGTTTCTTTCTTCAATGGCATATCAACCTTTGTGGGTTTATCAAATCCATTCTTTTAGAAGGAAATCAGTGGTACTATTTAACCGATTACTGGTGGGTGGCAGAAATAAAAGAGTTATTTCGTTGGTTGGCTGGGTTTTATGGCATACCAACCTTTGTAGGTTATTTAACGCCAAATACATTTTATGCAAATAATCAGTTCTATGCGTACACAATTTAATTGTCAAAAACATTTCTATTTCAAGCTATTCGGTTTATTCAAACAGTTGTAATTCAGCGAATTCAGTTTAGTATAAGTACAGATTTTGTTTACACACAGTTAAATGTCAAAACAGTTCTATATATAACAATTCAGTTTAGTGTAAGTACAGTTTCAATGTCAAAAACAGTTCCATTTCAAACAATTCAGTATAGCATAATCACGCAGTTTAAATGTAAGTACAGTTTAATTGTCAAAAACATTTCTATTTCAAGCTAATCAGTTTAGTCTAACAGTTCTAATTCAGTTTAACATAAATATGCAGTTTATTTCTATTTAACCCATAGATAGGGCCCTATCAGGTGCTACCATTCCGGGCTAGAGTTGACCTGGGAGCAATGGCAATGAAGGGATGCTCTGCATTCTCCAAAGCTCCTGCATCACTGGAACCTTACCATCAGATTGTTTAGTGTCATATCCAGGGCAATCATTGTGGGTGGGGGTCTTACCCCTCTACAGAGGTGCAGTCGGTGTATTCTACAGCCCCTGCCGACTGGGCAAATAAGAGTTGATACTTTCCCTAAAGGTATTAGTCATAAAGTTAATGTAACAGCTCGACTGATGTACGAACTAGCTTACCTTACTTCGAGACTGCAGTGCAGGACATTACCCATTACGCCACTGAGGCTCCCCCCACCTTAATGCCTAGAGGTTAGGGAATCGTATACGTTTATATTTACACCTCTAATGTATTTTGGGGGGTATTTTGCACATTTATAATATCAAGTATTCCTATCTAATACAAATAATTTGCAAACAGATGTATGTGACTCACAGATGGGACCCAGACAGGTACCACCACATTGGTTTCCGAGCGGATCTAGGAGTAATAGCAATGAAAGGGTACGCCACACTTACCAGAGCTCCAGAAGTGGAACCTCACCACAAGATACAGTCAACGTATTCTAAGTCTCACCGGCAGGTTGTTGTATAATTTGGTGATATCAATAATAATGAACGAACGAAACACTTCTTTATAGAAATATATCACTCATTTTATTCTCGAAAGGGGCCCACTGTTTGTTGTTAGTTTGAGAGATAGATGGAGAGACATATACTCAAAGAGGGGACTTCTTCTTGTCCCATACCTTTTTCTGGGAGCCAGGGAATTTCAACGCGTGCACCTCCTTGCAAGCCGAGACGCCTCTGATCGGCTGTCCGTCCCTCGCTCGACTCCGATTCTCTGCACTCTGACCGCGTGATTATCACGTGGTCTCCTTCCGGTTACACACCTGTTGGACCTGACTGCCATGACGTGCTGTCATCCCCCTGTTTATTAACCAGAACCTGACAGCTTGTCAAAGCACACGGGGTCACTAGGAACGAACCAAAAATCTGTCATATGTTATATAACAAGCTGAACTCAGAATGGGGGGTTTATGATTATGAAATGGTCAAGTTTCTTAAGACTGGATAAAAATGAACAGATACTACATTCTAATCTTACTAAAATAGTTTAAAAAAAAAATGAAGTTAACATTACGGCTCTAAATTTTTTGAAAATTTCTCTATTAGATCATTTCTTTCATTTTATTGATTGATAAAATCATTGATTGATTTTAACGGCATGTCAACTCATCTAGCATTATTTCATGCCTAGACGTTTAGGAATCATGTTCATTGTACGTTTATATCAATATTTTCTGAGTAGTTTTTTTCTTAAGGGTTTTTTTTATTTTGCTTTCTAGCAAATAGTCCGATGGAATATGAATCCTTTTTAAACGGATCTTTTTGACCCATTGATGAGACTCTAACAGATGCTACCACTTCTGCTCAGAGAGCACCTGAGTGCTATGGGGGTGTCCTCGTGGTGTAATGGTTAAAGCGATGAACTGCGGAATCGTAGTACGCGAGTTCGTACTCCAGTCGCGCTATTATGTTCACTTTCGGGCAAATACCCTTGGGAAAGGTATGAACCCCCTTATTCTCCCTCCAGCTATGGGTAAATAGTAGGACGGACTAGGTTCTTCAGCCTTGTTGAGGCAACTAGTCTAGGAGAAGGAAAACTCTGAATTAAAACCTGTTAAACTCCGCTTAAAAATTGACCTTGTGTCATATCCTGCCCGAGCGGAGGGGTTGGTAAATAGTACCTGAGTGCTATCGGCACTGCCAACAGTACGTTCTGATGTCTGGGGCATTGCCTTAAAGGTGAATGCCGACAGGACATGAAAAAAGCACACTTTTGGGGATGATACTCGCCTTTATCTGACCCTATATAACATCTTGCTCCAAGGACAACAGCATTGAATACTCCTTTTATTCAAGTTAACAGAGGACAAGGTTCTCGTTACGCTTTCAACGTTAGGAGACATTTCGTTTCGTAAGTCATTGTCTCGTCGGACAAACAATCGGTGGAATTTTGAATAATGGCTTTTCTTGGAAAACAGATATGACTTTGAGATTTATTTTTATCATGCTTCTGTTGATAGAATTTTGTTTGAACCGTCTGCGGCCCAAACATGATGGATGTTCAGCTATGATAATGGAGAACTAGTCATTCAGAGTTTTTGCATTGCAAAGGGAGAAAGAAACATATATATATATATATATATATATATCCTTTCTGAAGAATACATTTCTATCAAGATTTACTAACGGATATTGGAACAAAAATAGATATCTATTCAGAGACAATGATGCGTCGTGTCATACAGAGAGAGTGAGAGAGAGAGAGAGAGAGAGAATAGAATGTCCAAAAAGCTATTAAGGAAAGCCACAAACAAAGCCAATCTCCTGCTATCTATCAATACTGCGGAAGATGTTATGGCCACTTTGGATCTTGGAATAAGGAAAAATGTCTTGAAAATACACCAATCTAGCATACAGTTACGACAGTGCAGTGAGTTCGATCCTATCTGGATGACACAAGTACCAATAACATCTTTTAGTTTCCAACTCACCTTAAAGTGATGGTTAATAAGCTAATCTAACTGATTATTACTACTGGTCAGCGAGTTCGATTCACACGGTGGGACACGCTTTTAATGCATTTCTGCTTTGCAAAACTAAGCTTAGCAAACACCTATAAAATCTTGTCTCCCCCGTCCTAGGGTAATGGTTAACGAGCCTATGGCCAATTAAGCTTTGCAAATACCTTTAATACCTTTTCGTGTCCACTCCACCAAAGAGTGAACGAGTAACTCTAAATTGATTGTTACTACTGAGGCAGTGGGTTCGATTCACACTGTGTGAAATGCAATTATTGCTGGCAATATTTCTGAGAAGAGGCGTTGTTGTTATTATTATGTACACATTGCGGACTGCTATACTAATCTTGGTTGCTATACTCACAACGTTTCAGCCGCTGTACTCTCCGGCCTTCTTCGGGTGCCTTTTGTCATACTCGGTGACATTCCTTGAATTTCTAATTTAACCTGTTACGTCAAGTCAAATATCCTAGGAGGTTGTGAGTACAATCCCTTGTCACTGTTTCAATAACGCTGGAAAAATGCAAAAAGATACTGACACGAGATACCCCCAAGCCTTGGACGGCGGAATGGGATCCGTCTACTCCTGGGATTAAAAAAAAAGGGTTAAGTTCGGAATTCCGAGAAGGTTACCGCGTACGACAAAAGGCACCTTAAGAAAACTGGAGAGTACAGTGGCCGAAAGATTGGGAATATAGCAACCAAAGATGAGTATAGCATTGCGTAGAGAATAATATTGCATTGCGTAGAGAATAATAACCCAATTATAGCCTTTGCAGACACCAACAAAATCAGTTCGAATGCGTCTCGTCTTAGGGTGATGGTTGACGTGCTAATCTTATTGGGTGCCTCAGAGTTCTGGCCTTATGCTATGCTAACCTTGACTTAAACACTTCAGACACTGTAATATTACGGACGGGCGCTGTCGTCAATCAGTGAAGGTGTCACGAGACTAGCGCGTGCGAGCAGAATGAACAGTAAAGTTAGACGTGATTTTAAAATAATCACAGATGACTTATCACGTGTTTCACGACAGTTTCACTGGTGACATCGAACATTCGAGGATCTTCGATTTGTTCCCCAAAATCTCTTTATAAGAAAACAAGTCAGGAGATTTTGGGAGAGTTGAAGGCAACTTTCAAAACAGGCGCGTCAAAGGTTCCGAGGCCCCGACCCATTCTACCCAGTCTGCTACGATCTATCTGTCAGGCGTGTGTAAACAGCCAGCTGTCACCCACACCGCCGTCACCACCAAGAGGAAGGGAGAAGAAGAACGTAACTAAAATGAACTTTTCGAGTTGCAACGATCATAGCCCTAAGTGAATAATAAACGACTGCTATATTTTCTTCCCTTACCTTCGAGTTTGAGTATTTCTTTTTCTGCGGACTTCTTTCTTTAAAGCACAACACGTTGGTCCTATGTTACAACACAGCATATATCTCAAGGGTATTTCCCCATTTTATATCTAATAATCACACATTTTAAGGGGTATAACTCGCCAGCGATTTCACGAAGTAAGTTTAATCGACGGGTACTTCCCTGGGTTTAAAACACATGAACTCTGTTTTACTTGCATTTATGTCGTTGGTTAATCCCCCCTGCTGCTTGCTCCAGCCAATGCAGCAAGGATTCTGCTTAAGCATGTGTGTTTGCTAGAAGCGCTAGATCATCTGCATTGTCTGAGTTTGTCTAATGTGAAATCATTTTCTTTTATTTGATCTATTGATGTTCAGAGTACATAACCCCGGGAGATTAAACAAAAAGGAGTCATCTCCACCTTAAGTGGCAAACTTTTGAAATAAGTAGACAAATTCACATACCTTGGCAGCAATATCTCATCAACTGAAAACGATTTCAACATATGCATAACGAAGGTGTGGACTGCTATTATATCAACAGTTTATCGATAAACTGATAAAATAAAATGGGATTTCTTTCAAACTGTGGCTGTTTCGGTACAACTATATGGATGCACCACCTAGACACCAACGAAATGCATAGAGGAAAATCTCGATGGAAATTACACAAGAATGCAATGTGCTGATTTGATCGAAATCCTGGAATTCAATACCCCTCTAAAACAGCAGTTGTACGGCCTCTTACCTCCCACCTCACAAACCAACAAGACATGCAGGACACTGATGGAGAAGTAAAGACAAATGCATAAGAAACTTTACTCATGGATGTGCCTGGTCTGATTGATCTGCAAGGATTTTCATACATGAGCTCTGTGCGGACATTGGATACAGTCTAAAGGAAATAAGCGGAGCGATGGACGATAGGGATGGATACTGAAAGAGCGACAAGGAAGTTCGAGTTACCAGTACGACTTCGTGATCGTGAACATTACCCAGTGGTTGTCCACGACACCCGTCACTATGATTTCAACTACAGTCTAAAAATATGTCTATGGCTTCATACGCCAATGAAAGGTTTATTTTTTAAAAAATGAATATACTTTTGAAACATCTCTAAATAAGAAATGAAACAAAAAAAAATACAAAAAGAAAAAAGTGAATTCGGTAGCAGTTATTATGCATTGTATTTAATATACATTTCACGAAATGTTTTTTGCTTTTGATTTTTGTTGTTTCTTTTTTTTTTGTGTTTTTTTTTTTTTTTTTTTAATTTTTTCTCTATACCCCCTAAGGTTGCAATGGTAAATTATGTTTCATGAATGCAGCGACACAGGTCGAGAGATCAAGTAGTCCAAAAAATATCCAAAGTGTTGTCTGATGAATTATTTACGCAGGAGAATTCGAGACATTTTTGGATGATTTTGAGGCTTGTGAAAAAAAACTCTCATGGGGACCGTGGGAATATTATGATGAATGCATTTTCCCTCCGACATTTTCTTTTTCTTTCTTCTCAGTGTCATGATTTGTTTTACTTATATATCCATCACAATTTTCTTTCCTTCTTGTTGTTAATATTTGATATACTTTTCTTTCTTTCTTTCTTTCTTTCTTTCTTTCTTTCTTTCTTTCGTTCTTTTCGCTGTTATTATTTGATATACCTTTCTCTCTTTCTTTCTTTCTTTTCGTTGTTATTATTTGATATACCTTTCTTTATTTCTTTCTTTCTTTCTTTCTTTCTTTCTTTCTTTTCGTTTTTATTATTTGATATGCTTTTCTTTCTTTCTTTCTTTCTTTCTTTTTTTTTCGTTGTTATTATTTGATATACCTTTCTTTCTTTCTTTCTTTCTTTTTTTCTTTCTTTCTTTTCGTTGTTATTATTTCTTTTCGTTGTTATTATTTGATATACCTTTCTTTCTTTCTTTCTTTCTTTCTTTCTTTATTCTCGTTGTTATTATTTGATATACTTTTCTCTCTTTCTTTCTTTCTTTCTTTCTTTCTTTCTTTATTCTCGTTGTTATTATTTGATATACTTATTCGTTTTCTTCTAAAACAAAGATACCTTGATTTTATTATTTCTAGCGAAATAAGTCCTGGCGACAACACCCCACAAAACACCAACTATACGGCCACCTGCCTCCAATCACGAAAACTATACAAGTTAGACGAACCAGACACGCAGGACACTGCTGGAGAAGCAAGGACGAACTCATCAGTGATGTACTCCTATGGACCCCCGCATATGGCTAAGCAAAAGAAGGACGACCAGCTCGAACATACATACAGCAGTTATGTGAGGATACGAGATGTAAACCTGAAGACCTGCCAGAGGCGATGAACGATTGGGAGAAGTGGTGAGAGAGGGTCATGGATATCCGTGATGGCGGCACGACATGATGATGATGATATATATATATGTTTTATGTGAGTTTACTCTTGCTTACAGAGATATTGCAATTTTATTTTTTGCCTCATTAAAAATGCTAAAATCCTACGCAGTTTTGGTTAAGAAGAGTGATAATGTAGGTATGTATGTATGTATCTATCTATCTATCGATCTATCTCGCCCTATTCATATATATCAATCTCAGTTTGTTCATTAAATATCTATATTCCTGCCTCATTCTGTTCATTATCTATCTATCTATCTAAGTCTGTTCATATCTATCTATCTATCTATGCTGCAGTAGACAGGAATGCCGGAGAAAAATTTTTAAAAAGCAGTATACTATAAACCAGTTGGTTTAATTCTTAAATAGTATTTCGTTCTAGAACTTTTGACAAACATTTTAGGGGCATTAAAAGCCTCCGTTGATATGTAATAATAAAAACAATAAAGATGAGGATACTAGTCCGATTAATAGCTTAAATAATACAAAGATATTTATGCAAGAGTTGTCAGATCAAGGCCAGTATGTCTTTGTTAACTTAAAATCTTATGGTCTTTTTTTCCCCAACATTTCCTCTCTCGTTGTTGTTGTTTATTCTTTCTTTTCATTCCCTCTTAGCGTTTAAATAAATGTTTCTTTTTCTTTTTCTTTCTTTTTTTCTTCCCCTTATTTTTCTGACATGTTATTACCACAGGTCGTGTTCTAAGAAGTGTTTCTCGAAAAACTTCTGCTCGTATTTCCAAAGCAAAATTGAAAATTATTCTTTTTCTTTTCAAAGAGATTTGTTGAAATAAAGGAGCCCAAATGTCTTCATTCATTCCTACATTTAATTAAAAAAAATGGAAAAATGGAAAAACAAAACAAACAAACAAACAAACCTTAAGTTTTAACTCAAATAGCAATAAAAAAAAAATTATATGCTACAAAATTGATTTAAAAAAAAAAGTTGATCAATATCTTCGGCTCCACAACAACATAAGAAATCTTCACAATTTTCATTCATTTTTCTTTTTAATCGTTTAAAGACCGCCTATGGCAGCATTTAAGACGACATCAGGTTATTTTCAATTATTTGCATGAGTATTAAAGGTAATTAATGGACACCTATTGAGTTTAATGGCCTGTCAAACTGTCTGGGGTTATTTTATACCTAGAGGTTTTGGAAATCAGTTTGAGTGTACATTCACAATTAATTTATTTTTTGTAGTCGTTTCTCAAGAGTTTTTTTTTTTTTTTGTTGTTTTTTTTTTTTTTTTTTTTTTTTTTTGCACCAGACTCTCTTGAAGGGCACATTTAATAGATAGATTAAAAAGACATCTTATTTTTTTACAGCATGCTACGAAAAAGAGACTTTATTTTCCAGCTTGATTCTTATTGTTATCCCTCCAGAAAAGGCATATTATACAATAACGAGCTGATCAATTAGTTTTATTTCAATACTTAAAGGAAAAAATACAAAAAAAATTAAACTGAAACGGGGAAAAAAAGAAAAAAAAAAAACTATGATTGATGGATTATAACGGCATGCCAACTCATCTAGGGTTATTTTATGCCTAAAGGTTAGGGAATCGCTTTCTTTGATGGTTCATATTTATATTTTTTAGTTTATTTCTTTATTTATTTATCTATTCAATTCGACTCGGTCCTATCGAATACCAACAGTTTTTTAAAAGATGTCTTTAACGCAGAGATAGGACCCAAACAGATCTATTTGATCCATAAATGGGACCGTAACAAATCTATTCGACCCATAATTGTCCAAAGTTGCCAGGCAGTTGGTCCAGACAGACTGCTATTTTGTTCGAAATAGACTCCCTTTTCTGTATTATGTGGTCGAATCAGTTTCGCACAATTCCCTTCTTTACGTAGACGTCACAATAGAGACAATAACTTCTTTTACTTTGAAGTACGCTCCCTAAATGATGAAATTAACCGCTTTATATGCAATGAAGGGAGCACAAATTTGCATCGGCGCTGCTGCGTTCACGCCACAAACGAGAAAAAACGAGACCACAACTTACAAATTTGCCTGTTAATGGCGACCGCGAGCTCTTTAAGAAACTTTACATACCAAACAAATGCGTTTTGCTGGAGGTAAGTCATCTCGCTCATGACACTCCCCCTGATCTCATGACCACACAGATGACAGTGGGGGGGGGAACACCTTCGACGAACACTTCTTCGTAGAGGTATCAGGGACTCTTCCGGCGGCAATACTTCCACGGCTATGTCCTGCGGGTCCTTGGCATTCCTGATGTCATCACCACCTTCGTTATTGTCCGAGTCTGTACTTTTTAATGCAGGAGGCAAATCATCTGATTGCATCGCGTAAAGCATCGCATATCCGAATCGCTATCAGACAACGTATCTTCGTTATGATAGTCTTTTCCTAAAGTGGTCAATTCGTGTCATAGACGAAGATTTGACACATAGTGTGGTACGCCATTGACCTGGACTGTTTGTGAACTGATAATTCCATCGATACGTCCTCTTGCTAAATCTAGTTGTACACCGTCAATTTGGGAGTTTGACCCAGATGAGATCACCGGTTTTATACGGTTCTTCCGTACTCTGCAGATTATCTGATACTTGATCTATTACTTTTATCCGTTGTTCATTCCAATATATCCCGTTGGCCGGCGAAGTTAATGTTGTTACGTCATCTCTAGATGTGGCGTTATACCAATACACAGCCTCTTGGATAGAGCACCGCGTTCTACTTGTCATCCTTTTAACGGTTCGGTGGCACCGGAGTGTATGCGCCTCTGTAGTTTACTCGCACTCCCCATTCATCCGCGAAGTGCCGAAAATCTCGGCCACAGAAATGTTGTATAGCTGCGTACATATACATATACAAATCGGTGGCCGTGGTGTATTGGTTATCAAATGTACACGGCGACACGAGTTCAAATCCTGGACGAGACTGATTGTATTTCACATAGTACTAATACCCTTGGGAAAGGTATGAATCCAATTATTCTCCCTCCAGCTATGGGTAAAATAGTAGGGCAGACTAGGTTCTTCAGCCTTGGTGAGGCAACTAGTCTAAAAAAGAGGTGCCCGTGGTGTAATTGTTATGGTCGTAGGAAATGGACACGGTGACACGAGTTCAAATCCTGGACGAGACTGTTTGTATTTCACATAGCATTAATACCCTTGGGAAAGGTATGAATCCAATTATTCTCCCTCCAGCTATAGGTAAATAGTAGGGCAGACTAGGTTCTTCAGCCTTGGTGAGGCAACTATTCTAAAAAAGGGGTGCCCGTGGTGTAATTGTTATCGTCGTAGGAAATGGACACGGTGACTCGAGTTCAAATCCTGGACGAGACTGATTGCGTTTCACATAGTACTAATACCCTTGGGAAAGGTATGAATCCAATTATTCTCCCTCCAGCTATGGGTAAATAGTAGGGCAGACTAGGTTTTTTCAGCCTTGGTGAGGCAACTAGTCTAGGAGAAGGAAAACTCTGAATTCAAACCTGTTAAACTCCGCTTAACAAATTGACCTTGTGTCATATCCTGCCCGAGCAGAGGGGTTGGGTAAATATGTATACGTATACAAATATATGCGGAAACATAGTCAACAATAACGACGACTTCAATGAACGAACGAACACACTTCTTTTTAAAAATATATCTCTCACACTTTATTCTCGAAAGGGTTGATGGTTGTGTATGAGAGGTGAGTTGGATACGGGGACAGACTGCTACATATTGACCCCACGTTCTTCTGACCATAGAAGCACTTCTTTCTCATCTTGACTGGGTTGCTCAACCGTGGGTCACTGAGTGCCTAAAGCCCTCTGTCTGCCGCTGGCTCTCAATTCCGCATCTTGTCTCTAAATGACTCAAGCTGTCTGTGTGTTGGTTATATTATTATTTAACGTCTACCTGCTTCCGCTGTTCTTCCTCTTATTTACACATGTGCATCTCTTGATTGACGGCTCGTCGAGGGTCAGTATGTTACAGAAAGTCGGAGCGTTGTCTGTCAATATTTTAACAGGAGGACCACGTTCGCAGAAGACAGCTCTTAGTTGTCTTATAACAGACACCGCATTTTGTCGCGCTAGTGAGCGCCACACAGTGAAACGCGTTGGGCCGCAATCCGTTGATAGAAAATGGCTGCCATCGAAATGAGTCTCGTTCAAGCCTAGTCGCCACCAGTTGCTGTTGACTCTGAGTTTACTTTTCTTCGACTGGACCGGGGCGGGGCCCACCGTACAGCATTCCTCGCAACCTCGTATGGCCGACCTCACTATCGCCTTACAAAACCGTGGGACATACTCTCTGGACAAAGTAAGTCGAACGCCGCACGCCAGGATGTCCCCTCTTGTTATGTATGGAGCGAATCTGTTCGTTGGTTAACCAGTTCATCTGGCCAGCACACGTCTGTGGCTCTGATCCCTACTTCAACATGTCAAGCCATCTCTTTGGTACTCTGGTTAATCTATCAACTAGATTATTCTCCGAAGTGGTCAGTCTGACCTCGACTACAAGACTGTATTCCTCAATTAACTGCTGCATGTTTGCCAATATCTTGCGCACCCACATCTCGCTCGCGGCTTTCGTCCTCCCCGGGCTGAGTCATCTGGTCAGTATTTCAACCTCCATTTGCTTGAGAGGGAGATTCTTTACAGTATCATGCCACCCATTTGTTAACATTCTCGCTCGTCCTTTTATAATTCCTGTGACTGCACGGAGCCACCCACAAGCAGGAAAATACCCCACCAATTTCCCACAGATGGATAATACTCTGTGTCGCGTCAGTGTAACGGGTAGTTCCGGAAATGAGTTCCCTTGCTTCCACCGGAATGTGTTGCGCTCAACCCAGACTTTGAGTTACAGTACAACGGTTCTATCTCTTAATCGAGTAGGGTCCTTACTAGGCAAACCGAAGGATTCCAATCTACTCTTGACTTCATTCGCTGAGAGCCCGTCAAATCGATTATGCTGCTTTCACACCTTCCCGACCCTGTCTCTCTTGGGATCAAGGATCGCATTCCAATCATTCATTAAAACTAACCACTTCAGTTCATCGAGGAACGGCGTTACAAGGAAACTTTCTTTACAGCGATATAACGACAATGTGCCATCGTATAGTGTGAAACCCGCCAAGAAATAAAGACGATGCGCTATCGAATAGTTCGCCACTCGCTATGAAATAAAAACGATGCCCCATCGAACAGTGTGTCACCCTCTACGAAACAAAGATGATGCGCCCTTGAACAGTGCGTCACCCGCTTTGAAATAACGACGATGCGCAACCAAATAATGTGCCACACGCTATGAAATAAAGACCATTTTCCATCAAACTATGTGCCATCCGTTATGAAATAATTATGATGCACCATCGAATGGTGTGCCAACTCCAATGAAATAAAGATCCTTCACCATCAGAGTGCCACCACCCGCTATGAAATAAAGATGATGCGCCCTTGAACAATGCGCCCCCCCTTGAAATAACGACGATGCGCCATCGAATAGTGTGCCACACGCTATGAAATAAAGACCATTTTCCATCAAACTATGAGCCATTCGTTATGAAAGAATCATGATGCACCATTGAACAGTATGCTACCAGCAATGAAATAAAGAGGTTGCCCCCTCGAAAAATGTGCCATAAGGTGTGAAATAAATATAACGCGCCATCAAACAGTGCGCCACCTGCTATGACTCTGAGTTGCAGTACAACGGCTCCATCTCTTAATCGAGTAGGGTCCTTACTTGGCAAACTGAAGAATTACAATCTACTCATGACCTCATCTGCTGAGAGCACGTCAGATTGGTCATGTTGCTTTCACACCTTCCTGACCCTCCAGCTTTCTTTCCGCCCCTGTCTATCTTGGGATCAAGGATCGCATTCCAACCACCCGTTAAAACTAGCCGCTTCGGTTCGTCGAGGAACGGCGCTAAAACGAAAACATTCTTTACAGCGATATTGGGCGCATAAACCGCGACCACCCGGAACACGAAACTTTGAACAGCAACATCAGCCACAACCTGCCGCCCCACGTCATCTGCAAGAACAAGATTTACATTGGCATTAAGGCTGCGTCCAATTAGCAAAGAGACCTCAACGCTGCCATGGCTGTCGTATGCTGAGAGGACGACATAGTCATTCTCCAGCACCCGATAGTCCACAGGCCAAGTGAAGTGCGTCTCTTGCACATCAGCAGCATTCACACTGAGGTTCGAGAGTTCACCACTGTCTCTCCGCCTCTTTAGATTTGTAGAGATCTCCATATCCTCAGGATGTTCTCTCTCAGTGTTCTTCTTTTTAGCTTTTTTACCGGATTATTTTGAGAAGTGATGGAAGTTGTGATGGAGGAGGTGATGAGACTGTACAGAGGTTGCTGGTTAAGTTGGTTCTGGTGCTGTTGCTGCTGCTTTTTTAGTTGTTTCTTTTGTTGTTGCTTTTGCTGTTCCTTCAGTTGCTGGTTCTGTTGTTTATGAGTCAGGTTTTTTTCCCCTTTCTGATTACCTGGGTCCACCCTTCTTCTGTGTTGTTTGGGTGGTTTCCAGATTCCATGGCAAGATTGGTGGATGGGCAGATTGTTTTTACGGAGTTGATGTTACTGTTGTTGTTGACGTTGTTGTTGCTGTATGGTTGACTTTTCGTTGCATATTCCACTCGTTTCTCTTTGTGCTTCTCTGACGTTGTGAATCCAGCCCTGGCCGATGCATCTAGTTCCGCCTGGGAATTTTCGCCGACATTCAATTCCTCGGCTCTGCTTGCCAATCCGAGATAACTATTACCATTCCCCACGTTGTGTCTTTTGATTCGAATGGCAGTGTTCTAGCTACCTCAGATCGTTTCCAATTTTGGCTGGAATCCACGCCGAAATAAAATCTTTGTTGGGAGAGAGAGATTGTACCTGTTGTGGTTCACAAAATGCATAAGAAGAAGGAAAACAACGCTTTCAAATTTCTCCAAGTTATTGTTTTTATCTATGATGTATGTATTTACAAAATGTGTAGAATACAATAAGGAAGAAGAAAAAGAAAAAGGACTTACGAAACTTATTCATTTGTTCGGAAATGTGACAGATCAAACAAGTGTAAGGGAGGCAATTATTGCTCTTGGTTTTCTTAGCAGAAAAATAATCAGTTGTCTCGGCTTTTACTTCGAACTCTCGGTTCTAGACTAATCTTGGCTTCGAGACTAAGTTCTAAGATGGGTACTGCACTGGACACTTCCCTGTCTCTCTGGATCTCTCGTCTTCCTCGATCTGATCTGTACTAATCTATGGGCGTCATGCCTTGTTTATATAAATTGGGGGTGGAGTTTCGATTATCCCTGGGCACGCCTATGCATAATGATATGTAAATCGCCAAGTTGACCAACTTTTTCCACATATGGCCGACGCTGCGTTTAAAGAGATACTTAAAATTTAGCCTCAGTACCCCCTGCTGATCCCGAGCAGACGGTCAGTACTTGAAATAAGGTAAATCCACTTATATCGTCTTAATCTTTAACTTAAACTTATTCTTGATTTGACCACGTAGACTTTATTACTATATCCACCGTAAGATCCACTTAAATTGGCAACATCTTTAGCTTGAATCTTTTTTCACTTTTCTAAACCATATGGACTCTATTACCATCTCCACCATAAGATCCACTTAAGTTGATTTTATTCCTCGCTTGAACCTCATTTCACCCCTTTAATCTCTACAGAGTTCATTACTGCTTTCTTTTTTTTTTTATTGCAAGATTCACTTTAACGAATCTCGGGACATCGGTCGAAATTTTAATAAATAAATAAATAAATAAATAAAATAGGACAGGAAATAAAATGATAAGAAGAAGAGAGAAAGAAAAAATATGAATTTTGATTAATTAACGATTCTAGGGAAATAATTTATTATTTCCCTAGAATCGTTAATTAATCAATCAGTCTGGGGGTGGGGTGGAGTTCTCTCTTTGTACTTCATAGTTAAACTTGAACGATGAATTCTTTTCTTATACTTAATTTTTTCGTTGTTTAAATGCCTTCTAATTGTTCTTGTACAGCAAGATGCATCCACTAGAGATTTCAACCCTTTTGCTGTTGACAAATTTTTCTTTTTTTACTTTGCGAACAATTCTTCTCTTGAATTGTGGTCCTATTTACCCAACCCCTCCGCTCGGGCAGGATATGACACAAGGTCAATTTTTTAAGCGGAGTTTAACAGGTTTGAACTCAGAGTTTTCCTTCTCCTAGACTAGTTGCTTCACCAAGGCTGAAGAAATCAGTCTGCCCTACTATTTACCCATAGCTGGAGGGAGAATATTTGGATTCATACCTTTCCCAAAGGTATTAGTGCTATGTGAAATGCAAACAGTCTCGTCCAGGATTTGAACTCGTGTCGCCGTGTTCATTTCCTACGACGATAACCATTACACCACGGGCACCGCCAAATTGAATTGTGGTAATGATTTTTCTGGCCTGCCAGTCGATGCTCTTGTTCTATACCTATTTTGACTTTTCAAATGATTGCAGATAACGGTTTTACTGCGTCCTAAGGGCTTCAAAATTTCTCTCTGAGATTTTCCGACTTTTTTCAGAGCTGTAATCTTGCTTTCCTTAAATTCTGATGAATTAGTTCCTTTAGCCATTTATGTTTTTAGTATTTTAAGTATTACAGTTTTGTGCCCAGTCCGCGAGTGGGGGGTTGTAGAATACACCGATGGCACCTCTGCAACAAGTGTCCTGATTATGTCACTAAACAACCTGATGGTGAGGTTCCAGTAATGCTGGAGCTTTGGGGAATGCGGAGTACCCCATTCACTTCCGGGTCCACTCTAGCCTGGAGTAATAGCACCTGATAAGGTCCTACCTATGGGTCAAATAGAACTAAACAGTGTACTTGCGCTATACTGAATTGTTTGAAATAGAACTGTTTCACTAAACTGAAAAGCTTGAAATAGAAATGTTTTTGATAATTAAACTGTGTACTCATGCTAAACTGAATAGTTTGAAAAGAATCGATTTTTTGCATTAAAATGGATTAGGCTTTAAATAACCTACAAAAGCTGAAATGCTATAAAACCCAAGCAACTAACAAACCAACCATACAGCAGCTTTAATAGCTTTTATATTACGTAAACTATATACAATAATTTTTTTAATTAGATTAAGTCCTTTCTTTAGTTTTTATTGGTGGTATTATATTTATGTCTAAATAAAATTTAAAATTTAGCATAAATGCTGATATACATACAAAAATTAATTAAAATTTTTTCTTATTTTAGATTTAAATGTCTCTTAAACTTATCTTTCATATATTTCTTTTCTTCATTTTTTAGGGTGTTCTTATATTTTTGTCCTGGGGTGTGTCTATATATATATATATATATATATATATATATATATATATATATATATATCTGATTTTCATAATTTAAAAATTGTAAACAATAACTTTTTCGTCATTTTTAGGGTAGTCTTATATTTTTTCCAGGGATATATATATATATATATATATAAAGAGAGAGAGAGAGAGAGAATCGGCGGCTGGGTCCGAGTCTCAGTCCCCTTGGCGTAATAATGTGCTGAAATGTAGGCTCAAAGTAAGTGAGTTCGAACGCCAGTCGCGGTTTTGCGTTCATTTTCAGACTAATACCATTTGGTAAAGGCATGAAATACCTTATCCTCCAAGCTATGGGTTAAATAGTGTCACTGCTGTTCTTTTACAAAGCTGGCTTTGGCATTAAATAATCCACCAAGGTTGATATACCATTAAACAAGGAAACCAAACTCTCTCTCTCTCTCTCTCTCTCTCTCTCTCTGTATATGTATTGGTGCGTTATGTTGTTTCACACACACACACACACACATATATATATATATATTCTGGGAAACTCTATCCGAGCTCTGATCGAATGGATGAAGGCCTTGTTTGACAAAAAAATAATGGGGATTAAGTACGGATATGTTGTCAGAACATCTTTGATGGATCATTACCGGATTATCTCAGTTCAGAAGCCATTTCGAACTCCTTGTCTGCCGACAAGAACTTATTGCCAAACCTGAAATCGCTTTTAAAAGGGAAAAAAAGTTTGATTAAGTGTCATCATGTTTGATTACCAATCAAAAATGAATGATATTGGTTCTTAGACAAGAGACTCTCCAGGCCAAAGTGTTTTGACTGATACGGGGTAATGCTTTTTACTTTTTATTGAAGTCTGATGATGAAAGAAATGCCATTCATAATGGCTGACAAGGCTTTGAATAATAAAAACATGAAGATAATATTACTACTTATGCTACTAGTAAAATTAAGGGGAAAATTTCCATTCAAATACTCAAAATGGTTGATAATGCTATATATGATAAAAAAAAAAGATCCCCAATAAAAGTGTCCAGGATATGACACTAAACTGAATCTGATGGTGAGGCTCTAGTCCTAGATCTTTGGGAAATGTGGAATACCTCTTCCTTGCCATTACATCCTGGTCCACTCTGACCCGGAGTGATAGTACCAGTTAGAGTCCCATCGATTGGTCAAATATAACTATTTTATCGTTACTATTATTGAAACCATAAAAAATGATTGATTTGAAATTGAATTATTGGTTATTGATAGCAACGCTTGAAATCATTTAACTATATGCAAACAAATGAGCTCTGGTTCGTTTAAAAAAATGTTACGTGCAAACTATTCACTTAAAATCATGTGTGTGTGTGTGTGTGTGTGTGTGTGTGCTTAAACAGGATTTGCCGTTAAATAACCTTCAAGTGTTGATACTATTTACCCAACCCCTCCGCTCGGGCAGGATATGACACAAGGTCAATTTTTTAAGCGGAGTTTAACAGGTTTGAATTCAGAGTTTTCCTTCTCCTAGACTATTTGCCTAACCAAGGCTGAAGAACCTAGTCTGCTCTACTATTTACCTATAGCTGGAGGGAGAATAATTGGATTCATACCTTTCCCAAGGGTATTAGTGCTATGTGAAATGCAATCAGTATCGTCCAGGATTTGAACTCGTATCGCCGTGTTCATTTCCTACGGTGATAACGACTACACCACGGGCACCTCCTTCAAGTGTTGATATACCATGAAAGACCACCAGCTAAATTGCCCAGTCGGCTGGGTGTGTAGAATACACTGACTGCATCTCTGCAGAGGGGTAAGCCTCCCCCAACGAGTGTCATGTATATGACACTAAATAACCTGATAGTGAGATTCCAGTAATACTGGAGAGTTGGGGAATGCGGAGCAAACTTTTATTGCCATTGCCCCCAAATCCACACTGGCCTGGAGTGGTAGCATCTGATAAGGTCCTACCTATGGGTCAAATAGAACTAAACTGTATACTTTTGCTGAACTGAAATGTTTAAAATAGAACTGTTTATACGTATAAAAATGGATTTGGGCATTAAATAAACTACAATAGTTGATATGCCACCAAACCAAACAAAACAACCAAAGTATTGTAAAAATTCAAGATAATATTACTACTAATCCTATCTACTAACCCCTCCGCTCGGGCAGGATATGACACAAGGTCAATTTTTAAGCAGCGTTTAACAGGTTTGAATTCAGAGTTTTCCTTCTCCTAGACTATTTGCCTCACCAAGGCTGAAGAAAGCAGTCTGCCCTACTATTTACCTATAGTTGGAGTCATACCTTTCCCAAGGGTATTAGTGCGATGTGAAATGCAATCAGTCTCGTCCTGGATTTGAACTCGAGTCGCCGTGTCCATTTCCTACGACGATAACCATTACACCACGAGCGCCTTAATACTACTAAATTTAAAGCAACTAAAATTAAGATGAAATAAATGCGTGTCTAGGTTGGTTAGTTGGTGGATTGGGTTTTATGGAATATCAACACTTGTAGGTTATTTAATGCCAAATTTTGTTTATGCATATATTAGATATAAGATTTTTAAACAAATATTTTGCAGGTAACATTTTTAAACGAGTCGGAGCTCATTTGTATTTTAAAATATACTGGCTGCAGGGAAACACGAAACACTATCGACTCTCCGTTGTTCAGGTACGAAACGTTTATTAACTTCTTGACTTTAGTTTTTCGACACGAGGAGAGAGAGACACAATTTTTACTATGCTGACTGTACTATCTGACCCAACAAACGCGCTGCGCATCCCGTACCCACGGCTAGACTGGCCCGGCCCAGAGACGGATCTCAACTAACGTCTTTTTCTGAATCACCAAATTCTCAGCCCATTGCTTCTGGGCATGACGTCATTCACACCCCGGTCCTTTCCTATCTGGGGTTTTTATTATGACATTTGTGATTGTCATATTCTGTGCGTGCGAGCCTGAACTGTACTCATAGTGTGAGCACCTGTACTAAGATCCGAATAGTTCAAAGCCCAACCAAACCGAATAAAATATAATTAACGAAAAATGATTAATATAAAAAAAATCATCCCATAATCGTATAACATAATGGTTGACATTGTTTTGTAAAATGAAAATTCCATATATTGCGTTAGTTCCTGTTAAGATCCTATCTATGGGTCAAATCTGTTTTAAAAATTATTCGTATGAAGGCGATTCCCTAACCTCTTGACATAACATAACCCTAGATGGGTTAACATGCCATCAAAATCAATCAATCCATCTTACTGTTGTGCGGTTCCAGTTCTAGAATTTTAGGAAGTATGTAGTCATTCTATTGTCATTACTCCCAGGTCCACTCTGGCCCAGATAGGTAGTACCTGTTAGGATCCTATTTATGATTGAAATAGATCTGTTTGCAAATGATTAGGATTTGATAGGAATACTTGAAACCGTATAAATATGTGCAAATTGTTTTTATTAAGAATAGTTACTAAAAGGTATAATTTTTTTTTTACAAATGATTATGATTTGTTGCTGGAAACAACGAAATTGCTTGCAAAAAAAAAAAAAAAGACTGACTTAGGCATATAACAACCAAATAACCTAAAATGAAAAAAAATAATGATTGAAAATCTAATAAAATATCCAGACAACAATAAAAGTTGTGTATTCAAAGTGAAAAACAACAACAAAAAACAAACCAAATAACAACTTTAAGAGGTAAAATTTGATATTCTGTCAGTTGCTTATTTTCTTGAATGGCATATAAACCCTTGCGGGTTATTTAATGCCAATTTTTTTTTTATATATATATGTTGTGACCTAACAAAATGGTTATTGAATGAGAAATAACCAAAACGGTGGTTGGAAATGAAATGGAAATCTTTATAACTTTAAAAAAATACAATATTTGCCAGCGGTGTGAAGAAGGTAAACCATTGCTCGTGGTGAATTTTGTCAGCATATTCTTATCCCCCACCACAATAGTGTCCAACATATTTATGAGGAATGGGACATAACCCATTAATGTTCATTTGATAGGGTATACCTATTAATGTTAATAGGTTGGGTATATAACAGTATGAGGAATGGGACATACCTATTAATGTTCATAGGTTGGGTATAGAATAATATGAGGAATGGCACATACCTATTAATGTTCATAAGTAGGGTATATAATAGTATAAACAAAGGGAGATAACCCATTAATGTTCATAGGTAGGGTATATAACAGTATGAGGAATGGGACATACCTATGAATGTTCATAGGTATGGTATATAACAGTATGTTGAAAGGAAGATAACCTATTAATGTTCATAGGTAGGGTATATAATAGTATGAGGTAAGGGAAATAACCTATTAATGTTCATAGGTAGGGTATATAACAGTATGTGGAAAGGGAGGTAACCTATTAATGTTCATAGGTAGGGTATATAACAGTATGAGGAAAGGGAGATAACATATTAATGTTCATAGGTAGGGTATATAATAGTATGAGGAAAGGGAAATAACCCATTAATGTTCATAGGTAGGGTATATAATTAATGAGGAAAGGGAAATAACCCATTAATGTTCATAGGTAGGATATATAATAGTATGAGGAAAGGGAGATAACCAATTAATGTTCATAGGTAGGGTATATAATAGTATGAGGAAAGGGAAATAACCCATTAATGTTCATAGGTAGGTTATATAACAGTATGAGTAAAGGGAAATAACCCATTAATGTTCATAGGTAGGGTATATAATAGTATGAGGTAAGGGAAATAACCCATTAATGTTCATAGGTAGGTTATATAACAGTATGAGTAAAGGGAAATAACCCATTAATGTTCATAGGTAGGGTATATAATAGTATGAGGAAAGGGAGATAACCTATTAATGTTCATAGGTAGGGTATATAATAGTATGAATAAAGGGAAATAACCCATTAATGTTCATAGGTAGGGTATATAATAGTATGAGGAAAGGGAAATAACCCATTAATGTTCATAGGTAGGGTATATAATAGTATGAGGAAAGGGAAATAACCCATTAATGTTCATAGGTAGGGTATATAATAGTATGAGGAAAGGGAAATAACCCATTAATGTTCATAGGTAGGGTATATAATAGTATGAGGAAAGGGAAATAACCCATTAATGATCATAGGTAGGGTATATAATAGTATGAGGAAAGGGAAATAACCCATTAATGTTCATAGGTAGACTATATAATAGTTTACATGAATTGTCTTCGAATGTTTGCTCATTTTGTTTAATAGCCTTATAGGCTATTTAATTACAAAATTTGATTCATTGTTTCACTCTAATTAAAATGATATTCTTAATGTTCCATTTTTTTTTTGTCTATAAGTAGCCAATCTGATAGAATTATTGATTGATAAATTACAATGGCATGTTAACCCATCTCGGGTTATCTTATGCCGAATGGCCAGCGAATGCGTACGTTGTACGACTACATTTACACTTCCGTGAAGTTTTTATTTCATTTTGTCTGGGATTTCTTTCTCATAAATGGTTTTGGGGGATCATTTTGAAAGATTGCTTTATATGTTTCGTCTAGTTCAATCATTGCAAGCTGATTTCACGATAAGCCCGGTTTTCCAAGGAAAGAGGATGAGATTTCTAGTTTCGTCTCGATTTAGTTTCTGTTGTTTAAAGGCATATCAGCTTTTGTGGGTTATTTAATGCCAGAACAGTGCAGCACGTTAACCACAACACACACACACACACACACTCTCTCTCTCTCTCTCTCTCTCTCTCTCTCTCTCTCTCCCTCTCTCTCTCTCTAGTTTCCTCAATAAGTTATTGTTCAATTTTAACCCAAATTGTTGTTGCCCAGTCAGCTGGGACTGTAGAATACACCGACTACTTTTCTACAGAGCGGTAAGACTCCCCCAACGAGTGTCCTGGATATGACACTAAACAATCTGATGGTGAGGTTCCAGTAATGCTTGAGATTTGGGGAATGCAGAGTATCCCTTTATTGCCATTGCTCCCAGGTCCACTCTGGCCCGGAGCGGTAGCACCTGATAAGGGTCCTATCTATGGGTTAAATAGAACTAACCATGCTTTCTTGACTTTAATGTTTTTGCATTTAAACTGCGTATTTATGCTAAACTGAATTGTTTAAAATAGAATTGTTTTGACATCTAAACTGTGTACTTATGCTAAACTGAATTATCTGAAATAAAATTGTTTTGACATTAACTCTGTGTATTGCCAAGTCAGCTGGGGCTGTAGAATACACTGACTGCACTTCTGCAGGAGGTAAGACCGACAATTAAACTGTGTACTCATGCTAGACTGAATTGTTTGAAATAGAACTGATTATTTACATAAGAATGGATTTGGCGTTAAATAACCTACAAAGGTTGATATGCGATAAAACATAACCAACCAACCAACCAACCAAATTGTCGACCGTACAAATCAGGCCTTTGCTCTAATCCTAAACAGAATTCCTGGAGAGTGAAAGCTTTAATCATTGACAGTGCACAAATACTACCCTCTGATCCTAAGCTTAGTTACTGTAAAGTGACACCTTAATCTTTTGTAAAGCGTACAGATACTACACTATGAGCATTAGCAGAATTATTTGAGAGTAACGCCTTTATCCTAGACTACCTAAGCAGATATTATACTCTGAGCTTACTTAGATTGACTACAAGGTTATACCTTAATACAAGACAGAGAATAAAGTTATTACACTCCGATCACAACTAGAATTACTGGAGAGTGACAACTCAATATAAGAAAGAGTGCACAGATACTATATTCTGATCCTAATCAGAATTACTTGAGATTAACACCATAATCCCAAACAAAGTGCACAGATACTACATTCTTATCCTAAAGACAAATGTTGGCTAACACCTACATAATCTTGTCTTCTAATGTTATAATTATCTAACGAGTTAAAATGACTTTTCTTAAAGTTTAAAAAAAAGGTTTATTTTTCATTAATTACTACATTAAATTGTCTTCTTGTAGATTGCCTGGAATTAAAGTAGAAATCTTATAACATGCAAATTAGGGAAATGAATAAGCAAAATCTCCAAAAATAGATGAATAAAATGAATAAGTAAAAAGGTGAATAATCTTTTAGCTTTAATGATGAAGGTATTTTGCCCCTGAAATGAAATGCTGAAGATAAAGGTTCCCGCGGGCAAACCAGAAAATTAGACTTCGCGAACAAAACAGCCGCCATTTTGATTTCTGTTCATTGATTCCAGGTTCTGGGGAAAAAATCTTCATTCAATGAATTGAAGGTATTAATTTCTGTCAGCAATGCAAAAAAGTTCAGGTTTGTGCGTCATAAAACAGTACAGAACCTAACTCAAGTAGGAAAAAAGAAAGAAGCCGTTCTAACAACTTCAATAACGAGATTTTTACGCAGAATTAATTAGAATATATATATATATATATATATATATATATATATATATATGTATATATGTGTGTGTGTGTGTGTGTGTGTTCAAAACACAAGGCCTCGCATCGACATTAATAAGCAAATGTTGTCGACCTTTACGATTGTTGAGGGTTCGATCTCACGGACAAGTTTTTCACACGGTCTTAAACTGAGTGACAGCAAGTCTCTTCAGGTCTCCAGGACTACACTGAGTATTCTAGATCATTTAACTATACTCTCGTAAGGATGATCTCTATTCTTCCTCGGATCTCCATTTAACTCAGTCTCTCTTCAAGACCTTTGGGTATAATTCTAAAGGTTCCAAAATACAATTGGTATCACCGTTATTTTCATGTTCCACGGCATTTTTGACCAGTCAGCTGCGGCTGAAGAATACACCGTCTGCATCTCTGCAGAGGAGTTAGACCCTCTCCCTCAACGAGTGTCTAGTAGCCCAGTCGGCTGGCGGGTGCTGTAGAATACACCGACAGCATCTCTGCAGAGCAGTTAGACCCTCTCCCACAACGAGTGTCCAGTAGCCCAGTCGGCTGGGGTTGCTGTAGAATACACCGACTGCATCTCTGCAGAGGAGTAAGGCTCCCTCCCTCAACGAGTGTCCAGTAGCCCAGTCGGCTGGGGGGGTGCTGTAGAATACACCGACTGCATCTCTGCAGAGGAGTTAGACCCTCCCCCTCAACGAGTGTACAGTAGCCCAGTCGGCTGGGGGTGCTGTAGAATACACCGACTGCATCTCTGCAGAGGAGTAAGACTCCCTCCATCAACGAGTGTCCAGTAGCCCAGTCGGCTGTGGGGTGCTGTAGAATACACCGACTGCATCTCTGCAGAGGAGTAAGACTCCCTCCACCAACGAGTGTCCAGTAGCCCAGTCGGCTGTGGGGTGCTGTAGAATACACCGACTGCATCTCTGCAGAGGAGTTAGACCCTCTCCCTCAACGAGTGTACAGTAGCCCAGTCGGCTGAGGGTGCTGTAGAATACACCGACTGCATCTCTGCACCAAGGTAAGACTCCCCCAACGAGTGTCTTAGATATGACAATTATTAATCTGATAGTAAGGCTTTAGTGATGCAGAAGCTTTGGGGAATGCGGAGTATCCCTTCATTGTCATTGCTCCCCGGTCCACTCTGCCCCGGAGTGGTGCTTATGTTTTCGTTTTCTTTTATTTTCTCATTGTGGTCCACTGAAATTGCAGAAACCCACAAGTTCAAAAGTTTTTTTCTTTTTAATACTGTCTGGTTTTCTGGCTTGGATTGAAAGATCTGTTTGTTTCTTAAAATCACTGAGAATTTTATGGGTCTCATTTTCAAAAAGATATTCTAGTTTGTGATTATACGATTTTTCAGCATTTTTCAGTTTTAATGCATTAACAATATCAGGTAGATTGTATATAAATGCAACGAAACAGAGAAGGGTCTAAGAACATTTCTCTTGGGTGTCCCACTTGTCAGTGAAGCACATCTAAATTTAAAACCTTTGATTTTAACACAGACTTCCGTTTTTCTAGAAACTCTTTATTGACTGGGGGGTCTGTAGAATACCTCAACTGCACCTCTGCGTATATGTAAGACACCCTCACCGCAACAAGTGTTCTGAGTGAGACACTAAACTGCATCTGATGGTTAGTCTCCAGTTCTGGAACTCTGGGGATTGTTGAATACTTTTTCGTTCTCATGACTCTCACCCGGTGTGGTAGTACCTGAAAGAGTACTCTACTCGATTCTACTTGAAATCATTTAACTATGTGCAAACAAATAATTAACCGATAATTAAATTGGAATAATTGATAAACAGAATAACTAATGTTAAATAGCCATACTTGAAACCATCTGCGAGCAAATATAAATAATAGTCTTAGATGGGAATCCTTGAAATCATGTAATTGAGTATAAACAAATGATTAATGGAATTATTAGTGTTAGATACGAATAATTGAAACCATTTAACTATGTGCAAATAAATGGTTATTACTAACTAGAAATATTTGTATTTGATAGAAAAACTTGAAATCATTTAACTATAAGAACAGACAGAATACATTCAAAATCAGATTGATAAGATTAGAGTATGGAAGACCAGACAATTCGACGACATGCTGCTCCAACACTGTAATACCATATATAATCAAAACCCAATAGACAGATGGATGAAGGGATGCATCCTCCCTTTCCCTAAAAAGAGCGACCTAGGATTAGCCAAGAACTACCGAGGTATAACACTTACATCTATAGCGGCCAAAATATACAATGCCCTTCTACGCAACCGCATAGAACCCAAAATTGACAACGTACTTAGGAAGAACCAAAATGGCTGCCGAAGAAATAGATCCACGACCTCACAAATTTTGACTATCCGTAGAATTCATGATGGCGTACGTTGAAAAAACCTACCAGCAACAATATCATTTGTCGACTTCATCAAGGCCTTTGATTTCATTCTCAAAGGAAAGATGGAGCAAATTCTACTCGCATACGGCCTACCAAAAGAAAATATCGCAGCCATAATGGTGCTATATAGAAACACAAAATTAAAAGTCCGTTCCCCGTATGGAGACACACACTACTTCGACATTGTAGCAGGTGTACTGCAAGCAGACACCATATTTCTTTATCATCTGTCTAGACTACATGCTTATAACATTGATTAATAAAATCAAAGAACTATAAATGTGTGCAAGCAAATAAGCTCTAGCTCGATAAAAAATAATATCGAAACTTTTTAATCGACTTATGTGAATTAAGTTAGTAGGTCAAAGATTATAAATTAAACATTTCTGATCAAGATTGAACCATAGTTGCCGATGACCGCTACGTCATTGATTGCTAATCGTCGAACAGAGGAGGAGATAGGCAAAATCGTTTAACGATCATTACATACTGGATAGCTTCTTCATTCTAATAGGAAGAGGCTCTTAGTGTATTTTTGAAAGTTTCAATGGTACATCAGCCACAAAAAGATAAAAGAAAAATTTTAACGATCAGAATATGCTGGATAGCTTCTTCGTTCAAGTAGGAACAGGTTCTCAATGTATCTTTTAAAATTTCACTCGTATTTCGGCCATCAACTTTATCAGTCACAACATGCTGGGTAGCTACTTCGCTTTAGTAGGAAGAGGCTCTTAGTTCATTTTTGAAAGTTTCACTCGTACCTCAGCCACAAAAAGATAAAAAAAAGTTTTACGACCAGAATATGCTGGGTAACTTCACTCTAGTAGGAAGAGGCTCTTAGTGTATCTTTGGAAGTTTCACTCGTACCTCAGCTACGAAAAGATAGAAAACTTTAATGTTCAAAATATGCTGGGTAGCTTCTTCGTTCAAATAGGAACAGACTCTTAGTATATCGTTGAACGTTTCACTCGTATTTCAGCCAACAACATATAAAATCGTTTATCAGTCACTACTTGCTGGGTAGCTTCTTTTCCCTAGTAGGAAGAGGGTCTTACTTTATCTTTAAAAGCTTCATTCGTACCTCAGCCACCAACTGATAAAAACGTTTAACGCTCACATGTTGGTTAACCTCTTCGCTCTAGTTGGAACAGACTCGTAATGTATCTTTGAAAGTTTCACTCGTACCTCAGCCACGAAAAGATAGAAATGTTTAAAGGTCACAACATGCCGTGTAACATCTTCGCTCCAGTAAGAACAGGCTCTTAGATTATCTTTGAAAGTTTTACTCATACATCAACAACCAAAAGATAAAAACTTTTAACGGTCTCAACATTTTGGATAGCTTCTTTGCTCTAGTAAGAACAAGCTCTTAGATTATCTTTGAAAGTTTTACTCATACATCAACAACCAAAAGATAAAAACTTTTAACGGTCTCAACATTTTGGATAGCTTCTTTGCTCTAGTAAGAACAAGCTCTTAGATTATCTTTGAAAGTTTTACTCATACATCAACAACCAAAAGATAAAAACTTTTAACGGTCTCAACATTTTGGATAGCTTCTTTGCTCTAGTAAGAACAAGCTCTTAGTGTTTCTTTGAAAGTTTTACTCATACATCAACAACCAAAAGATAAAAACTTTTAACGGTCTCAACATTTTGGATAGCTTCTTTGCTCTAGTAAGAACAAGCTCTTAGTGTTTCTTTGGAAGATTCACTCTTACCTCAGCCACGAAAAGAGACGGTGATTCTAGAAACACATCGTCTTGCATTTTCACAGAATACCCAACCTCTTTTCTACCTGATGTGCACGGCATGGTCCGGCCATTCCCTGCCACCTCTCGGATGGTAGATCGAGTCTTAAAATTTTAAAATCTGATGCCTCACTAAAACATATGGTCAAGGATTTTGGGACGTATCAAATATGTAGCAATTAGAAAAAAAAGGTCAAGAAGCCCTGTGATGAATGGGACTACAGAAATTAGATTGTACCTAAAATAATAAACAATATTGCTTCCTAACACAAAACAACAAACATCTTTCCCATTTGAGGGGGCGCCCTACACGATGTTATGGTTAACAAGACCAGGGAGCAAACTATTGTGAATTTGATTCTCACCGTTTGACTCATACTTTTTGACTTAAGTTGATAAATGACATTCTTAAACTTTTTCTGATCATCTTAATTTTAAAACAAGTAAAGAAATCATCTGTGGTATTTTAACTTTACCTCTTTGGCTCGAGTTGTTGATCCTTTCGTAATATAACGTTACCGAATAGATGGTTGTGATATAACGGTACGAAATAGACATTTGTACCACCGCATGCTCGAAAGGGTTAATGGGTGAATCGTTACGTATAGAGTAGTAGTCACACCCTGTTTGACCTCACCGTGGGAAAAGTTAACGAACACTGTAAACTCTGTCTTTGTTCACTACTCAAATGTTTATTCACAAGTACAATTTGTAAGTAGTCCCCGAGAAAAAGAGGGTATGAAAGTTGTCGACTACGTTAGCTGGGCAACGAGAAGCATGTCATGAGGAGAAAGAGAGAGCAAACACAGGCCTTGAATTTTCTTCCTGTTTTCGCTTCTAGTTCTCACATGTTTGTCCGCTGGTTTTGTCTTCACAGGGTCACGTCTAGTGTAAGGTCCCTTTTCGGAGCTTTTACCCAAAATGGGGTTCGTAAATTTTTGTCACCTTATATCTTCGTGGCTTCTGTTCAACTGACTGTCTTCTAGCAAACTCCCTCAAACTGAGTCGTCCCCTTCCTTCTGCCTGGTGTCGGCGGGAGGAACATCCGTTTCCGCTGGTTCCACACGTTCGCAGAAAATTTAAGACCTCACGTTTTTTCTAGTCATCCTTAACTAACGCAGTCATTCATACGTGACCGGTTGATCCTCAACCAGTGCTTTATACTGTGTCACTCACGGACTCACTGTCTTCTGTTTTGTCCTGTCATTCTTCTCTCTGTCCCTTCTCAGAAGTTAGCCTCTCGTTCTCTTGGACTTACCATATCACGTTACACTTTCACCTGCTTGAAAAAAAGTCTTTAAAAGTTACTGCATATTTCAAAATAAGGACAATCAAAGAATTCTATCTGCGCTCTTGTACCATTCTCTTTCAATGCAACAAAATTCAGCCTCCTGTTTCCTCAATATTTTCCAAGTACCCGGCAGTGAATTTTCAATTTCTTGATTTCCCTTCCCGTTAGATTTCTGTCGGCTGCGCAGATAACTATTGCTTCAAATTTATTGTACCAATTGTCATTTACCAAGCTGGGTTTAGTTTGACACAAGGCCAAAGAATCAAACTCATTAAAAATGTTTTGGTAGCCCATCTCGTTAACCATCACATTAAGCGAGGCGCTGGTCTAGTGCCAGGCTACAGATTTCTTGATCCCTCCTCTAACACACGTAAATCTGCAGCCTAAAAGAAGGCAATTATTTGACACCCTATTATCGATGGGGCTTCGATTACGCTGACTACCCCCAGCAAAAAGGTAAGACTCCCATCCCACCAAAAATAGGGGGTGTTCTTGGTATGACACTAAACTACATCTGATGGTGAGACTTCAGTTCTTGGGATCTGGAGAGTGTGGAGAACTCGTTCCTTTTCATTACTTCAAGATCCGGAGTGACAGTACCTGTTAGGATCTCATCTATGGATTTAAAAATTATTCGTATTCGATAATTGCAAAAAAAAATGTCAAGAAACAACTAAAAATAAATATGAACGTACATCATCATCATCATCATCATGTCGTGCCATCAGCACGGACATCCCTGACCCTCTCTTACCATCCCTCTCTATCGTCCATTGCTTCCGGCAGGTCTTCAGGACTACATCCCGTATCGGCACTATGCTGCTGTAGGTAGATTCGCACTGATCGTCTTCCCTTTGCCCGTCAACGTGAAGGGGTCCTCATGAGTACATCAGTTATGAGTTCGTCTCTACTTCTCGAGCAGTGTGCCGCGTGTCAGGTGCGTTTAATTTTGATAATTTTCGTGATAGGTGGTCGGTGGCCGTACAGCTGCTGTTTTGTGGGGTGCTGTCTCCAGGAATTGTTTAATATTGCTCGCAGCATTCTTATGTAGTTGCGGTCAAGCTTTTTCTCCATACATTTAGTTAGCGTCCATGTAGTGCATCCATATAGCACTATCGAAACGACTGCTGCTTGGAAGAAACTGCGTTTCATTTTATCGGTCTGGTCTGATTTTCATATGAATGTACAATGAAGGCGATTTCTTAACCTCTTGGCATAAAATAAACCTAGACGGGTTGACATGCTACTAAAACCAATCAATCAATGATTTATTTCATGCAAATGAATATTTAGTTTCCAGCATCATCATCCATTATCATCATGTCGTGCCGCAAGCACGGATATCCCTGACCCTCTCTCGCCACTTCTCCCTATCGTTCATCGCCTCTGGCAGGTCTTTAGGGCTACATCCCGTATCCTCACATAGCTGCTGTATGTATATTCGAGCTGGTCGTCCTGCTTTTGCCCGGCCTTATGTGGGGGTCCATAGGAGTACCTCACTTATGAGCTCGTCCCTGCTTCTTCAGCAGTGTCCTGCATGTCTGGTTCGTCTAACTTGGATAGTTTTCATGATGGGAGGCAGGTGGCCGTATAGTTGGTGCCTTGTTGGGTGTTGCCTCCAGGACTTATTCAGTATTGCTCGCAACATTCTTGTGTAATTGCCGTCTATCTTCTTCTCGAGCCGTTTTGTTAGCGTCCCAGTTGTGCATCCATACAGCAGTATCAACACGACCGCTGCTTGGAAGAAAGTACGTTTCATTTTATCGGTTAGGTCTGATTTCCATATGATCGATAGCTGTCCATACCTTCGTTTGCCATGCGTCGATGTCTTTTTCGGTTGATGAGACACTGCTTCCTTGGTAGGTGAATTTGTCTACCAGCTTCAGAGAGGTTCCCTCTAGTGTGGAAATGTCGCCTGCTTGATTAAAGCACATATATTCAGTTTTGTGTGCATTGACATGGAGGCCAATGCCTGCAGCGGCTCCCTCCGAACTATGCAGTAGTGTTTCGGCTTGGTTGGGTCTATTTGCCAGTATCGCTATGTCATCGGCATAGTAGCGATACTGGCAAATAATCTCATTCATTTTCGACAGTATCTTATTTACTGGTCGACGCTTTATCAAATAGATTGAACATTATACAGCGAGTTCAGTTCGGTTTCTTCATTTATTGGCATACCAACCTTCATGAGTTATTAAATGCCAAAGCCATGTTTGTAGAATAGCAATTGTGATACTATGTAACCCATAGTTGCGGGGAGGAGATAAAGGAGTTCATACCTTTACTCTACGATATTAGTCTAAAAATTAACGTAATAGCGCGACTGGGTTTCGAACTCACTTCCGACGATGTCATAGTCCACAACTTAAGCTACTACGCTAAGTGGGGGGGGGCTCTCCTGATACTCCTCAAAATTCAGCAAATTTCAGGCTGCAGACTTATTGATTTACACACCTGTATTTTTCTAAACTCCCTCGACTCTGACTGGATGTGACACGGAATAAAACTGGTTTGAATTCAGTTTTTTCCTTCTCCCAAACTGGTTGCCTTAACAAGACAAAAGAACCCAGTTTGTCCTACTATCTATCCATAACTGGAGGAAGAACAGATGGATTTATGCCTTTCTCAAGAGCATTAGCGTGAAGTGAAACAGAAACAGCCTCGTACTGGATTTGAAACCGGGTCGCCGATTCCATTTCCTACTTATGTGCATCACTAAGTGTGCAGTTTGACTATGAAAAGACAGGGTTATTTTGCACTACAGTTATTCGTTTCTTAACATAATGTCTTTCTTTGCCAAGCCAATCAATTTCAGCGGTAAGTATTAATAACATAGAAAAGAAAAAAGGTTTCTGTTAAAAGCCCAGTGTTCAACCACAGACTTTATGGCCAACCATATTACTTAAGTCGATAAATGTTTCCATAGCCTATTGATGAAGCTTCTTTTGTTAAGGCACTTAATGTAATTGTGAATAGTAATAAAATAGACTGAATACAATGTCAAACCATCGTTCCATGATCCATCCAAATGTGTCGACTTAAAAATAGCGAATCGAGGGTTTGGTTTTGGTTTAGACTGATTTTAATGACATGACTATACGTTTAGGGTAATTTCATGCCAAAAGGTTAAGGAATCGCATTCATTGTACATTTAATACTACATTAAAATCATTAAAATCAACCACTCAATCTACAGTTACATAATATAAAGTATTCCAATCTAATACAAATAATTTACCAGCCGGGTCGGTTAGGGCTGTAGAATATGCTGACAGCATCTCTGCAGAGTGTTGTATTTTGACCTTCGACCCGGCCAAAAATGCCATTTAAGGTGATGCACCGGAAGGAAGTGACACATTCTAATGGCAGTTATGAGAGGAAATCGCGTGGGCGGAAATTGGCTGATGAAATGGGACGAAGTAAAAAATTTCCCATGTTACACTCATAGACTGATGCACCGGAAGAGCGTGACCTGTGAACTGCATGACAGTTATTTCCACTTGATGACGATCAAACATGCGATTTCAAAGATCGAGTAGGCGACTGAGTGGACGTTGAAATATTACATAACTCAGTCAGGACACCAGTTGCAGTTGCAGTGAGAGATCGGACGGAGTTATAGACGAGATGTGGTAAGGAAAGCCACACCAGGCCGAAGGGGCTCGGAGCCCCCGACTGAGTTGGGGTCCAGAGAAGATGTCGATAAGATGCAGTAAAGAAAGCCATCACCCAGCAGAGCGCTGGGCCTCTGAGCCTCCGGATGAGCATCTTGAGAACAAGAAAGAGACAACGCTGACGGCCATAAGAGTGGGGGTCAAAATATTGCAGTTTCTGTTCGGTCTCCAGCTCCCTCTCACACGCAAACCTTGATTAACCCTTTTCGAACCCTTACAATAAAGTGAGAGGTACATATATTTATAAAGAAGTCTTCCTGCGTCTTTTTATTTATTGTGTCGTTATGATGCTGCATGTATATGTAGATGTGAATCTGTAGATGACAATATAACAAAAGGACTAAAGCCCCTCCCTCCCCAATGAGTATCCTCGATATGTCATTAAAACATCAGATGGTGAGATTCCAGTCCTCGGGTTTTGGGGAATATAGAGTATCCCTTCACTGCCATTACTCCCATGTCCATTCTGACCCGGAGGTTAGGTTTTATCAATGGATCTTATAGAACTATTTGACATTCAAATTATGTGCAAACAAATGACTGATGTTAAATTGAATTGTTAGAAATAAAACTCTTTGACCATTTAACTGTGTATAAAAATATAACTGATGACTAATTGATTTGTTTGTGATACTTAACGATACTTGGAACCATTTAGCTGTGCGCAAATGAATGAATAATGTTGAATAGAATTATTAGTGTTGAATAGCAATACTTGAAACGCTTTAAGTCAGTGCCTAAATTTAATTATTGGTATTAGATAGCAATACTTGGAACCATTTGTCTGGGTTCAAATTAATGAATAGTGTTGAATAGAATAATTAGTGTTAAATAGCAATACTTGTAACGACATTACTGTCTTCAAACGAATGGTTAATACTGAATAGAATTATTAATGTTGAATAGCAATTATTGAAACCATTTAACTGTGTAGAAACAATAGCAATACTGGTGTGCAAATAAATTAGTTATGACTCATTAATGAATGAAACTATTTTCTTAAAAATAATATGTACATCCATTTAAATTTGTGAGAATAAATGATTAATAGTAAAAAAAAAAATACTTGAAGCCATTTAACTGTGTGCAAAAAAAAAGGATCTCAGACTCGTTTAAAAATGTTATCTATAAAATGTGTTTACAAATCATGTATATTTAATATATATGTATAAACAGGATTTGGCATTAAATAATGTACATGAGTTGATATGCCATGAAACCCAACCAAATCAAATCATATATATAAATATATATGTATAAATAGGATTTGGCATTAAATAACCAACAATGGTTGATATGCCATTAAACCCAACCAAATCAAATCATATATATATAAATATATATGTATAAACAGGATTTGGCATTAAATAACCAACAATGGTTGATATGCCATTAAACCCAACCAAATCAAATCATATATATAAATATATGTGTATAAACAGGATTTGGCATTAAATAACCAACAATGGTTGATATGCCATTAAACCCAACCAAATCAAATCATATATATAAATATATGTGTATAAACAGGATTTGGCATTAAATAACCAACAATGGTTGATATGCCATTAAACCCAACCAAATCAAATTATACATATAAATATATATGTATAAACAGGATTTGGCATTAAATAATCTACATGAGTCGATATGCCATGAAACCCAACCAAACGAAACGAGACCAAATAATTTGCTGTCAGTGGTATGGTTTCAAGCATTTTTTTATCTCCTCCTCCTCCTCCTCATCATCATCATCATCATCATCATTAAGAGGTGTTGTTAGCACAGAGTTCCCTATCATCCATCCCTACCATCCATCGCTCTTGGCAGGTCCTCTAGTTGTTGTATAGCCATGATCACTATACATACACTTATATGTGCAGAAACATATTCAACACAATAAGGACGAGGGAAGACACTTGTTTAGAAAAATATACCTCTCACATTATTTTAAAGGGTTCAAAAGGGTTACTAAAGGTTTTACTGTGTGAGAGGTGAGTTGGGTACTGAACAGAACTGCAACATATTGACCCCCACTCAGCGTTTCTTTTCCGTTCTCCTGGGCTGCTCAACCGGGGGCCTGGGGGCCAGTCTCTCTGGGACATGGTCCTCATTCCAGCATTTTTCTCCAACTGATCTGAACTTCCTGTCGCCGGGGTTATATAATAATTTGACGCCAACTCCTCTTCCTGCGAGCGTCACAATTTCGCACTCAGTTCAACCCCTCGACAGCCAAGGTCGACCCTGATCTCCTGATATCTTCGGCCGGATGCACCTGTTTTTTTTTTTACACAGGTGCATTTCTTCTTTTGACAGCTTGGCCGGGTCGGAGGTCAATATGCAATATAGTGTGCATCCTGTGTCTGCACAGGGGCGATGTACATGCCCTTGCTGGTTGGCCAACACAGGCACGTCCATAATAGAACGTCGCTTATGAGTTCGTCCTTACTGCTACAGAAGAGCCCAGCATGTTTTGTTCATCTTACTTGAATGATTTATGAGATGAGAGGTAAAGGGCTGTACAATTGCCGTTTTGTGGGGTGTTGCTTTCAGGATTTGCTCAAAACAGCGCGTAACATTTTCGTATTGTTCTCATTAGGCTTTGTCTTTAAGTCCAGGTGGTGCACCCATACCGTGATAGCGACAGAGCCACTACAAGTCCTGGCGGCAACACCCCGAAAGGCACCAACTATACAGCCACCTGCCTCCCATCACGAAAGCTATCCAAGGTAAACGAACCAGACATGCAGGACACTGCTGGAGAAGCAGAGACGAGCTCATAAGTGAGGTACTCCTATGGACCCCAACATATGGCCGAGGAAAAGCAGGACGACCAGCCCAAACATACATACAGCAGATACGTGAGGATACGGGATGTAACCCTGAAGACCAGCGAGAGGCGATGAACGATAGGGAAAAGTGGCGAGAGAGGGTCAGGGATATCCGTGCTAGCGGCATGACATGATGATGAAGATGATGATCATCATATGGTTTCAAACTAATTATTTCAAGTTGTTAATTTTTAATTATAATCATTTCTTTGCAAGTAATTGCATAGTTTCAATTAACTTATCTAATAATAATCCTTAGTAAGCAATTATAAAAAGTTGACGACCGTAGTCGAGGGTGACCAGAATGCTTCATTTTTAATAGCTACCACACCGAGGTGTAGGGAAGGGTGCTACTCCTTTCCCTGGATTGCTCCACTTTACCCTTGATACGTACCTTATACTGCTGAGTGTTAAGCAAGGAGGTATCAAATACCATTTTTAAAGTTTTTTGTATGACACGACTTGGGATTGAACCCAGGTCTCCTGGACCATTGGCGAACACTCTACCCACTAGACCAATGAATCGGCTGAAGCAATTATAAGTAAGTAAGTAAGTAAAGTAAAGTTAGCGACCATAGTCGAGGGTGACCCGAAGGCTCCCTTTTCGACAGCTACTACACCAAGGTGTAGGGGAGGGCGCTACTCCATTCCCAGGATTGCTCCACTTTACCCTTGAACCGTACCTTATAATGCTGAGTGTTAAGCAAGGTGGTATCAAGTACCATTTTTAAAGTCTTTGGTATGACTCGACCTGGGATTGAACCCAGGTCTCCCGGGCCATTGGCGAACACTCTAACCGCTGGGCCAAACATCAAGTAATAATTCTTAATACAAATAATTTACTGTTATTTGGCATCAAGTATTCCTGTTAAATAAAAACTATTTTTAGACAAACCTATTTGACGACAAGTACTGCCTCTTCGGGTCTGAGTGGACCTGGGAGTAATGGAAATGAAGCTTTGCTTCATACGCCCCAAATCTGATACATTATAATTTCATACCCACGACACAAAAAGGGGGATTTATTCGACAGGAAAAAAATTCAAAACATCTCCTTAAAATGAAGGCATCTCATTCTGTATTGAATATCATTCAGATTACTTATACATTATTGAGGGAATATTAAAAAGCAAAATTCAGCCACAGACTGATTGGTCCATCGTTATGGCTAATACCCTTGGGAAATATATAAATCTGTCTCTTCTCTACAGTTATACGTAAATAGCAGGGAACTCTTTAAACTTATAAATATTATTATACATATGCTTTTCATACATTTAACTAAGCTTTCACACCGGCTCATTGGCCTAGTGGGTAGAGTATTCGCCAATGGTCATGGAGACATGGGTTCAATCCCAAGTCATACCAAAGACTTTAAAAATGGTACTTGATACCCCCTTGCTTAACACTCAGCAATATAAGGTACAGCTTCACTTCAATTACTCCCAGGTCCACTCAGATCCAAAGAGGCAGTACTTGTCGTCAAATAGGTTTGTCTAAAAATAGTTTTTATTTAACAGGAACACTTGATGCCAAATAACAGTAAATTATTTGTATTAAGAATTATTACTTGATGTTATAATTGCTTCAGCCGATTCATTAGTCTAGTGGGTAGAGTGTTCGCCAATGGTCCGGGAGACATGGGTTCAATCCCAAGTCGCGTCATACAAAAGACTTTAAAAATGGTACTTGTTACCTCCTTGCTTAACACTCAGCAATATAAGGTACGTATCAAGGGTAAAGTGGAGCAATCCAGGGAAAGGAGTAGCACCCTTCCCTACATCTCGGTGTAGTAGCTATTGAAAAGGGAGCCTTCTAGTCACCCTCAACTACGGTCGCCAACTTTACTTTACTTAATACCCTTGGAAAAGGCATGAATCCATCTATTCTCAAGTCCAACTTAATGAGAAATAATAGAGACGGACGAGGCTCTCAAGTGCTAGTCTAGAAGAAGGAAGACTAAATTCAAAGCCATTAACTGAAGTCCCAAATAGACGTAGTCCCTGTAGCGCAATGGTTACCGTACTGAACTGTGACATCATAATGAGTGAGTTCGAACTCCTGGCAGTCTGTTACATTCACTTTTGGACTAATGTCATTGGGAAGAATATGAAACCCCTTATTCCACCAGATATTTGTCGCTGCCTCCCACCAGACACGACTTGACACAAGGTCAAAAGCCCGAAGGCCGATTAAAGTGGAGATAAAGGGAGGGGGAGTTCGGGAACGAGCCGAGACTCGAACCCTGCTGGTCTATGCTGCTCATCGGCTCACTCAGTGCAATGTGAGCCTGATGAGGCAAGCAGTTTCACGAACCCAAATGTGGGTCCGGGCACGTATGCCAGTTTACGGCTTAAACTAGATGCGAGGTCTAGTGCCATACATGGGTAACAAAGGAGACAAAACTGCAGCTCGCCCACCCGAGGGTAGCCTAGTCGAAACTAGGTGTCTAAAAGGCCCCAAGTCTGCCATTGTTCCTTTTGCAGAGCCACGCTCCGGACCGAAGTCCAGAACAGGCTCCGGGGTGTCCTACGCATAGGACGTGCCCAACCCCTTATTCCACCAGCTATAGGTTAAATTGTACTACCGGACATTGGCCCAGCGGTTAGAGTGTTCGCCAATCGCCCGGGAGACCTGGGTTCAATCCCGGGTCGAGTCATACCAAAGACTCAAAAAATGGTACTTGATGCCTCCTTGCTTAACACTCAGCAGTATAAGGTACGGATCAAGGGTAAAGTGGAGCAATCCAAGGAAAGGAGTAGCGCCCTCCCCTACACCTTGGTGTAGTAAGCTATCGAAAAGGGAGCCTTCGGGTCACCCTCGACTATGGTCGCCTACTTTACTTTACTTACTTATAAATAACCCACCAGTGTTGATATGCCATTAAACAAAGAAACCAAACTATTTTAAGGGAACATTTCGGAGGAAAATTCGACCACAGGCTGAGTGGTCCATCGTTTTATATTTGTAAATGTTTTATACCATTTCTACGAAGGTAAACGACTTGCATGTTGGGATCTGAATCATTCCACCCACCCACCCTCTCTCTCTCTCTCTTTCTCTCTCTCAAAGTGTGTGCGCGCATGCGTTGTCGATTAGTAAATCATATTCTGTCAACTAAAATTTGGCTTGTTCCTCCTGAGGAAAGCCATTATCTCTAGCTACATTTGTGATTTCAAATTCCTATTTCGACGAGTAGAACTGAATCCAAATATACAAAATATTCGTCATACATGCGTTCGTCTCGATTCTGTGTGTCAGAATTTTCTGAAAGTCAGTATCTTTCCCAAAAGCAGAAAAAAGTAAAAGACAAAAGAACATGTTACTAGGAAAATAAGAGAACGACTCAAGAAAACCACTCGTCAGTCACTGAAAGCAAATCAAATTAGACTCTTATAAGAAACCTTTCAATCTTATAGCCGTGAGACTAAAGGTAGATTTCAATTCATATCAACTCAACTTGGTCTTGCATAAAGCCAAATAAATCCTTATTATCATATACTAGTATGAGTCAAAAGTTTTGCAATATTTTGGTAACCTGAGGCACAATTTAGCAGCTCTGGATGGTTTTGCTGAGATCGTGAAGGTGACGAGCCACACTGGACTGTGAGATGCTAAGCTCGCCTGATACTCTCCGACTGCTACTCCCCGGATTTGTGCCTATGGATTGGGGGACGGTCTCGGAATCCACGCGTTTATATCTGCCTTATTTTGCCTGATCGTCGTGATTCTTGCAACCCGATCGAAATTTCTTCCGCCATTTATTTACTGTACTGTAATCAGCTGCACTTGCAGCTTTCACACGACAAATGTTTTTGCTTGCTTCCGCGGAGTTATGTCCCAGCTCGAACCCTTGAACCATAAGTTCTCTAATTAGACTTCTCTGAACATCTGTTCAGCTTTCAAAATACACACACACGGAGTGAAGTTATCATATTTACCAACCTCTCCGCTCGAGCAGGATATGACACAAGGTCAATTTTTAAGCGGAGTTTAACAGGTTTGAATTCAGAGTTTTCCTTTTCCTAAACTAGTTGCCTCACCAAGGTTGAAAAACATAGTCTGCCCTACTATTTACTCATAGCTAGAGGGAGAATAACTGGATTCATACCTTTCCCAAGGGTATTAATACAATGTGAAATGCAATCAGTCTCGTTCAGGATTTGAACTCGTGTCGCCTTGTCCATTTCCTACGACGATAATCATTACACCACAGGCACCTCCACGGAGTGAAGTTATGCACAACTTGTAAGCGCATCATCTGCCACCCATAGCGGATAACGCTCACGTCTTCAACTGCTTCGGTCACATGGTATATAGATTGTAAACTTGCATGTTATCTGGTCATGGCAAAACTTTTGATTTACCTTAGTATTTGATATTTAGATATCCTATTCATCCCAGACAACAAACCCAGATTCTAAATCGACTCAGCCAAGGCTTCTGTTCAGTTTATAAAAAAATGCTTTTCTCGTAGCTGTCACTGTGTCTTCTTCCTTAAAAATAGGTAAATAAAAAATATAAAAATAAAGCAATAGCAAAAACAAGATAAGAATGCAATTTGAGTTTAGCTTGAAGTAATACTTTCTATCCTATTTCTTCTGACTGAGCATAGGTTAGGGCAGGTCATTCATTGAAAGATTCTGTATTGAGAAAAGATGGCGACAAGAGAAGCGCTTTCACCACCTACGGAATATGGAAAATAATAAAGGTAACGACAAAATTATATAGATATATATAAATCTGTTTTTGCCTTTATATATCATCATCATCATCATCATCATCTCGTGCCGCCTGCACGGATATCCCTGACCCTCTCTCTCCACTTCTCCCTATCGTTCATCGCCTCTGGCAGGTCTTCAGGGCTACATTCCGTATCCTTACATAGCTGCTGTATGTATGTTCGAGCTGGTCGTCCTGCATTTGCTCGGCCACATGTGGGGGTCCATAGGAGTACATCACTTATGAGCTCGTCCCTGCTTCTCCAGCAGTGTCCTGCGTGTCTGGTTCGTCTAACTTGGATAGTTTTTGTGATGGGAAGCAGGTGGCCGTATAATTGATGCCTTTTGGGGTGTTACTGCCAGGACTTGTTCAATATTGCTCGCAACATTCTTGTGTAATTGCCGTCCAGCTTCTTCTCGAGCCGTTTTGTTAGCGTCCAAGTAGTGTATCCATACAGCAGTATCGACACGATCGCTGCTTGGAAGAAACTGCGTTTCATTTTATCGGTCAGGTCTCATATATATATATATATATATATATATATATTGGAAAAGATTTTATCCTTCTAAAATTCTGATGCAGCTATTCTAGTTTGTTGAAAAAATTTACGAACCATCGACTTCGCCGAGAGTAGATGATCGATATTGAATTAAAAAAAAACAAAGAAAGAAAGACATGCCGACAATTATGTGCCATAAATTTAATCTTAAATTTTAAAAAATAGGTTCAAATACAAGGAGAAAATACTCCACCTCGAGGTCGGTCAAAGAAAGTAATAAGATGCTAATTTTTCACGCTAACGACCCTAATCGAAAATCAGCTGAGCAAAGTACGCTTGTGAAAAAAAAAATTAAGTTCATGCTAGTCCCCGTCAGTTGATTGTATTTCCTGCAGAGGCGTAAAACTCCTCTTACAAAAAGAGGGGTGTACTGTGAATTATACTAAACAGCATCTGATGATGAGGCACCACTTCTAAAGATCTGTGAAATGTAGAATTCTCCTTCATTGCCATTACTCCCAGCTCCACTCTGATCTGAAGTGATACGTTAAGTCTTTATCAATGAGCCAAATAGATCTGTTTGAAAAAGAAAACATCTTAAGAAGTAATTATACAAAAAATATAAATCTGAATGTACAATGAAAGCGATTCCCAAACCCCTTGGCATAAAATAAACCTTGACGGATTGACATGCTATTAAAATCAATCACTCAGTCAGAATTAAAGTTCAGTTTTGAGTGTTTGGTTAAGTGAGTCACAAAAAATTGAACAAAAGAATATCCAGTTGGCTTATGGAAACAAACTTCGAGACAATGCGATGGGAATATTTAACAAGTTAACACAGGCTTGTAATGATAAAGTCCTATCCTGGGCAAAGGTTTGTGTCTAAAATGACTAATTTCTTTATTCTATTAATGTACAATTTTATTCTTTTTATCAATCATAAATAAATATTCTAAAACAATGAGATGCACAAGTTATAAAAACCCGTTTCCTCAAAAACTGTAAGAAGGGAGCTGAACAAAACTGGATTTCATGGGAGAGCTGCAATCAGAAAACCATATTAAATAAATTTGTTTGAAATTTCCTGGTGTTCCCATTATTTTGTCTGACCCCCTGTGTGTATATATATATATATATATATATATTCAAGAAAAAAGAACATATTCGGTCACATTGGGATAATAAATTTATTTCCATCCTGTTAAGAGCATTGATATGAATCAAAGACTCTAAAATAATTTTTAACATGACTTCATCAGATCCAACAGGAAAATAAAATACTTTTTTTTATTTCATTTGATGAAGTTCTGTTAAAAATTATTTTAGAGTCTTTGATTTTCTACAGAATTAAAAAGATGAATATTCATTTAACTTAAATTCATATGTACTTGTCATGAGACTGATCTTTTTTCATAAACAATTCGTGGCTAAATTCTGAATTTGATCATTGCTTTTAAGAAATTTAATAAACATGGTTAAACTTTTTGGTTTGGTTTGGTTTGGTTTGGTTTGGTTTCTTTGTTTAATGGCATATTTGGCAGGTTATTTAATGCCAAAGCTATTCTCCTAGAAGAACAGTAGTGGTGCTATTTAACCCATAGCTGGGAGGATAAGGGGGTTCATACCTTTCCCTAGGGTATTTGCCCGAAAGTGAACGCAATAGCGCGACTGGAGTACGAACTCGCATACTACGATTCCGCAGTCCATCGCTTTAACCATTACACCACGAGGACACCCCCTCTAAACTTTTTGGTGCCGCATTAACAAGCACCTTAATTTAGTTGACCGTTTCACTTACCTTGATAGAAATATCTCATCTACTGAAAACGACGTCAATATATGCATTGGACGGCAAATGATAAGTTAACGACCATGTGGAAATATCGTCTCTGTAATAAGATAAAACGGTAATTCTTCCGACCTATAGCCATGTTGGTATTACTATATGGCTGCACAACTTGAAATTTAACAAAATGCATAGAGAAAAAGCTAGATGGAATTTATACAAGAATGCTACGTGCTGTTTTGAACAAATCCTAGAAACAGCACCCTACTAAACAGTAGCTGTACAGCCATTTAGATCCCATCCAAATAAGATGAGAAAGACATGTTGGGCAATGCTGAAGAAATAAGAATGAATTCAGTAGCGAAGTTCTCTTATGGACTACTACACAAGGACACACCAGATTTGGCCGATCTGCTAAAAACTTATATTCATCAGCTCTGTGCGGACACTGGATGCCATGTAGATGACTTACCAAAAAGGATGGACGGAAAAAGCCGGAGAGCGAGTGAGAGAGAGAGAGAGTGAGAGAGTCAAAAGAATTTGTGCTCTTAGCATACGATGATTATTATTTCATTCCTTGTGGGTTCTTAACAGCAGCGTTAGGCGGTTGTATTTCACGCGAGTCTGAGTGACAGCAAATCTCCTCGGGTCTCCAGGACTCTTCTTAGAATTCTAGCTGATGCTTACAATGGCGTAGTTTGGATGGTCTCGACTCGTTCTTCGATTTCCAGCCCTTCCAGCTTCTTTACCAACCCTTTGGGGATCGTTCCAAGTGCACCAATTAAAATTGGTATCACCGTCATCTTCATGTTCCATAACTTTTTTTAGTTCTCTGGCAAGGTTTGAATACTTGTCTCTCTTTTAGTTTTCTTTGATTTTAACTCTGTGGTCCGCTGGGAAGGCAAAATCCACAATTCGACCAGGTTCAACATTTTTTTCTTTTTTTTTTTTTTTTTTTTTTTGTCGACTATCACTAGGTCTGATCGTCAGGCTGGGATTTGTGTCTCAAAATCCCAGAGAAGTTTGTGCGTCTAAGTCTCCAAGATAGATTCTTGTTTGTGCATATACCATTTGGTATTATGGTCAAATGTAAATTATTTACTGAATTCTCAGTGGATCACCTTCCCCACTCAGTAGTGTCTAGTCTTGTACTCTTTTTGCGTTAGTTTGCTGCATTTGTTTATTATGCAATTAATCGTTTTGTCTCTATCACCAGATTGCCTATACTTGTTATTCTGTTGCACTTTATCAATTTTCTCTTTAACATAGTTGGTCCTTATGGCGTTTTTCGTGCTGCTAAAGAAGAAATTCAGTTACTCTCTTGTTGATCATTATGCTGTTTGTCTTTGTTGTTGTAATTAGTCTTTCTTCGTCTTTTTTATTAAGTTTTCGAGTAGTCGTATTGATGCATTCACACTATCTTCAATACTGGCAAGTCCTCCTCTTTCTTTTCTTGACGCATATGTCAATCTATGTCATCTTTGGGATATAAGGACTTGCGCATCATCATTAGTTTTCTTATTCTATCGTCTATTTATTGAAGTTTTTCTTCGTTAATTTCAAGAATGGTCCCGAGTATCTTACGTGGGGGGGAGGCTTTGATGAGCTTCCTGCCTCAGAGCTTTGAGATTATCATTATCATTATTATTAAATCCTGGACGAGTTCAAATCCTGGACGAGTTCAAATCCTGGACGAGACTGATTGCATTTCACATACTTGGGAAAAGTATGAATCCAATTATTCTCCCTCCACCTATGGGTAAATAGTAGGACAGACTGGGTTCTTCCGCTTTGGTGAGTCAACTAGTATAGGAGAAGGAAAACTCTGAATTCAAACCTGTTAAACTCCGCTTAAAAATTGACCTTGTGTTCTATCCTGCCCGAGCGGAGGGGGTTGGTAAATAGGATTATTATTATTATCATTATTAAATACTTCTTGAGAGTTTTTCGGATCAGCGTTTGAGTTACAGCAAGTCCCCTCAAGTCTCCAGGACTCTTCTCAGTATTCGGACCGATCTCAATAAAGCAGTAATTTGGATAGTCCCCATTTGTCCTCTTAATTCCCAGTGGGTTGTCTTATACTTCATCTGAGCTAATTTGCTGCATTCGCTTATTATGTGATTGATCGTTTCGTCTCTATTACCACATAATGTACATTTGCCGTTTTGTTGCGTCTTATCTATTCTTGCTTTGATATGGTTGGTCCTTATGGCGTTGTTTTGTGCTGATATTCATTCAGTTGATTTAAGCTGATAAACTTTTCTACCAGATGGAATTCAATCTTACTCCATTTGAAAATTGGCCTTGTATCAAATCCTGTCTGTATTGAAGGATGCAACCGGAACCAGAGTGTTCATTATTCTAGTAAGTTACAAGGGTGAGTCAAAAGTTTTGCAATATTTTGGTAGTACGTGAGGCTCAATTCAGTGACTACGGATGCTTTTGCCGACGTCGTGTAGGAGAAACAAAACTGACTGTTAGATATCCAAGCTCGCCTGATACTCTCTTAATGCTACCCTCCAAATTTGCATCTATAGATTGGAGCACGGTCTCTGAATAAATGGTTTTAGGCCTACCTGACCTTTGCCTGATCGTTGAGGTTCTTACAACTCGAATGAAATTTCTTCTACTAACTGTAAAATGTACTTTAATTTGCTGTGCCTTCGCCTTATTTTTAGTTGCTTCGGTGATGCTATGACCGAGTTTGAAGTCGTAAGAGCATAAGATCTCGAATTAGATTAGGTTGCACGTTCATCCGTGTGGTTTTTAAGTCACACTCGATATGAAGTAATGTACAACATGTCAACGCGTCAACTAGCACAATACTTCACACGGATTTATCGGCTTAGGTCACGTACTTACCAACTTCTTTGAACAATTCTGTCTTGGCCGGTGATTCATCTAGTGGTTTCCGCCGGGGTATTTCACATTTCTTTATGGCCTCAAGAAATACAACCGAGGGAGTGGGAGAAAAAGAACAAATAACAAACGAACAATAAGGCCTTAGGTCAACTCAAAGTGCAAGAAGGGGAGTTCTGTAACACTGCATTCCCTGTGCATCTGTAGACTAACTCTGACGTGCAGTTTTCGCGAAACTTCTACAAGCTATTAGGTATGCCGACCCGTCTTGACCGTCTTCCTCACTGCTGACCGTTGTTAACCGCCCCTCTGCGTCCCCCTTCGCCAACTGCCTTCTCTGAGTTCCTTTTTCCAACTCCTCTCTCTGGCGTTCCCTTGCCCCCTTCCGGTCTCGTCGAAGATCTCGAGCTCAGGCCTTTGTTTGGTTTCGCACCAAAACAGACAAAGGGATCGTCTGCTTGGCGGACCACCCACATAGTGTCACAGTGATATACATACCTCAAACTAACGCGTAGCAAAATAATACAAAACTTTTGACTCACCCTTGTAATAAATGTCATCAAGAGGTTAATGTTTATTGCCGTTACTCATATCAAAAATCATGAGAAGTTCCGTTGTTATGGCAACACGAGTCATGGTCGCATCTGTTTTCCTTTCGTGTTAAGAAGATTTTCTCAATAATAATGTAATATAATGGCCGAGGGATTTCGTTTTATGCCTTTGGGTTTAGTTAGGTTGAGAACCTTTCGGCTCAGTGAATGGGTTACTTAGGTGCAACATTAACGCAGGTGTTCACGCGCACGGGCGGAACGGGCGTGTCACTCAGAGATGTCACAATAGCCCAGATGGGAAACGGGGTTACAAAGTGCGGGTGACGTCACGCAGCGGAAGCGCGCGGAGGATTTGGGGGATTTTGAAAAAGTCAGTTAGTTAGTTGAGTTGAGTCCTGTCTCGGAAGAAGACGGTTGACTTTCGGGTCTCGCAGAGGCCAGACGAATTTGCACGCTGCGGGCGCCGCACGAGATAGGGGGCAGATGAAAAAGCCAGAATAGAAAGAATGTGTATCTCTCTCCTTATGTCGAAGAACCTTTAAACTCAAAGGTAATAAAAAGTTTCGTACCTGAACTAAGAAGTCGTTACGTGTTTTTCGTGTTTCGAGATTCCTATGTTCTATGTATATGAGTTATGAACATTATATGCACGTTTCACACATAGCCGTATCTGGCTATGGTATAATAAGAACAGGAAGCGTGGATCGTTCGGTTTCATCATTTAATGGCATATCAAATTTTTCGAGTTATGTAATTCCAAAGCCATCCTTGTAGAAGAACAGCAGTGATACTATTGTACTCATTACTGGAGGGATAAAGGGGTTTATACTTTTCCCAAGAGTATGGGTCCGAAAGTGAACGTGATTGCGGGAGTGGAATTCGATTTCATTTCCTTCAAGGCTGCAGTCCTGTGCTTTAATTATTACACCACGGATCAATACTTGTACAATGTACGTTCAATGTGATTTATATATAAAACGATCTTTAAATATATATTCAAAATAGTATTAAATCAAACATGTATTTCGTAAAATTTGATTGACAAAATTTGAAATTGAAGCCATTTTTGGAAACGTTTAATTTGTAAGGGAAAAAAAACGAACGGTAAAGAAAGAAAAGTATCTTTGGAAAGTACCTGTTCTTAATAGATCAGCAAATTCTGTACCTCCATCAGGTTACGTACAGCACCTGCTGTTCCTAAGTATACAATTTTTTATTTAGTTCTGTTCGGTCTAAGAATTGCCTAGACGCACCATTGCTTAACTTGTTATTTACCAAGCTTTGCTTTGTTTGGCAAATAGATCTTGGGTCATTTACAGTACTTACTGTTACTAAGTGGTCACTCATCTAAATATTGAGAATGCTAATCATTGCTTAACTTGTTATTTACTAAGCTTTGCTTTGTTATGCATATGTAGAGAAAGGAAAAATTTCGTATTTTGGTTTGGCGCACAATTTAATTCGACACTTAATTTCACCCAATCAGGATGACCTATCCTATTCACCCCGGACCTTTCATTTCCGGTCAACAAATCGGGTAAGCTGCCAAACCCACTCTCTTTGGTTGGAGAACGCCGACCAGTGCAGACGTCACACTGGCCGTTCTTCAATAGCGATGCTTTTTAGCTGGTCAACGCCGCCCAGTGCAGACATCTCACTGCGGCTCTTAAACAGATACTCGAGGGAACCCATCTAATTTATGGATTCCTTACGGGGAATCCCAGTTGAATATAAATTAGATGCATTCAACATGCCTCGCACAGGCACAACTTTATGTCACCCCAAAATTGGCTATGTCGATCTGAGCGTAATCCCACTCTCGACACGCATGGAGATAACGCCTACTCTCCCCAAATACCAGACACGAAACTCACGGTGACATCCAAAGTTCAATTCCCACTACTGCAACATGTCTATTCATAAAAACACAAAAAACATAATCCCTCACACGTCCAACGACACACGCTGCCTTCTCAACATCTCATAACGCCATTTCATCTCAATACTAACAAGCTTGAACTCCACGAGTCTTGCAGCACCAAAAGCAAAACCAAATATTCCATGCCGCAAATAAAAACCTTATTCTAAAAACACCTTTCGACCTTCGCCATCTTACTTCATCATCATCCTCCTTTTATTTCCTAACAACTATTAGCGAGGGACCTTACAAACTCAGCGATGAAGCTACCAACAACAAAAACTCTGGCTATAAAATGGTTCCCCCTAGCAAGGGGGAACCAATAATAACCATTTCACCTATGGCTAAAGATACAAACCTTTGGTTGGTTGTTTACAGTACTTGCTGTTACTAAGTGGTCACCCATCTAAGTATGTAGAAGGCTAATCATTGCTTAACTTGTTATTTGCTATGCTTTGCCTTGTTAGGCACACAGACCTTAGGTCGTTTACAGTACTTGCAGTTACTAAGTGGTCACCCATATAAGTATGGAGAAAGCTAATTATTGCTTAACTTGTTATTTACCTATCTTTGCTTAGTCAGGCACTCTGGACTTACATACTACTTACAATACCTGTTATTCATAAGTGGTCACCCATCTAACTACTGAGCAGGCTCATTGCTGCTTAACATATTATTTACTAAACTATGCCGTCGCTTAGGCTTCTGGTTGCTTACGGTAACTACTGAGCATAAGTAGTCACCCATCTAGATACTGACCAAGCTCATCGCTGCTTATATTAGATGAGTGAACACAAAGAAAGAACACGTATTGTAAACAATCTATGGCTTGGATATCAGACGAAGCTAAACAACAATGAGCCTGATCTCAACTTAGATGGGTGACCACTTAGGAACGACAGCTACTACAAAACAACTAGTCACCTCTGTTCCAGACTAAGTGAAGCTTAGAAAATAACGAGCTTGTTCAGTATTTAAATTGGGGACAATTCAAGAACAGGCATCGAAGTGGTATTCGACAGACAAGGCAAAGTTTCATTATAAGTTAAGCAACGTTTAGTCTGGTTAGTACTTTGTCGGGTGTCTTTTTTGCAATAATAGCTTCTGTGCCAGATTAAGCAAATCTTTGTACATAATAACACGCAAAAAAAAAAAAACATAATTTTCACTGGCAAAACGATTTCTCGTTCATTTTACGGAATATTTTAATTTATTTCTCAACGTGCAACGCCTACAATTGAGAGACAAATAGTGACATGGAAAATCATAGACAAAACGGCTTCTCATCCATTTTACAGAATATTTTTATTTATTTCTCTGTCATAGGCAAAACGATTTAAAAAATTTTCATTGACAAAATAATAGAAATATTGTTTATAGACAAAATAATCAAAAATTGTTTATATAAAAATTAATTATAAAAGTATGTTTATTGACAAAATAATAAAAAATATTTAGAGACAAAATAATTTAGATAGATTTTTTATAGACAAAATGAATATAAAAATATGTTTATAGACAAAATAATAGAAAAAATATTTATAGACAAATTAATTATAAAACTATGTTTATAGACCAAATAATTAAAAAAAAAGAGAGAAGAAAAATTATTTTGCGTCACTACTTATTTGGAGACAAAATTAGTCAAAACTATCTCAAAACAGATGCAACCCATTTATGGGATAACGATTTATTACTGAGACAAGAAACTAAAAAATAAAAAAGATTGCATGTCCTGGAAGCTGACATAATTACAATTTATAAAAACATTGATTTGATCTCTCTTGCTCAAAGGATGCATTTTTTGCAGGACGTATTCCAAATGACCGCCACTGCGCGTGTCTCAGTAATAAATCATTATCATATTAATTGGTTGCATCTATTTTGAGACACCTATATCATTATCATCATCATCAGATCGTGCTGATAGCATAGATTCCTTTAACTCTCTCTTTCTCTTTCTCTCCATCTCAATCAATACTTTATCGCAGCTAGCAGATCCTCTAGACTGTATCCAGTGTCAGCACAGAGCTGATGCTTTTGCTAGTCAGTCAACACTGGTGTATCCATGCGTAAGAATCCACAAGTTAATAAGTTCGTCCTTACTTCCCAAGAAGTGCCCAGCATATCCAGTTTGTCTTAAGTGACTGTTTTTAGATGGGAGGTAGGTGGCCATGCAGTCACGTTTTTTTGGGGGGGGATTCCAAGAGTTGTTCTACTCGGAGTTGCAGTAGACTCAAATTCTAACTTTATAAAAGGTACCTTAAATAAACTTGATTCAATTATTTAAAATAATGATAAATTTTTCTTCGTTTAGATTTTTAGAATTAAATGTTATCTAACATTTTTCATCACACTTTCAAAAATTGTAATTTATTGTTTGGTTCGATGCTGTCAAAGTGTTCTTGTAGATTTTTTTTTCTTCTCGTAATGTTTTAATCACGTGACGCTTTGGTTGACACTATTTACCAGTGTGTTTTATTTTGTCTGGCTCTTGGCACGCCATAGAAATCGAAAGATTCTCATTTAAAAAAAAGAAAATATATAAGTGTGTGATAAATATATGTCTTTTGCATCGCCTGGTTGGAACCGTTTTTTTTTGTTTTTTTTCATTCTTATTGTCTTTCTGTATCCTGGATACAATTCTCCAGTGGTCTGTTTGATACTTGGTTTGGTTTGTTTGGTTTGGTTGTTTGGGTTTATGGCATATCAACTTTTGGAGGTTATTTAATGCCAAATCCATTTTTATACAAATAATCAGTTCTATTTCAAACAATTCCGTTTAGCGTGAGTAAACAGTTTAACTGTCAAAAACATTTCTATTTCAAGCTATTCGTTTTAGTCAAACAGTTTTAAATCAAGCAATTCAGTTTTGTATAAGTATATGTTGGTTGGTTGGGTTTTATGGCATATAAACCTTCGTAGGTTGTTTAACGCCAAATCAATTTTTATGTAAATAATCAGTTCTATTTCAAACAATTCAGTTTAGCATAAGCACGCAGTATAAATGTAAGCATAGTTTAATTGTCAAAAACATTTCTATTTCAAGCTATTCAGTTTAGCCAAGCAGTTCTAATTCAGCTAATTCAGTTTAGTCTAAGTACAGATTTAGTTTCCATACAGTTAAATGTCAAAACAGTTTTATGCTAAACACTCCAGTTTAATGTAAATACAGTTTCAATGTCAAAAACAGTTCTATTTCAAATAATTCAGTTTAGCATAAGCATGCAGTTTAAATGCAAGTATGGTTTCAGTTTAGCATAAGCACGCAGTTTAAATGTAAGTACGGTTTAATTGTCAAAAACATTTCTATTTCAAGCTATTCAGTCTAGTCAAACAGTTCAGTTCAGCATAAGTATGCCGTTTATTCTATTTAACTCATACATAGGGCCCTATCAGGTGCTACCACGCAGGGCCAGAGTGGACATGGGAGCAATGGAAATGAAGGGGTGCTCCGTATTCCCCAAAGCCCCAGCATTACTGAAACCTCATCATCAGATTGTTTAGTGTCATATCCAGTAGACTCATTGAGGGGGTCTTACCCCTCTGCAGAGGTGAAGTCAGTGTATTCTACAGCCCCAGCAGACTGGGCAGTGTATAAGTATAGATTTTGTTTACATACAGTTAAATGTCAAAACAGTTCTATATTAAACAATTCAGTTTAGCGTAAGTACAGTTTCAATGTCCAAAACAGTTCCATTTCAAACAAACCAGTTGAGCATGAGTACACAGTTTAATTGTCAAAAACATTTCTCTTTCAAACTATTCAGTTTATTCAAACAGACCTAATTCAGCTAATTCAGTTTAACATAAGTTCTGATTTTGTTCACGCAGTAAAATATCAAAACAATTCTATATATACGTGGTGCATTCAATAAGTTTCCAGACTTTTTTGTACAGGCATTCAAAATTGTCGTAGACTCTTGAAAATTCATGATGTTATTGCTATACATCTTATGAGATGACTGACTAATTCTTATGATTTCAGTTTCAAATCAACAGCTACAGCAGCAATTGGAATACACCCTACTAAAGTCCGATTGTCACAGCTGGTGAATTTTAAAAATGCAATCTGGACGTGAGGACACTTTAAAAGAACGATATGCAATAAAATCGTGTTTTAGACTTGGAAAAAATGCTACAGAAACGTATGGAATGCTTCAGACTGCTTTTTGACCATCTTGCATAAATCGAGCATGAGTTTTTGAGTGGCATAAGAGATTCAAGGAAGGCAGGAAGTCTGTGAGGAATGATGAGAGGAGTGGGAGGAGTAAGCAAGTCAATACACCAGAGTTGATTGGCCAAAGGGTTAGGGTTACTATGCTGATGTTTTAAGGGAGTTCAGGAAGAGATTCCGTTGGAAGAGGCCAGCACTCTTCAAATCAGGTCAGTGGCATTTCCACCAGGACAATGCACCAGTCTACAACTCCATCCTTGTCACAGACTATTTGACCAAGATAGCATCAAGACAGTTCCTTATCCTCCCTATAATACAGACCTTGCTCCCTGTGACTTTTGGTTATTTCCTAAGCTCAGGGGCTGTCGTTATGAGACAATTGAGGAGATGAAAGAGGCTGTGACGAGTGTCATTGACACGCTCACACAAGAGGACTTTCATAAGGCCTTCCAGAAGTTTTTGGAACGGTACAACAAGTGCCTTGCAGCCGGAGGAGATTACTTTGAAGGGGACTAGAGTTTCATAGGTGTACTATCAGTAAAAGTGCCCATACGAAAAAAAGTCTGGAAACTTATTTAATGATCGTCGTATAACAATTCAATTCAGTGTAAGTACAGTTTTAATGTCAAAAACAGTTCCATTTGAAACAATTCAGTTTAGCATAAGCACGCGGTTTAAATGTAAGTATAGTTTAATTGTCAAAAACATATCTATTTCAAGCTTTTCAGTTTAATCAAATAGTTACATTTCTTACATTTCTATTTAGGATAAGTACGCAATTTAGTTCTGTTTAACCCATAGAAAGGACCTTATCAGGTGCTACCACTCCAAGTCAGAGTGGACCTGGGAGCAATGGCAATGAAGGGGTACTCCGCGTTCCCCAAAGCTCCAGCATCACAGGAAACTCGCCATCAGATTGTTTAGTGTCATATCCAGGACACTCGTTGGCGGGTAGCGGGGTTACCCCCCCCCCCAGCAGAGGTGCTTCAGCCGACTGGGGAATGATTCTTTAGTATGTTGTGTGTATAGAGAATAAGCGATGGGGGTGATCGTTGACGTAGTCGAAAGAAATACACACCAGTATTCTTTTCTTAATTTCAGGGACCAGTCTCAGGTACAGATTCACAGGGAATTTTAAAAAGGATTGGTGTAAACTAGGAATTCTTATGCCCTTTCGAGTGACATTAATTACACCCGCTTCCGCTACTGGCCAGTATATAGAGTCTTCTCCACCATTTTCTGTCTGACGTATACGTTCAGTTTCCGGCGTAGAACAATTTGTTTCACTCTAACTCCTCTTTATGTGCTTCTAATTGTGAACTGCACATGCTTACTCCGACGAGATCGGGGTCATTTACAGACCATTGTACCCCACATACATTGCAAAAGATGATGCCCGTGTTTAATGACATCTTACGGTCATACGAAAGCTATAGCATTTATGGTTTGCGCAGGCGTTCCACAATTCTTGTTATCTTGTTCTCATTTTTGACAAAGTAGGCTTAAATTCACGTAGAACATTTTGGTGTTTTAAGGGACAAATATTACGGACTGGTTACGACGCAGGGTCAGTTTTTAAACGAAGAACAGCTGGCTTGAGCTAAGTATTTTCCTTCTAGACTCTCTTTTTCTCTTTCCCCAAACACACACACTCACACACACACATAGAGTAGCAACCAGTAATTAAGGAATAGAATAACAACAAATACAAAAATGATTTTCACTTGAAAAAAAATGTACATGTACATTTATGAAATTTTCACAAAACGTATGGAATGCTTCAGACTGCTTTTCGACCATCTTGCATGAATCGAGCATCAGTTTTTGAGTGGCATAAGAGATTCAAGGAAGGCAGGGAGTCTATGAGGGATGATGAGAGGTGTGGGAGGAGTAAGGAAGTCAATACACCAGAGTTAATTGGCCAAAGGGTTAGGGTTAGGGTTACTATGCTGATGTTTTAAGGGAGTTCAGGAAGAGAATATATGCATTTAATACATATAAAGTTATCTAAATTTTCTTTTACAATAAATTAATAGTCAACTGAAAATCAAAATACGTATACATTTTGCCCAGGTCAAAAGTTAAGGAACGCATCATAAATCCTTATTAGATCAACATATAAACTAAAGTAAAAATTCAATATTCAGTGGGTTTTCCTTTGCATTGGATTACCGCATTGCATTTTTGACCACATGAGCCAATTAACTTCTTACAAAAAGTGGTAGTGATAATTCCCCATTTATCTTTCAGAAACCCCCATAAATCATCAATATTGTGTGGATTTCTAATCTGAGCTTTCTCTCCAATGATTTCCCATACATTCTCTGTTGGATTCATACCTGGTCTTTGTGGTGGCCACTTCATAACAGCTATTCCTTCCTCTTCAAGAATTGCCCAGTCGGCTGGGTCAGCAGAATACACCGACTACTTCTCTGCAGAGGGGTAACCCCCCCCCGCCAACGAGTGTCCTGGATATGTAGTAATTTACAAAGCTCTTTGCTTTAATGTGGCACAAGGCCGAATGAATGGTGCGCCCAATGAGGCTCGAACTCACGCGTGTAGGATTGCTAGTCTAGTTTGTTAACCGTTACACCACCAGAGGTGCCCAGTGTTCTGGATATATAAAAGAAAATTTAGAAAACTTTATAGGTATTAAATGCATATATGTTCCAAATATATTTGTGAAAATTTCATAAACGTACATACAAATTTTTCATGTAAAAATCATTTAGATATTTGTTGTTGTTCCGTTCCTTAACTTATAGTCGCTACTATATATATATATATATATATATATATATATATATATATATATCAGTGGTGACTTTAGGAGTAGGGCTTTTCCGGGTTACCCGGCAAAGCTATTCTATCAAGCCTATCAATTTCAAAATAATAAAAGTTCCCTCAAAACAAGTCATTTATCATTCAATTTGATTGAATTAAACATCTTAACTAAAAAAATCAGGACTAATTAGTTTACTTCTTGAACCTTTATAGTTTCGTTTTATTTTCATACC
>OY757936.1:23516375-23581289 GCA_963585895.1 Sepioteuthis lessoniana | reverse complement strand
GGTATTAGTGCTATATGAAATACAATCAGTCTCGTCTAGGATTTGAACTCGTGTCACCATATCCATTTCCTACCTCTCTAGCTATTACTCCACGATGTATACATAAATTTATTTATGCTTGGATGTATGATACAATCTTTTATTTTTTTCTTCTAAAGTTGACTTTTCTATTTTATATAAATATCTTTTAGATGGCGCCGCGTTCGCACCTGTTTTTCTTGTTGATTTCTATTTACTTACTTTTCTTTCATTTTTTCTTTTATTGACTCGCCAGGTCTCGTAAATTATCCATCATCCTGATATAACAAAAATAACAATAAAAATATCTTAAATATAACATCTGATATGTTCGATATATCTATACAGATGTCTTCATCATCAACGGTGGTGATGTTACTATTCAACCGGAGGATATCTAGAACTGGAGATAATACCGAACTCTCCCCCCCTCTCTCTCTCTCTCTCTATATATATATATATATCATCAAATTCAGTTGATAGCGCAGAGTTTTTTCTGACTCTTTCTCGTCATCCGTCCCTATGATCCATCACTCCTGGCAGGTCCTCTAGAGTGCATCCATTGTCTGCACAGAGCTGATGTATCTAAGTCCTTGCTAGTTAGCCAACCCCGTCGACACAGCAGAGATAAGTATGAGATCACATCTACAGTCAATTCCCTCTTCCAAATAATCGGAATATATTATCTACTACCAAACAGTACTTGTAAATAGTCGGGCAAAATGTAGTCTTTAGCCTGCTGAAGCAACCAGTCTAGGAGAAGGAATTCAAAACAAGGGAGGTATGGGCCAAGCAACTCCACCCAGTAAAAGCGTACCCATTTGCTCAAGAAAAATAATTGAAGAACAAATAGCAGATTTCTCGATAGAAATGGTTTTTTTTAAAGTGAACCTAGACTAAAAGTAAGTTGGCGACCGGAGTCGAGGGTAACCCGAAGGCTCCCTTTTCGATAGCAACTACACCAAGATGTAGGGGAGGGCGCTACTCCATTCCCTGGATTGTTCCACTTTACCCTTGATCCTTACCTTATAATGCTGAGTGTTTAGCAAGGCAGCATCAAGTACAATTTTTTGAGTCTTTGGTATGACTTGACCTGGGTTTGAATGCAGGTCTCCTGGGCCATTGGCAAACACTCTAACCATTATACCAATGTCCGGTTCTGGAGTAATGACAGCCAAAAAATACCCCACTCTTTCCGGAGCTCCAGAACTGGAGCCTCACCCCCGGATGTTTTTTTATGACACCCCAGTTGGATGGTTAGCGGTTTCACAACTCTCTCCACTGATTGCAGTTTGTGTTTTTTTTAAACCTCATCAACAGAACGAATGTGTGCGTCTCCATATACCCAACCCCTCTACCATGAGCAATGAAAACAAAACAAAACATAAATAAACTACAAAAAAACAAGGAAACAAAACGATTTGATAAACTTAGATTAGTCTGGTACGCAGCTGTTACTTATGATACGTAATGGTCCTAACTACACTCGGAATTCTAAATAATGGATGCGTCAAAAAACTGTGGAGGTACGACAGAAGGATCACATGTCAAATTTCATAAGTGCTAAAGCAAAGCCTGGGACCTAAGATTCGAGAGATTTTATAATAAAAGTCAGTTGGGACCGAGGGGGTAAAGTCGAATTGTCTGTGCCTTAAATGAAATGAAGCACCCACGGTGTAATGGTTATCGTCGAGAAAAATGAACACAGCGATCCAAGTTCAAACCTTGAACGAGGCTGTTTGCATTTCTCGTATCGCTAAAAACCTTTGGAAAGTTAAGCATCAAACTATTCTGGTTCTTTAAGCTTGGTAAGGTAACCGGTCTAGGAGAAGGAAAACTCTGAATTCAAACCAAAAATGATCTTGTATCACCTTCTGACTGTGCAGAGTAGTTAAATAAACATATAAATGAAACCGGTGCAATGTGTTGCAATATCGTCCACATTTGCACAGCGGCACTGGTTTGCTGATATCTCTCCCTTTCCAAGTTGTGATTGTTTTAAAAGGACTATCGGCCGCCGGGTTTGGTTGAAAGCCACGGACAAGGTCCACAAGGATAAAAAAAAAAAAAATGAAGCAGAACGAACCTGACAATAAAATTGTATGTCAATCTTTATTGATGACAATTTCTTCCGATCTAGCCATGGTGTGAAATTTGTGAAACTTAGCACTTCAACCAAAGTCAAGCTGACCCTAACTCTGCTTTCACCGATTGCCCCTTCTTGTGATCAATAATAGTAGGCAGTGGGTGAACCAAATTTTTACAGCCATGCACCGACACTTGTTTGTTGAACTCCAGAGTGATATATACGGAGCCTAGACTTCCGGAAAAGAGAACCTCCTCTTCGAACTAAAGTACTTAAAAACAAAATTCTTGGATAATGCCCCCTGACCATACTAACACAAAAGACTTCTGTTTATTACGGAAATGAAAAAATTAACCTTTCCTCCCGACCGAAAAATCCTTCTCCTTCTATTTTATCATCAGTTAAAATCTTCCACTCTTTCCAACTTGTTTAGCTATCCTTTTGATACGACAATCCTTATATCCATGTATGTGCATACATATACGCTATTTCCATACACGCTCCTACTGATACACTCACACACACATGCATATACATATACGCATTGGTATAGTTGATGGTAAGGAAAATATCTAATCAAGTCTCCGTTCACCAAGGACTAATATCAACATTAGTATAACCGTGATATACTAACTTCTAATACAACAGAAGGAAAGAGAAGATAAACATATTTGTCCATAGAAGAACAGTCAACCTTTTATATACATAATATACATGCCAATGCTACCAATGCAAGCAGGAAGAAAGAATACACAACTCTGTTTTAACAACTAAGAATATGCACATTTTATTCCATGAATAATCAGTTTGTAGTAAGTAAAGTTGGCGACTGTAGTCGAGGGCTACCCGAAAGCTCCCTTTTTAATAGCTACTCCACTGAGCTGTAGAGGAGGACGCTACTCCTTTCCTTGAATTGCTCCTCTTTACCCTTGATACGTACCTTATATTGCTGAGTGTTAACCAAGGAGGTATCAAGTACCACTTTTTGAGTCTTTGGTATGACTCGGCCTGAGATTGATCCCCGGTCTAACGGGCCATTGGCGAACACTCTACTACGAAGCCAATCAATTTTTAAACAAATTAACAATTCTATTTCAAACAATTCCATTTAGCATAAATACACAATTTAATTATAAAAAAAAACATTTCTATTTCAAGCTATTCAGTTTATTCAAACAGTTCTAATTCAAACAATTTACTTTAGTATAGGGTATAGTTTTTGTTTACACACAGTTAAATGTCAAAACAGTTCTATTTCAAACAATTCAGTTTTGCGTAAGTTTCAATGTCAAAAACAGTTCCATTTCAAACGATTCAGTTAAGCATAAGTATCAGTTTAAATGTCAAAACTGTTCTATTTCAAGCAATTCAGTTTAGCATAAGTACACAGTTTAGTTATATTTGACCCATAGATAGGACCATATCAGGTGCTATCACTCTGGGCCAGAGTGGACCCGGGCGTGATGGTAATGAAGGGGTATTCCGCATTCCCGAAAGTTCTAGCATCAGATGGTTTAGTGTCATATCCAGGACACTCGTTGGGGGTGGGGGTGGGCTTACCCCTCTGCAGAGAAGCAGTCGGTGTATTCTACCGCCCCAGCCGACTAGGCAAGGGATTTTTTTGATTTAGTGAAATTGACACCACTACATTTGAAGAACCACATTCAGTATCAAAATTTAATTCTTCGTCTATATTTTGTTGAGTAGCATTCTCTTTTTTTTTCTTCTTCTTCTTCTTCTTCTTCTTCTTCTTCTTCTTCTTCTTCTTCTTCTTCTTCTTCTTCTACGTCTTAAATGTTTTGGCAACTCAGTGCGATCTTGCTTTTTAATCAGTGGTTGGATTTTGTAAAAGAATCTTGATATCCATTTAACATTGTATAGAATCATACCAACAGCTCTTCTTAAGGAATTCGGGTTTGTTTGCACAGGCAGCTCTTAAATGGTTTGGTTGGTTTATTGGGCTTTATGGCATATCAACCTTTGTTGGTTATTTAACGCCAAATCCATTTTTATGTAAATAATCTGCTCTTTTTAAAACAATTCAGTTTAGCATAAGTACACAGTTTAATGATCAAAAACATTTCTATTTCAAACTATTCAAGCAGTTATATGTAACAATTCAGTTAAGTGTAAATACAGTTTTAATGTCGAAAAAACAGTTCTATTTGAAACAATTCGGTTAAGCATAAGCACGCAGTTTAAATGTAAGTACGGTTTAATAGTCAAAAACATTTATATTTCAAACAATTCAGTTCAGCTGTTCTATTTAACCCATAAATAGGACCCTATCATGTGCTACCACTCCGGACCAGAGTGGACCTGGGAGCGATGGCAATGAAGGGGTACTCCGCATTCCCCAAAGATCTGGCACTGCTGGAACCTCACCATCAGATTGTTTAGTGTCATATCCAGGACACTCGTTGGAGGGGGGTCTTACCCCTCTGCAGAGAAGCAGTCGGTGTATTCTACGGCCCCAGCCGACTGGGCAAGCAGCTCTTAGAGTGATCAGGTTTGAATATTAAGAGACACCACCGAGGACAGCGTTTTAGTTTCGTTCAATATCAGATTTTTAGTTTATATTGCTGTTAAGAGTTTTTCTTTTTTACCATCAGGTCATGTTCTTTTTGGTTTCTCCCAGCTACAGTGATATAGTCAAGATATGAGAAGGTATCCCCCGGGGCTTTTTCTGAGATAAGGTTTTCCATCTCTGAGTTGTAAAAACAACCAATTGTTACCCAACACGGCACTCTATAGTATTGATATAGTTTTCCATCAGCCTTCGAAGGCTGTAAATTTCTTTTCCTTTTACCTAATGGAAATTTAGAGATAGGCCATTTTCAGATCAAAACTTGAAAAGATAGCGTATTAAATTAATTTATTTATCATTGCTCCTGCCCTGTCGGCTTGGACTCTAGAATATGCCGACTGCATCTTTGGTTTGGTTTCTTTGTTTAATGGCATATCAACCTTTGTAGGTTATTTAATGCCAAAGCTATTCTCCTAGAAAAACAGTAGTGGTACTATTTAACCCATAGCTGGGAGGATAAGGGGGTTCATACCTTTCCCAAGGGTATTTGCCCGAAAGTGAACGTAATAGCGCGACTTGAGTACGAACTCGGTTACTACGATTCCGCAGTTGATCACTTTAACCATAACACCACGAGGACACCCTCGCTTTGCAAAGAGGTAACGCCCACTTCTAACGAGTGTCCTGGGTATGACACTATACTGCATCTGATGGTAAAGCTCCAGTCCTCGATTTTGAGTTATTTTTAAACTGTGCTATCATGAACAAATTACTTATATTATATAGTAATACTTGATAAAGAGAACTATAAGTGTTAGACAGGAATACTTGAAACCATTTAACTGTATGCAAACAAATGAGTTCTAACAACCGTTTAAAAATAAAGTTACCTACAAACTATTTGCTTAAAATCATATGCGTGTGTGTGTGTCTCTGTGTGTGTGTGTGTGTGTGTGTGTGTGTGTGTGTGTGTGTGTGTGTGTGCGTGCGTGCGTGCGTGCGTGCGTGTGTGTGAGAGAGAGAGAGAGGATTTGACATTTGTTTGGTTGGGTCGGGTTTTATGGCATATCAACCATTGTAGGTTATCTAATGCCAAATCCTAGGACTGGTAGTACCTTTTAGGGTCCGATCCATTGATCAAATAGATCCGTCTGAAAATTATTCATATTAGAAAAAATGGATTGATCGGTTGGGTTTTATGGCGTATCAACCATTGTAGGTTATCTAATGCCAAATCCTCTTTATACATATATATATTAAATTTTAGAATTTGAATGAGTTGGGTTTTATAGCATATCAACCCTTGTTGGTTACTTAATGCCAAATCCTCTTTATATATATATATATATATATTAAATGTATCGGATTTGTAAACACATTTTGTAGATAACATTTATAAACGAGCTGTTTTTTGCATACAGTTAAATGGTTTCAAATATTGCTTAATAAAAGTCACAATCTAACATCAGTCATTTGTTTTCACACATAGTTTGTTCTATTTGACCCATAGTTAGGAACTTCTCTGGTGCTATCACTCCGGGTCAAAGTATACCTGGGAGCAGTGGCAATGAAGAGGTACTCCACATTCCCCGTATCTCCAAAGCTGGAAACTCGCCATCAGATAGTTTTAAGTCATAACCGGGACACTCGTTACCCCTTTACAGAGATGCAGTCAGTGTATTCTACAGCCCCAGCCGACTGGGCTGATTTGGCATTAAATAACGCACAAGAGTTGATATACCTAAAAGAACCAACCAACCAACCAACCAACACTGAGTAAAGTGAGCGACCTTAGTTGTGGGTGACCCGAAGGCTCCCTTTTCAATAGCTATAACACTGAGGTGTAGGGGAGGGCGCTACTCCATTCCTTTGATTGCTCCACTTTACTCTTGATCCTTACCTTATAATGCTGAGTGTTAAGCAAGGCGGCATCAAGCACATTTTGAGTCTTTGGTATGACTCGACCTGGTATTGAACCTCGGTCTCCTTGACCATTAGCGAACACTCAACTCATTCGGCCAATGGCCCGGTAACCAACATTACAATCTCTTTATTATGTGGAACAGAGTAACCATCAAGTTTTCAATTGTTGTGGGAGCCTTACCCATATCACCATAATGGACTCTTCTCACTGTGATTAGTACTGAGAGATTTCGCTGCCAGGAGGCAGATCGATATCGGTGTTATCCGAACAGTATGAGACTTCTTACCTTTTCTATGTAACTATCTTTCTTGTGTAATATAATCTGTTATCTAATATCCGTGTTTGCGTTTTCATTAGTGACCCTTTCCGGGGCCACAACATCTATGTTGGTTGATGTTATGTGAGTAACGAATACATAAATTATTCTTATGTCTATCAGTTGTGTCTTTAACATCTACTACCAGGGTCCCCCACATGACGAACTTCTTCTTTAGTGAAGTCTGTGTCGTCCTTCTCAAACAGCCGTAATTTTGTTGTGATTGGTTTACAATTAGGAGATAATTTTGGCAAAATGAAATGGTTTGTTAACAGAAGCAGCTGAAAGACCATAAACTGGTCCATAGTTGTGTATGATAAAATCGAGTTAAAGACTACAATATCCAATCCAAAACGATTTACGTTGTTTTTTGGAAATCTTGTCCCAGTACCATGTCACTACACAAGTTCTTTAAAGATTTAAAATTCACAAATATCGTGTTTTCTTGCTTTTCTGTAAATCAGCAATACAATAACCACGAGTGAGAGTATTCATTGTGATTAACGCCATAGAGATTTCTTTGTTGAGTGATTTAATTTCGATTTGAAAATTTGAAATATCCTCCACGTCAATAAAACATTCTACGCTGCCTGTATCTAGTAATGTATTTATCGTGTGGCCATTAATTGACACTCCAGCTATAGACTTTCAGCAGTCGACGCTGTTACGATTCTACTTTATTTGGACTTGTAAACCTTGGAATAGTGTTCAACTTTTCCTGAAGAATAGTAAGTGGACTCCCTAGCCGAACATACAGTTCCTTTTATTAGAGGTAGGAGGCAACTTCCTTTGACTGAACAACGCAGCAAAGTGTTACATACATTTTAGTAGTTTTCATGTCCCCGTGTAGACACTGTTGTAGTAGTAGAGATGTGGCTGGTGGTTATATTGTTATACATATTTATCAACCCCTCCGCTCGGGCAGGATATGACACAAGGTCATTTTTAAGCGGAGTTTAACAGGTTTGAATTAAGAGTTTTCTCATCCTAGACTAGTAGCCTCACCAAGGCTGAAGAACCTAGTCTGCCCTCCTATTTTACCCATAGCTGGAGGGAGAATAATTGGATTCATATCTTTCCCAAGGGTATTAGTGCTATGTGAAATGCAATCAGTCTCGTTCAGGATTTGAACTCGTGTCGCCGTGTCCACGACGATAACCATTACACCACGGGCACCTCCACATTATATTGTTATAAACCGCTGAGTTTTTCGAGGCTTAGTCTAGGAAGAAAACTTGTCTGCAGGCATACTGTAAATCTAGGGTAAAATTTTCAAGTAGTCTCTGTTGTATTACGTGGTAGGTTTAGCCGTAATATTTATCCAACTTCCCAGGATTTAACACAAGTTCATTTCAATGTGGGGAGCCATGCACGAATCAAGACTCATGCACGGCTGTCACAAAAAATGCTCAATCCAAACGGCATTCCCCTTTTAGAGCGCCTTAACCCCACAAGCAGGTGTTACCTCGGGGGACGGCGGTCAATTTAGCACTGAAGGCGTCTATTATAAGTGTAATATAATTGCAGAGGGATTTCGTTTTGTATATCTTGCCTTTCGGTTTAGTTAGGATGAGAACCTTTCGGCTCAGTGCATGGGTTATTTAGGTGCAAACATGAGCGCAGGTGTTCACGCGCGCGCGGAGAGGATGTGTCATTCAGAGATGTCAAAATAAAAATCCCAGATAGGAATTAACACCAGAGGATGTGAGTGACGTCACGCACCGGAAGCGTGGGCTGAGGATTTGGGGATTTGAGAAAAAGCAGTTAGTTGAGTTCCTGCCTCCGAACGAGAAAGACGAGATTCAGACCTGCGCGAGGCCAAACGAATTTGTGCGCTACGGGCGCCGCGCGTTGGTTGGGTTAAAAGAAGTCAGCATAGAAAAATTGTGTCTCTCTCTCTTCATGTCGAAAAACCTTTAAACTCAAAACAGTGAATAAAAGTTTCGTACTTGAACCAATTTCGTGAATGTCGTGTATTTCGGATTCCCTATGTCTATTTCACACATCCGTATCATGGGTATGTTACAAAAGTTCTTTTCAGTACTGCTCGGCAGTCTCTACTTTAAAGGTACAGTTTACGCTATCTTTTGAGATTTCTTAGGAATTCTTCCAGACGTTCTCCATGAGTCTATTAACGAGTGACTTAGGGGCGTCTAGCAAAAATTTCGTTTGGCGTCTTAACGTATTGCTGTTCCCAGGTGTAAATAACCGTTTCGTACGAATTGCAGTTCTCAACATACTCATTAGAGCCTGAAAGAAACATAACTAATTAGTGATCTTAGCTTGTTAGGGAAATTATTACCTAATTTCTCAATGAAATTTTTTTAAGCATTTTAATCCAATGTTTTCATTCTTTTGTTGCTGTTGGGGAATTCGGATTTAGATCCAGTTTACGTGGTTTAAACAGTTTCTCAGTGTCGACAGCCGCGAGATAATTTGTTGAAAAAAAATTAGTGTATTATATTGTAATGAAAATACACAGCATTGCATAAAACTTACTACTAATAATTAGGGATTAAATATTTTGCTATTTGCTACGAACTCCAAATTCTTTAATTTGAAGAAGAGTTTGTAAGGGAGAAGTAACTTTGAGTTAAATAGAAGGGAAGTGTCTATGAGTTAAGTTCATTAATATTACATCAATCTATCAAAATAGTAGATAAAATAATCAACTTTTGATCTAATCTGGAGCCTATCTAAATCTTATTAAAAAAACAATGAAACTATACAATACCGATTCGTCGTTATTGTTGCTCACTTTCGCATCTATTGCTATTGAATAAATTTTTGTTATTTTCCAGCATTCAATTCTTTGGAATGTATCTAATTTCAACATCGGTTGACTATTTCATCAAGCAAAATAATCTCATTCCTGTTTACTTTTCAATAGGAGATGCTTAGACTGATATAATATTCCTTACTACTAATTATCAACACATAGCATCACACACACACACACACATACACACTTGTCTATATCAGCGTCATAAATATACTTACCCATTCGGCCGACTGCACTTCTGCAGAGGGGTAAGATCCCCCAATGAGTATCCTGATATGACACTAAACGATCTGATGGTGAGGCTCCAGTAATGATGGAGCTTTGGGGCATGCGGAGTACCCCTTCATTGCCATTGCTCCCAGGTCCACTCTGGCCCGGAATGGTAACACCTGATAGGGCCCTAACTATGGGTTAAATAGAACTAACAGCATATTAATGCTAAACTGAATTGTTTCAATTAGAACCGATTGATTAAACTGAATTGCTTGAAATAGAAATGTTTTTCACAAATAAACTGTGTACTTACATTTAAATTGCATGCTTATGCTAAACTGAATTGTTTGAAATGAAACTGTTTTTGACATTGAAACTGTTCTTACACTATACTGAATTGTTTAATATAGAACTGTTTTGACATTTAACTGTGTGTAAACAAAAGTTGTACCTATACTAGACTGAATTAGCTGAATTAGAACTGTTTCACTTAACTAAATTGCTTGAAACAGAAATGCTTTTGACAATTATGTGTGCTTATACTTGGAACCATTTAACTTTGATGATTTATGCCAAACTTAATTGTTTGAAATAGAACTGTTTGATCATTTAACTGAGTGTAAACAAATAACTGATGTTTATTTGAATTGTTGGTGATTCATAGCTATACTTTGAACAAGTTACCTGTGTGCAAATGAATGAGTAATGTTGAGTAGAATCATTAGTGTTAGATAGCAATACTTGAAACTCTTTAACTGTGTGCCATAATTGAATTATTGGTCTTGGATAGCCGTACTTGGAACCATTTGACTGTGCAAATGAATGAATAGTGTTGGATTGAATAATTTAATGTTAAATAGCAATACTTATTACAATTTCACAGTGTGAGACAAATGATTAATATCGCATAGAATTATTGATGTTAAGTAGCAATAATTAAAAACATTTAACTCTGTAGAAACAATAGCAATACACGTGAGCAAATAAATCACTTCAAACTCATTTAAAAATGAAATTACTTACATACTATGGGTGCAAAGAAATGACTGATGTTAAATTGGGAATTTTTTGTAGCAATACTTGAAACCATTTAACTGTGTTCAAACAAATGGTTAATAATAAATAGAATTATTCGTATTTGATTGTAATACATAAAACCATTTAACTGTGTGAAAAAATGAGCTCAGGCTTTTAAAAATATTATCACGAAAATGTGTTTATAGATCATATTGTAACATACCCATGATACGGATATGTGAAATAGACATAATGTTCATAAAATGTTCACAAATATATATAGGAATCCGAAAACACGAAATCGGTTCAAGTACGAAACTTTATTACCTTTGAGTTAAAGGTTTTTCGACATGAGGAGAGAGAGACACACGATCTTTCTATAGTGACTGCTTTTACATCGTCAGCTCTCAACCCAACCAACGCGCGGCGCCCGTAGCGCACAAATTCGTCTGGCCTCGCCCAGCTCTAAATCTCGACTTTCCAAAATCCTCAGCCCACGCTTCCGGTGCGTGACGTCACTCACATCCTCTGGTCCCAATTCCCATCTGGGATTTTTATTTTGACCTCTCTGAATGTCACATCCTCTCCGCGCGCGCATTAACACCTGCGTTAATGTTGCACCTAATTAACCCATGCGATAAGCGAAAGGTTCTCAGCCTAACTAAACCGAAAGGCAAGATATATAAAACGAAATCCCTCTGCCATTACATTACAATATATATTCAATATATGTGTGGAGAAAATTGAAAAACAAAGTAATCCAAAAGTGATGAAATTATTACGAAAAAAATCGATGTTAAAACGTTTCGGTTTTAATGAACCTTCATCAGGACTTTAAGATGGTGAAATAAGTGTTGATAGAACGAAGGATGTTTAATCAAATACAATAACACGGGAAATGAAAAATATATACAAAGAAAGATCATATAGCCGTTCAATCATTCAATCAATATATATGTATAAAGAGGATTTGGTATTTAATGACCTATAATGGTTGATAAGACATAAAACCAAACCAAACCAAATCCTATACATTTAATATATATGTATAAAGAGGATTTGACATTAATTAACCTACAATAATTGATATGCTATAAAACTCAACGAAACCAAATCTTATATATTTAATATATATGCATAAAGAGGATTTGGTATTTAATGACCTATAATGGTTGATATGACATAAAACCAAACCAAACCAAATCCTATACATTTATTATATATATATAAAGAGGATTTGACATTAATTAACCTACAATAATTGATATGCTATAAAACTCAACGAAACCAAATCTTATATATTTAATATATATGCATAAAGAGGATTTGGTTAATACGCCATAAAACCTAACTGATCAATCCATTTATTCTAATACAAATAATTTTCAGACGGATCTATTTAATCAATGGATAGGACCCTAAAAGGTACTACCAGTCCGAGTCAGAGTAGAACTGGGAGTAATGACAATAAAGTGATACTCTGTTCTCCTAAGATCTCCAAAACTAGAACCTCACTATCAGATGAAGTTTAGTATCATATCTAGGGCATTCTTTTGGGAATATGTTACCTTTCTACAGAGGATACGGTCAGTGTATTCTAAGCCCCAGAGATAGGTCGAACGTTAAACTGAGTAATCTTCAAATTATCACAAGTGTATTTGGTTTAGTAGGTGGCGAAAATGAAGCAAAAGAGTATCAAGAAGGGTTATGGGATCAAAGTTCAGGGCTCCAGATTAGAGTGGATTTGGGAGTATAATTTAGTGTCATACCAGAACACTTTTTTAGGGGATACACTCAGCTTATTCTAAGCCTCACAGACAGGGTAATAAAAATGTAGTGTTAATTTGTGGTCGATATTAATAACGTTAATATTCCGAATCACAACGTTTAAAGATAAAAATGAGTAGAAATACCTATCTAATAATAAAAAAGCATGATTTATTATAACGCCCATGAAGAGAAAGTATGTTAATCATCTAGTCTCCAATTGTTAATTTACACCCAGGTTTTACAATACAGCCCCATTCTTCCCGAAATTATCACATAGAAAAAAAAGGAATACTAAAAAAACTAAGCGAAATATATACATATATGATAGTCTGAAGACAGGACAATATGACAGAAACTTTTAACAAGTTAACACAGGCTTATGTTGTTGAAATTATATCCTGAGTAAAGGTTTTTGGATTATAAATCGACTCTATAAGATAAAACTCATTTTCGTTGACTAGTCCCTTCAAGGACAAAGTAAAAAGCGGCTAAAGTAATTTCTTAGTGCAATTTATAACTGAATGACAATTTGGTGGGGGGTCTTCATTAGCACTTCAAGATAATGTGACAGCAATAATAGTAATTTAATAAATTTACGAAGGGCTGGCGAATATCAAGCACAGGTTTTCTTTTAAAATGCAGAAAACATATTCTGATAGACGAGAAATGAGTCTTTAAAACATCCCTGACTTAATTACAATTCAATGTATATTTTGTCGACAAAATCTAAAATGTAGATTTTATTGTCGTTTCTGGTAGAATAAGATGCATCTATTACAATTCTACCAAAGAAAAATGCCAATTCTAAGAATTAGCGGAGAAATGAGACTTTAGAATATCCCAGAAGTAGTCCTTAAAACATCCCTGACAGAGTAGGTGTTTTGATAAAATTCAAATTGTCAAGTTAATGAAGCAACAACATTTAACAAATTAATCCCGGCTTGTTTAGTTTGGTTTGATTTAGTTTTATGGCATAACAACTATTGTCAGTTATTCAATGCAAAATCTATTTCATATATATATATATATTAGATATATGATTTCTAAACACATTTTGTAGATAAAATTTTTAAACGAACCTGAGCTCATTTTTCCCACAGTTAAATGTTTTAATTTATTTCTAAGACGCATAATTCTATTTACTATTATTTATTTGTTTGCACATAGTTAAATGTTTTCAAGTACAGCTATTTAACACTAACAATTCAATTGAACATCAGTCATTTGTTTACATACAGTTAAATGATCAAACAGTTCTATTTCAAACAATTAAGTTTAGCATAAATCATCAAAGTTATATGGTTCCAAGTATTGCTATATATTACACACAATTCAGTTTAACATAAGTCAAAGTTAAATGGTTCCAAATATTGCCAAGTATCCCTAACAATTCAATTAAACATCAGTCATTTGTTTACGCACAATTCTATGATCAAACAGTTCTATTTCAAACAATTCAGTTTAGTATTTGTTATTTGTTTGCACTCAGTTTAAAAGTCAAACCGTTCTATTTGACACAGACATAGGATCCTATCAGTTGCTACCACTCCGGGCCAGAATAGACCGGACAGCGATGGCAATGAAGAGATACTCTGACAGCACCAGCCGACTAGACCAAATCCAGACTTGTGAAGATCATCTTCTATCTTGAGAACGGGTTTTCTTTTAGAATGCACAAGACATTCTTGTATAGACAAGAGACTGCAGAAGATGAAACCGGTTTTGATCGGACGGCCTCTTTATGAACCGAGAAAAATGAAACAAAAATTAAGGATTCTCATCTGATCTGATGGATGTTTAGCGTCGAAAATAACTGGTGATGAACCAACATGGGTCGGCTGATTTTTCAATGAAAGTTGTCAACCTGAAATTTAAAAAAAATCAATCTCATTACTCTTTCGAATCAAAAATCGAATTTACTTTCTAGAAACATTCTCTCTGAATGAGTTTTGGGTCCAAAAACATATCACTGGTACCACAGCTTCCTTATTCCCTTGAGTGAATTAGTAGCGTCTTTGTTAGAAATTAGTGACAACTAAATGTACTAAATGCTTGACTTCATTAAAAACAGTTTGGTTTTACTTTTTTGTTTGATGGCAAATCAACTCTTGTGGATTAATATATGCCAAATCCTTATAGTTTGGTTTGGTTTGGTTTGGTTTTATGGGATATCAACTGTTATATATTGACCCTCGACCGAGCCGTCAATCAAAAGATGCACCTGTGTAAATTAGCGGAAGAACAGTGAAACAGGTGCATCCGGTCGAAAATATCGGAATATCACCTTGACCTGTGGACGTGTTGAATTCGGTGATGGTGGCAGATGCGTACGCCCACAGGAAGCAGGTGGACATAGGACAATTATATAACCAGGTGCCACAGACAGCTATGGTCAGTCAGGCAGTCAGTCAGTTCGAGTTCCAGTTGCAGTTGGAGTCAGTTAGGGACAAGATGCCGGAGTGAGAGCCAGCGGCAGACAGAGGGCTTGGGCCCTCAGTGACCCACGGTTGAGCAGCCCAGCCAGAATGCGAAAGAAGTGCTGCTATGGTCAGAAGAACTTTGGGTCAATATGTAGCAGTCTGTCCCCGTCTCCAATTCACCTCTCACACACAACTAACATCAACCCTTGTGAGAATAAAGTGTGAGAGGTATATTTTTATAAAGAAGTGTGTTCGTTCGTTCATTGAAGTTTGTCATTATTGTTGACTATGTTTCCGAATATATCTATATATTTGTATTATGCATATATATGTATATGTATTACGTAGTTGTATGTGGCATTATTTAAATGCAAAATCCATTTTTGTAAATATAAACAGTTTTATTTCAAACAATTCAGTTTAGCATAAGTACAGTTTTTTTGTTTACATACAGTTAAATGATCAAACATTTCTATTTCAAGCAATTCAGTTTAGCATTAGTCAACAAAGTTGAATGGTTCCAAATATTGCTATGTATCACTAGCTATTCTATTGAACATCAGTTATTCGTTTACACAGTTCAATGATCAAACAGTTCTATTTCAAGCAATTCAGTTTAGTTTAAATCAACAAAGTTAAATGGTTCCAAATATTGCTATGTATCACAAGCAATTCAATTAAAAATCAGTTATTCGTTTATACACAGTTAAAAGATCAAACAGTTCTATTTCAAGCAATTCAATTTCGCATAACTCATTTGTTTGCACTCAGTTTAAATATCAAACAGTTCTATTTGACACAGAGATGGGACCCTATTAGGTAATACTTCTCCCGGCCAGAGTGGATTGGGAGCGATGGTAATAAGGAGGTACTCCGCATTTCCCAAAGCTCCAGCATTACTGGAACTTCACCATCAGATTGTTTAATGTCATGTCCAAGACACTCGTTAGGGGTGTCTTACCCCTCTACAAAGATGCAGTGTGTGTGTGTGTGTGTGTGTGTGTGTGTGTGTGTGTGATTTGTAAGCGAATAGTTTGTGGGTTACATTAATTTTAAACGAATTAGAGCTCATTTTTTGTTCACAGTTAAATGGTTTCCAGTGTCTAATACTAATAATTTTATTTAACATTAGTCTTTTGTTTGTACACAGTTTAAATGGTTTGAAAAATTGTTCTCAGCGCAATAGACCCTTACCCACTGTCTTCTAGCACCTTTAAAATAAAATAAGGTTGGGTACTTGTTTGCCATAAGACCAATTTGAAGAATACGGTGCTCTATAGATGATCATATTTACCAACCCCACTGCTCGAGCAGGATATGACACAAGGTCAGTTTTTAAGCGAATTTAGGTTTGAATTAAGAGTTTTCCTTCTCCTAGACTAGTTGCCTAACCAAGGCTGAAGAACTTAGTCTGCCCTACTATTTACCCATAGCTGGAGGGAGAATAATTGGATTCATACCTTTCCCAAGGGCATTAGTGCTATGTGAAATGCAATCAGTCTCGTCCAGGATTTGAACTCGTGTCGTCGTGTCCGTTTCCTACGACGATAACCATTACACCACGGGCTTCCTCTATAGATGATAGGGCTTGAAATGACCAGCTGATTGATCGGATCGATCCTCTCTAACCGTCAATTTAACCCAGTTAGAGTCATAGTGGAGTGTTGCAGTTTATGTAACCATTTTGGTTCTTGGACATGGACTGCTCAGCTACCCGGTTCTTTCCCTCAAGCATTACAGGTCGCCATCCACCGCTAACAGGTGACCTCGTTGGTGGAGTATCTCTCTGCAAGGGCGCAATTGATGTATTCTTCAGTCACAGCCGACAGGGCGAGAAGAAAAAAAGGGAAGGGAAGCAACTTTAGAAATAAATGTGTAATTCAAATGATCTCTTCTCCAGATTATTGCACAATGAAAAGACTATTGAGAAAAGTAATCCGGAATAATGAAAATCTTACCGATCAAAATTTCAGAAAGCAGCAATAAGTAAGTAAAGTTGGCGACTGTAGCCGTGGTTGACCCCAAGTCTCCCTTTTCGAGAGCTACTACACCAAGGTGTAGGGGAGGGCACTACTCCTTTCCCTAGATTGCTCCACTTTTCCCTTGATGCTTAGTGTTAAGCAAGGCGGCATCCAGTACCATTTTTGAGTCTTTGGTAAGACTCGACCTGGGATTGAACACAGGTCTCCTGGGCCATTGGTGAGCACTCTCACCATTATGCTAATGTCCAGTAAAAAGCCTGAAAAATGCCCGGATAAATGAAAATCTTACCGATCAAAATTTCAGAAAGCAGCAATAAGTAAGTAAAGTTGGCGACCGTAGCCGTGGTTGACCCCAAGTCTCCCTTTTCGAGAGCTACTACACCAAGGTGTCGGGGAGGGCGCTCCTCCTTTCCCTGGATTGCTCCACTTTACCCTTGATCCGTATCTTATAATGCTGAGTGTTAAGCAAGGAGGCAACAAGTAACATTTTTTGACTCAACCCGGTATTGGATCCAGGTCTCCCGGGCCATTGGCGAACACTCTAACCATTATCCCAATGTCCGGTAAAAAGCTCTAAAATATCCGGATAAATGAATATGTTATAAATAAAAATTTCAAAAAGAAGCAATAAAGCTTAAAAAATATCCGGAATAATCAAAACTTTACTGATCAAAATTTTAAAAAACACCAGTAAGGAAGACAATAGCTGGGGAAAATATCTGAAATTGTGAAGTTTTGAAAGATCAGAATTTTAGAAAAACAACATTAAGGAAGACAATAGCTCGAAAAATATCTGGAATTGTGAAGATTTGAAAGATCAGAATTTTAGAAAAACAACATTAAGGAAGACAATAGCTCGAAAAATATCTGGAATTGTGAAGATTTGAAAGATCAGAATTTTAGAAAAACAACATTAAGGAAGGTAATAATACGAAAAATGTCCAGAATAATGATAATTTTTTAAATCTTTTTGAAAGCAGCAATTAAGACCGAAAAATCCGGATAAAAGAAAATATTACAGATCAGAATTTTAGAAAAGATCAATAAAGACAATAGCTCGAAAAATGTGCCGAAAAATGAAAATTTGAAACATTCAAAATTTTATAAAACAAAGAGTTAAAAAGATGACAGAAATAGGGAAATTCCAATCCCTCGCGATTTTACAATTCAAGGTCTGTAATAATGAAAATATTTCATTTCAGATTTCTAGAAAAAAAAACATTTGGTTGAAATTGATTCTAAAATGTTGGAGCCTTAAATGATAGGTCAGATGAACATTTGGTAAATTATAGGATTACACTTCTCTTCCATGAATATAGTCATTTTTAGTGATAAAATCTTTTGCATTATGTTGACGCCAGTCTTCTAGAGAAACACAAATCTGATTTTCCTAATGGTCTTTTGGTGGGCAGAGCCACATTCAACATATCTTCTTCTCCATTAAAATTTTCATCATTCAGGCATTTTTGAACAACAGGAATAATAAAAATTTTCATTATCCCAGACACTTTTCGGACAATTGAAATAATGAAAATTTTTCATTTAAGAAATTCGAGAATCTAAAGCCATTTTTTGCCCCATAAATTGTCTAAAATATGAAAATCCTTCATTCTGAAATTTTAGAAAAAAACGACGAAGAAAATTGTTTGAAAATGTCTGGAATAATGAAAAAATCAGTTTGTTTGATAAATGCCATTTCTGTCAAAGAACCCTTCATTACATGAATTAAAGACATTATCAGAGCAAATTAAACGATAGGAGGCTTAAATCGAACATATCGCTTTTGTTGGTTATTGTATGTTTTGCTCTTTAATTCTGGCTAATTATTGCGTTGCCGAGATACCATACCTCATAAAAGGAAAACATTTCACTCGGTGAATCAACCGATGACTGTTTCTAAGCCTTCAATCTCTCTGATGGCATTTTTTTTTGTATGCGTGTATCTTTGTACTCCTCCATGAAAGCAAATCTTTAAAATCTATAGTCAACCATATTTGAAATTAAAATACGTCAAGAGTTAAAATAGAGGCAACAGCTTCTGACAGCTACTGAGAAGATAAGGTTAAGTGGATTTGTGACAGTATTTCGTTGGGTTTTACCCACTCTTACCAACGTCTCAACAAACATTATCATTACTTCCAAGAAGAGATATATTAGTCACCGGGTTCTGGTCAAATTGTGCGAGCTACAGGTCAACTCCACAAAGAAAAAAAAAAGGAGCAAAAATTAATTCTGAGAATATACTTGTCATTTCTTTATTTACTCTTCGAGTTTATCCTGGTGCATGAAGAGCTGAGACGCTTCCCAATATGGATTTGAACGCCTTACTATTTCAATACGGAGAGCTGGCGGAGAGCTCGGTCAATTTCTTATCTCATTCTTTGTAAAATGGTCAGCTTATAACTTTTCTGTCTATATTCTTCTTGTAACCAACTGCATTGAAAAGTGAGCAGGTTCAACTATGACTATTCTGGTCGCCACTCATCTGCTTATCTCCTAATTGTTTCTTCGAATGTACAAACCCTGGCTTCCAGCGAAAGAATCCCACATTTCACGCGCTGACCCCCAGAAATAAAATACCTTTAAAAATAATACTACATCTACTAACTTCTAGCACTGTAGATTTCTGTTTATGACGCATATTTAAAAAAAAACAACAAAAAAAAAAACTAACCCTTTCATCACCGTCGAGAAATCTTTTTCTTTCTTTAAAATCTGTCGACCTCCCTAACGGATTTGCGAATGATTATATGCCATTAAAAAAAACAAAAAAAAAACTTGTCTAGCTCTCTTTTTTAAACTACTATACACACTCATTCATGTACATACATACATACATACATACATATATGCTTATATATATTCATATAGATACACTCATACATACATACACCCCCCATACACACACACACACACACACACATATATATATATATATATATATATGGAGTTTCAAAGGTATATTTTTTATTGTTGTTTCCTATTTGACTCTATTCTGGGTGATTCTATTCTTACTCCACGTTATCTTGCTGGTTTAGCTTCTTGGATATGAAGGCTGCAAGGAATTATAAGAAAGAAGAAGATAGTCAAAGATAGGAGACGAAGATATCTTCTATATTTTTCCTTTATATCTGGGTTCAACAACCATTCAGTAGATGAAGAAATTCTTCCTGAATACAAAAGAAATGGTTGAATCTCCCAGTCAAGGTGTTAAAACGTGTTTGTCATTCTTGGATGTATTTGTCCAAATTTAGTATTTAAAGCGTTAACAACGTGTTAAACGCTTTTGGGAGATATGTCTTAATCCGGTGGGTTTTTTTTTTTTTTTTTGTAGTCATTAAGTCCGTTGTATGGTGTCTAAATTATGATTCTGACGAGTTCATTATTCGGTGTTTTTAGTTGTGGGTCGTTAGTAAAAGAGGCGACTGCGACTAGTGGAAAGGTAACCACGGGCGCATGGTACCTTCCACCACTAGCAAGAAAGATTTAGGTGTTGTCACTCCGCTGGTCACTGCTGAAAAAGAGAGAGAGAGAGAGAGAGAGAGAGAGAGAGAGAGAGAGAGAGAGAGAGAGAGATTCTTTCTTTTGTCAGGACGGTTTCTTTTCTTTGCACATGCGTCGCCTCTCTTTCTGTCAGTGGCTTCTGGGAGTTTCTGCATATTTTTAATAATTATTTTTAATTTAATTTAATTTATTTTCATTTTTCTATTCCCTACATATACACGCTACCTAGGCCCACCCCACTGTACAAATACGCTAACTCCTACATGTTTATAGATATTTCCTACACCTATATGCATACCTGCTCATACAGACATGCTCGCTCCTATACACATATACATTATTGCACTTAAATATGTGCCTCCAGCGACAGAAGAGTTTGTAGATTTTATATTTCAATCTTATTTACCCAAGCCCTCCGCTCGGGCAGGATATGACACAAGGTCAGTTTTTAAGCGGAGTTTAACAGGTTTGAAATCAAAGTTTTCCTTCTCCTAAACTAGTTGCCTCATCAAGGCTGAAGAACCTAGTCTTCCCTACTATTTACCCATAGCTGGAGGGAGAATAATTGGATTCATACCTTTCCCAAGGACCAGCTGCGTCCAGGATTTGAACTCGTATCGCCGTGTCCATTTCCTACGACGATAACCATTACACCACGGGCACCTCCTGAGGAAGGATCGAAATTAGATTTTAAAATGTTAAAGATTCATCTATGATTCTAATGGATTAAAAAAAAAGGTATATTAAACAATCTAGGTGTGAAACAATTTCTTAAATTATTTCATTTAAATACCAGTTGTATGGCCACTTACCTCCTATCTTACAAACAATCCAAGTAAGACAAACAAGACATGCTGAGCACCGTTCAAGAAGCAGGGACCAACTCATAAGCGACTTTCTCCTATGGTCACCAGCAAAATCTTACAACTCTGTGCGGACACTGGATGTCGAGTAGAGAACCTACTAAGAACAATAGAAGATAGAGTTGGATGGTGAAAGAGAGAGGGGGGAGTCTATGTTATTAGCACGATTTGATGATGTTGATACTGAGAGCACGGTGTGATTCCTAATTGCTGGTGGGGGTTGAGCGGCAGTATGGCTAAATGGCGTTTGTCATAAAGGTAGAAGATTGTTATTAAATATTTCGAGCATGTGATCTACACCGATCGGACCGGTAAAAAATGGACTACGCAGATTGCCGTCATCGCTACTAGTTGAAAGTTGGCCGTCCCAGCTGTCACCGATTTTTACGAGCGCTGTATCCAGCCAATTGTTTATCACAGGTGAAAATGCATCACCAGTTTGAGTATAAGACGTTGACAATTAAGAGACTGTCGCTGAAGATTTAACTGTCATGTCAATTCTGAGATTAACTGTGTTTAGAAATCAACTACTAAAAGGTTTAAGAAACTTCTACTTGGCCATATTTTTTTCTCTTAAGCCGATTATTTAGAATAAAGTTTCAATTGTATAGAGTTGATCCCTGTCATTCTTATTTGCTTAAAAGTTCATTTGCCTTCCCCCAACCCACAAAAAAAAATTATCCATAGATTAGCACAGTACCCGCAAAAAAATGACAGTATTATTTATGTATGCATCTGTAATGTTCCACACTGGAATCGCTCATGGCATAATAGTTATCATCGTAGAAAATGTAGACGGCAACGCGTGTTCAAATTCTGGACAAGGCTGTTAGCATTTCCTTTAGTGCTAATACCCTTGTTTTTTTTATAATTAGCGTCGATACAAAGCTTAAATACGGAGGCTTTATGCAGTTTCCAATGATTTAAAGTATACAAAAATTTTATAAAAGATCTTAAAGGTTTAAGCATTGGCACTTATCAGATAGTGTGGCGGTACTTATTTTCATGTAAAAAAATAAAACCATTTCACGAGATTTAAGTATCTGCACACTTGTTTAATCGTTTGAGAGATATAAAAGGAATGAATCCAATTATTCTCCCTTCAGTTATGGGTAAATAGTAGGGCAAACTGGGCTCTTTAGCTTTTGTATGGCTACCAGTCTAAGAGAATGGAAACTCAAACCTGTTATATTCCATTAGAACTCAAAATGACACTTCGTCGCATCCTGTAGGTGGAAAGAGGTTGCGTAAATACATACGTAGCTAAAAATTTGTCGTTTATTGTAACATTGTAAGCGGATGGTCACAGAGAGCGAATAGATAAATAATTTTAAAAAATCTAGCTGTCGAAAGTGAGACGACTTGATGGTGTTAAACATCTCTTCTAATAGTCAAGGTGTAAAAAAGAGATCCATTATCTAGCATTCCAGATTGAAAGCAGCAATTAAGTAAAATTTGCCGCAATAATCAACCATTTGAATGATCACAGGAGCTGGTCGAGCGATGCTACTCCCACTAAGAGGGAGTAGGGATTCAGTGTTTTGTGAACCCCAATAAAAGAAGCTGGTTTTTTTATTCGCTCTCTTCTATGCCTAGGGACACGATCGAGACAAGCTGTTGTGTTGTATACTCATATGCAGATCCATGCAGAGCACGACGACACAATGAAGACGATGACTCAGTCTTTTAGAAAAATATGTACCTCTCACTTTATTGAAAGGGTTCGAAAAGGGTTACTCAAGGTTTTACTGTGAGAGGGAGTTGGAGACCGAACAAAACTGCAATATATTGACCCCCACTCTTATGGCCGTCAGCGTTGTGTCTTTCTCGTTCTCTAGGGCTGCTCAACCGGGGGGCCCGAGGGCCCATTCTGCCGGGTGGTGGCTTTCTCTACCACCTCTTGTCTCCAACTCGTCTGATATCCAACTCACTAACTTCCTGTCCTCACCGAGTTATATAATAGTTCAATCGCTCACTCAATCTTTGGAATGGCATGTTTGATCGTCATCAAGCGGAAATAACTGTCATGCAGTTCACAGGTCACTCTCTTCCGGTGCATCAGTCTATGAGTGTACCATGGGAATTTACCTTGTCCCATATTTTCAGCTAAGCCCACCTACGCGATTTCTTCTCGTAACTGCCATTGGAATGTGTCACTTCCTTCCGGTGCATCACTTTGGAATGGCATTTTTGGCCGGGTCGAAGGTCAATATATAACGGAGATGCTTGAAGAGATGGTTCCGATATAATTCCATCACCTCAGAAATTGAACGTAGCGAATAAAATAAGAGATAGACAAGGCGAGTATTTTTGCATTTTCCCTCATCCGCTAGACTATCACTGTCCCTGACATAACAGTTGTCGTTAACTCTGCTATACTATTCTTTAAAAAATGTTGTATTAGAGCATTTGATATTCATTGCAGCACTCAATCAAACTCCTGTAAGATAGATGAGCGCTAAAAACTCTCTGGAGGCCGTGCTGAGAGTTTCACGGTGGCTGTGAAGAAGAAAAAGAAAAAGGGATCCGTAGATGGACATGCCACTTGGAAACAAATAGGCGATTAATCTTCCACCTGTTCGGGTCATCCACGTGAGATTGTCCGATGGTTAAATGCCTGAAAATCCTTTAAGACTCGAGTTATGAAGATATGTTCAGATAACACTGTGACACCCATGAGGGTGTTTCGGTATATATCGGACCCATGTGACTGTTAATAACTCTACTAATAATAATGCTGTGAGGGTTTTTCGTTTCAGATTTGAAAATAGTATGCTAAAGTAAGTTGGCGACCGTAGTCGAGGGTAACCAGAAGGCTCCCTTTTAAATAGCTACCACCCCGAGGTGTAGGGGAGGGCTATACTCCTTTCCCTGGATGGCTCCACTTTACCCTTGTTATGTACCTTATATTGCTGAATGTTAAGCAAGGAGATATCAAGTACCATTTTTAAAGTCTTTGGTATGACACGACCTGGGACTGAACCCAGGTCTTCCGGACCATTGGCGAACACTATAACAACTATTACTTCTTGATCACAATGCCTTGGACAAGAGAGGGAAAATATTTTGCGTCACTACTTATTCGGAGAGAAAATCATTCCAAAATGTGCTAGCAAAATTTCATAGGAAGTTGAACTTAATTATCCCCTGAAAAGCTACAGAGTCAGTAAAGAACCTCAACTAGAAGGTAGAATATCCCAAATCTGGCAGGAAGTTGACTGCAAGATCTCCTGACAATGTGGATGCGGTGAGAGATTCTGTCGAAAGGAGTCCGAAAAAAAAATCCCTCCGAAGACGTTCCCAAAAACTTGGTCTTTAATGTGCACTGTAAGATAAAGTCAATCAATTTCTGCCTTTGTCATCTGGTTTGACCTTTCTAAAGTGTTATGATTGCTTTTTAAGACTCAGATGAAAGATGACGATACAATATGGATTGTCATATTAATGGGTTGCATCTATTTTGAGACACCCTAGATGTATGTATGTATATATGTATTTGTGAATAGTTGCGAGTTAATCAGGGATAGGGAGATGTATGCGCATGTATATATATATATATATATATATATATATGTGTGTGTGTGTGTGTGTGTGTGTTTGTCACCTGGGTTGTTGTGTTTTACAACATATCAACCCTTCTGGGATATTCAATGCCAAATCCTGTTTATGCATATACATTAAATATGATTTATAAATGAATATTTTGTTGGTAACATTATTTTTAAACGAATTAGAGCTCATCTATTTGCACAGAGTTTTCAAGGAACAATATCTAACGTTAATAGTTTTATTTGCACACAGTTAAATGATTAAAAACTTACTGTGTAATACTAATAAATCAATTTAATATCTGTAATTTGTTTCGACACAGTGAAATAGATTCAAATATAAAAAATGATTACATATTTCTATTTGAACTATAGGTGAGACCCAAACTGGTACTACCACTTTGAGTCAAAGTGGACCTCGGAGTAATGGCAAAAGAGGAGTGCCCTACATTACCCAAAGCAGCAGAACTGGAACCTCACCATCAGATGCAGTTTAGTGTCATATCTAGGACACTCGCTGGTGCAGGGGTCTTACTCCTCTGTAAAGGTGCGGTCGGAGTATTCTACAGCACTAGCCGACAGTCCTCTTTGTCTGTGTGTGTGTGTGTGTGTGTGTGTGTGTGTGTGTGTGTGTGTGTGTGTGTGTGTGTGTGTGTGTTCATATAAGGGCATAGATATGTCTGAGTATGTATGTGTGTGTAAGCATACACTGAACATGTGTGTTGTGGGTGTGGATGTGTGCGTGTGTAGTGATAAATTAAAAGTCTAGTCAAAAGTTTAATAAGGGATAAAATCCATATCTGAAGAAAATGTTTTTTGATAAAAAAAGTTTTTTTTTTTTTTTTTGTCTACCATAAATTGTTATTTGTTGCGCCGTGGTCCGGCAAATAAGGGTCGGGTCATTTTTGAGTAGCCAAGATTCGAGTGGTCCATATACGAAAAGAGGAGGGGATTGCAGGCTCGATGTATACTAATCGAACTTTGAAGACCAGCGTCGCATCAAGTCCGAAAACTTAGAAGTCGGTTTTGTTTAGTTAAGGCCTAACTCCAGGCGTTCACGTTGAAATAGGGAGAACTCCACTTCTAAGCAAAAAGCTTAGTAAATTACTACTTCCCTCTAGAAAACGTTGCCCAGTCGTCTGGGGCTGTAGAATACACCGACTGCTTCTCTGCATAGGGGTAAGACCCCCCTCCAAACGAGTGTCTTGAATATGACACTAAACAATCTGATGGTGAGGTTCCAGTAATGCTGGAGCTTTGGGGAATGCGGAGAACCCTTTTATTGCCATTGCTTTCTGCTACACTCTGACCCGGCGTGGTAGCACCTGAAAGGGTTCTATCTATGAGTCAAATAGAACTAACGACATACTTATGCTAAACTGAATAGCTTGAAATAGAAATGTTTTTGACTATTAGACCGTACTTACATTTAAATTGTGTGCTTATGAAAAACTGAATTATTTGAAATGAAACTGTTTTTTGACATTGAAACTGTACTTACACTGAACTGAATTGTTTAATATTGTTTTGACATTCAACTGTGTGTAAACAAAATCTGTACTTATACTAAACCGAATTAGGGGTTATCCTCGTGGTGTAATGGTTAAAACGATGGACTGAGGAATCGTAGTAAGCGAGTTCGAACCCCAGTCGCACTATTACGTTCACTTTCGAACAAATACCCTTGGGAAAGGTATGAATCCCCTTATCCTCCCAGCTATGGGTTAAGTGGTACCACAAATGTTCTTCTTGGAGGATGGCTTTGGCATTAAATAACCAACAAAGGTTGATATGCCATTAAACAAAGATACCAACTTAGCTGAATTAGAACTGTTTGACTAAACTGAATAGCTTGAAATAGAAACGTTTTTGACGATTAAGCTGTGTACTCATGCTAAACTGAATTGTTTGAAATAGAACTGATTATTTGCATAAAAATGGATTTGGCGTTAAATTACCTACCCAGGCTGACAGGCCATAAAAACCAACCAACCAATCACTATAAAATAACCTTATGTCACATTCTGGCTTGGTGTAAAGTCAATAAAATACCTTCACAACTTTCTCTCAGGTAAGAGTCCGAAAGTAAATATAATAGCAAGATTAGAATTCGAACTCGCTTAACTAGGATATCACAGTCCTACACGTTAGCTACTACGCCACGGGAACATCCCCAAGTGTGTTAAAGAATCAATTATGATTATTCATATACTTTTTTTCACGTTATGATTATTCATACGTTTTATTCAATTATAATTATTCGTACTTTTTATTCAATTATAATTATTCATACTTTTTATTCAATTATAATTATTCGTACTTTTTATTCAATTATAATTATTCATACGTTTTATTCAATTATAATTATTCATACTTTTTATTCAATTATGATTATTCATACTTTTTATTCAATTATGATTATTCATACTTTTATTCGCGTTTTAAAAACCCATCAAAAATTTCTAATGCTCTTAAATTTTAAAACGCTTATTGGTCTTATGAGTAGAGTGTTCACCAATGGTCCGGGAGATCAGGGTTCAATCCCAGGTCGAGTCAAATCAAAGACTCAAATAATAGTACTTGATGCCGCCTTGCTTAGCACTCAACGCTCTAAGGTAAGGATCAATGGTAAAGTGGAGCAATCCTGGGAAAGGAGTTGCACCCTCCCCGACACCTCGGTGTAGTAGCAATTGAAAAGGAAGCCTTCGGGTCTCTCTCGACTAAGGTCACTAACTTACTATAAAAATAATTCAAGTAGATTTTTATGTACTAACATCATTATCATCGAGCCATGCTGATTGTACGGAGTCCCCTGACTCTCTCACTCACCATCCGTCCCTATCGTCAACCACATCTGGCAGTTCCCCTAGACAGCATCCAGTGTCCGCAGAGAGTTAATATAAGTTCTTGCTGGTCGATTAACACGGCTGCATCTATGTGCAGAAGTTCATAATTTGTCCTTACTTTCCTAGCAGCACCTAGCTTGTCTTGTTCGTCTTACTTGGATGGTTTGTGAGATGGGAAGAATGTAGCCGAACAGCTGCTGTTTTGTGGGATGTTCCTTCCAGGATTTGTTGCTGCAGAAGCTATGACAGTCACAGACTACGCCTGCCTAAGCCGAATCCCAGACCAGGCAGCAAGAAGCATCGGCTTCAACGTGAACCAATAATATAGTTCATATGTTTTAAACAAAAAGAAGCCATTTAAGTGGAAAGTCTCTGAAATTAATCGACCAATTGACATCCCTCGGTAGCAATATCTCATCTACTGAAAGCGATGTCAGCATAAATATGGGGAAGGCGTGGACTACTTTGACAAGCTGTCGATCATATGGAAGTCTGATCTCTCTGATAAAATCAAACGAAAATTCTTCCAAGCTCTGGCTATGTTGGTACTACTGCATGGATGAACCACTTGGTTTGGTTTCTCTGATTAATGGCATTAAACATTGAATAAATTACCTTCGTGATTTATTCAATGCTAAAGCAATTCTCGCAGAAGACTAGCAGTAATACTATTTAACCCATAGCTAAAACGGATAAAGGAGTTCATGCCTTTCCCAAGGGTATCTGTCCGAGTGAGCGTAATAGCACGACTGGAGTTCGAACTCGCTTACTACGATATCGCTGTCCAGCATTTTATATATGATGCTACAGGGACTACCTCGATACACCACCTGAACTCCATAGAAACCCATGAAGAAAAAGCTGGATGCTAATTAACCAAGAATGCTATTCTGATATTTAATTTGTTGACGACATTCGTCGAAGGTGACCCGAAGGCTCCCTTTTCGATAGCTACTACACCAAGGTGTAGGGGAGGGCGCTACTCCTTTCCCTGGATTGGTCCACTTTAACCTTGTAATGCTGGGTGTTAAGCAAATAGGCATCAAGTACCATTTTTCAAGTTTTTGGTATGACTCGACCTGGGATTGAACCCAGGTCTCCCGGGCCATTGGCGAACACTCTAACCATCTTAGAAAAAAAAAAATTTTTCAATATTATATGCGTAGTATTTGGGAAGCAATTTTTGAGCCAGACAATCTTGGAATCGGGAGTGAATGATAATATTCTGAAATATAGTAAAAAGGTTGCGAATCATTGTATTTGAGTCATGAGAGAGTGTAAGAAATAAAACAGGATTCAATAACAACCGATTTTGCGGGAGAGTTAGTTGAGTAGAAAATTCTGTTCAAGTGACAAAGTCTGTGCTTGAATTGAAGAAAGCCTAAAAAGCGAATTCAAGAAAGTAATTTTGCTGACGGCGTTGAACGTGAAATCGTATCAAATTGCTCGCAGGAAATAGACTGATGAATCCTTCAAAATTCTACTTTTTTTTTTTCTTTTTCTTTTCTTTTCTTTTTGTTTGATTTTCTTTATCTTTATCTTTCTTTTCCTTTTTCTTTTTTTATTTATTTTCTTTTTCTTTTATTTTATTTTGAACTCTCTCAGTTTGTGTGTGAGTCTTCTTTCAATTTTCTTCAGTCTTGATAAATTTTTCTCTTTCATTTAAATTTCCTTTTTTTTTTCTTTTTTGACGAAATTTCTTTCTTTCTTTCTTTCTTTCTCGCTGTTTTTTATAGCATTTTATCTCGTTCTTTCTTTCTTTCTTTCATACAATTTTCTTTCTTTCTTTCTTTCTTTCTTTCTTTTCGCTTTTTAATATCATTTTCTTTCTTTCTTTCTTTCTTTTTTCTTTCTCACTGTTTTTTATATCATTTTATCTCGTTCTTTCTTTCTTTAATATAATTTTCTTTCTTTCTTTCTTTCTTTCTTTCTTTTCGCTTTTTAATATCATTTTCTTTCTTTCTTTCTTTCTTTCTTTCTTTCTTTCTTTCTCGCTGTGTTTATATAATTTTATCTCGTTCTTTCTTTCTTTAATATAATTTTCTTTCCTTTCTTTCTCACTGTTTTTATAGCATTTGATCTCGTTCTTTCTTTCTTTCTTTCTTTAATATAATTTTCTTTCTTTCTTTCTTTCTTTTCGCTTTTTAAATATCATTTTCTTTCTTTCTTTCTTTCTCGCTGTGTTTATATCATTGTATCTCGTTCTTTCTTTCTTTCTTTCTTTAATATCATTTTCTTTCTTTCTTTCTTTCTCGCTATTTTTCTATCATTTTATCTCGTTCTTTCTTTCTTTCTTTAATTTAATTTTTTCTTTCTTTTTTTCTTTCTTTCTTTCTCGCTACGTTTATATCATTTTATCTCGTTCTTTGTTTGTTTGTCTTACTTTCTTTCTTTCTTTCTTACAGTTACCTTTATTTCCTTCATTCCTTCTTTCCTTTTTCTTTTTTTATTTTCTTACTTTCGTGAAGGATTGAAAGAAATTTTGAGTTTCTTTCTTTCTTTCTTTCTATTCCTAGACTATTTATAAACTTCCATATTCTTAGATCCACTTGTATGTTTTTCTTCCATAGTTCTCAAAATTCCAAAGCATTTTCCGAAACATGTCGGAGAGATTGATCATTCTACACACGCCAGAGAGAGAGAGAGAGAGAGAGAGAGAGAGAGAGAGAGAGAGAGAGAGAGAGAGAGAGAGAGAGAGAGAAATGACTGATCATCGTCTCTTCTTCTGTCAAATACAAACATCTTCAACGCCTTCCACGAAACAATATTTCTTTGTCTTCTTTGTAATAATACAACTTCATGTTTATTTGTTTCATAGAAAAAGAATCAAATCGTTCCATCCAATTATTTTTCATGTATTTACCGTTGCTGTTCATAGTTTCGCATTCACTCCTGGAGCAATCAAATGTTCCAGGACATTTTTCATGAAGGTCAAGCTATCTGCTATCGTTATTAATTAACGATAATGAATGACAAAATGGCGTTTTATCTAGACAGCCTCTTTCTCATTTGGCGTATCTAAAGGAAAAATCAAGATCGGATGTGTTAGAATTTGCGCATGCGCCACTGAAGGTTTCTTTTGATGGTGCAAAAATAAAGTGGGTTTAATTTTCCAATAGCAATTGTATCTAGAAATAATTTTGCTCATTGCGAAAATATTAGATAAAAAAAATAAAGCTGTATAAGTTACGTATGCCCGTAAATCTCTCTCTCTCTCTCTCTCTATATATATATATATATATGTATATACGCTCCCCACACCCCGGAGGGGGTGGGCATTCTAGCGAAGGAATTAACGGCTACCACTTGCGTAATGCAAAGCTCTTCTAACGAAATGAGCACTCCGTTCTCCGTTTGCGTAAAAAGTAAACAAACGAACAGTTAATACATATGCGTTAAATTCCCTAGCTGACGTTAGGTCACCGAATGGTGAGCGGCATGTTATTGGTCTAACGTAAAGTTAAGCGGGTTTCGATCTCAGCCTGAAACGTCCAGCGTGCCTAACCACACTGAAGAGTTGTAATATAACAAAACAGGCTGTCTGTGGGTAGCAATATATATATATATATATATATATATATATATATATATTTCTTTATATTGAGCTCTCTACCAGGGAAATTTAAATGTTCAGCTCTTGAATGATTTTCTTGTCCTGAAGGAATTATTCCAAACTCTGGTTTAACTGGACCGAATAATACTGTATATATATATATATAGAGAGAGAGAGAGAGAGACTTACCAACACACCGCACGAGTAGAATGTGACACAAGGTTAATTTTTAAGCGGAGTTTAACGGGTATGAATTCAGATTTTTTCCTTCTCCTGGATTAGTTGCCTAACCAAAGCTAAAGAACCTTGTTTCCCCTGCTATTTATTCATAGCTGGAGGGAGAATAATTTTCTCAAGGGTATTGGTGCTATGTGAAATGCAATCACCCTCATCCAGGAATTGAACAATATATATATATATATATATATATATATATATAAGTCATTTAACTGAGATTCGAAATTAAGGTCGCATGATTTGTTCCATTGATAGATTTTATGGCATGTCAACCGTTGTTGGGTCATTTTATGTTGAAGTTGGTTTAATAATTATGGTCTCTAATGATATACGATACAAAAGTATTCAGGTAAGGAGTTTGGTTTCTTTGTTTTAATGGCATATAAACCTTCGTGAGGTATTTAATGCCAAATCAAGCCTTGCAGAAGAATAGCAACGATATTATTTAACCTGTTGCTAGGGTATAAGGAGTTTCATGCCTTTCCTAAATCAATGGAATAGCGAGACTGGATTTCGAGCTCACTTACTTCAACGCCGCAGTTCAGCACTTTGGCCATTACATCACAGGTAACAGTTTGGTTTCTTTGTTTAAGGGCATACTAACCTTCAGGGGTTATTTAATGCCCAATCCATCCTTACTGAAGAACAACAGTGTTACTATCGAACCCATACCTCAGAGTAATCATCATCATCATCATGTCGTGCTATCAGCACGGATATCCCTGACCCTCTCTCGCTACCTCTCCCTATCGTCCGTTGCTTCCGACAGGTCTTCAAGGCTACATCCCGTATCAACTCTGAGCTGCTGTATGTAGGTTCTAGCTGGCCCTCCCGTCTTTGCTCGTTCATGTGAAGGGGTCCACAGAAGTACATCACTTATGAGCTCGTCCCTACTTCTCCAGCAGTGTCCCGCATGTCTGGTTCGTTTAACTTTGATAGTTTTCGAGATAGGTGGCAGGCGGCTGTACAGCTGCTGCTTTGTGCATGGCTGCTTCCAGGACTTGTTCAATATTGCTCGCAGCATTCTTGTGTAGTTGCCGTAGAGCTTTTTCTCCATACGTTTAGTTAGCGTCTATGTCGTGCATCCATAGAGCAGTATCGACACGACCGCTGCTTGGAAGAAACAGTTTTCTATTTTATCGGTAGGGTGTGACTTGCATATGACCGATAGTCAATCAATAGTTGTCTATGCCTTCGCTAGTAGCGTGTTGATGTCTGTTTCGGTTGATGAAACACTGCTTCCTAGGGAGGTGAACTTGTCTACTAGTTTCAGAGAGCTGCCGTTTAGTGTGGAGATGTCACTTCTTATATTCCGTCTTGTGTGCATTGGCACAGAGGCCTATGCCTGGAGCTGCTCGTTCCAGACTATGTAGCAGGGTTTCGGCTTTGGCGTGTGCATTTGCTAGAATTGCTATGTCATCGACGTTGTCGGCGTCGGCAATTGTTTTTGCGGGGTATCTTCTGCTTCTTTCCTTTGTTAGCTTGAAACCGTTTTCTTTGATTTTATCAATAGATGTTCTAAGTATGTAGTCTAGACAGTTGATAAATACGTATGGGGCTGATATGTCTCCTTGCAGTACACCTGCAACAATGTCTCCATCCGGGGAACGGACTTTTATTTCTGTGTTTCTATATGGCATCATTATGGCTGTGACAGTTTCTTTTGGTGGGCCGAAGGCAAGTAGAATTTGCTCCATCTTTTCTCTGTGAATGGAGTCAAAGGCCTTGGTAAAGTCGACAAATAATATTGTTGCCTGTGTGTTTTTTGCACGTACATGGTTAGTCGAAATTTGTGACGTCGTGGATCTATTCCTCCGGAAGCCATTATGGTTCTCTTAAGAATGATCTCAATTTTGGGTTCTATGCGGTTGCATAGTTGAGGATTGTATATTTTGGCCGCTATGGATGTAAGGGTTATACCTCGGTAGTCCTTGGCTAATCCAAGGTCGCCTTTTTAAAGAAAGGAGAGGATGCATCCCTTAATCCATCATTCTACTGGGTTTTGATTATGTACGGCATTACAATGTCGGAGGTACCCGTGGTGTAATGGTTATCGTCGTAGGAAATGGACACGGCGACACGAGTTCAAATCCTGGACGAGACTGATTGCATTTCACATTGTACTAATACCCTTGAGAAAGGTATGAATCCATTAATTCTCCCTCCAGCTATAGGTAAATAGTAGGGCAGACTGGGTTCTTCAACCTTGGTGAGGCAGCTAGTCTAGGAGAAGGAAAACTCTGAATTCAAACCTGTTAAACTCCGCTTAAAAATTGACATTGTGTCATATCCTACCCGAGCGGTGGGATTGGTAAATATGATTACAATTCTAGGTCATTCTAGATCTGTATTCGGTCATCAGATTAATAAGTTCTGGAAATGCTGTTTAGCATAAATATCTTGTTGCAAAAGATAGCAGCATTTTAACCGACTTTCGGGACAACAATGTCGGCTGGGGCTGTAGAATACACCGACCGCTTCTCTGCAAAGGATCTTCGATTTGTTCTCCAAAATCTCTATATAAGAAAACAAGTAATGAGATTTTAGCAGAGTTGAAGGCAGTTGTCAAAACGGGTGCGTTAAAGGTTCCGGAGGCCCCGACCCGTCATACCCCAGTCTGCTACGACCTATCTGCTGTGACAGGCGTGTGTCAAACAGCCAGCTCTCACCCATACCCCGTCACCACCGAGAGGAAAGGAGAAGAAGGAACTTTTCGAGTTGCAGCGATCATAGCTGAATAAAAACGACTGCTATATTTTCTTCCCTTACCTTCGAGTTCGAGTATTTCTTTTTCGGTGAACTTCTTTCTTTACAGCACAAAACGTTGATCCTATGGTACAAAGATACCCTTGAAGCTTCTGAGAACCCCTGCTGTTGACGTTACGGCCCCCACTCACCATTGCTCTATCCCACTCTGTCAATTTTTAAGCTGTTCACTTTTATTTCGAATGTATTTCAATCGGTGACGGAATGTCTATGCGGTTTATTATTTTTCATTACTTTTCAGTTTTTTTTTTTTTTTTTGGATTGAATTGTACGGCTTAGACAGTATTTCAATCATGTGTAAATACAGAAATATTTCTTGCGGAAATAATCTGACAGTTATGCCTAAGGTAAGAGCGAATTTGCAAACTCTTAATTGAATGTTATTGACTTAAAAAGGAAAAGGTTACAGGCATCTTGTCATCTGTCTAGTAATAGAAGACAATGGACGCCTCTTGTAATGTAATGGTTTGCGAACTGCGCCAGCAGACATTTCTCAGTGAGTTCGATTCTTTCTGGTTGCTCCACACTTCGGGCCTTGTGCCAAACTTATTTAACCCTTTCGCAGATAGATACTATTTTAAAATCCTGATTGAATAGATGAATTATTTTCCGTACATTAACATTGAAGTGGTCAACGAGCAGCCAAAAGAAAAATGCCTTATATTGAACTACTCGAAAATACAAAAAAAAGGTGTCGCTCTGCCCGTGTGCCGAGGGTGAAAAAAATGTCGCTCTATCGACAAAAGGGATAAGTTTTGTAAATAACTACTTATAAAAGATTTCAAATGACTAGTGACAGTGTTTGGTGTTAGGGAAGATATTTCATCACATCCTTACTTACCAAGATCCAGTGTCAGCATTGGTATATCTAATGATGCACTAACACTGAATAGACGGAAGGAAAGACAAGTTCATATACGAACATTAAATAGATACATAATATATATACAAAAATACACAAACGTGTCCCCACGTATGAAATACTTTAGTTTAATTTTTTATTGGGCAAAATAATATATCTATGCAATAAATTATTTTAAGGAGGAGTCCATGGTGTAATGGTTATCGTCATAGGAAACGGACACGGCGACACGAGTTCAAATTCTGGACGAGACTGATTGCATTTCACATTGCACTAATACCCTTGGGAAAGGTATGAATCCAGTTATTCTCCCTCCTGCTATAGTAGGGCAGACTAGGTCCTTCAGCGTTGACGAGACAACTAGTCTAGGAGAAGGACAACTCTGAATTCAAACCTGTTAAACTCTGCTTAAAAATTGACCTTGTGTCATATCCTGCCGGAGCAGAGGAGTTGGTAAATATGATTACTATTCTAGGTCATTCTAGATCTGTATTCGGTCATCAGATTAATAAGTTCTGGAAATGCTGTTTAGCATAAATATCTTGTTGCAAAAGTATTATTCGAAATATTATAGTTATCTTGACCTGTTCACAAAATAAGTAAAAGTTGCGTCTTCTGTACGATACATGTCTGGCCAAACTCTTATTAGTGTCTCCTTATTTTCAAATCTCTTATATGTTCATAAATTCACTTTTTGAGGCGACGAGCATATTCATCCAGATATTTTTCATTGCAATCCAGACGTGGAATTTCGTAAACTCTTGCCCTGGATTCTATAAGGGTACAATTATTTTTTTAAATTATTAATTAAATTCCTAATTGCCTTTGAAGAGTAACTGTTTTAATTCTAATGCTGTTTAGGTTTTTCTCAAGTCCGGTAGTAGAAAACGGTTTCAAGTTGGCAAAGGAAAGAAGCAGAAGATACCCCGCACAAACTATTTCAGACGCGGACTACGCCGATGACATAGCACTGCTAGCAAATACACCCGTCCAAGCCGAATCCCTGCTACATAGTCTGGAATGAGCAGCAGGTGGCATAGGCCTCCATGACAACGCAAACAAGACAGAATACTTGTGCTTTAATCAAAGAAGCGACATCTCCACACTACAGAGGGGGGTCCTTTGAAACTAGTGGATGAGTTCACCTACCTAGGAAGCAGCGTTTCAGCAACCGAGACAGACATCAACACCTGAATAGCAAAAGCAAGGGCAACTATAGATAGACTATCGGTCATATGGAAGTCAGACCTGACTGAGAAAATAAAACGCAGTTTTTACCAAGCAGTGGTCTTGTCGATACTGCTATATGGATGTACCACATGGACGCTAACTAAATGTATGGAGGAAAAGCTTGACAGCAATTACACATGAATGCTGCGAGCTGTAATGAACAAGTCCTAGAGGCAACACCCCACAAAACAGCAGCTGTAGGGCCACCTACCACCCATCATAAAAACTATCCAAATTATACGAACCAGACATGCGGGACAGTGCTGGAGAAGTAAGGACGAACACATAAGTGACATACTCCAGTGAACCTCTGCACATGGACGAGCCAATGTTGGATGACCAGCTGGAACCTATATACAACAGCTCTGTGCCGATAAAGGATATAGCCTTGAAGACCAATCAGGAGCGAAGGACGATAGGGAGAGGTGGCGAGAGAGGGTCAAGGAGATCCTTACTGATAGCGTGACATGATGATGATGAGTATAAGTGTAGTATCATACACTTAATCTAGCACCCTGGATTGAAAAGCACCAGTCTCGATCGGTGGTCTAAAAGGTTGCAAGAACTGGCTAGACACTACAGCCAATACAAGACAGAAGTGAGGGTTTGGCGTTCTGTGAACCCTAATAAAAGAAACATTTTTTTTTTTTCTATTTTTTTCATTTAGTGGCTGAAGAACATGAGGAGACCAGCGGTAGTGTGGAATGAGAGCAATTGAACCATTCAAAGATACAAGAAGAGCTGGTTCATGCTTGAACAAATAATCTATGCCACACATTTCCATATACAGCCCCCATGACCTCAGAAACTGAATGAAACGAATAAAACAACGAAGATCTTAACACGTGAGACAAGTTAAGCTTTTGTGTTTACTTCTCATTCACCAAATGATCAGTCATCACCAACACAGCAGTCAACATTGACGACATTAAATGTTTTTATATAGTGAAAATTACATATAGTCATCAACGACTGCTATATTAGGGATAACTGATCAAGATGATGATATATATATATATATGTTCGCCAATGGACCGGGAGACCCGGGTTCAATCCCAGGTCGAGTCATACCTAAGACTCAAAAAATGGTACTTGATCCCTCCTTGCTTAACACTCAGCATTATAATGTAAGGATCAAGGGTAAAGTGGAGCAATCCAGGGAAAGGAGTAGCACCCTCCCCCACACATTGGTGTTGTAGCTATCAAAAAGGGAGCCTTCGGTTTATTCTCGACTACGGTCACCAACTTTACTTTTACTTATATATATATATATCATCGTTCCTGATATATATGATATAAAAATAAAGTTGGCGACCATAGTCGAGGGCGACCCAAAGGCTCCCTTTTCAATAGCTACTACACTGATGTGTAGGGGAGGGTGCTACTCCTTTCCCTGGATTGCTCTACTTTACCCTTGATATGTACCTTATAGAGCTGAGTGTTAAGCAAGGAGGTATCAAGTACCATTTTTTGAGTCTTTGGTATAACTCGACCGGGAATTGAACCCTGGTCTCCGGGCCATTGGCGAACCCTTTACCCACAAGCATGAGATATATATATATATATATATATATATATATTGACTAATCTTGGATGTCATCGGACAAAAGGAAATGCATAAAAAAGATCATCGATAAGACTCTAACTGTATCAACAAGGATATGGCAATCCCATAGAGTGATGACTATTCAAGAAAATCTAATGGTATTGTGAGATACTTCTAGGGTGCTCTAGGCTAGTGATATTGATGCTTTGACCCCAAAACTATGCCTGAACCCAGTCATCATCTTATGAAGGCTTTGTTGGAGGCAATGCTGCTGTATAGTCATTGCATAAACCTATATATATCTATATTGTCAGGTGGTGTCCCACTGAGATGATTGAAATATGATTACTACTATCCTCGTGTTTGAATTAACAGTGGCAAGCCATCAAAGAATGACCGTTAAGACCAGATGTTTGTACTTAGGGACCTCACTCGGGTCACCTGACTCGGGAAGGAAGAAGAGAGAAGCCAAATGATTGGCTGGGACCCCAAAACGGATGTGGGGACTCCTTCCCGTCAGCGGGAATAGATAATAAGAAAATTAGTTGTTGGACAGGGTACTCCGGGTAAAAGAAGGCGAAAAGAATCTCAGACACGAAGGAGCCAATTTTTCAAGCCAGTATTAAAAATAGCATAAAGTCTATTAGCCCGTAAAAGAGGAAATATTCTCCACAGGAACTCCATCAAAGAAAAAAGATAAGTAAACTTTGAGACCGTTTCTCCTTATACCCAATTTTATATACCCTCTCTCTCTCTCTCACAATTTGAAGAAAAACGAAAGAACAGAAAAGAAGAAAGACATTTATGTTCATGAACTATTCATTTATGATATATTTGACACGTTGAAGGTGTATATCTATGTGAAGTAAAAGATTCATATATTTTAATGTTCCCATATGCCTGAAGTTGTTATTTGCAGCGTCTGCTACGAATTTGTGATGTCATATTTCTTTTTCAGCTTCTATTCGTCTTATGTTATCTTGCTTAAAATTGTCCTATTAATTTCTTTAAAATATCACACAGGAAACAAGAATTGCCAACTACTATAATTAATATTATTACGTCTAAACCTAGAGGTCCATATCTTCCATTGTTCTAGGGGAGGAAGTCTAGTGGCCTTGGTGGGTGTGTGTATAGTGTGAAATTTGGAACCCCTAGCCAGCGGCGGTCAGTCTGGCCATAAATTAATCCCCCACATAATATGCCAGTTAATATATGCCTGAGAAAAAAACTGTGAACGAGGACTTATTCTACAAGGGATCAAGTGCCAACCTGCCCCGTTTTCACACATGTGAACATAAAGTCCCGTTCTTGGGATTTTAAAGAATTTACCGTCACAATATATACATATACTTATCATCATGATAAGTCATCACCAACAGAGCAGTTTTTGATGACTGCATTAAATGTTTTTACTTAGTAAAAATTAGACGACTGCTATGTAAATGATGAATAATCTTCATGATCATGATGATATATATATATATATATATATATATATATTGATATACATATATATATATGTATAAAACTCTGAATTCAAACCTGTTAAACTCCGCTTAAAAAAATGACATTTTGTCATATCCTGCCCAAGCAGAGGGGGTGGTAAATATGATATACATATATATATATATATATATATCATCAAGTTGTGCTAATAGCACACAGTTCTCTGACAGGGAGTCACAGAGTTCTTTTGGTGGCAAATTTTCATTTTTATCTCATTAGATACAACTCTTATAGATGAGTTTGTTTGATAGCTATCTTTGCTCTAGTCACAGATGTGATCTGGTTTTTCTTCAGAGAATTAAACACTCCAGAAGATCAGAAAAAAAAATGAATCTCATGCTTTTAAACTTTAAGTTTAAACTGTACCTTTTTATCTTAATCATAATTTAGATTTTGATCTTACATACTTATTTTTGTTTGTTTTTTTTAAATTTTTATTGAATTTGATGCTTTTTTCATATTTTTTTAAATTAGATTTCCTGAAGATATTAAATGGAGAGTCTGTTTCAAGTATATGTATTATATTGTGAATTGAATAACCATGACCAGAGAAGCTGGCGAACACTTGTGCATGACATACGGAAAAACTGGACAGCTGTTTCAACCTTATTAGGTCTCATCAGCAGTGTATACCGTGATCTCCACCACTGGAGATCAAACCAGCGGCCATTGAATGCAGAGCCGAAACTCTACCACTGAGCCATCAACCCACATCGGCTTTTCATAGCTTTTCCTAAGGATATTAGTCTGAAAGTGAATCTAATAGCGTGAATGTTGCAGTCCAGCACAGTAGCCAATATGCCATGGGGATTGCCCCACCACAACATCACAAGGACTGCTCCCCCATTACATCACGGGAACTGCTCTCCCCACTACATCATAGGGATCCCCCCCCACTACATCACTGGGATAGCTCCTCCACTACATCACAGGGACTGCCCCCACTTGTATTGTAGTTTTTACTACTTTGTAATTGTGTATGCAAGAAAGTGATTAATGTCAATTTAGAGGAATGTTTACACTACCGGCCAAAAATCTATTGTATTTTCCACAATGCAAATGTAACTTCCTAAGAAGTAAGTCAAACAGAAAGTAGCAAAAAAAAAAAAATGATTTATTTCAAGAAAAAAAAAAAAAGATAAGGGCCTGAACCCTTCAATACAAAAATCGAGAGAAACATTTTTTTCATCTTTTTTAGTTTTTTTTTTTGTTTTTTCGCAATGTGTCATGAGCAGAAATGATTGATGAGACAAATCAATACACCTTTGTTTTATCTGGTCCCAGAATCTCTGCCAGCTAATTAGTAATTTCATGGGGGTGGGAAACAAAATCTGATCTAAATATTATTTTGATTTATAAATATCAGTTGGTGCTTGATTCCAGAGGTTTTATCACAGGGTGCTAGTCAATTTAGAATGTGTTATATAATGAGAACAGTAGCTGGGTTTTATACAAACGAGTTTAATAACACATGTACCAAGGTTGTCTAATTGACAAGAGACATTGTAAATAGGAATCTTTAAATTCAAAATGAATTTCAAAACTTGAAATAATCCTCATAAGTCATGATTCAGTGTGGCAATGCAATGGTGCAACAGTAGGGCCTGCACTGGATTATGCCCACATGTGAACTAGTGGATTTAGTAAAGAGATGAGAGTAGTTGCAGGCCAGGTAGAAGTTGTTTTGAACACAGAAACAGAGATGAATGAAAGTGAGCTAAAGTAAAGAAGAGGTGAGAGTCAGGAGGCTTTCTCCTCAGGCAGCATCTATTCCCTCATCTAAAAGGAGCATGGGCTGGGTTTACTGCGCACAGTACTTGAAGCACCCGCAAAAAAGAAATGCCAATGAAACGAAGCAATTCTTAAACCCCACCCTAAACGTTTGCTTCCTGCAACACACTCCACATTAAACTGACCTCATGATACATTCTGGCCTGGTGAGTATTTGAATACACATCTACAGGTAGGAGGCACATAAAGAATAAAAAAACTTAGTTTCAGATGGCCTTCTCATTTGGCTGTCTCCCTATCTAAAAGGACTGAGGGCTGGGTTTATTGCCCAGCAATTCTTAAACCCTTAATGCTTGCTTCCTGCAGCACACTCAACATCAAACTAACCTCATGATACATTCTGGCCTGGTGAATATTTGAATACATATTTACAGGTAGGAGGCACAAAAAATAAAAAAACTTAGTTTCAGGGGTCCTTCTCACTTGGCCGTCCCCCGATCTAAAAGGACTGAAGGCTGGGTTTATTGCCCAGTGCCTGAAGTGCCACAACAGAAGAATGCTATTTCAACTAAGCAATTTTTAGCATTGCTCCCCAGAGAGAGTTACTTCCTGCTGGGCACACCACATTATACTGATTTTATGTCATACCAGCTCACAATAAAGAAACATGTTTAATATAGTCATTAACTAAACCTGGCTTTGTTTGGCAAAAGGCCAGAAGTATAGGGTATCTAGTGAGAATCAAATTCATTATTACTGGTCTGCAAGCCTAGCTTACTAAATATATACCTTACATATAGTACATAGAGAAGTATTATCATATATTTTACATATTGTGTGCTGAGTTTTTTAGGATATATATATATATATATATATATATGAGAAAGAAAAAGACTGTTTGAAAATGAGATTGAAATGTTTTGTTAGAGCATTAGCAAAACATATTATTGTCCAACTTTTTCTTTCTCTTATACATATGTCAAGGCAGCATTTTCCCTTTTAAATATTTGATTAAATAGGATTGACCCTTCAAATCAGCCTATTTTATCTTTGATCCATTTAAGTCTTTGCATAAGTCTTTTGACTTCTATATAGAATGAATTCAGGGAAGCGCCATTCAAGACTTCATCTAGTTTTCTATCTCAACACCTAAAAGCACAATCGTTCCCCACCTCCAAATACAGAAAAATTATAGCTGAAAGCATCTCCATACTACACAAAGAAAAAAAATCCAAATCCTAGAAGCACTCAATATAAAGATTAACAAGCTCTCCTTAGACAAGATCAATTTCGAATATAGCAGCCACATTCTTAAATGCCTTGAACACTTTTCTCATTAACTCTTAGTCATACCGCTAGTAAAATTCTTTTCTTTCGTAAATTCCTCTCCAACTTCTTCCTCCAACTCTTCATAGGAATGTATATGACTCATCACTGTATTCGTCATTTCATTATTCATTCTCCCAAAAATAACTTCAGTAGTGGCCCAAAGTTCTTCGGAAGAAAAATATGGCATTTTCCTGAATTTCATTCATCCAGAAATTAAATGACTCATATTAAGACTTAAATGGAAAAAAATAAAATAGGCAGAAACAAATTGTCTGTATGTAATCATATATATACATATATATATATATACACAAACCCACTCATGCATGCATTTTCTTTCTCATTTCATTGGATTTAATTCCAAACTTCAGGTGAGAGGAAATATATATATATATATATATATATATATATATAAAACAAACTGTTCTGTTGCTATTGCTTCAGGTGTGAAGAAATAACATCAAAACAGATGATTGCAAGTATATATATATATATATATTATTTCAAGAAAAAAAACAATATTCAGTCACATTAGAATGATAAATTTATTTCCATCTTGTTAAGAGGATTGATATGAATCAAAGACTCTAAAATAATTTTCAACAAGACTTCATCAGATCCAATAGTCCTGTTAAAAATTATTTTAGAGTCTTTGATTCATATCAGTGCTCTTAACAGGATGGAAATAAATTTATTATCCTAATGTGACCGAATATTGTTTTTTTTCTTGAAATAATGTTATTTTCTCTGTGAATTTATTTACATTGAGCTCGTTACTAGGAATATATAAATATTCGAAATTTGAATAATTTGTTTTTTCTGACGGAATTGTTCCCTACTCTGGATTTACTAGATTGAAGAATACTTTATATATATATATATATATACATACATATATATATATATATGTACACACACACACACACACACATATAAATGAAAGTACAACCCCATCAAATATATTTGATGAGGTTGCACTTTCATTTGGCATTCCAACACTGTGATATAAAACTAACAAAGTCTTCTGATATCTTAAGATACTGCTGAGACATAATGTAATGTTGCTTATGCCTCAAAACCATACCTGACTCTAGTGTTAACCTTTGATGAAAGCTTTGTTAGCAACACAGCAACTGTTTCTAGTCTGTTCTAGTTATATATACACATACATAAACCTATTTCCAGGTAAATAATCACACATATGTAATAAGCATTTGCCCCCACAGATATATATGAGTAATATATCTGTGAGTGTGTGTGTGTGTGTGTGATTTGATTATATCTATTTTATATACATAAGAAATATATTTGTGTGTGTAAACTGATTATATATATGTGTGTGTATGTGTGGTATCTCCCAAAAATAAGTCCGTCTGTACCAATTTTATATAAAAAGTTAACTTTCTTCTAAATGAAAAATAAGTAAAAGTTGTAAAGTTAGCGACCTTAGTCGAGGGGGGACTCAAAGGCTCCCTTTTCAATAGCTACTACACCAAGGTGTAGGGGAGGGAGCTACTCCATTCCCTGGATTGCTCCACTTTACCCTTGATCCTCATCTTATAATGCTGAGTGTTAAGCAAGGCGGCATCAAGTACCATTTTTGAACCCCAGTCACTTGGACCATTGGCAAACACTCTACTCATTAGGCCAGTGGATCGGTAAATGAAAAATACCAGGATTTTATTATTTCTAGTGAAACATTATACAAAGGACATTTAAAATGTTTTAGCCTCACCAAGAAAGAAGAGCCATGGCTGAAAAACTTTTGCTGTGGCAGCATACTACCAATTCTTATAAAACTAAAAATACTAATTCAGATGTTTAGTCGAGGCTCATGCAAAGGTGAGAAGTGTGAGACAAATCTGAAATCTGAGTGAGGCTCAGAACTTTTTGAACAAACCTTGTACAGTCAAAACATACATTAACTCTCAAACTCATACACCTATTGGTGGCACTACATAAACTATTCCAAAACATCAGTTAAAAATGATGGAAATATTTTCCACTTTTCCTAGCGTCTATCAGAGTTTTTTCAACAGTGACAATAAACAAAAGCAAGAGAGATCACTTGAATAAAAGTGGTATCAAGCTGTAAGTGGACTCTATACAATGGTGGAACAGTGCATAATATTAGATAAGAAGTTATTAGGTATTATCTATTACCAAACTCTACAGCATTGAAACTCGGTAACCTGAAAGATGAGTGTTCTGTTGATGACTGCACCTCTTGCAAAAAGATATGACTCACCAAAGGAGGGTCTTGATTGGTTCAGTGAGGTTTTATGGCCTGTCAATCATTGTTGGTTATTTAATGCCAAATCCAGTACATATATATATATATATATATATATGTATATTTTTTTGATGTAATATAAGTCATTTATTTACACACAGTTTAAATGTCAAACAATCCTATTTGACCCACAGGACCCTTTCAGGAGCTACCACTCTGGGCCAGAGTGGACCTGGGAGCAGTGGCATTGAAGTTTTGGTTTGGTTTGATGGTATATCAATCATTGTTGGTTATTTAATGCCAAATCCTGTTTTTACATATATATATCAAATATATATGATTTGTAAACACAATTTGTAGAAACACACAGTTAAATGATCAGTTCTATTTCTAGCAATTCAATTTATCCTAAGTTAAATGGCTCCAAGTATTGCTATGTATAACTAACAATTCAATTAAACATCAATCATTTGTTTACTCACAAACGATCAAACAACTCTATTGCTAACAATTCAATTTAGCATAAGTCAACAAAGTTAAATGGTTCCAAGTATAGCTATGAATCACAATCAATTCCATTAAACATCAGTCATTTGTTTACACACAGTTAAATGATCAAACAGTTCAATTTCTAACAATTCAGTTTAGCATAAGTCATTTGTTTGCATAGAGTTTAAATGTCAAACAGCTCTGTTTGACCCATAGATAGGACCCTATCAGGTGCTTCTACTCTGGTCCAGAGTGGACCTGGGACCAATGGCAATGAAGGGGTCGTCTGCATTCCCCAAAGCTCCTAGATTACTGGAACCTCACCATCAGATTGTTTAATCTCATATCCAGGACACTCATTGGGGATTCTTATCCCTCTGCAGAGATGCAGTTGGTGTATTCTTGAGAGCACTAAAAAAATATCTGGCGACTTCAGTGCTAAATAACCCAACAATGTCTGACATGCTATAAAAGGCAACAGTCATCAAAGGAAAAGAAATTTAACTTTTGATATACTGGTGCTATATGTTACTTTGGATTAGTTATTTGGTTGAATGATGTATAAAACCTTAATGGCTATTCAATGCCAAATCCTGTTTATATATACAGATTGATAGATTAGTAAGCAAATAATTTGTAGGCAAATTTAAAAACAAGTTAGAACGCATTTGTTTGCACACAGTTAAGAGGTTTCAAGTATTGCTATGTAACACTAATAATTCTATTTAAGACTAATCTTTTGTTTGTGGGCTGTTTAAATAATTTCAAGTATTGCTATGTAACACTAATAATTCTATTTAAGATTAATCTTTTGTTTGTAGGCTGTTTAAATAATTTCAAGTATTGCTATGTAACACTAATAATTCTATTTAAGATTAATCTTTTGTTTGTAGGCAGTTTAAATAATTTCAAGTATTGCTATGTAACACTAATAATTCTATTTAAGATTAATCTTTTGTTTGTGGGCTGTTTAAATAATTTCAAGTATTGCTATGTAACACTAATAATTCTATTTAACATTAATCTTTTGTTTGTAGGCAGTTTAAACAATTTCAAGTATTGCTATGTAACACTAATAATTCTATTTAAGATTAATCTTTTGTTGGTAGGCTGTTTAAATAATTTCAAGTATTGCTATCTCAGAGTGATTGACCCTCAGCCAATACTTTCTACCACCTTTAATATAAAAAAGGGATTGGGCACTTGTTTGACACCAGGGCAGTTTGAATAATACAGTCAGGACAATCACATAAGTGCTGGGGTTTGACATAATCAACCACCCATCTAGCCCAGTAAGGGCTGAAATAGTAGGTCATGTGACCACTGTATCACTGTTTTGTAGGTCATGTGACCACTGTATCACAGGCTACTCAAACACCACGATCCCATCCTCAAGCATTATGGGTCACCACCCATGGCCAAAAGGTAGTCTCATTGGAGGGGGAGAGTCTTACCTCTTTGCAGAGGTGCAGTTGATATATTCCACAGCCCCAGCTGAAAGGGCAAATGTTATTTTAAACATGCCCTCTAGTGACCATTAGCAGTACTCTTCGGCAAACATGGGAGATAATGATCTTTTGTGTCACCTAGCACCAAATAGCAAAACTGTTCAGTAGACAAGGGAGGTAATCCTTATAGTTCTGTAAAATGAGTAGATTTATACATTTCATTAGCTAGCCCACAAAAGTAAAGTTTAAAGACAAAATAGATCTTTTCCATTTACATTAGGTGTAAGCAATGAAGAAAAAATTCTTTCTGCCCAGGGATGAGAAAAAGGAAAAAAAATATGTTGCCTTATATAATAATCAATACAGACAAGTTGATTATAGATTCCTTCATATGGACACACCAGTATTCACTGGCCACCAAAAACTCGCATTCATCAGCTCTGTGCGGACACCTGATAGTGTCTAGAAGACTTGCCATGCGTGATGACTGGTAGAGATGGATGGCAAGAGAGTGTCAAGGAAATCTGCACTATCAGAATGCCAGGATGATGATGATAAAGATGAAAAGAGACTTAGCATAAGTCATGGGTCTAGATTTAAAACATATTTTTGACAAGAGTCAGTGAAAGGAGAAATCTATTTCTCAGTGGAAGGACAAATTTATTTCTCAGTGGAAGGAGAAATCTATTTCACAATGGAAGGACAAATCTATTTCTCAGTGGAAGGACAAATCTATTTCACAATGGAAGGACAAATCTATTTTGCAATGGAAGGAGAAATCTATTTCTCAGTGAAAGAACAAATTTATTTCTCAGTGGAAGGAGAAATCTATTTCTAAGTGAAAGGACAAATTTATTTCTCCGTGGAAGAGCAAATCTATTTTACAATGAAAGGATAAATCTATTTCTCAGTGAAAGGAGAAATCTATTTCTAAGTGAAAGGACAAATCTATTTCTCAGTGAAAGGAGAAATCTATTTTACAGTGAAAGGAGAAATTTATTTCTCAGTGAAAGGAGAAATATATTTCTAAGTGAAAGGACAAATTTATTTCTCCGTGGAAGGACAAATGTGTTTCTTCATGAAGTTACATACAGAATGCTAAAGGCTAAATTCAGGTGTTCAATGATCCCAGAAAAACCAGCTTATCTTCAAAAGACACATTGCGAAAAAAAAAAAAAAAATCAATAAATCAAAAAACAGGAATGATACATTTCTCCGTGCCTGTGCTTCACTAAAGAACTGTTATTAATGAATTTAAAAAAAAATTCCTATTTTCATTATCATTATTCAACCTGCCATTCTTTAAAAAAATCATTGCCTTTGTTGTCAACCACAATAAAAGCTGGGAAATTCTCAACAGCCACCTGCCAGATAGCCTCCATACCTGAAAAGAAAAGACGATATGAAGTTAACATTTAAAAACAAATTAGCAATGGTACCTAGTGATGCCCAGGAAAAGAAAACTAAAAAGATAAAAGACAATCTTGTGTATATATGTATCTATCTACCTAAATCTGTTAATATCTCTTTTTATCTGTCAATCTATCAATCTCAGTCAATTCCTATCTGTCTAACATATCTGTTTGTTTGTCTCAGTCAGTTCATATCTGTCTATATATCTCAGTCAGTCCATATCTGTCTGTCTCAGTCAATTCCTATCTGTCTATCTATCTCAGTCAGTTCATATCTATCGGTTTGTCTCAGTCAGTTCATATCTGTCTATCTATCTCAGTCAGTTCATATCTGTCTGTTTGTCTCAGTCAGTTCATATCTGTCTATCTATCTCAGTCAGTTCATATCTGTCTGTTTGTCTCAGTCAGTTCATATCTGTCTATCTATCTCAGTCAGTCCATATCTGTCTGTTTGTCTCAGTCAGTTCATATCTGTCTATCTATCTCAGTCAGTCCATATCTGTCTGTCTCAGTCAATTCCTATCTGTCTATCTATCTCAGTCAGTTCATATCTGTCTGTTTGTCTCAGTCAGTTCATATCTGTCTATCTATCTATCTCAGTCCATTCATATCAGTCTATGTCTGTCCATATCTGTCTGTCTGTCTCATTCAGTCAACCTCTGTTAATATCAATCTATTTCAGTCAGTTATTATTATCTATTCATCTCAGTCTGTTCATATTTGTTTATCTCAGACTCTTTATATCCGTCTCCTTGTCTCAGTCTATAAACAGCTATCTATCTCAGTTTGTTTATAACTGTCTAAGTCAGTTAATATCTATCTCAGTCTGAACAATCGATCTATTTCAGTCTATCAGTAACTATCTCAGTCTGTTAATATCTATTTATCTCAGTCTGTTAATATATATATATATATTTATATTAGCAAGATTCTATAAATAAAGAAATATGAACATAATATAAATACACAAGAAAAGAATATAAGTGTGTGTCTGTGAGCCTATGTATAAATACAAAGAAAAATTCTGATGAGTTTTTAAGAACTTTGGCCACCACATTGCTTGATTTTCCATTTTTTTTAGTGAATAAAAGTCCTTTTTGAATACTATTGAACATTCACCATAAAGCTGGCCATATGAAAACAGACCAGAATCTTATCATTAAGGATTTTTGAAATTTTTACTTCAAAATCTATCTAACTTAGTTCAGAAATGGCATATTTTGCCAACTGACCTCAGAGTCTGAGCAGAAGTCAGAGTCTGAGTCAATATGTGTGTAAAAAATTAGGTCTCTAGGTCTCTCCATTTGGCTATGCTCTTTGGACAGACACACAAACATTTGTATAGTAGTATCAATTCTAATAGTGAAGGTATTTGGAATCAGAAAATTTTTGTTGGTTTGTACTTTATGGCATATCAACCCATGTAGGTTATTTAATGCCAAATCCTGATTTTATATAATTCGCAACCAAATAGTTTGTTGGTAACTTCATTTTTAAACAAATGTCAGAGCTCATTTTTTTTGCAAACAGTTAAATGGTATTCCTTCTTAATACTAATAATTCTATTTAAGTTATTCACTAAGCTTAGCTTAGTTGTGGCACAAGGCCAGAAGTAGGGGACACTTAGTGAGAATCAACCTCACTAACAATGGTCTGCTAACCTAGCTTGCTAACCATTACACCATTTGAGGTGGTCTAATAATAATTCCATTTGATATTAATCGGTTGGTTGTGCCTGGTTTCAGGTATTAGTATTTCTATTTAACTATTATTCCTATATAATTTTGATAATTTGAACACACCTGTATAGTTTCAAATAACTAATAATAATAATCCTTAGTAAATGATGAAACAGGTACTACTACTCTATGTCAGAGTCAACCTGGGAGTAATAGCAATGAAGGGCTACTCCACATTCCCAAAGCTCCAGGACTGGAGCCTCACCATCAGATGTAGTTTATTGTCATATTCCAGACACTTGTTGGGTGGGGGACGGTCTGCAGAGGTGCAGTTAGCATATTCTACAGCCCCAGCTGATAGAGCAAGAATAAAAACGGGGAAACTAAAAAAAAAATTAACACTGATTAATGCAAAAGTTTCAAACAATTTATTGGCACACTTTTATTCATATAAATTCCCAGTATTATTATCCAGGCATGAAAGTATTTTCCCTGGCTTTCTATGACCTTATGTCAACTTTATGTATATATATATATGGCTAATGAAGACATGGACAGCTATCGATAAGCTATCGATCATATGGAAATCAGACCTGGCCGATAAAATGAAACACAGTTTCTTCCAGGTAGCGGTCGTGTTGATACTGCTGTATGGATGCACTACTTGGACGCTAACTAAACAGCTGGAGAAGAAGCTAGACGGCAATTACACAAGAATGTTGCAAGCAATATTGAATAAGTCCTGGTGGCAACATCCAACAAAGCACCAACTATACGGCCACCTGCCTCCCATCATGAAAACTATCCAAGTTAGACAAACCAGACATGCAGGACACTGCTGGAGAAGCAAGGACGAGCTCATAAGTGATGTACTCCTATGGACCCCCACATATGGCTGAGCAAAAGCAGGACGACCAGCTCGAACATATATACAGCAGCTATGTGAGTATATGGGATGTAGCCCTAAAGACCTGCCAGAGGCGATGAACGATAGGGAGAAGTGGCGAGAGAGGGTCAGGGATATCCGTGCTAGCAGCACATGATGATGATGATATATGTATATATATCTACAGTTTTCTTACCAAGTTCAGGATATTCTTTCACCTCAACTTTTTTAATGCAGTTTTCAGCCAAGATAGCAGCTGGGCCTCCAATTGAACCAAGGTAGAAGCCGCCATGTTTTTTACATGATTTTGTAACCTGTATCCAACAAAAAATACAAAATGCTATTACATCAAATCAGAACATTTAAAAAGCTAGAATAATCTAATTGGTGATTAGATAGTCACACCTCCTGTTCATGGTTATATGTATTTTTCTCTGCATGTTTTTAAAATAATCAGTCGAAAAAAAATTTTTTTTTAAAATTAGCAATGTGTTAATTTGGGGTTTCTAGAGAAAACACCTACCAAATCTTTTTGTAATAATTCCAAATATTATGATTGGTTTGGTTTGGTTTGGTTTGGTTTAATGGCATATCAACCTTGTAAGTTATTGAATGCCAAATCCATTTTCATACGTAAAAACAGTTCCATTTCAAACAATTCAGTTTAACATAAGTAAATGTCAAAACAGTTTCATTTCAAACAATTCAGTTTAGTATAAGCACACAGTTTAGTCCTATTTGACTCATAGATAGGAGCCTATTAGGTGCTACCACTCTGGACCAGAGTGGACCTGGGACCGATGGCAATGAAGTGGTACTCCGCATTCCCCAAAGCTCCAGCATTACTAGAGCCTCATCATCAAAGTGTTTAGGGTCATATATCAGGACACTCATTGGAGGAGTCTTACCCATCTGCAAAGATGCATTCAGTCTATTCTGCAGCCTAGCCAACAAGACAATCAGTGGGGTAGTCTCACCCCTCTCCAAAGATGCAGTCAGTCTATTCTGCAGCCCCAACCAACTTGACCAAAAATATTAGGAACAACTAGATATAACAGAAAACAGTTGGATATATTTTTAATACAATATTCTTTTTTATTTCTCACCAACCAAGATACAGCAGGATTGGTGTGGTTTAGAAACTGACTGTCTACACATGGCCTATAGTCAAGTAGTCATCTTGTTATCTGAAACTACTCTTTTTTCGTGAAGAGTGAATCATTTGTTAGGGGAGATAACTTTCCTCTAGCATTTTTCATAATTAAATTGAGGGTTATAGAAAAGAATGCATGTCACTTTTATATACTTATCTAACCCTTCTGCAGAATGTGACAAAAGGTGAATCATTTTTTTTAAGGAAAGTAAAACTGGTTTGAATTCAGATTTTTTTCCTTCTAGATTGAATGCCTCGCCAAGACGAAAGAAGCTCATCTACCCTACGATTTACTTAAAGCTGGTGGGGGTTACAAAGGCATTCATGCCTTTTCCAGGGGAATTAGTGCAAAGTGAAATGTAATCGGCTTCATCCAGAATTTGAACTTGCGCCACCAATTCGATTTCTTACAACTATAGCTGCTTTTTTGCTAAGCATGCCTCTATGTCATATGTAGGTGTGTTCGAGTGGCCCAAGAAATCTTATTGGGGTTGAAGATGATGAATATTGTAGGTGGCTATGCATGTCAAGAACAGATAAGGAAAAGTTAAGTTAGGTTATTAGGTTTAATGGCATAACAACCCTAGTGTGTTATTTACTGCCAAATCTTGTTTATCCAGTAAAAAGTAAAGTTGGTGACCTTAGTCGAGGATGACCTTGTTGCGGAGCCGATAAATATGTCGACCCCGCAAATGAATTATGTGAATGAGGAACAGCCAAAGCAATAGGAAGGAACAAAGGCGAGGTAACGATAATAACAAATGACAATTTATTTTGTCATATTTACAAGCGTGAATGTAAATGTCCGTGATGGTTGATGCTGGTCGTTGAGTACAGCTAGATGTTGGATGCTGGTAAGCTGAGGTCGGTCGAGTCGTTGAGTTCAGCTAGACGTTGGATGCTGGTAAGCTGAGGTCGGTCGAGTCGTAGAGTTCAGCTAGACGTTGGATGCTGGTAAGCTGAGGTCGGTCGAGTCGTAGAGTTCAGCTAGACGTTGGATGCTGGTAAGCTGAGGTCGGTCGAGTCGTAGAGTTCAGCTAGATGTTGGATGCTGGTAAGCTGAGGTCGGTCGAGTCGTAGAGTTCAGCTAGACGGTGGATACTGGTAAGCTGAGGTCGGTCGAGGTTGGTAGATCGATATCCCTGGTTGTGACGGTATGTTGTGGTTAACCGGGGGTGTGTCGATCGGGTTTCTGGCTCGTACAGCGGGTCGTACGTGAGTCAGTTGTTGCAGTGGTAGAACAGTCCGTAACAGCGAGTCGTTACGTGGACTGCGTGGTACCTTGCAGGAGCGTCGAGTTCGGTAGATCGACATCCTCGGTTATGACGATATGTTGGATTAACCGGGGGTGTGTCGGCCTGGTTTCTGGCTCGTACAGCGGGTCGTACGTGAGCCAGTTGTTGCAGTGGTAGAACAGTCCGTAACAGCGAGTCGTTACATGGACTGCGTTGTACCTTGCAAGAGTGTCGAGGTCGAGGAAAAGCTAGGGCCTTGCTGGGCCCCCTAGCCGTGCGGACGTATCTGACGGGAACGAAAGCTTTGCCGTGTCAAAGCCGTGCGGACAATGGCTATGGCTAGGTTCGCGCCAAAGCCCTGCGGACGAGCGGACGAGAACGAAGGCTTTGTCGGGTAAAAGCCGTGCGGGCGAGCGGACAAGAGCGAAGGCTTTGCCGTGTCAAAGCCGTGCGGACGAGCGGATGAGAGCGAAGGCTTTGTCGGGTAAAAGCCGTGCGGGCGAGCGGACAAGAGCGAAGGCTTTGCCGTGTCAAAGCCGTGCGGACGAGAGCGAAGGCTTTGTCGGGTCAAAGCCGTGCGAACGAGCGGACAGGCCATGAGGCCGAGGCTAAGATGGGCGTTATCTTAGCGCTGCGCAGATAGTGAAGCCGTAGCTAAAGGCTGGACCGTGCCATTAGCGCTGCGCAGCTTATCGGACAATCGGAACCAAGGTTAAGACCGGTTGGTCTTAGAATCCGTCTTCGTGTTTGCCGCCTGGCCGTCTGTTTCGACTGGTCATTACTGACCAGTCAGAGATGCTCTGACCCGCAGACAGAGACCTCTTGTGGTCCTAAAAAGGACCTTTGAGCATACCCATGTAGGTGGAAGTAAGGCAGGTCTACCACGAGAAGTGGGGCCAACGCCGTAAGTTGGATTCGACCGCACAGAATGCGGGATTCCTCCTTAATGAGCTTCGCCGGGGCGTTGCCCCCGAGCGTTGAAAAGGGCCTGTTGATATCACGAAAGGGCTGTGACACACAGCCCAGCCGCGTGAATAAGAAATTCCCCTCATAAAAATGAGTGTAGCCATAAAGTGTTTTTCTAACCCGTCATAGGCTAGCGACGACTATTAGTTCTAGTCTTATCTAGTTATTTTCGGCCAAAGTGCTTTGTAAATGTTATTAGTTTTTAATTCATCCTTTTCTTTAGCTATAACGAGGTGTCAAGGTCATTAGAAAGAAAAAGGGCTTAGTCAGTTCCGGTCGTACCCGGATATAGTTGTTCTACAGCGGGCGTGTAGCTTGACAAGTTTATGTTTATCGGCCGGTCGCGGCAACCTGAAGGCTCCCTTTTCAATAGCTACCACACCGAGGTGTAGGAGAGGGTGCTACACCTTTCCCTGAATTGCTCCATTTTGCCCTTGATCCTTACTTTATAATGCTGTGTGTTAAGCAAGGAAACATCAAGTACCATTTTTTGAGTCTTTGGTGTGACTCGACCCGGGATTGAACCACGGTCTCCCGGACTATTGGCTAAGACATTTTTTTGTCTACATATTCTTGTATCTATCCTTTCAAGTTGCTGTATCGATGTTATGATATTCAGCCAGAATTGGTTAATAAACCTTCCATTATTTGGTCCCCTAGTACTTTCTGCCCGATCTTGGGCCATCATCAGGAGGTGTGTGTATTGCAAAAGCGATGTAACCTTTGTATGTACATTAATAATAATCATTTATTATTGTCTCATGTATATCAAATATTAATAATTTTTTAACCGATCGATTTGACTTATAGATGGAACCCTAACAAGGTAGTACCATTCCAGGTTAAAGTGGACCTGGAAGTAATGGCAATGAAGGGATACTTCACACTCTCCAGAGTATTAGAACTGGAGCCTCACCATTGAATGCAATTTAGTGTTATACCCAGGACACTTCTTTTTGTGTGGGTGGGGGTCTTAGAATTGATAAAAAACCATTTACCTGTCGGCTTCTGTTGCCTTTAGCCAACATAATCATACTACCACCAGCTGCTTGGAACTGATCTACATAGGAATCCATTCGACCAGCCGTTGTTGGACCGAAAGAGCCACTTGCGTAACCCTGTAAGAAACAGAAAACAAATTCCTAATGCAACATAAACAACATTAAGTCTGTCATTAAATTAGCAGTCTGCCAAGTCACTCGGTGCAGATTTGTTGATGTTAGAAGTTCAAAACATAAATATATCTCTGATGAAGAGAAAAACGTCAAGGATAATAATAATATATATGGGAGGTGCCCGTGGTATAATGGTTATCATCGTAGGAAATGGACATGGCGACATGAGTTCATATCCTGGACAAGACTGATTGCATTTCACATACCACAAATACCCTTGGGAAAGGTATGAATCCAATTATTCTCCCTCCAGCTATGGGTAAATATTAGGGCAGACTGGGTTCTTCAGCCTTGGTGAGGCAACTAGTCTAGAAGAAGGAAAACTCTGAATTCAAACCTGCTAAACTCTGCTTAAAAACTGACCTTGTGTCATATCCTGCCCGAGCGGAGGGGGTTGGTAAATATGGTAATAATATACACGTAATGGTCCTTGAGCCCACACATGAACTTTCCTTTATTTTATCGCTAAAAAGTAATGAAAGAAAGAGAGATAAAAACATCCTGAGACAAGCCAGTAGCAACACCTTCATCTTTGATGACACATGAAAATTGTTTGGTTTGGTTTCTTTGCTTAATGGCATATCAACCTTTGTGTGTTATTTAATGCCAATGCTATCCTTATAGAAGAACAGCAGTGGTACTATTTAACTAATAGTAGGGGAATAAAGGGGTTCATACTTTTACTAATGATATAAGTCTGAAAGTGAATATAATAGTGTGAGTGGTATTCAAATTTGCTCACTACGATGTTGTATGTAGCATGTTATCCACTATACTATGGGGATTCTTCCAGTGAAAGTTGTCGATCCAAAACTTTATGAGAGTAACTAAGCCTTATCCTCTAAAGATATTTCAAAAGTGATGAACAAGTAAGCACTTTAAATAATATAAAAGCAATTTATGTTAATAATATACATTCAGAGATCAATAATTACACAGCATATCTTTTTGTAAATATATATATATATATATATATATATAAGCCGTAAATAGGGATGTCCATTTAAATAATGATTAAAATTGATTAAAACAAATATAAAACTTAGGCACCTTTGAACTGACACTTCTTCAAAGTAAATCATTGTTAAAATTGAATCAAACTGATCATCTTCCCAATGTTTCTGTTACTCTCTCTCTCTCTCTCTCTCTCTCTCTCTCTTTGTGTGTATATATATATATATATATATATATACACATATTTACCAATCCCTCTGCTCGGGCAGGATATAACACAAGGTCAATTTAAAAAAGATCTTTTTTTTTAAGCGGAGTTAAACAGGTTTGAATTCAGAGTTTTCCTTCTCCTAGACTAGTTGCCTCACCAAGGCTAAAGAACCCAGTCTGCTCTACTATTTACCCATAGCTGGAAGGAGAATAATTGGATTCATACCTTTCCCAAGGTATTAGTGCTTTATGAAATGCAATCAGTCTTGTCCAGGATTTGAACTCGTGTTGTCGTGTCCATTTCCTACAACAATAACCATTACACCACGGGAACTATATATATGTGTGTATGCGTGTGTGTTGTAAAATTGGGAACATGTTTCTTATAACAATTACAGTCAACTGAAATAAATATAAAACTTAAGCATCTTTCAACCGACACTTCTTCAAAGTCGGTCGCAAGTAAAATGAAGTCATATTGGCCATCTTCACATTGTTTCTCTTCCTGCTTCTTTCTGTCTCTCCCTCCCACCTCTGTTTGGTTTGGTTTCATGGCACATCAACCATTGTAGGTTCTTTAATGCTAAATCCATTTTTATACATAGAAACAGTTCAATTTAAAAAAATTCAGTTTAGCAGAAGTACAGCTTTTTGTTGACACACAGTTAAATGTAAAAACAGTTTTATTTCAAACAATTCAGTTTAGCATAAGTACACAGTTTAGTTCTATTTGACCCATATATAGGACCCTATAAGGTACTAGCACTCTGGGCCAGAGTGGACCAAGGAGCGATGGCAATAAAGGAGGACTCTACATTCCCCAAAGCCTTGGCATTACTGGAGCCTCATCATCAGATTGTTTAGTGTGATATCCAGGAAACTCATTAGGAGAGTCTTACCCCTCTGCAGAGATGCAATTGTATTCTGCAGCATCAGCCAAATGGGACACTCTCCCTCTGTGTGTTTGTGTGTGTGTATATATATATATATATATAGTGCAATTAGAAGTAAACTCAAACCTAGTTAAATTGTCATTATAAATCTATTTCACCGGAAAATATCATTATACTCTTCGCCTCTTCAGATGACTATATATATATATATATATATACACACACACACACATAGACACTTGTTGGGAGAGTCTTACCCCTCTGTAGAGATGCAGTTGGTGTATTCTACAGCTTCAGCTGGCTGGGCCAACTGCAGTGGTACTAATTAACCCATAGCTAGGGGAATGAAGAGGTTCATATCTTTTCTAAGAGTATAACTCTGAAAGTGAATGTAATACTCCCACTTGGGCTTGAACTTGCATACTGTGATGTTGCAGTCTAATATGTTAATCACTAAGCCACGGGAACTCCTTTCAGTTTTTGTTTCATTTTCTTTGCTTAATGGTATATCAATCTTTGTGGGTTATTTAATGCTAAAGCCATCCTTGTAGAAGAACGGTAGGTGTACTATTTAACCCGTAGCAGAGGGGATAAGAGGCGGAGTCATAGCTTTCCAATGAGTATTAGTCTGAAAGTGAATGTAACCGCAAGCCTGGGGTCTGAATTCACTCACTACAATGTCAAGGTCCAGCAAGTTAACCACAACGCCACAAGGACTTTCCTCTTGCCAAAGTTCACTTGCATCACATGAGTGACAGTTTAAAACTGGGGAGGTATTTCTGTAGCACACTGAATTATGGAATAATTCTTTTTAGTTGAACAGATGATTATGTTGAGTAATCATATCATCTGGTTGCAATATTTAAAAAAAAAATTGTTTTAATTCTGCTAAAGATATTTTATTTGTCTAGTTTTATGGCATATCAAACTTTGTGGGTTATTTAATGCCAAATTATGAGGATCATTAAATCAGTTTCCAGACTTTTTCATACCGGCACATTTATTGATAGTACACAACATGAAACTCTAGTCCCCTTCGACGTAATCTCCTCCGGCTGCAATACACTTATTGTACCGTTCCAACAACTTCTGGAAGGCTACATGGAAGTCCTCTTGTGTGAGCGTGTCAATGACCTTTATCACAGCCTCTTTCATCTCCTCAGTTGTCTCATAATGACAGCCTCTGAGCTTAAGGAATAACCAAAAGTCACAGGGAGCAAGGTCTGGACTATAGGGAGGGGGAGGAACTGTTTTAATGCCCTTCTTGGTCAAATAGTCTGTGACAAGGATAGAGTTGTGGACTGGTGCATTGTTCTGGTGGAAATGCCACTGACCCAATTTGAAGAGTGCTGGCCTCTTCTGACGGAATCTCTTCCTGAACTCCCTTAAAACCTCAACATAGTAACCCTAACCTTAACCCTAACCCTTTGGCCAATCAACTCTGGTGTATTGACTTCCTTACTCCTCCCACACCTCTGATCATCCCTTACAGACTCCCTGGCTTCCTTGAATCTCTTATGCCACTCAAAAACTCATGCTCGATTCATGCAAGATGGTCAAAAAGCAGTCTGAAGCATTTCATACGTTTCTGTGGCATTTTTTCCAAGTTTAGAACAGAATTTTATTGCATATCATTCTTCTAAAGTGTCCTAATGTCCAGATTGCATTTTTGAAATTCACCAGCTGTGACAATCAGGTTTTAGTAGGGTGTATTCCAATTGCTGCTGTAGCTGTTGATTTGAAACTGAAATCATAAAAATTGATCAGTCATCTCATAAGATGTATAGCAATAACATACTGAATTTTCAAGAGTCTACAACAATTTTAAATGCCTGCACAAAAAAAGTCTGGAAAGCTATTGAATGCACCACGTATGTGTGTTGTAGAGATGAGATGATACCTCTCTCTATAGAATGGACTATTCTTTTTGAATATGAGCATTGAACATGTTGGCAGGGGTCTATTATTCTTATGAAACTAGCTAGCAATATACCTCTGTTAACACATCCTTGTATGTCTTGTAAAATAAAGCCTTTTCATTATGAGTTACAATTTGAATTATCATTTAAATAACCCGACCCAGTAACATTACGATAATACATAAATATATATATATATAATTTATAAGCAAATACTTTATTGCTAACTTTATTTTTAAATGAATAACTCTATCCAACATTATTCATCATTTGCACACTGTTAAATGGTTTTAAGTAAATGATTGAACAGTTCTATTCGATCCATAGATAGGACCCTAACAGGTGCTACGACTCCAGGTCAGAGTGCATCTGGGTGTAATGACAATAAAGGAGTAGTTCACATTCTATAAAGGTCCAGGGCTTGAGCCTCAACATCAGATGCTTTTGAGTCATATACAGGACATTCATCGGAGGGGTCTTACCCCTCTGCTGAGGTACACTCAGTATATTCTACAATTATAAAAAACAATACACATCTGAACAACCTTGATTAATTTGGAGATAAATCAATTTCCTTTTGTTTGATGAATGATTTGCCTGAATTTTAGGGATTTTATAAGTATTTTTCAGACAGAATCAACCAAAAATGCAAATATCTACAATGTTTTAGGGTACTGTGAGCATTGCTACTTTATTTTATTGATAAATTGTTATCCGTCATCATCATTTTTATTAATTTTGGTTCGTATTTTTTTTCATCATTTACTTTTTAGTTGGTTGGGATTTATGGTATATTAACCTTTGTAGGTAATGTAACGCCAAATCCATTTTTATGCAAATAATCAGTTCTATTTCAAACAATTCAGTTTAGCATCAGTATACAGTTTAATTGTCAAAAAAAATTCTATTTCTAGCTATTCAGTTTAGTCAAACAGTTCTAATTCAGCTAATTCAGTTTAGTATAAGTACAGATTTTGTTTACACATATTTAAATGTCAAAAAAGTTCTATATTAAACAATTCAGTTTAGTGTAAGTACAGTTTCAATGTCGAAAACAGTTCCATTCCAAACAATTCTATTTAGCATAAGCACACAATTTAGATGTAAGTACACAGTTTATTTGTCAACAATATTTCTATTTCAAGTAATTCAGTTTAGTCAAACAGTTCTAATTCAAACAATTCAGTTTATCATAAGTACATAGTTCTATTTAACCCATAGATAGGGCCCTATCAGGTGCTACCACTCCAGGCCAGAGTGGACCTGGGAGCAATGGCAATGAAGGGGTACTTCACATTCCCCAAAGCTTCAGCATCACTGGAGCCTCACCATCAGATCGTTTAGTGTCATATTCAGGACTCTCATTGGGGATGTCTTACTCCTCTGCAGAGGTGCAGTTGGTGTATTCTACAGCCCCAGCCAACTGGGCAACTTTTTAGTTGATACAGTCAGCATGTTCTAAGTACTACTAGATGGCAGTTAATGTTCTTGTACTATATATGGTGATCTTAAGTCACGTTTGAAAAGTTTCTGCCACTAAAAATTGTTAACTTTTAATCAAAATAGCCACAAACTCTCAAAGGTTAAGATAAAACAAATTCTCCTCGTTGTCCAAGTTTACTTACCTCAGGGGTTTTGGCTGGCCCTGCATAATAAACAGGGTGATCCTTTAGGTACTGTGGAAGCCCTGCTCCACTGTCCAACCTTTCTTTTAGCTTGGCATGGGCAATGTCACGAGCGACGATCAGTGTTCCTGAGAGGGAAAGTCGAGTTCTGATAGGGTACTTGTTTAGGAGAGCAAGAATCTCGTTCATAGGCTGGTTCAAATCAATCTAGGAAAGAAGAACATATCAAGAGTAGAATAGGAGGTTTGGGTTGTTTGATGGCATATCAACCTACAAGGGTTATTTAATGCCAAAGTCATCATTGTAGAAGGACAGTAGAGGCACTGTTAAACCCATAGCTAGAGGACAAGGAAGACTGTACTTTTCCTAACGGTATTAGTCTGAAATCAAACATAATATTTTGACTGGAGTTTTAATTTACTTAGTACGATGTCACAGTACGGCATATTAGTCACTTTGTCACAGCAAGTCCCATCAGAATGGTAAGTGTTAAAACAAAGTGTTGTATACTCATATGCAGATTCAAGCATGCATAAAGACGATACAATGAAGATGAGCGACACAGTTCCTAGAAAAATATACCTCTCACTTTTTTTGAAAGGTTGCGTGTGAGAGGGAGTTGGAGACCAAACAGAACAGTAACATATTGACCCTCACTCTATTGGCCATAACCGTGTTTCTTTCCTGTTCTCTTGGGTTGCTCAACCGGGGGCCTGAGGGCCCACTCTGCTGGGTGCTGGCTTTCTCTACCACATCTTGTCACCAACGGGTCTGGTTTCAAACTAACTGGTCTCCAACTAACTGACTTCCTGTCTTCCCTGAGTTATATAATAGTTCACGCCCACCTTCTTGTGGACGTCACAATTTTGCACTCATTCAACCTGTCCACGGTCAAGGCTATAATATCCTGATTATTCCTCGACCGGATGCACCTGTTATTTACATAGGTGCATTTCCTATTTTGACAGCCCAGCCAGGTCGTAGGCAACAAAAGCAATGTAAGAAATTTTGTAATATTTAAAATATTGCGGAAACTTTAATCTATTTTCAATTTTTACATGAAGTATTGCTAATAGTTAATATTGTAGTGGATAGAAAAAAGAAAAAGAAAATAAAGAAAATAAATTTAGAAAGTGTAAAAGTGTAATATAATGGCCGAGGGATTTCGGTTCATGCCTTTGGGTTTAGTTAAGCTGAGAACCTTTCGCCTCAGCACATGGGTTAGTTAGGTGCAACATTGATGCAGGTGTTAACGCGGACGTGTCACAATAGCCCGAGAAGAGAAATGGCTAATGGAGTGCGAATGACGTCACGCACCGGAAGCATGCAGAGGATTTTGGGAATTTGAAGAAAGTTAAGAGAGTTGAAACTAGATGCCAAATGAGGAGGTTCAACTTTTGGAGCTCGCTGAGGCGAGATGAATTTGCGCGCAATGGGTGCCGCACGAGATAGGGGCCAGATGAAGAAGCCAGCATAAAAATATTGTGTCTCTCTCCTTATGTCGAAACCTTTAACTCAAAAGTAATAAAAAGGTTTCATACCTGAATAAAGAAGTCATTACGTGTTTTTGAATTTCAAGATTCCTATGTTCTATGTATATATGTTACCAACATTTGATGCCCATTTCACCCATTTCGCACATGGCCGTATTTGGCTAGGGTACAAAAGTTCCCAGAAGCCTCAGACAGAAAGTTGGAACTGCACATGCATGAAATGGATTTAAGGGCACAAGAAAAAAAAAAACTCATTCTCATTCAGCATTGATTGGTTGCATTTTTCTCCTGCTGCTGGTGAGAAAACCACTTATCTGCTTAGCGGCATGCTGGCTCACTCTTCCACCAGTAACAGCTGTCTTTGCTAACAGCAACGTATATCAAAAGCCCCAAATGGACTTATCATGTGAATTTGGACATACCAACCCGAAAAAAAATAGTATATTTTTAACACCTTGTCTGGGAGATACAACTATTTTATTTGGATTCAGGGAGATTTCCTCACCCGCAGAATGGTTGTTGAACCCAAAAATAAAGTTAAAATTTAAAAGGTATTTTCTCTCTTTGCTTTCTTCCTTTTAATTCCTTTGCAGTCTTCACGGACAAGAAGACACCAATGAATTAAGATGGAGTAAGAAGAAAACAACGAAGTCAGATCTCAAAAACCAAAACACAAACTAAACAAGTTGGTGACCTTACTCGAGGGTGACCCGAAGACTCCCTTTTCCATAGCTACTACACCAAGGTGTAGGGGAGGGCGCTATTCCTGCCCCTGTTTTACTCCACTTTACCCTTGATACGTACCTTATATTGCTGAGTGTTAAGCAAGGAGGCATCAAGTACCATTTTTTGAGTCTTTGGTATGACTCGACCTGGGATTGAACCCAGGTCTCCTGGGCCATTGGCAAACACTATTACTAACGTGAGTCAAACTCTTTACTGTATTCTGGTGACATGAAGTACAAATCAGCAGCTTCAGATGTTTTGGCTGAGAATGAGAAGGTGACAAACAAACTTCCCCTTCTGCTTCTTGTCTTTAGACCTTGTCCTTCATTTTATACTTTTATTTTCTCCTTTATTTCATCTATTTCCTCAAATTGCTAGAAAAACTCAAAAAATATTTAGTCTGAAGAAGTTCTGTGAATAAAGAACGAAATATTACCCTTAAACCCGTTGTAAGTGCTTGATTTATCCACTTATTTTATCGCCCTTGACTACGGTCACCAACTTTATATATATATATATATAATTGGTGACTGTAGTCGAGGGCAACCTGAAGGCTCCCATTTCAATAGCTACTACACTTGATTGTCCACTTTACCCTTGATATGTACCTTATAATGCTGAGTGTTAAGCAAAGAGGTATCAAGTACCATTTTTAAAGTCTTTGGTATGACCCGACCTGGGACTGAACCCCTGTCTCCCAGTTTGAAATAACAAATTGTTTGAAAACTTTTTTGTAAATGGCTCAAACCAGAAGAGCAGCATAAAACTTGAAAAGAAATTAAGAAATCACCTCTTTTTATGTTAGTCTCCAAATTAAAAGTTTCATGTATAAACTAAGTTACAATCATTGAAGTAAAAGTAAAGTCGGTGACCAGAAGGCTCCCTTTTCAATAGCTACTACACCGAGGTGTAGGGGAGGGCGCTACTCCTTTCACTGGATTGCTCCACTTTACCCTTGATACGTACCTTATATTGCTGAGTGTTAAGCAAGGAGGTATCAAGTACCGTTTTTAAAGTCTTTGGTATGACGCGACCTGGGATTGAACCCAGGTCTCCCAGACCATTGGCGAACACTCTACACACTAGGCCAATAAGCCAGAAGTTACAATCATTAGATAAAATTTATATATACAATCAGGTTGTAATGAATGTAATGTCCAATTCAGAGTATATATTAAGAATTAAAACCCCTATGCCTATAAAAATATTTAATTACTAACACAACATCTATTAATTCATTCAATTTGCCAGCAAACTTATAGATGCGACACGTGAAAAAATTTTTAGATCTTGATGAGACAAACTCAGGTTGAATCTCTTCTTTTGATGTCACCCTAAGACAATCCAAATAATTCTGTAATCCCTTAAACAAGTGATAATCAGAAGGAAAAAAAGTCAGTAGAATATGGAGGATGAAGCAATTTTTCTCAATCTCTAAGAGATATTTCGTCAATTGAGCACCGTGAGGACAGGCATTATCCTAATGAAGGATGACTCCCTTTCTGTTGACAAAGGAAGCTCATCCTTTAGGCTGAAATCCTCAATTTAAAAACAGGAAAACTACCTCCTGCAACTTCTTTCATTCAATGTACCATTGCATTTGTGGTCTAAATGGATTTTTTTGTTGCACTGAGACCTTTACAAAACCCTGAGAGTAAAATGTTTCTAATGTGTTCTTTAGTTCGGATGAAGAAGATTACAAACAATATTTTTATAAACTGAAGGCAAAACATACAAATTATTCATTATATCTTTCCTAAATTATAACAAGAGGCAATATTTTAATAAATGCTGTCTAAAACATTCATCGAGAAAATTGGATGTTGCATTCACTCCAAC
>OY757936.1:23256375-23511375 GCA_963585895.1 Sepioteuthis lessoniana | reverse complement strand
ACCGATTGACATGCCATTAAAATCAATCAATCATTTACATTAATTGATTATTCTATTCTTTTATTCTTATTTAGAAATGAACCAAGGTGTGGTACTATCACTTGGTCTGGTTACTGGTACAACTGTAACAATATTATGGTCACGATTACCAATGCCAATACCGTTGTGCATGACAACATTTGTGGTACCAAATGTAATAATAATAATTGGTCTTATCTTGGTAACAGCATCAAATGCAGTATTATAGTTGTCACAGTACTTTTACTTTGGTTTTATCCTGGTAACGATGCTAAATGTGTTTCCAGGTTGTTTGTTTATCAATCCTCTCTGTGCCCACATTATGTTTGAAAGATCCACAGATAAGGAATGACATAATTTATCTGGAACTTCTTCAGTCACATCAATGGCCTAATGAGTAGAGTGTTTGCCAATGATCCCAGGTTGAGTCATATCAAAGACTAAAAAAATGGTACTTGATGTCGTCTTGCTTAGTACTCAGCACTGTAAGGTGAGGATGAAGGGTAAAGTGGAATGGAGTAGCGCCCTCCCCCACACCTCACTGTAGTAGCTATTGAAAAGGGATCCTTCGGGTCACTCTTGACTAAGGTCGCCAACTTTACTTTACCTAGTATTATAGCAGATGATAAGAGGATAGATATTTGTTCCTTTGTTCTAATGGCATAACAACAGATAAATTTGACCTTGTGTCACTCTGCTTACAGTGGAAGGGTTAGATATATATATATATATATCCATAATTGATTTTAAAGTGTCTCGAGAAGACTCACCTGTAATTGGTAAAGTATCAAGGTACCTGCAAGAGGCTAATTTCACAGTTTTCAGGTTGTATTCGGCAGAGGTACCACCAATTACAATAGCCAAATGATATGGAGGACAAGCTGCAGTTCCAAGAGTCTAAAAACAAAGAAAAATTTACATTGATTTTGTGTTGCTCTCTTATAAAGAAATACCTCAGTTTAATGTCGTAAGAGATTTGGTAAACTGCATATGTGCAAACTACAGTCTTATATAATAGCCGAGGGATTTCGATTCATGCCTTTGAGTTTAGTTAGGCTGAGAACCTTTCGGCTCAGCACATGGGTTAGTTAGGTGCAACATTGAGGCAGGTGTTAACGTGGGGCGCGCGGGCAGATGGAGGTGTCACTCAGATGTCATAATAGTCCAAGACGAAATGCGGTGACAGGGTGTGGGTGACATCACGCACCGGAAGCGCACGGAGGTTTTCGTGAGAGTTGAGTATTAGACGCCAAACGAGAAGGATCGATTTTGGAGTTCGCAGACGTGAGGCGAACGTGCGCCCTATGAGGGCCGCACGAGATGGGGGCCAAATGAATAAGACAGCATAGAAGATTGTGTCTCTCCTCCTTACGTCGAAACCTTTAACTCAAAGTTAATAAAAAGGTTTCATACCTGAACAAGAAGTTATGTGTTTTCGAATTACGAGATTCCTATGTTCTTTATATGTTCTATTGTTATGAACATTATATGTCCATTTTGCACATGGCCATATTCATGTATATGGCTATGTAACACAGAGGTACAGGTAGGGTAACAATTATTAATGTAAAAAAACTAAATTCGATGAGCCAAGATCAAATCCTGGACAAAAACTGGATCTGCATTTCACTTTGTACTGTAGGGATACAAAAAATAATTATTTCTCATAGATAATTTACATGTCATTAGGGGCTCATTAGGGTGTCACATGACAAGTTCAGAAACCCTTTCTCAACCTCTTTTTGCAACCTGTTGACTATATTGACTGTATTCCCTGCAAAAGGGGTAAGACCTCTTAAAAAAAGGAGTGTCCTGGGTATGACACTAAGCTGTATCTGATGGTGAGGCTTCTATTATAGATATCTGGGGTATGAGGAGTAACCCCGTCATTGCTATAACTCCCAGGTTCACCAATTAGGATCCCACTGATGGGTCAAATAGATCTGTTTAAAAATCATTTGTACTTCATAGGAATACTTGATGCTATATAACTGTAAATTGTTTATATTACCAATAGTTACTTATTGTCATAATAATTAACTAAGAACAACTATTAGCTACTTAAAACCATATAACAGCAAATAAATGACTATTATCAAATAGAAATTACTTGAAACCATATTAATATTAGATAAAAATTACTTGAGACTATATTAATATTAGATAAAAATTGCTAGAAACCATATTAATATTAGATAAAAATTACTAGAAACCATATTAATATTAGATATAAATTGCTAGAAACCATATTAATATTAGATAAAAATTACTAGAAATCGTATCAATATTAGATAAAAATTACTAGAAACCATATTAATATTAGATAAAAACACTTAAAACCATACAACTGTTGGTAAAATTATTTGTATTAGATGGGTTTGGTTTCTTTTATTTAATGGCATATCAACCTTTACAGGTTATTTAATGTCAAAGTCATCCTTATAGAAGAACGGCAGCAATACTACTTAACAAATAGCTAGAGGTATAAGGCGGTTTATACCTTTCCCAAGGGTATTAGTCCAAAAGTAAACGTAATAGCACAACTGGAGTTTGAACTTGCATACTTTGGAGACACAGTCCAGCACTTTAACCATTACGCCATGGGGATTCCCTCAAGTAGATAGTTCTATGATAGCAAATAGACCCAAGTGCAAAAAACTCTTAAGAAAAAGATCACAAAAAAATTCAAATATGTCAATGTACAATCAACACAACTCTGTCATCTCTAGGTTTGCTAATATTAGTTTGACGTGGCAAGTATGAGTAAGAGTGAGAGAAAGAAACAGAGAGACAGGACTGGTTGCGAGCAGTTAAAAGGATTCATTTATCAACCTGATTTTGGTAGCGTCCTCTTATACAATTATCAAGAAATCCGAGAACACATACTTGTATTTTTCAGAAAAACACTGTCATCTTGATTTTAAAAAGACATTAAAAGAAGCTAGTAATTAAAAAAGTTAAGTTGGCGACCATAGTTAAGGGTGACCCAAAGGCTCCATTTTTGATAGCTACTACACCAAGGTGTAAGGGAGGGTGCTACTCCTTTCCTAGGATTGACCCACTTCACCTTTGATTAGTACCTCATAATGCTGAGTGTTAAGCAAGGAGACTGAGTTCTTCAACCTTGGTGAGGCAACTAGTCTAGGAGAAGGAAAACTCTGAATTCAAACCTGTTAAACTCTGCTTAAAAATTGACCTTATGTCATATCCTGCCCAAGCGGAGGGGTTGGTAAATATGATAAATTTATAATTCAGTTCTATTTCTAATAATTCAGTTTAGCATAAGTCAAAGTTAAATGGTTCCAAGTATTGGTTTGTATAACTAACAATTTAATTAAACATCAGTAATTTGTTTACACACAGTTAAATGATCAAACAGCTTTATTTCTAACAATTCAATTTAGCACAAGTCATTTGATTGCACTCAATTTAAATGTCAAACAGTTCTATTTGACCTATAGATAGGACCCTATCAGGTGCTACCACTCTGAGTCAAAGTGGATCTGGGGGAGATGGCAATGAAGAGGTACTCTGCATTTCCCAAAGCTCCAGCATTACTAGAATTTTACCATCAGATTGTTTAGTGTCATATCCAAGACACTTGTTGAAGAGATGCAGCTCTAGCTTCTTCTAAGGATTCCATCTCTGAGTTTAAGAGTTCTATTAAAAAATTATTTATATTCAATAGGACTATGTGCACACAAAAAACTCTCATGAAACAATTACACAAAAAATGTTAATATGAATGTGCACTGATGGTTACTTTTAATTATTTGGTTTTATGGCATATCAATCCTTGATGGGTATCTAATGCTAAATCTTGTTTATGCATTTGTTTACACTTAGTTTAAATGTCTAACAGCTCTACTTGACCCATAGATAGGACCCTTTCAGGTGCTACCACTTCAGGTCAGAGTGCAGACTCACCCTCAGATTGTTTAATATCATATCCAGGACACTTGTTGGTGGTGGGGGGGTCTTACCTTTCTGCAGATTTGCAGTCAGTGTATTCTATAGCCCCAGCTGACTGGGTTTATATGCATATGCGTGCAAGTGAATCTGTATTGATATGTGTGGGCATTGGCATAACTTATGAGTATATAAATACATGGATGTGTGCATGTGAATAGTAGTATCAAAAGGATATCAAAACAAGCTAGATTTTAATAGATAATAAAAAAGAATAGAGAAAGAGTTCTTGATGGGATTGACAGGATTATATTTTTAATGTCCATAATAAACTGAAGTCTTTGGAAATATTACAGTCTCAAGTCAGTAGACAAGCATATTTCATAAAGATATTTTGGTTCTGGAAGGTTCATGCAGGAAGGTTACTTTTTTTTTCTGAAAGTTAGGGCCCTATATATTCAAGAGAGCACTCAGGAGTAAGAGCAGTCGCCATTTGGTTAGCCTTGGACTGGGCTGCCAGATCAGGCTGAGGTCCCCTCCCACCCATCATCGACTAGAGGTCGACTGTTGGGCAGAGCAGTGAGAGTTCAAGTCTAGGGTAGTATAAGCAGTCGTGTGCAATCAGGAAAAGTAGCAGTCCAATAAACAAGAGTTGGCTGTTAGACACAGATCAAAAAAGAAACTGAGCGGTGCCAAGTCTTTGTTTGCTATCCATATTGTTAAGTATCACACACATAAAGTGTTTTATACAAAAGGTCTTCTCCTAGGGCAGCTAATAGCCAAAATTGGCAGTCTATTTCAAAATGGTTGCAAGCAATGTATTTTAGTTTCAGTTTGAGAGTTCACTAGTTTGGTTATGCAATCTGCAAAAGAAATTCAAAGAAAATTTTACTTTTAAATTTGGAATAACTTTTGCCATTATTCAATTGAAGTGAATATAAGAACTATTTATTTTATATTCTTCAGACTTTACTATATTATTTTATGTTTATTGAATTGGCCTCCAATTCTGGCCTTCAGTAGCACCATGGGAAGATACTACATACACGCACCATCCCCATCTACGATAAAGAGTGAATAAAAATGACAATACATATGTATTCTGGAATTTGTTTCAGTTTTGGATTTTGCAGAGCAACCCCATGGCTAATACAGTTTCGATCAAAATCTGTAGTCAATTATTATTTCTTAAAAACAAATACAATGTGGGATTTAAGTTATTTAGCAGTTGAAATTTGGCAAGTTGTGAATGATACTGGCACAAAACATGATTCATTCAATTTAAAAAAAAAAAATTTTAAAGGCAGGTTAATACTAGGAGATTCTATTGTAGATGGTTACTTCAACACATAATAAATGAGGGTGGGGTAGAATAGTGACTGAACATAGTACTGGACTGCTTGGAGGAGTCCCCATGGTGTAGAGACTAACATACTGGACTGCTCAAGGGGAATGCCCATGGCGTAGTGACTAACATACTGGACTGCTCAGGGGAAGTCCTCATGGCAATATTTGTCGCTGCCTCCCACCAGACAGGTCTTGACCTAGAAGTCAATTATAGTGGGAATTGAAGGAGGGGGAGGTTGGGTTCAAGCCGAGACTTGAACCCTGCTGGACCGTGCTGGTCATCATCGCCAAGCCGAAGCCAGGGGCCTTTTGGCCTTGAATCTATCCTCGACTTTGAACACAGCACTGGGCTGAAGCCCAGCTGACAATGCAGAAGTCCCAATGGTGTAGTGACTTATGTACTGGACTGCTCAGGGTGAGTCCCCATGGCGTAGTGACTATCGTACTGGACTGCAACATCTTAATGAATTTGAACTGCAGTTGTGCTATTATGTTCACTTTTAGACAAATAATTTTAGAAAAGGTATGAACCATTTTATCTACCTCCACTCTGCTACTATGGGTTAAATAGCACCCCCCACTGATCTTCTATAGAAGATGGCTATAGCATTAATCATTTTCTTGTTTGTTCGGCTGGTTATTTTATTTTATTATACCATATAAACCATTGTAGGTTATTTAACAGCAAATTGATTTTTATACATATAAATAATTCTGTTTCAAACAATTAAGCAGAAGTACACAGTATAAATATTAGAAACATATCTATTTCAAGCTGTTCTGTTTAGTCAACAAAGTTAAATGGTTTCAAGTATTGCTATGTATCACTAACAATTCAATTAAACATCAGTCATTTATTTACACACAGTTAAATGTAAAAACAGTACTATTTCAAACAACTCAGTTTAGCATGAGCACACAGCTTAGTTCTATTTGACCTATAGATAAGACCCTTTCAGGTGCTACCACTCCTGGCCAGAGTGGATCTGGGAGTGATGACAATAAAGGGATACTCCACATTCCCTAAAGCTCCAGCATTACTGGAGCCTCACCATCAGATTGTTTAGTGTCATATCAGGACATTCATTGGGGAAATCTTACCCCGCTGCACAGATGCAGTCGGTGTATTCTACGACCCCAGCTGACTAGGTCAGCTTTGGCATTTAGATAATCCATAAAGGTTGATAGGTCATTAAACAAAGAAACTGAAATCTAGTAACAAAATGATAGAAAAAATAAATTCAACCAAGCTTACCTTAATTTTTTCATCAATGAAGTTCAAAAGTTTTTCAGGATTGAGGATGGCCTTTGTCTGCTGAAAAAGAAAGGTTTTGTTGGCTGAGCCACCACCTTTGGCCAAAAACAAAAAATCATAATAGTTTGATTTTGTAGAATAGATTTCAATTTGAGCAGGAAGATTGGTTCCTGTATTTGCTTCTTTGTACATGTCTAATGGTGCCACCTGCAAAAAAAAACAAAAGAAATGTTAAGAATGAAAACAAAATCGTCAATTCAGAAGGTTCCGAGAAAAACATCGGTAAACAAAATTGCTTATTAGATAAAGAAAAAAATAGTCGGCTTATTAAAAAAAAGATTGGAAATAAAAATAAATGTACATTAATGTTTAATCTTAAGTTTTAATAAGTGATTTTTAAATGATTGGTTGTCTGATTTTAATGGCATGTCAAGTCATGTAGGGTTATTTTATGCCAAGAAGTTAGGGAATTGAATTCATTGTATGTTTATATTTACATTTTTGTGCAGTTATATCTTAAGAGTTTTTGCACAGTTATATATGAAGTATTCCTATCTAATACAAATAATTTTCACATATTTGTATCGTTTCAAGTATTTAAATCTAATAATTAAATGGTTTCAAGTAATTATAGAAGTCATTTGTTTGCACACAGTTATATGGTTTCATACAATGTTTAATACAAATAATTTTCAAACAGATCTATTTGACCCACAGATAGGACCCTAACAGGTGCTATCTCTCTAGATCAGAGTGTACCTGGGAGTAATGGCAATGAAAAGGTACTTCACGCTACCCAGATCTCCAGAACTGCAGCCTCACAGTTTAGTGCTATACACAGAATAACACTTTTTGGGTGGGTGAGAGTGGGGGGGGGATTCTGACTCCTTTGCAAGGGACACAGCATATTCTAAACCCAGCCAAAAAGATGATGATTTTTAAAGTAAAATATGCAAATTAGCTAACGCCATTATGAAAAGAAATTGCTACCTTTGTAAAAATTATATAAAATGCAACTCAAAAATTTGTTTGAGGTAATTTTTTTTCTAATCATTAAAAATTGACTAAATTCTATCTTAAATGGATTTAATTTATTTTTATTTTACAACCTGTTGTGGACCAGTAAAGGGTCCGGAAGAATAACACAACTCAGGTTTGTGTGGAACAAAGTATATTAATAAAGTATAATACAACATATGTACAAAGTGTTAGAAGTCACTTTGACTGCCAAGTGTTTGCTGGGAATGAGTACAGAGCCTGGTATTAATAGTCACAGAAGAGTTCATTACCGACTGCAGGTTAGGTACCATAACACAATCGCAAATCAAAAGTTTTGCAATATTTTGGTAACGTGAGGCACAGTTTGGCAGCTTCAGATGCATTTGCCAAATTTGTGAAGGTGATGAATAGCACTGGACTCAAGGATGCCAAGCTCAACCTGATACTCCCTGGGTGCTACTTGCTGAACTTACCTCTGTGACTTGGAGCACAGCCTTGGAATCTATGGTTTTAGACCCACCTGACCTTGCCTAATTGTTGAGGTTCCTGTAACCCGATCAAAATTTCCTCAACCAACTGGTTATTAAACTATCATCAACAGTAACATCTCCTTTCACACAACAAATGTTTTTGGTTGCTTCCACGGCATCATGACCAAGTTCAAACTCATTAAGCATAAGTTCCCAAATTAGATTATGTAGTATATTCATCTGAGCTGCTTTAAAATCACACAAGCAATGTACAATATATCAGTACACCAACTACCACAATAGTAGTTGTTAAATCATGCAAGTTACCTCCCCTGATACTCTCGAGAAAAGAGAGTGTTTTTCTTAGACTGGAAGAGAAGGGACAGCCATACTTGTTTATGTGATAGGGGAATGAGGACTAGTGGGAAAAAAATCGTCTCTCGGTATACTGAGTGTTGTAGTCTCAATTTTTACATTTAACACTAGTTGTCAAAATTTCTGAGATGAAACTTGATGATTTTTATCATTAAGGCTTTTCGGACTATTGTTTTCATCTTTATGTTTACTCCATCCCTTACAGTTGTGGTAAAATATACAAAGGTGAGACAGGTCGCCCACTAAAAGTAAGGCTAGAAGAACATCGGAAGGCAGTAATATGAGGTGAGATTGAAAAGTCAAGTATGCCGGACCATACATGGTGTAACGGTTATAGGCCTGAGTTCCCTAAGCTTCTAAGGAGACAATCATCTGGAGGTTGCAGGTTCAATCCTGACTGCAGGCAAGTAACAATACAAGAATACTTAACACTTGTACCCGATTATGGCTAATGGAATCAGAACAGGCAAGCCCTGTGGATTCAATAAAGGACATAGCTCGAAGTTCCATGAAGGTTCCCAAGTTTGACAAACACCTGAAGAAGGCCAGAGGACATATCAGCCAAAACGTTGTGGAAATAACAATGAAGACAACAGTCCGAAAACCCTTAATGATAAAAATACCACAATACTACCTATCATAGAAGGTACCTACCACAGATTAACCTGTTTTGGTCAAGTAATATACATACCTCAAACTTTGTATGTACCAAAATAAGGCAAGACTTTTAACTCACCAAAGTAAAAGTTAAAAAAGAATGAATAGAATATGCCTGGATGCAGTAAAAAAGTTAATCCCTGTATTATCATAAAGCTCTTATATTTGCAGTTCCTGGGGCGAATGTTACTTTACATATTACTTGAAATACTGTGATGATGGACTTCTCCAAAAGTATGTCCTGTCATTTGCGATTTCAAAGTACTGATACTTAGTTCCTGCCAAATTTTATTCTAGCATTTTTAACTTTTCTGATCCATAAGGTTAACCTGGAAAACACTTACTTGAGAATATCGAAGATTATTCCTTGTGTAAGCATTATATATTCCCAGTGATAAAGCTTCCTCATCTCGACCTTCTGTCCAAACGTACTGACCCTTCTTTCCTGAAATGAATACAATTGATAAATCTAATTGCAGTTATTTATTTGTAATTTTTTATCTTTTCTTTTAAATCATAACTCGTTCTGATTGTTTCTCAATGACAATGAGGGAACAGCATGTATCAATGGATAAGCTCCTGACAAGATTTGAACCCATGCACCCATCTATTGTTTCTGATAAACAGTGTTACTCATTGATGTAGAGATAAGCAAGTTGGGATTTTAAAATATAATCAAAATTAAAAGGTTGAAAAAAATACTAGTTGAAATTAATAAAAAAATACTAGTTGAAATAAACAAAAAAAAAATAGTTGAACTTAACAAAGAAGTGGTTGAATTAACGAAAATACTAGTTGAAATTAATTAAAAAAAACTTGTTGATATTAATAAACAATACTAGTTTAAATTAATAAAAAATAGTTGAAATAAACAAAAAAACTAGTTGAACTTTACAAAAAAGTGTTGAAATATAACAAAAATACTAGTTTAAATTAACAAAAAATACAAGTTAAAATTAATAAAAATTAATAGAAACAATGACTGACCAATTTACAATGAAAAAAATTAATAAACAATACTAGTTGAAATATAACAAAAATACTGGTTTAAATTAACAAAAAATTCAAGTTAAAATTAACAAAAATTAATAGAAATAATGACTGACAATCTACATTGAACAAAAAAAAGTATACTAACTCCAGCAAAACAAAATTTGTTTTTATTACTTATAATAAATATTCCAAATACAATTATAAGTTGAATAATGCCCAACAAATTTTAGGCTTTTAAGCTAATTTATTTAAAATAAGATTAAAAGCTGTTTAAATTTCTGAGACGAAGCTTGATGATTTTTATCATTAAGGGTTTTCAGACTATTTCCGAAACGTTGTGGAAATAACAATAAAGATGAAGACAATAGTCCGAAAACCCTTAATGATAAAAGATAATATGCAGTGTCTAAATTGTACTATGTCCAATTCATTAAGATATATCTCAGATATTATGAGATATATGAAAGTAATTAATATCAATACTGATACTAAATTAATTAGATTAAATCCTTAATATACAGTTTAATATAAAAACAAAGGAGGCAAACTCAGCATAACAGTTGTCATTGGAGAAAATGGAAATGGCAACAAGAGTTCAAATCTAGGATGAGTGTTTGCTAATGCCCTTGGGAAAGGCATGAATCCATCCATCTCCTAGCTATGGATAAATAGTAGGGCAGACTGGGTTCTTTAGCTTTGGTTAATTAAACAACCAGGCTAAGATAAGGATAGCTCTAAATTCAAGCTAGTTGTACTCTGCGTAAAAATTGACCTTGCATCATGCTCATGGTGGAGTGGTTGCATAAAGACATACATTTGGATACTGATTCACTTCTTTTATCAAAAGAAATTTTCAGTCTAGTTTGTAGTTGAATATTTTGAATTTTTTTTAAGCATAGCATATATTTTAGATATACCAAAAAAGAATATAATAAATAAAATAAATACCAACACTATTCAAAAAGCAAAAGGTAATTTAATATAGATAATATAAGTGTTAATATATTAAGGTTAATATTAGGTTTGGTTTGGTTTTCGTGGGTAGAGTGTTCAACAATGGGCTGGGAGCCCTGGGTTCAATCCCAGGTCATATCATACCAAAGACTCAAAAAATGGTACATGATACCTCCTTGCTTAACACTCACCATTATAAGATATGTATCAAGTTTAAAGTGGAGCAATCCAGGGAAAGGAGTAGCGCCCTCCCCTAAACCTAGGTGTAGTAGCTAATGAAAAGGGAGTCTTCGGTTCACCCTCGACGACAATCACCAACTTACTACTTTGTTTAATGGCATATCAAAATCATCATTTCTTTTACATGATGTCCTCCATCAATCTATCCTCTGTGCCACAAGATACGTTGCTTAATATCAAAAAAGATTATTTCATTATTTCTTTTACGTAACATCTTTTTTTCCTCTAAATGTTTAAACTATCAAAATATGTTACTTAATTTGAAAATATTCTATCACATGATGTAACAATTCAAAAACACATCACACTGCATTTTCCATTTCAACATTTAAACCATATTAACAAGCTTTGATGATGACTTCTTAACAAAATTCATTCTCTCACACATACAAAGTCGAAATGCGTAAGCTGATATATAAAGAATAAATAAACAAATCATCTAAATTTACCAACACCATCTTTCTTCCATTTCTTCTTATTATTTACATATCAACCTTTGCGGGTTACTTAAGGCTAAACGATAATTTGTAAATGAATACTTTGAATTGTAAGAACATGAGACAAAAGTTAGCATATAACCTTGCCTCAAGGATGAATCTTTAGAATATTTGTGGTTCACATACACTATAAGTTCATTTATGTAGTGCTGAACAAAATAAGAAAACTTCTCTGAAGAACAACAATAAATGGTTTATTTCTATGGCAGAAGTAGACTTGTGTCAGAGTGAGAAAAGGTTCTTTTTGGGTATCAGGTAGCAGTGTCGCAGGTAGTATGCCAGTTCTTTAGTTTGTTGCTGGTAGCAGCGCTAGTTCTTTTGTGTGTGTAGCTGGAGCTGCAGTTAGTTCTTTAGTGGGTATCTGTGGCCAGGTTATCTTCAGTGAAGATCGTCTATACTGGGTTCCTGTGGCAGGCTACAGGAGAGAGGTCTTTCTTCTTTGCTGGTCTTCTGCTCTCTGTTCTGCTGGCCGACTTCCAAAAAGGGCTAGAAAAAATAGTTCTTGAGAAGAAGATGGAATCAATGTGCTCTGACTGCTAATTGGTCAGTGTGTGGCTGAATCACTTGGCAGGGGCATTGATTCACGAGTGCCAATGCCCCAGGAGCCCTGGGGTTCAATTCCAGGATGAGTCATACCAAAGACTCAAAAAATGGTACTTGATGCTATCTTGCTTAACACTCAGCATTATAAGGTAAGGATCAAGGATAAAGTGGAGCAATCCAGGGAAAGGAGTAGTGCCCTCCCCTACACCTCAGTGTAGTAGCTATTGAAAAGGGAGCCTTCGGGTCACCTTTGACTAAGGTCGCCAATACTTATATATATATCCACAAACTTGAGTCTTGCATTTATGTTGTCAGATTCAATATCCACTCTCAGATCTATTTATGTTGTCAGATTCAATATCCACTCTCAGATCTATTTTGGGTTTTGATTTTAAATTCAGTTGAGCATAAGTACCTAGTTTAAATGTCAAAACGGTTCTATTTCAAACAATTCAGTTTAGCATAAGTACACAGTTTAGTTCTATTTGACTCATAGATAGGACGCTATCAGGTGCTACCACTTTAGACCAGAGTGGACCTGGGAGCAATGGCAAAAAAAGGGATACTCCACATTTCCCAAAGCTCCAGCATTACTGGAATCTCACCATTGTTTAGTATCATATCCAGGACACTCATTGGGAGAAGTCTTACCCCTCTGAAGAGAAGCAGTTGGTGTATTCTACAGCCATAGCCAACTGGGCAACTTAGTGGTTGAGGAGAGGGAAACATTTAAGAAATATAGCACGTGGTTGAATGCATGGTTTTTAAAGGGAAATTCATTTTAAAAATTAAGGTAATGATGGTTTGGCTGTGTTTTATGGCATATGAACCCTTGTAGGTTATTTAATGCCAAATCCTGTTTGTACATATATATAGTAAATCATCATCATCATTATCATCATGTCGTACCGCTTGCACGGATATCCCTGATCTTCTCTCGTCACTTCTCCCTATTGTTCATCGCCTCCAGCAGGTCTTCAGAGCTACATCCCATATCCTCACATAGCTGCTGTATGTATGTTCGAGCTGGTCGTCCTGCTTTTGCTCGGCCATATGTGAGGGTCCATAGGAGTACATCACTTATGAGCTCATCTCTGCTTCTCCAGCGGTGTCCTGCATGTCTGGCTCGTCTCGTTTGGATAGTTTTCGAGATGGGAGGCAGGGGGCCGTATAGTTGGTGCTTTGTGGGGTGTTGCTGCCAGGACTTGTTCAATATTGCTCGCAACATTCTTGTGTAGTGTTTTATAGCAGATCATTCACTAGGGCAGTGGAGGTTACCCTTCTGCAGAGGTGCAGTAGGTGTATTCTACAGCCCCAGATGACAGAGTAATGAGGGAAATTTATTCTTATCTGGATGGTGAATGCAAGTATTAAATTTCTTTCAATTTCTTTTTTTTGTTTTTTGCATATCACCAAAGCGATCTATTCTGGATAACAACGAAACAATAAAATGAGGGGCATCTGATAATTTTCTGTGTCTGTGATACAAGATTAAATCATCTACTACCTAAGTATGATGAGCTAATCACCTACGGATTTTTCTTAAAGACATGGTGATGGTATGAAAGAAATATGCCTCGTCATACAGAGTGGTTAAAAAAATAGGTACTGAATGAGGGATCAGTGATATTGTCCATTTCATTAGCAACTGTCGACTATCAAATCAAAATATTTTGTAACAGAAAAATACATAAATTTAGTTGGAACTTAACTCTATGTCCATACATAGACCTGAGACCATGAACTTATCTACAACCAATAGTAATAACAAGAGAGTGTCATGATTAAAAGCATCAATAAATTGAATTACCATGACTGGAAAATCTGGCAAATGCTTGTGTGTAACATATGGAACCATTGGACAGATGTTTTGACCTTATTAGGTCTCATCAGCAGTGTATACCATGATCTCCCCCACTGGAGATCGAATCAGCGACCACAAAATGCGAAGCCAAAACTCTACCACTGAGTCACTGGTCCACATCACACACAAGCGATGCCAAATTAACTTGTCATGACAATTGCGCGGCCAATTAACTTGATGTGTCTTATAAGTTACATCAGTACTCTTTATAATTTCTCTACTTGAAAAAAAATAAAAAATATATATATACATATATACAAGCATCGATAAGATAGTGTAAAATTAGTAATAAAATCCACATATATTAAATGAGTTAAAGAAGTATTGAAGCTGAAGATGTATTTATCAAGTTAGAAGGTTTGATTTGGTTGAGTTTTATGGCATATCAACCCTTGTAGGTTATTTAATGCCAAATTCTCTTAATACATACACATTGTAGGGGACATCCTTGTGGTGTAATGGTTAAAGCAATGGACTGTGAAATTGTAGTAATACCCTTGGGAAAGGTATGAACCCCCCTTATCATCCCAGCTCTGGGTTAAATAGTACCACAACTGTTCTTCTAGGAGAATGGGTTTGGCATTAAATAACCGACAAAGGTTGATATGCCATTAAACAAAGAAACCTAACCTAACCCATATACATTGTATATATGAATAGTTTGTAGGTAACATTATTTTTAATAAGTCAGAGCTCATTTGTTTGTACACAGTCAATTTGTTTCAAGTATTGTTATACAACACAAATAATTCTATTTAATATTAATCTTGCCAAGTCAGCTAGGACTGTAGAATACACTGACTGTATCTCTGCAGAGGGGTAAGCCTCCCCTCCAATGAGTGTCTGGGATATGACACAAAACAATCTGACAGTGAGGTTCCAGTAATGCTGGAGTTTTGGGGAATGCAGAGTACCCCTTCATTGCCATCGCTCCCAGGTTCACTCTAGCTTAGAATGGTAGCACCTTATAGGGTCCTATCTACGTGTCAAATAGAACTAAAATGTGTACTAATGCTAAACTGAATTGTTTGAAATAGAACTGTTTTTGACATTTAACTGTGTGTAAACAAATACTTTACTTATACTAAATTAAATTGTTTGAATAAAAACTGTCAGACTAAACTGAATAGCTTGAAATAGAAATGTTTTTCATGATTAAACTGTACATATGCTAAACTGAATTGTTTGAAATAGAACTGTTTAATTTGTATAAAAATGAATTTGGCATTGAATAACTTTCAAAGGTTGATATGCCATAAAACCCAAACAAACATAAACTTAATATTAATCATTTGTTTGCACACAGTTAAAGAGTTTTCAGTATTGCTATTTATAGCTGGCACATATTTTAATGGCTTCAAGCACTGCTATGAAAATACAAATAATTCAATTTAACATGGTCTTAAATCAAATAATAATATGACAAAAATATGACACTAGTCTGTGGCACATTAGAAAAATATCCTACTGGTATACCTGTTAGCATGATTTGATTATATATAATCGTCAAGTTTCACTGCTAGCATTGTTCTCCCTGACTCTCTCTTGTTATTTGTCCCTATCATCCATCGCTCCTGGCAGGTCTTCTAGACTACATGCTCTGTCTGTATAGAGCAGTTGTAGGTAAATTCTTGTTGGTCAGCCAACACTGGCACATCTATATGAAAGGGTCCATTGGAGAACGTCACTTATAAGTTGGCCCTTGCTTCACCAGCAGTGTCCTGCATGACTTGTTTGTTTTATTTGGATGGTTTTAGAGATAAGAGGTAAGTGGCTATATATCTGTTGTTTCCTGGGATGTTGCTTCCAGGATTTGTTCAATATAGCTTGTAGTATTTATAAAAGCTCTTCAAATAAATTGATATCCGGTAAGGCAAGAATGTAAACAAACGAAAGCTACTACATAATGTCTTATAATTCCCAAACTGACGTAGTTGGCTTGTTGGCTGAGCGGTATGATACTAAGTATAATGTAAAGTCTGTCTGTGGATGACAATATATGCAGATATATATACATATATATATAGTCATCCACAGACAGATCTGTTTCGTTCTATCAGAACTCATCAGTGTGGCTAGACAGTATCTTCCTGTAGCTGGGATCGAAACCTGGTTGACTCAAACACCAAACCAAAGCTTCTAACCATTCAGCCACGAGGAGATATTAGCTGCGAAGTAAATTTTAAACGGTTATGAATCACAATTACTATTGTTTACATCCCGAGACCGCAATTCATCTACGAAGAGGCTTGCAATAGATGCTAATGGCAACACGATTACTTCTTCACCAGAGAACTCAACCCCACGGAGCTAGGGGAGTATATATATATATATATATATATATTGGAAAAAGAAAAACCAAATGAGTCACAATACAGAAAATGACATTGTCAGAAAAAATAAAATCAAAACCAAATAAGTCTCAATACAATAAATATTTTAAAAGTGCTCAATACATATGTAGACCCCAGCTATGGGCTAAATAGTAACACTACTGTTCTTCTGCAAGGATGGCTTTGACATTAAATAATCCACGAAGTTTGATATGCCATTGAACAAAGAAACCTTTAATAGTACCAGTGCTGTTCTTCTACAGGGATGGCTTTGGCATTAAATAACCCACAAAGGTTGATATGCCATTGAACAAAGAAACCTTTAATAGTAACACTACTGTTCTTCTGCAAGGATGGCTTTGGCATTAAATAACTCACAGAGGTTGACATGCCATTAAACAAAGAAACCAAACAATATGTAGAACCAGTTAGAGAACTGAATAAGTAATAGAAACTCAATATCTTGGTTTTGTCGAAAGAATACTTTTCTACATCAGTATGTATGGTAATTTTTTTACTAGCATTTCTTTCATCTTATTCTTTACCTTATCTATGGTAGTCATATTGTTTGCCTTATTTATTGCTTTTGGTTGTTGGTTGGTTGTTTGGGTTTTATGGCATATCAACCTTTGTAGGTTATTTAATGCCAAATCCATTTTTATGCAAATAGTTCTATTTCAAACAATTCAGTTTAGCAAGAGTACACAGTTTAATTGTCAAAAATATTTCTATTTCAAGCTATTCAGTTTATTCAAATAGTTCTCATTCAGTTTAGCAAATTTTGTTTACACACAGTTAAATGTCAAAACAGTGCTATATTAAACAATTCAGTTTAGTGTAAGTACAGTTTCAATGTCAAAAACAGTTTCATTTCAAACAATTCAGTTTAGCATAAGCACGCAGTTTAAATGTAAGTACAGTTTAATTGTCAAAAACATTTCTATTTCAAGCTATTCAGTTTGGTCAAACAGTTCAAATTCAAACAATTCAGTTTAGCGTAAGTACAGTTTCAATGTCAAAAACAGTTCCATTTCAAACAATTCAGTTTAGCATAAGCATCCAGTTTAAATCTACGTACAGTTTAATTGTCAAAAAAATTTCTATTTCAAACAATTCAGTTTTGCATAAGTATGCAGTTAGTTCTATTTAACCCATAGACAGGGCCCTATCAGGTGCTACCATTCCGGGCCAGAGTGGACCTGTGAGCAATGGCAAGTGCTCTACATTCCCCAATGCTCCAGCATCACTGGAACCTCACTATCAGATTGTTTAGTGCCATATCCAGGATTCTCACTGAAGGGGTCTTACCCCACTGCAGAGGTGCAGTCAGTGTATTCTACAGCCCCAGCCAACTGGGCAAGTATTTATTGTAGTGATATTACTTTATTTAATGGTATATAAGAACCCCCTCCACTCTCATTTCAGCAGAAAAGATTAAGAAAAACTTGTTCAAAGATACACTGAATGTCTCTGGAACTTCCCTCGCGTTCCTTATTTGACCTAATTCCAGATAACTTTCTTTTTCTGCATTTATTACAAATTACGTTCTCATATTTGGGGGAAAAAAAAGTGCATCCTATCTGATGTCAAACATGTTTATTTGGTCAAGTGTTGACTCAAAGAGCAGAGAAATCATGTGGATGCTGAGTTACCCATGCAAATAGCAGTTCCAGTATCTTGGCAACCAGGTAAAACCATATTTGCGGCAATGTTGGCATTCTTCAATAATTCCAAAGCAACAAATTTGTCATTCTTGGACGCTTCTGGATCTTTAAGAATGTTGGAGAGTTGCTGATAAAAAAGAAAAAAAAAAAAAAGAAAAATAGAAATATAGTAAATAAAAATGTTTCCTATTTCCAGGATAGATATAGGTATACCCTACTTTATAGAAGTTCATTTTATACAATTTTGTTTTTTAGGAAAAATTTACAATACAGTTGGTTAGTGTTTTATGGCATATCAACACTTGTGAGTTATTTAATGCCAAATCTTGTTTATATATATGTGTGTGTGTGTGTGTGTGTAAGTGTATTTGGGCAGCATTTCCTTGTTAGGGCATATTCTTATTTTTTCAAGGTTTGGTTTGGTTTCTTTGTTTTAATGGCATATCAACCTTTGTTGGTTATTTAATGCCAAAGCTATTCTCCAAGAAGAACAGTAGTGATACTATTTAACCCATAGCTGGGAGGATAAGGGGGTTCATACTTTTCCCAAAGCTATTTGTCCGAAAGTGGACATAATAGCGCGACTGGATTTCGAACTCACATACTTCGATTCCGAAGTCCATCGCTTTAACCATAACACCACAAGCCCCCCCCCCACTTTTTCAACTTTTTTTTTTTCATTAGGATCAGTAGGGAATATGTTTCTTTGAATCAACATTTTTAAATTTTCATCTAATTTATAATTGTAGTGCATTTGGTCGTGGTAAAAAGTTTGATAAATGCTAGTTTGTTAGGTACAGTGTTGCAGTGTTTGTTTCGTTGGCTAAAATTTTTAATTGTATGTTTAATTTGTTAATTAACAACAATGTAATTAGGGAGCTGATTATTGATGAGAGTTTGTTTTATATTTTTTCATTCTAAAAAAAATATATATATAAAACTTATCATATGCTATAAATTTAAAACCTCTAACTTGATTATTAACAATAATTCTGTCCTACTCAACAGGAGTTTTGTAAAAAGTAAACATAATATATCAATTTAAATGATTGTATCTCTAAAAAAAAAAAATTAAATAATTGTATCTCTAAAAACAAAAATATATACATTGGTTTAACTTCAACTATCTTGTTGAGGCAACTCGCCATGCATCTTTCCAACACCAGCTCAACATCTAAAAAAACATTTCTGCCCTACAACTGAATTTTGGAAAATTTTTACTGATAACACAACAATATTTAAGCTACAAAATGGCAAACAATGATTACAGATCCTTGAAGCTCTACACATTAGAAATAAAAAGCCTAACCTCCATAAAATTAATTTTGAATCCAATACTAATGTACTCAAATGTCTTTAGCTACTGTTACTATTCATAGAAATAATTTTAAAAACAAACACTACAGCATAACACCAGTATAAACAATAAATGTTTAAATCTTGCAAAGGTTGTATCACTTTTGCAATATACACACTTCCTGATGATGGCCCAGAATGGGTCCAAAAATACTAAGGAACCAATCAATTATGGAATGTTTGTTAGCCCATTCTGGCCAGAAATTGTAATATCCATATGGTAACTTGAAATATCAAAACAAAAATATGTAGACAAAAGATGTCAATACTGTTTAATCATACATATATATATGTTTGATTAAATAGTAAAGACACATTTTGTCTGTATAATTTAATTAAGATCCTTTCAAGTTTCCTGATAAGTGTCTTGGTTTCAGGTTGGATTTGATAGATGAATTCATTGGAAGGATTTTAATTAAATTATACAGACAAAATGTCTTTACTATTTAATCAAACATGCTTAAATGAAGGACTGCTGCCTAACTACACCCCCCACACACATACATGTATATACGAGGTGCATATGATAAGTTTCCCGACTTTTTTATTGATAGTACACACATGAAACTCTAGTCCCCTTTGAAGTAATCTCCTCCTGCTGCAATGCACTTGTTGTACCTTTCCAACAACTTCTAGAAGGCCTCATAGAAGTCCTCTTGTGTGAGCATGTCAATGACCTTCGTCACAGCCTCTTTCATCTCCTCAGTTGTCTCATAATGACAGCCTCTGAGCTTAGGGAATAAGCAAAAGTCACAGGGAGCAAGGTCTGGACTGTAGGGAGGCTGAGGAACTGTCTTGATGCCCATATTGCTTAAATAGTCTGTGACAAGGATGGAGTTGTGGATTGGTGCATTATCCGGGTGGAAATCCCACTGACCCGATTTGAAGAGTGCTGGCCTCTTCCGACGGAATCTCTTCCTGAACTCCCTTAAAACCTCAACATAGTAACCCTAACCTTAACCCTTTGGCCAATCAACTCTGGTGTATTGACTTGCATACTCCTCCCACACCTCTCATCATCCCTCACAGACTCCCTGGGTTCCTTGAATCTCTTATGCCACTCAAAAACTCATGCTCGATTCATGCAAGATGATCGAAAAGCAGTCTGAAGCATTCCATACATTTCTGTGGAATTTTTTCCAAGTTTAAAACAGAATTTTATTGCATATCGTTCTTCTAAAGTGTCAGATTGCAATTTTGAAATTCACCAGCTGTGACAATCAGGCTTTAGTAGGGTGTATTCCAATTGCTGCAGTAGCTGTTCATTTGAACCTGAAATCATAAAAATTGGTCAGTCATCTCATAAGATGTATAGCAAAAACATACTGAATTTTCAAGAGTCTATGACAATTTTAAATGTCCATATGAAAAACGTCAGGAAACTTATCGTATGCACCTCGTATGTGTATATATATATATATATATATGATTTGTCAATGAATAGTTTGTCGGTAATATTACTTTTGCCCACAGTTTAAATGGTAATATTACTTTTGCCACAGTTTAAATGGTTTAAATTATCATCAAATACAAATAATTCTATTTAATGTTAATCATTTGTTTGCATACTCTTAAATGGTTTCAAGTATTGCTATCCAACACTAATAGTTTTATTTGCACACAGTTAAATGGTTTCAAGTACTGCTATTTAACACTAATAATTCAATCAAATAATAGTTCTATAGATGGGAACCTAACAGGTATTACCACATTGGGCGAAAGGGAAACTGTAAGTAATGTTAATGAAAGGATACTCCACATTCCCAAAACTCTAAGACTGGAGCCTCACCATCAGATGCAGTTTAATGCCATTTCCAGGAAACTAAATAGTTTCAAGTATTGCTATCTAACACTAATCATTCTATTCTACATTATTCATTTGCTTGCACATAGTTAAATGGTAATTAAAGAGTAACCCACATTTCCCAAACTCCAAGACAAGAGCCTCACCATCAGATACAATTTAGTGTCATACCAAGGACATAGTCTCAGGTTTACTCTAAATTCAAGTGGCAGTATCTTGTAGCAGAAAGAAACTTGAATTTTTGTTTGGCGTGTAATTTAATTTGACTGTTAGAGTTGAGAACATTTTCACCCAATCAGGATGTCTTGTCCTATTCAGGCCGAACCATATTTCCAAGCAGCACCAAAAATTGAAGAAAGCCTGCGAATCTGTCTCTCCCTCAGAAATCCTTAATGGGAACGGACATCTTAACGTCTGTTCCTGAATAGCAGTAGCAGCATCAACCATTATGAGGAGAGCCATCTAGTTTATGGACCCCTTGGGTCTATTCTTCTAGACCAAGGGATTCTAGTTAAAAACAAATTAGATGATACACTCTAACAACTTCCTACCTTCTTTCCTTACTACTAGTCTCGCAGCATACCAGCGTAAAACCCTTTACTTCATGCTGCCATTAAAACCTTCATTTAAAAACCTAACGTCGTTCTTCTCCACCACCTTTATCAACATTTAGCGAGGGGATAACAACCAATGAAATACCAATACTACCAACAAAATACCAACTTAAACCTTAAACCTAAAAACCCCAATAATAATAATAACAATAATAATGTTATCCCCATCGCTATAAATGGTGATCTTCCGGCTTGTGAGAACATGCAACTACATATAAAACAAACTAAATATACCACTACAAAATGGAAATTAAATATCAAAAACACAATATCTCCTCCTACAATCTGTTAGGTTCCTATCTATGGGTCAAATAGACCTGTTTGTGATAATGAAGTATTTACCAGTTTAATATGTTTTGATTGGTTTATTTAACAGCATATCAACCCCCAATGGGTTATTCAAATTGATGAAATTTGATTAATTTGTAAATGTTTAAATATAATAACTATATTTTCAACATTCCATTTCTGTTATTTTTTTTAATTACATTTATTTGTCAATAATAATCACTTGTTTGGCCCAGTCACCTGGGGCTGCAGAATACACCAACTGCATCTCTGTAGAGAGGTAAGACTCCCCCAACAAGTGTCCTTGATAGGAAACTGAACATTCTGATGGTGAGGCTCCACTAATGCGGGAGCTATGGGAATGCAGAGTACTACTTCATTCACATCACTCTCAGGTCCACTCTGGCCTGGAGTAGTAGCACCTGAAAGGGTCCTATCTTATATTTAACATTTAAACTGTATACTTATGCTAAACTGAATTGTTTGAAATAGAACTGTTTTTACATTTGACTGTGTGTAAACAAATAACTGATGTTCCATTAAATTGTTAGTGATGCACAGCAATACTTGAAAACAATAAACTGTGTGCAAACAAATGATTGATAAAAAATAGAATTATTCATATAAGATAGAAATAAATGAAACCATTTAACTGTTTAAAAAAATTAACTCTGGCTTGTTTAAAAATGTTATCTTCAAAATGTGTTAACAAATCATATATCTAATATATACATATAAAAATTGATTTGGCATTAAATAACCAACAATGAGGCTAGGGTATCGCACGTGCTTCCACACGTTGTATGATGAAAAAAAAAAAAAAAAAAAAAAAAAATATATAAAAATTGATTTGGCATTAAATAACCAACAATGAGGCTAGGGTATCGCACGTGCTTCCACACGTTGTATGATGAAAAAAAAAAAAAAAAAAAAAAAAAAAATATAAAAATTGATTTGGCATTAAATAACCAACAATGGTTGATATGCCATAAAACCAAACCAAACTAATCATTTATTTACACACACATATATGATTTCAAGTGTTGCTATCTAATGTGAATTATTTTTAAACAGATCTCTTTGACCCATAGATAGGTCCGTAACAAGTAACTTCTCCAAAAATAGATCTCTGCCCAATCAACAGTTTTTCCAGGGAGTTCTCCATTGGTCAAAGCACCTTTGAAATGCCACTTTTTTATATGATGAGAAGCTGTGTTAAAAGATTTTTTTCTATGTTTTTATATCCTTAAAACTTACCCTTGAGATGAATTTTAACTTTAGGAAATTTTCACTGGGTCAGAGAAGAAGTACTCCACACTCCCCAGAGCTCCAGAACTGGAGCCTTACACAGTTTAGTGTCATACCCAAGGCAATTAAAATGATTGGGAAGTTATGTTTTTGTACATTAGCTCATTGGCATAATAGTTAGAATGTCCGCCAAAAGTCTGGGAGACCGGACCGGGGTTCAATCCCAGGTCGAGTCATACCAAAGACTCAAAAAATGGTACTTAATGCCTCTTTTCTTAACACTCAGCATTATAAGGTATGGCTCAAGAGTAAGTGGAGCAATCCAAGGAAAGGAGTAGTGCCCCTGCTCGGCTAACTTACTTGCTTACTTACTTACTTCCATATAAATATTTCAGTATCATAATTGTTAAATAGACTTTGGTTTAAATAATCCAACAAAAGGCTGATATATCCTAACACCAATCAACACATGAAACTCTTCATTGTACTGAACATATTTATCAGTTAAATAATTTTATTGTCATAGGTTTCCATGGATCGTTCATGATGGAATGCAAATTATGGTGGGGTGATCACCTTTCACTGATTCGTGACTGCTTTGTGATAGGAAAGAAATGGTGACACAAATTCTTTTGAAAAAGAAAAGATCTTTTATTATTTTTGGTGGCTGGTCGAGAAGTACATATCACAGGCATGCAAGACTAGTTGTCAAGAAAAAGTGGAAATTTCTGATAATATTTTAAAATAGAGCCTCCTTCATTCCGCACTTACTGCATTCGCACCTTTGCAAGAGGTATGAATCATGCCTCTTTCTCCTCCTTTACTAATTGGTGAGTGAGTCTCTCTTTCAAGTATGTGGGGTCCTATATTTATACCTTCTCTATTTCCTGTGTATTATTAACATGACAACACTCCGAGTGACTTTAATGAGCCCAACACTTTCTCAAACTATACTGGATGAGATAGAGATTTTCAAGGGTGATTGTCTGCATATAAGTTTCAATTATTCATCCATTATTCAGCAATCAATTTACTGAATCTCTTGAAAATGCTCTATGATAAAACTGAAATAAATTATACATTAAGCTTAATGAATAAAGATATTCTAAATTTTGAACAAAATCATTTTATCAGATAATGCATTGTGCATACATTACTTCTTAAGAATACGTGCCACTGATTATATATATATATATATACACATACATACATTTATATATATATATATATACATACATACATACATACATTTATATATACATATACACACACATAGATACATGTACATACATATATAAATACATATACATACATATATATATTTATCAACCCCTCCGCTCGGGCAGGATATGACACAAGGTCAATTTTTAAGCGGAGTTTTACAGGTTTGAATTCAGAGTTTTCCTTCTCCTAGATTAGTTGCCTTACCAAGGCTGAAGAACCTCGTCTGCCCTACTATTTACCCATAGCTGGAGGGAGAATAATTGGATTCATACCTTTCCCAAGGGTATTAGTGCTATGTGAAATGCAATCAGTCTCGTCCAGGATTTGAACTCGTATCGCCGTGTCCATTTCCTACGATGATAACCATTACACCACGGGCACCTCCGAGTGACTTTAATGAGCCCAACACTTTCTCAAACAACACCGGATGAGATAGAGATTTTCAAGGGTGATTGTCTGCATATAAGTTTCAATTATTCATCCATTATTCAGCAATCAATTTACTGAATCTCTTGAAAATGCTCTATGATAAAACTGAAATAAATTATACATTAAGCTTCATGAATAAAGATATTCTAAATTTTGAACAGAATCATTTTATCAGATAATGCATTGTGCATACATTACTTCTTAAGAATACGTGCCACTGATTATATATATATATATATATATACACATATATATATATATATATATATATATATACATACATACATACATACATTTATATATACATATACACACACACATACATTTATATATACATATACACACACATAGATACATGTACATACATATATAAATACATATACATACATATATATATTTATCAACCCCTCCGCTCGGGCAGGATATGACACAAGGTCAATTTTTAAGCGGAGTTTTACAGGTTTGAATTCAGAGTTTTCCTTCTCCTAGACTAGTTTCCTCACCAAGGCTGAAGAACCTAGTCTGCCCTACTATTTACCCATAGCTGGAGGGAGAATAATTGGATTCATACCTTTCCCAAGGGTATTAGTGCTATGTGAAATGCAATCAGTGTCGTCCAGGATTTTGAATTCGTGTTGCCTTGTGCATTTCCTACTACGATAACCATTACACCACGGGCACCTCCAAACATACATATATATTAGCCTTTATTATAAACTTACAGAAATAAAGCAGAGAAGTCCAAAACTTATGACTGGTAGTGTGTATGTGTATATACATATATATATATATATATACTTTAAGAAAAACAACAAAACCGGTCACATAGGATTATAAATTTATTTCCATCCTGTTACGCATTTTTGAAATTTTCAAAAACACGAAAAAAAATTAACAGGACTTCTTCAGATCTTTTAGATAAAAAAACTAGAATAGATACAGAAAAAAGTGGGAGGGGATAGAAAAGGGGTGAAGAGTTATCTCCTCATTAAACCCACTTCCGTTTTTAATTTTATTGCACTGTATTATTGTTACATTGAGCTCTTTACCAGGAAAATTTAAATATTCACTCATGAATAATTTCTTGTCCTGATGGAATTACTCCCAACTCCGGTTTAACTGGACCAAAGAATACTCTCTCTCTCTCTCTCTATGTATATATATATATATAGTACAATTTGATGGAGACTTAAACTCGGTTAAGTCGTCATAATAAATTTATTTTGGTGGAGAATATTACTATACTCTCCGTCTCGTCAGATGACTATTTACATGCTTCTCTCTCGTTGAAGAGTAGCAAATATGGAGTTACAGTTCGTATTCAGAAGATAAAATAAAGGAATTGAAGAATAAAAGAGTAAAAATAAAAATTAGAAAATAAACAATAAAAATAAAAATAAGAATAAAGGTGGAAATCAAATACAAATTATTTCATTCATAGCTGTGGGCAGAGGGGGTCAAAATGTTATGTGTTAGAACGATTAAGAAACAGGAGTGGAATTAATCTGCTGGTCAATCCCTTCTAATTTTGCGCTCTTGTAGTGGTTTCTTCTTCCTAGCAGGTGTGATTTTCTAAACAGACTAAGATCGTTTAACTAATGGCGATCTCATACATGATTTACATTTATTCCTAATATGTCTGTTAATTTTCTAATTTTTAGTTTTACTTTTTCATTTTTTATTTTTTAATTCCTTTATTTTATCTTCTGAATACGAACTGTAACTCCACATTTGCTACTCCACGACGAGAGAGAAGCATGTAAATAGTCATCTGACGAGACGGAGAGTATAGTAATATTCTCCACCGAAATAAATTTTTCATGACAACTTAACTGAGTTTGAGTCTCCATCAAATTGTACTATACACGCTCTGAATGTGAATTTTGTTATACCCCAGCGAATAAATAGAGAACTAACAATAGCCATACATTGAGCACTCTCATAGATTTATATGATTGTCCTCATATATTCTATGTAAAGAATAATCCACACCTACTGTCCTTGGACACTGACTGGATATTTAAAAAAAAAAAAAAAAAAAAAAAAAAAAATATATATATATATATATATATATATATATATATGTATATGGCTCACATATATGTTAGATAACATTTCTAAGGTGCTTGAAGTCATTGTTTATCCTATATATCAAAGGGAAAGTTGGCAGAAAAAAATATAAAACTATTTTAGTGATTTAGATATTCATAGGAGGCATTAATACTGTAACCATAAATTAAGTTGTAGTGATAATTGTTTTTATGCAGAAAAAGACTGAATTGAGAGCCAAAAGGTTTTCAAAATATATTTTTCTCTATTTACCTGTAAGTGTCCAGGCCGAAGTAAATGTTCAGTGTCTATGATTGCCTTCTCAGCCAAAAGGCTTAGGCCCTCAGAGTGCACCTGCAAGATTTTTTTCCCTTTAATGTCAAATGTTGACACAAAGTCAGCTGAAAAGGTAAATAGAATTTTATCATTAATGAAACGGAAATCAAGTCTTTCTCAAATTTTACACTTCAAATATGGCATTTAACATGATCAACTTTGTGGCGCTGGTTGCGGAGACTGGGACGACATGAATGAAACCCCGCATTAAACTGACCATGTGTCACACACTACTACAGCAGGAGAAGTAAATAGTTAAATATTGTGATATAGCTTGCAAGTCTGTGCCATTAGCAGGACCTAGAATCTAATGACTGCATCCTATATAGACCCTTACCTAAGAGAATGTCTTGGAGAGGACATTAAATGGCATCTAGTGGTGAGGCTCCAGTTCTGGAGCTCAGAGGAATGTGGAGTCAACTCTTTATTGCAATTAATTCCAGGTGTACTCTGGGAATGGTAGTATCTGTTAGGGTCACATCTCTTGGTCAAACAGCACTAGAGTCCTGGGTATGAGACCAAACTTTTTGAAGGTGAGGTTCCAGTTTTGGATCTTTGGGGAATGTGGAGTATCCCTTCATTGCCATTGATCCCTGGTCCACTCTGTCTCAGACTGGTAGTACATGTTAGGGTGCTATCAATTGGCGTGTATTTACTCAACTCCCCAGCATGAAGAGGATGTGACACAAGGTCAATTTTCAAGTGGAGTACAGCTGGTTTCAGTTTTCTTTCTATGAGACTGGTTGCCTTACCAAGGCTAAAGAACCTAGTCTATCCAACTATTTATCCATAGCTGGGTGGGAAGAATTGATGGATTCATGTCTTTCCCAAAGGCATTAGCATGAAATAAAATGTCACCTTTTGCCACAGTGAGGTTACTTCTATTTGAAATCTGCAGAGGTATATTTGGCACTAGTACAGTCAGAGGTTAGTAGACAAGGTAATATCTTTTAAAGTACTTTAGTTGAGGATAGTCCATGAGGAAAAAGCAGTTCTCTTTTCTGGAAGCCAGAGGCTCATATATTCAAAGAAGCAGAGGAATTGCACACAGATAGATGAGGGGTTTGGTTTGGTTTGGTTTGGTTTGGTTTTATGGCATATCAACCATTGTAGGTTATTTAATGCCAAATATATTTTTTTATACATATATAGTAAGTAAGCGACCTTAATCGAGGGTAACACTAAAGCTCCCATTTCAATAGCTACTACACTGAGGTGTAGGGGAGGACACTACTCCTTTCCCAGGATTGCTCCACTTCATCCTTGATCCTTACCTTATAATGCTGACTGTTCAGCAAAGCGGCATCAAGTACCATTTTTTTGAGTCTTTGGTATGACTCGACCTGGGATTGAACCCCGGTCTCCCGGACTATTGGCGAACACTCTACTCATTAGGCCAAAACGTAAGTCAACAAAGTTAAAAGGTTCCAAGTATTGCTATGTATCACAAACAATTCAATTAAACATCAGTTATTTGTTTATACACGGTTAAATGATCAAACAGTTCTATTTCTAACAATTCAATTTAGCATGAATCATTTGTTTGCACTCAGTTAAATGTCAAATAGTTTTATCTGACCCATAAGTAGGACCCTATCAGATGCTACAACTCTGGGCCAGAGTGGACCTGGGAGCAATGGCAATAAAGGGGTACTTCGAATTCTTATTCTTAGGTTTGTTTTGTTTTTCTTTTCTTTGTGGAGCTGACTCATGACTTATATAATTTTTTAACCAAAATCAGCAGCTGACTAATCTTTTTTGACAATAAAAACAATGTGGGTTGCATCATTTAACAGGCAAAATTGGCTGAGCCATGGACAATACCCTAACCCTGCCACTAACGTTGGAGCAAGAGCTTCTAGCATTGAGACATAAAAATTGGAGTGTGATATTGAGATTGGAGGACATACAAAGAAGAGTAACAAAAATGATTTTAAAAAATAAGATTTTTGTTTGTTTTTGTTTTGTTTTATGGCATATCAACCTAAAGGGGTCATTTAATGCTGGTAAAAAATAAGAGATTACAGTTATAGGGAGAGATTAGATTTAGTTTCTTTTTTAATGGTATATCAACTTTTATGGATTATTTAATACCAAAGCCATCCTTGTAGAAGAACACCAATGATGCTATTTAACTCATAGCTTGGGAGATCAAAGAGTTCATGCTTTTCCGAAGGTTATTAGTCCAAGAGTGAATGTAATAGCCCGATGAGAATTCACACTTGCTTTCTACAATGTCGTAGTGTTTTTTAGTGGCTTGTACCATGTGACTTCTGGTATCTTGGAGGTATAAAAGATATGTTTCTTAAGCACATCAGTACTGAAAGATCTCGGTCAGTAGTAAGACCAACTTTAGACGTAACACCCACAACGCAAGACTTATAATATTTGTCAGACAGTACCACTTCAGTTAATAAATAATTAACTCTATTTCACTGTGTATCTCTTCCTTACCACGATACAATATGTAGAACTGCACTTTAGTCATTACACCACAGGGATTACCACAGGACAGATTTGAGAAATTTGGTTTGGTTTGGTTTCTATGTTTAATGGCATATCAACCTTTGTAGGTTATTTAATGCCAAAGCTATTCTTCTAGAAGAACAGTAGTGGTACTATTTAACCCATAACTGGGAGGATAAGGGGGTTCATACCTTTCCCAAGGGTATTTGCCCAAAAGTGAACATAATAGCGCAACTGGAGTATGAATTCGCTTATTACGATTCCGCAGTCCATCGCTTTAACAATTAAACTACGAAGAAACCCCCAAGAAATTAGGATTAACTACTTTACTAGAAAGAAGAATGAGAGATGATATTATTGAGAGTTTTAAAATATTTAATGGAATTTCGAATTATGGCAAACACTTTTTCAATAGTTTTGGAAGTTTACTGTCAAAACAGATTTCAAAAACAAAGTCTACTAACCAAATGGATTTTTTTTGCTAATAGAGTAATATATTTTTGGAAAAAATTGCCAAATTAGATCAAAAACAGCAAAAAGAAAATCTAAGATTAAATTTGATGGTTAAAAAAAAAATGGTAAGAAAAAGAATTTAAGAAGGTATTTTTCAAGAATATTAGATGAACTACTTTACAGAATTTGATCTGTATATATATATTGTATTAATAGTGTATATTATCAGTGCATAATCTATTTTTTTTAAAGGTTGATATAGTGGAAGTCCCTGTGGTCTAATAGTTAAAGTGCTGCCCTGCAGCTTTAAAGTAAGCGAGTTTAAACTCTACTCACATTATCATATTCACTTTTGGACTTAACATAATTGAGAAAAGCATGAACCCCTTTATTCCCCCAGTTATGGGTTAAATAGTATCACTGCTGTTCTTCTCCAAGGATGGCTTTGGCAGTAAATAACCTGTAAAGGTTGATATGCCAGAAAACAAAGAAACCAAAGGTTGATGTATGTATTTACCGACCCCTCCACATGTTCAGGATGGGACACAAGGTTAATCTTTAAACGGAGTTTAACAGGTTTCAGTTCAGAGTTTTCCTTTTCCTAGACTGGTTGCCTCACCAAGGCTAAAGAACCCATTCTGTCCTACTATTTACCCATAACTTTAGGGAGAATAATCAGATTCATACCTTTTCTAAGGGTATTAGTGCTATGTGAAATGCAATCAGCCTCATCCAGGATTTGAACTTGTGTTGTCGTGTCCATTTCCTAAGTCGATAACCATTATATCACGGGCACCTCCACAGGCACATACGGTTGATGTAAGATACAAATAATTGAAGATGCTCAAGGAAGCAAAACAAGCAATAATAATAATAATAATAATGATAACAACGGGCTTTGGATTGGTACCCAGACTGTAAAATGTATGGTCCTCGGCTGAAAGGAAACCATATTGTTTGTTGACAACAGTTGGCAAAACCTTTCCTCATTCTCTCTTATAACCAAGGATACAAATTATATCAGTAGTAGTAGTAATACAAGCTGTGACCACATAGATAAACAAAACCTTGCCTTACAGAGAAGGCTAACTTTGTGTTTAAATACTCCTCTTCATCTTGTTTGGATCAGAATGAGAAAGTTGACTGACTGGAATTCACCAGGCAACTGTCAACTGAATGTTTATTATGTACAAATACATAAATTTAATACCTGGCCATAACAAGGGACAGGGAGGAGGCTGGCCATCACTATTTGAATTTTAACTTAACAAGTTCGATTCACAGACCCAAAACATACAATCGCATTTCTTTCACCACAACAACACAGTTATTCTGAAAATCTTTCACACTATAACCACCAAAACAAGCCACTCACTAGATGAGTGTCTAACCTAATCCCATATTTACATTACTGTAAGGGAATAGAGGATAATTAGAAATTTCATTTTTATTGACAAAAATCTCAAAAAAAAATAATGAACGTTAATATAGGGTCTGAGGTAGAAAGTAAAGTCTCCAATGAGGAGATGGTGAGATACGCAATTACAAACAACAAAGTATTGATATTTATAAACTGGAAGCTGGAGGTTCAATCCATGTGCTAGGCAGTAAATGTATATGCAATGAAAACAATCATAACACTTTCAAATCAACAAATAAACTTAGATTCTTTGATTTTATTTTATTATTATATTATGGAGTTTCATAACAAACAAGGAAATTCATTTATTTTTATTTTTTAAAATAAAACAAATCAATTTTTAGTTGTCTGAATTTCTGAGACGAAGTCTGATGATTTTTATTATTAATGGTTTTTGGACTATTGTCTTCATCTTTGCTATTTCTACAACGTTTTGGCCGATATATCCTCCAGCCTTCTTCAAATGTTTGTCGAACTCAGGAACCTACACAGAACTTTGAACTACGTCCTTTATTGAATCCACGGGGGTCACCTGTTCTGATTCCGTTAGCCATAACTGGGTACAAGTGTTAAGTATTCCTGTATTGTTACTTGCCTGCAATCAGGATTGAACCTGCAACCTGCAGATGATTGTCTCCTTAGAAGCTTAATTAATTCTTTTAATAAATCAATAAATCCTTTTAGAAACAAAAAAAAGAAAAAAAGATATTAACCACATCTAAGGAATTTCATATCTGATTTATTGATTAAATTCCAGCATGATTAACAGATTATCATCGCATCACAAATAGTTGTCAATATCAAACCAGGTCGAATTAAAGAAAAAAAGGAGTTGGAGAACCACTGGCTTTGAAGATTAGGGTTTCAGGTTAGGCTTAAAGGTTAGGGCAAATTTTCAAAATCTAGTATAAAATAGATTTATTTTATACCTTTGCTTAAGAATGCAAAGCACCCAATTAAAACCTTAAGTAAAGTATATAAAAACCAAATAAAAAATGCGAAGTAATCTATAGAATACTGATGCATTATATGGTTGATGGTTGGTTAGGTTTATGGCATATCAACCTCTATAGGTTATTTAATGCCAAAGTCTGTTTACACATATGTACGGTTTGTAAACACATAATTTAATGATACCATACTAAAACCAAACAACTCATTTACTTGCATTCGAGTAAGTATTTTTAAGTATTTCTATATGACATTAGTTTATTCAGTGATGATAGTGTTTGTTTTTTTTTTTTTTTTATTTCTCACTACTATTTCTACTAACACAAACATAATGGTATTTCTATTCAGCAATAATTTGCTTTCAGTTGGTAGTTTGTTGTGTTTTCAGGATTGTAACCAAGTCTATATTTTCTTGTACAAACCGGTCTCTTTCAAGAATGACAAAACATTATCCATGTGGATGTTCTCAAATAAGTCCTTGATGCATTATAGTAAAATCCTAGGTAATGTATACAAAGTCACTTCATACTTTGCTAAAGAAAAAAAGTAGGCAGCGGTCACATCGATACTGCTATATGGCTGCACTACATGGACGCTAACAAAACTACTAGAGAAGAAGCTAGACGGCAATTACACAAGAATGCTACGTGCAATCTTAAACAAGTCCTGGCGGCAACACCCCACAAGACACCAACTGTACGGCCACCTGCCCCCTATCCCGAAAACTATTCAAGTTAGACGAACCAGACATGCAGGACACTGCTGGAGAAGCAGGGACGAACTCATAAGTGATGTACTCTTATGGACCCCCACACATGGCCGTGCAAAAGCAGGACGACCAGCACGAACATACATTCAGCAGCTATGTGAGGATACAGGATGTTGTCCTGAAGACCTACCTAGGGCGATGAACGATAGGGAGGAGTGGCGAGAGAGGGTCAGGGATATCCGTGCTACCAGTGCGATATGATGATGATGATGATGATGAGAATAGCTAGACATTCAAATAAAGTCCTAAGTAAGTACAGAAGGTCATTTCCTACTTTGTAAAAAAAAAGTGCTAAGTATTCAATAGAATACATAACAGTCTATCAAAATCCGAAGTAAAGTATACAGGACCATTTCATACTTTGCGAAAAAAAAAAGCTAAATATTCTATGAAATATGTATTGGGTTTGGGTTTTTTGTTTAATGGCATATCAACCCTTGTAGGTTATTTAATGCTAAAGCCATCCTTCAAGAAGGACATTAGTAGTACTATTTAACCCATAGCTGGGAGGATAAGGGAGTTCATACATTTCCCAAGGGTATTTGTCCGAAAGTGAACGTAACAGCGCGACTGGACATCAAGCTCGCTAACTATGATCCCGCAGTCCATCGCTTTAACCATTACAACATGAGGACACCACTCCCCTATGGAATATGTAGGCATTCTATCAAAATCCTAGGTAATGTGTACAAGGTCACTACATACTTTGCAAAAGAAAAAAAAAAAAAGAGTATTCTATAAAAAACCTAGACATTCTAATAAAGTCCTAAGTAAGTATTCAAGGTCATTTCATACTTTGCATTAAACGCTAAATACTCTATAGAATCCTAGGTAATGTATACAATGCTGTTTGATACTTTGCAAAATAAACAGACAAAGAAAAAAAAAAATGCTGAACATTCTAATAAAATATAAAAAGTCAGAATAGAATAAGCTTATTCTATATTTTGCCAAAAAATGCAAGTTATTCTATAGAACAGGGGTCTCCAACATTTTACTGATAGAACTCCTGAACTCAATAATAGAAAGTGAGTATATATATATATATATATATATATATATATATATATATATATATATATATATATATATATTCGTGGTTTAATGGTTACCATTGTAGGAAATAGACACGGCGACTGGAGTTCAAATCTTGAATGAGGCAGTTCACATTTCACAAAGCTAATGCCCTTGGAATTCCAACTATTCTTCCTACAGCTATGAGTAAATAATAGGGCAGACTGTGCTCTTCAGCCTTAGTATGGCAACCAGTCTAGGAGAATAAAACTTTGAATTCAAACCTGTTAAATTCCACTTAAAAAATTGACCTTGTGTTACCTCATATTCATGTGGAGGGGATGGTAAATATACATATACCTCTCATTTTCTTTATTTAAAAAGTATTCTCTCTGAATAACAGATTACAGTTGAATCTTTGTGAGTGATTTTTTGGACTGTTGCCTTCATCTTGTTGGTTGTTTGTGTTTTATGGCATATCAACTTCTGTAGGTTATTTAATGCCAAATTCTGTTTATATGTATATATGTTCAACCTAAGATTTCTAAACGAATACTTAGTAGGTAAAATTTTTGATAAGCAGGATTTCATTTATTTGCACATGGTTACATTGTTGTTAGTTGTAACACAACATTTTGGCCACTGTATCCTCCAGCCTTCTTCAGGTGTCCCTTGTTTATCTGGGTGAAAAAATGATTCAACCAGAGAACAGTCAAACTTTAAAAATGATTTCTCAGATTGGATCATTTCTATGCCCAGATAAACAAGGGACACCTGAGGAAGGCTGGAGGATACAGCGGCCAAAACATTGTGTTACAACTAACAACAATAAAGACGAGGACAAAAGTCCGAAAAATCACACACAAAAAATTTTGCACATCAAACCTCATCCCCAAAATTCAGACAGGTAATAAAGTTGAATCCTTTAGAATAGGAGTCTAAAATTCAAGGATTCATAAAGGGACAATATGTCCAGAAGAGGCACAACAGGTTAAAAGTGAGATGAGTGGTGGGCGTAATTTCCACCAGTTACAATGTGTATTCAGTTCAATGAAAAAAATAAATGAATAGTAGCGTATTAGCTGAATTGCTGATAAGGATCTGGCTCGAGGGCTGCATGTTTGAGATAGGAGAGCTCCGAGCAAAGCTGATTTTACATTAAACAAACAAAAGTCTACTTTTGCAAATAACAAATAGAAATCAAATCCCTCTGATAAAATAAGAACAGGAATACTTCCAAGTTGTAGCCATGTCAGTATAACTGTATAGTTGCACCACTTGGACTCTAACAAAACATATGGAGAAAAAGCTAGACAAGAACTAAACAAGAATGTTGTTTTAAATAAATCCGGGAGTAGCATTTGACAAAACAGCAGCTGTAAGGCCACTTAACTCCTATCTCATAAACCATCCAAGACATGATGAAGAAGTGAGGATGAACTCATAAGTGATGTGTTCCTACAAAAGGATACATTAGTGTTATATCATTCATCAGCTCTTTTTTTGACACTGGAGGCTGTCTAAAAGACTTACCAAGAGCAATAACCAATAGGAACAGATGGTGAGAGAGAGTCGAGGGAATCTGTGCTGTCAGCATACTTGGTTTTGTTTCTTTGTTTAAAGTCATGTCAACTTTTGAGGCTTATTCAATACCAAAACCATCTTTGTAGTAGAAGAGCAATGATTCTATTTAACACACTGCTGGGAGAAATAAGATGTTTGGTTTGGTTTGGTTTTATGCCATATCAACCATTGTAAGTTATTTAATGCCAAATCCATTTTTATACATATAAACAGTTCTATTTCAAACAATTCAGTTTAGTATAAGTATAGTTTTTTCTTTACACACAGTTAAATGTCAAAACAGTTCTATTTCAAACAATTCAGTTTAGCATAAGTACACAGTTGAGTTCTCTTTGACTCATAGATAAGACCGTATCATGTACTACCACTCAGGGCAAGAGTGGACCTGGGAGCAATGGCAGTAGAGGGGTACCCAGCATTCCCCAAAGCTCCAGCATTTCTAGAAACTCACCATCAGATTGTTTAGTGTCATATCCAGGACACTTGTTGGGTGGGAGTGAGGGTCTTACCTATCTGCAGAGATGCATTCAGAGTATTCTGCAACCCTAGTTGACTGAGCCAAGAAGTAAGGATTCATACTATTCCTAAGAATATTCCTAAGAATGTTAGTCCAAAACTGAACATAATATGCGGTTAGAATTCAAACTTGCTCACTATGATGTCACAGTCTAGTGCACTAACCACTACATCACAGGTTCCATCACACCTCAACACGCCTTGATGATAATTTCTAATCATATTTACCCAACCCCTCCACTCAGGCAGGATATAACACAAGGTCAATTTTTAAGCGAAGTTAAACAGGTTTGAATTCAGAGTTTTCCTTCTCCTAGACAAATTGCATTACCAAGGCTGAAGAACCTAGTCTGCCCTACTATTTACCCATAGCTGGAGGGAGAATAATTGCATTCAAACCTTTCCCAAGGGTATTAGTGCTATTGTTACATAATTGCGGAATGATTTTTTTTATATTATCATTTTTCGTTGGTTATATCTTATCATTCGGTTTAGTTAGGCCTAGAACTATTCGATTAAGTGCATGGGTAGGGGCACACATTGAGCGCAGGTGTTCATAATTTCTAATTGTGCAGAGAGCAAAAATTATTAGATTTAGTTCCCAAAATCATGTCAACAAAGTTAAATGGTTTCAAGGACTGCTACGTATAACTAACAATTCAATTAAACATCAGTCATTTGTTTACACATAGTTAAATAATCAAACAGTTCTATTTCAAACAATTCAGTATAGTTTAAGTATAGTCTTTTGTTTACACACAGTTAAATGTCAAAACAGTTCTATTTCAAACAATTCAGTTTAGTGTAATTATACAGTTTAGTTCTATTTGTCCCATAGATAGGAGCCTATCAGGTACTACAACTCCAGGTCACAGTGGAGTTGGAAGTAATGGCAATAAAAGGGTACTCCACATTCCCCAAAAATCCAGTCTTAATGGGAATAATTAGAACCATACCTTTTCCCCCAAGGGTATTAAAACAATATAAAATGCAAACTGTCTTCTCCAGGATTTGAACTTATGTTTCTGTGTCTATTTCACAGGGGGGTTCACATCTATCTCATGGATGTATGACTGGAATTTGAACTTGCTTATTTTAAAGCCACAGTGCAGTACTTTAACCATTATGCCAAGGTGACTCCCCATTTAGGGTTTGTACAAACCATTGTTGAGGACCACTGCTACAGAATACCTTTCAAAATACTAAGGCTTCACATGTTGCTAAACTCTTTAAAATAAGATACCAAAGGTGCTAAAATTAAACAGAGCAACGCACATGATATTTTCTTCCAGGGAAGTTCGGGTTCCTTATCAAATTTCAGGATGTCTTGGTAAAAAAAAGGTTTTGGAGCAGCTGTAGCATAACATAGTTTTAATTGTGAAGGGAATCCTCGGGAAAATAAGTGCTTCCCAGCAGAAGACAGCAAACAACTGAAAGGAACGAGCATCTGAAAAGAAAAAAAAAAAAATAATGATTATTAAGAATTTAACCAAAAAGCAAACATATGAGAGTCATTCAATAAATAAGGTGATTTTGCCGAAGGCGTTGGCAGTGGGAAGCATCATTTATAGCCGCACCTTTCTCGCAGAAAGTCAATGCAGAATTTTCATTTATGGAAAAAAATCTATTTTGCCCTTTGCAAAAAAAAAAATCCCCTAATTGATTAAATGAATCGCATATGCTATATTTACTAACCCCACCGCTCGGGCAGGATATGACACAAGGTCAATTTTTAAGCGGAGTTTAACAGGTTTGAATTCAGAGTTTTCCTTCTCCTAGACTAGTTGCCTTACCAAGGCTGAAGAACCTAGTCTGTCCTACTATTTACCCATAGATGGAGGGAGAATATTTGGATTCATACCTTTCCCAAGGGTATTAGTGCTATGTGTATATATGCTTGTGGGATTATCATATTTATCCAACCCCTCCGCTCGAGCAGGATATGACACAAGGTCAATTTTTTAAGCGGAGTTTAACAGGTTTGAATTCAGAGTTTTCCTTCTCCTAGACTAGTTGCCTTACCAAGGCTAAAGAACCTAGTCTGCCCTACTATTTACCCATAGCTGAAGGGAGAATAATTGGATTCATACCTTTCCTAAGGGTATTAGTACTATGTGAAATGCAATCAGTCTCGTCCAGGATTTGAACTTGTGTTACCGTGTCCATTTCTTACAACGATAACCATTACACCACAGGCACCTCCAATCATTCAAATGAATCACATATACATATGTATAAGAGTCATTCAAAAAGTGTTAAGCCTCACCCAGGAGGAGTCGAAGAGTCAGAAGTGCCCTGGAAGTATCAACCCTTTGTAGCTTGTGCTGGGAGAGTCCACGAGGCATAGTGGCTAAAGTGATGGACATCAATTTCATACAAAGCAAGTTCAAACTCCAGTCATGCTATTAACAGATTTTAATTCAGAGTTTTCTTCTCCAAGTCCAGTTGCCAAGGCTAAAGAGTACAGTCTGCCCTACTATTTACCCATAGCTTTTGAAACAATATCCTTGGAAAATATATGAACCTCCATATCCCTCCAGCAATAGGTTAAATAGTACCACTACTGTTCTTCTACAAGGATGGCTTCATCATTAAATAATCCATGAAGGTTGATATACCATTAAACAAAGAAACCAAACCAAATCAGTTTGTACTATGGTGTCAGCATTCTAAGGAACCATCTTGCAGACAACATGCTCTTCCCCAAGATCTCAGATAAAAATGTTTAACTAGGGTTCTTCTTTCTGGGTGAGGCTTAGAACTTTTTGAACGACCATCATGGTCTACTTAAGTGGCAGATTTTCATGGAGGTATATTCTATTAAAGACAAGGATTTGGTGTCCAATTTTTTTATAGGGATTTTCTTGTTAACAAGTGAGATGTGACAGCTGTGTATGAAAGCTGTTTAGAAATTGTCTGAAATCTTTAACATCATAATCTGAGTACCTGTAGTTTCAACCATCACTGGCTAATGTCAAGGATGAAGGCATGACTATGTTAAGAACATTTTCACGATCAATAGGCTAGGCTGTTTGATCACATACAAATGATATATGTGAAGGCATTGTCCATTAGTGCTGGTTTGAATGTGCAGAAATCACAGATCAGGATCACACATGATAGCAAACAGCTCAGGCTATCAAATGAATTTAAGTATTCCAGCTCCTAAGCAAAAAAAAGATTTTGATTAGTGTGGGTTGGTTGGTTTTTAAGACATATCAACCTTTGTAAGTTATTAAATGTCAAATCCATTTTTATGCAAACAGTCAGTTTTATTTCAAACAATTCAGTTTAGCATGAGTACATAGTTTAATTGTCAAAAACATTTCTTTTTCAAGCAATTCAGTTTATTCAAACAGTTCTAATTCAAACAACTCAATTTAGCATAAGTATGCAGTTAGTTCTATTTAACTCATAGATAGGGCCCTATCTGGTGCTACCACTCCATGCTAGAGTGGACCTAGGAGTGATGGCAATCAAGGGCTACTTCACATTCCCTAAAGTTTCAACATTACTGGAGCCTTACCATCAGATTGTTTAGTGTCATCTCCAGGACTCTCATTCGGGGTGGGGGTGGGGGAGTCTTACCCCTCTGCAGAGATGCAATCAGTGTATTCTACAGCCCCAGTCGACAGGGCAAAAATATTATTTAGTAAATCCCAGTTTACAATATACTATTCACCTTCAAATTCCTTGGTAAATATGGTTAGGGAATCATATTCATTGTATATTTATATTTACATTTTTGTGAAGTTTCTTTGCACATATATCAAGTATTACTATCTAATACAAATAATTAGCAAACAGATCTATTTGACCCTAAAAGGTACGACTACTATGGGTCATAGTGGATTTAATTGGTTGGTTTTTATCGCATATCAACCTCTGAAGGTTATTTAATGCAAAATCCATTTTTAAACAAATAATCGGTTCTATTTCAAACAATTCAGTTTAGCATCAGTACAGAGTTTAATTGTCAAAAATATTTCTATTTCAAGCTATTCAGTTTAGTCAAACAGTTCTAATTAAAACAATTCAGTTCAGTATTAGCAGAGATTTTGTTTACACAGTTAAACGTCAAAACAGTTCTATTTCAAACAATTCAGTTTATCATAAGTACGAAGTTGGTAGGTTATTTGGTTTCCATGGCATATCAACCTTTGTAAGTTATTTAACGCCAAATCTATTTTATACAAATAATCAGCTCAATTTCAAACAATTCAGTTTAGCATGAGTGCACAGTTTAATTGTCAAAAACATTTCTAGTTCAAGTTATTCAGTTTAGTCAAACAATTCTAATTCAAACAATTCAGTTTAGTATAAATATAGATTTTGTTTACACACAGTTAAATGTCAAAACAGTCCTATCTTAAACAATTCAGTTTAACATAAGTACAGTTTCAATGTCAAAAACAGTTCTTATTCAAACAATTCAGTTAAGCATAAGTACACAGTTTAACTGTCAAAAACATTTCCATTTCAAGCTATTCAGTTTAGTAAAACAGTACTTATTCAAACAACTCAGTTTAGCATAAATATACAGTTTAGTTCTATTTAACCCATAGACAGGGCCCTATCAGGTGCTACCATTCTGGACCAAAGTGGACCTGGGAGCAATAGCAATCAAGGGTTACTCCGCATTCCCCAAAGTCCCAGCATCACTGGAACCTCACCATCAGATTGTTTATTGTCATATCTAGGATACTCATTGCGGGGGTGGGGGGTCTTACCTCTCTGCAGAAGTGCAGTCGGTGTATTCAACAGCTCCAGCCAACTGGGTGTCGTAGAGAACTTGGGAGTAATAGCAATGTTGGGGTACTTCACACTCACCACTTGATAAAGTCTAAAATAACTGCAACACACAGCAAAATTATTAGTACTAGATACACAAAACAATTGATTTTAATAGTATCTTAAACCCAATTGTGGTTATTCTAATGCTAGATGTTAGGGAATCATATCCATTGTATACTTATATTTACATTTTTTGTGAAGTTTCTTTGTACACGGTTACATGATATCAAGTATTCCTATCTAATACAAATAATTTGCAAACAGATCTATTGGACTCACAGATAGGACCCAAACAAATACAACAACTGCAGGTCAGAATGAACAGGAGAATGATGGAAATGAAAGGATATTCGAGAACAGGAGCCTCACCATCAGATGCAGCTTGGTGTCATAAGTAGGACATCCTTTTTGGTGGGGTGGTCTTGACCCTCAGTAGGGTATACAGTCAGTGTATTCTATGCCACATTGACAGAGCAATCTATACACTAAAGTGGTGAGCAAATATCACAATATTACAATCATAAAATATTAAAAAAAGGAGGTGCCCATAGTGTAATGGTTATCACTGTAGGAAATGGACATGGTGACATGAGTTCAAATCCTGGACGAGACTGATTGCATTTCACATAGCACTAATACCCTTGGGAAAGGTATGAATCCAACTATTCTCCCTCCAGCTATGGGTAAATAGTAGGGCAGACTGTTTTCTTCAGCCTTCGTGAGCCAACTAGTCTAGAAGGAAAACTCTGTATTCAAACCTGTTAAACTCTGCTTAAAAATTGACCCTGTGTCCTAATAATTTTAAAATAACATCACACACAAACATGCTTCTTTGTAAACGTCACAAATTCTTCTGCAAATTTCACAGGGTTTGCAGATCTTAGCCGCCAAAATTTTTTCTTATAAACCAATTCCAAACAATGCTGAATTTAGATTTATGGAAAAAAAATTTATTTCACTTTTCCCCAAAATTGCTGTTCAAAAACTTCTAAGCCTCACCAAAGAGGGGTCAGTGCTCTTGGACATGTCAATCCTTTTTTGCTTGTGTGGGTTGAGTCTATGTGGTGTAGTGGCTAACACGCTGAACTGTGGCATCAAAGTATGTGAGTTCAAACTCCAGTTGTGCAATTACATTCATTTTTATTTCGCTGTTTTAAGATTAAATTCTTATTCATTTAATAATCCTCATACAATAAAATGAATCAAAAAGATATATATATATATATATATATTATCATTATTATTATTATTATTATTATTATATCATATCAGTACATTCTATAGATATTCTCAAACTGAATTATCCAAATTGAGTGCTCAATGTAAAGTTTATGATATTATGTAAAAGTAAAGTTGGTGACCTTAGTCGAGGGTGATCCAAAGGCTCCCTTTTCGATAGCTACTACAGAGAGGTATAGGGGAGGGTGCTACTCCATTCCCTGGATTGGGCCACTTTACCCTTTACCTTATAGTGCTGAGTGTTAAGCAAGGCATCATCAAGTACCATTTTTTGAATCTTTGTTATGACTCGACATAGGATTGAAACCTGGTCTTCTGGACCATTGGCAATAAACAAGGCCAATAAACATATATAAAAAAGTTTATACAGAAACAAGAAAATCAATAAGTATATATATATAATTTGGCATAATATGTAAGTAAATTGACATAACGGTTACAATGAATGTTCACCAATGGCTCAGGAGACTGGGATTCAATTCCAGGTCAAGTCATACCAAAGACTCAAAAAAATGGTACTTGATGCCTCCTTGCTAAACACAGCATTATAAAGTATGGATCAAGAGTAAGTGAAGCAATCAAGGGATAGGAGTAGCATCCTTTCCAACACCTCGATGTAGTAGCTATTGGGAAGGGAGCCTTTGGGTTGCCCTTGACTACAGTTGGCCAATTTACTCATATATATATATATATACACACACATATATATATATATATATATATATATATATATATATATATATATATATATATATATACACACCATATTTGATGGCATATAAGATATATGGATGTATAAGACACACTTCAATTTCAGCAGGGCAAATCAAGAAAATAGTAAGTAGTAAAATCAAACTTATATATGGCATATAAGATGCAAGGGAATTTTAAAAGACACTTTTAGTAAAAAAAAAGTGAGTCTTATATGCCGTCAAATATGGTATATATATATATATATATATATATATATATATATATATATATATATAGAGAGAGAGAGAGAGAGCAGAATTTATCCAGAAAGATGGTAGTGAGTGGCAGCCAATGAAGATTCAAATAGGCAATAAATGAATTAGGCCTGGTAAGAATATAACTTACACATTGATAATTATATCACTTACTATGGTATTTAAATTTGAGTTTTTGTGTAACTTTAGAATACAAATATCAATTGTGTGTTGGTTTCCCACTAAAACTTATTAGTATAAAAGGCCAACCACACAGAAAACAACTTTTTTAAGTATAGAAAATCATATCAACAATAATTTATTTTTTATATTTAATCTTGAAAAAGGAAAATAAGTATGTTAACATGGTTTTTGATGAAAAGATTATCTTTAATTCATTATCAAAATAGTGAAATAATAATAATTTTTTATTGCCTTTTTAAAAAGTTTTATGTATGGTAACATTATTTAACTTCAACCCTGCAAAAAATAAAAAAGAAAAAGAAAAAGAAATGGTTATCTAGCAGTTTATAAATTGAAATTTAAAAGAGATTAAATCAATTTGAATTAAAAACTAATGTTTGAAAAGAAATAATTGAACTTCTTTTTAAATCTTATATGTCTTTCTTCAAAATAAGAATCTTTCAAAATATGACTCAAGGGAAATTTAACTGAAACTGAAAGTTACAATGAAGCATACTAAAAATAAAATTTTTCAATCTGAATACAATGGACAAAACTGAAGTTGATTAACAAATTATTGTTATTGTAGGTTTCCATACATTTTTTTTTAAATCAAAAGTTTTTCATATCTTAAAAAATAGATAAAAATATTAGAAAAAATAAACAAAAATATCAGCACCTAGATTCTTGCTTCAAAATTTATATTATTCAATGAGTAAAAAATGTCTTTATTCAATAACACTTTTAGATTCAGTCTGTGATTGGAGAATAGTATGTCAAAATTTAATGCAAATTTAAGACTCCCATACCTTTTTAAGTTGAACAAATATCAATACAGAATTATTTTTGCCCACTCGGCTGTGGCTGTAGAATACACCGACTGCATCTCTGCAGAGGGGTAAGACCCTCCTAATGAGAGTCCTGGATATGACACAAAACAATCTGATGGTGAGGTTCCAGTGATGCTGGAGCTTTGGGGAAAGTGGACCACCCCTTCATTGCCATTGCTTCCAGGCCCACTCTGGCCTAGAATGGTAGCACCTAATAGTGCCCTATCTAATGGTTAAATAGAAGTATCAGCATACTGATGCTAAACTGAATGATTTCAATTAGAACTGTTAGACTAGACTGAATTGCTTGAAATAGAAATGTTTTTGACAATTAAACTGTGTACTTACATTTAAACAGCGTACTTACGCTGAACTGAGTTGTTTGAAAAAAGAACTGTTTTTGACATTGAAACTGTACTTACACTAAACTGAATTGTTTAATATAGAACTGTTTTTACATTTAACTGTGCGTAAACAAAATCTATACTTTTACTAAATTGAATTAGCAGAATTAGAACACTTTGAACAGACTGAATAACTTGAAATATTAATGTTTTTGACAATTAAACTGTGGTTGTTTGTTGGTTGTTTGGGTTTTATGGCATATCAACCTTTTTAGGTTATTTAAAGCCAAATCCATTTTTATGCAAATAGAACACTATTTCAAACAATTCAGTTTAGGATTAGTACACAGTATAATTGTCAAAAACATTTCTAGTTCAAGCTATTCAGCTTCATAAAACAGTTCTAATTCAGCTAATTAAGTTTAGTATAAGTACAGATTTTGTTTACACAGAATGTCAAAACACTTCTATTTCAAACAATTCAGTTTAGTGTAAGTACAGTTTCAATGTGAAAAACAGTTCAATTTCAAACAATTCAGTTTAGCATAAGCATGCAGTTTAAATGTAAGTACAGTTTATGAAAATAGTTCTATTTCAAACAATTCAGTTTAGGATAAGCACACAGTTTAAATGTAAGTACATTTTAATTGTGAAAAACATTTCTTTTTCAAGCTATTTAGTTTGGTAAAAACAATTCAGTTTAGCATAAGTATGCTGTTAGTTCTATTTAACCCATAGATAGGGCCCTATCAGGTGCTACTATGCTGGGCCAGAATGGACCTGAGAGCAATGGCAATCAAGAGGTAATCCACATTCCCCAAAGCCCTAGCATCACTGGAATCTCACCATCAGATTGTTCAGTGTCATATACAGAATGCTCATTGGGTGAGTGTAATCCCTCTGCATAGGTGCAGTCGGGGTATTCTATAGCCCCAACTGAGTGGGCAAATAATTAAACTGTGTATTCATGCTAAACTGAATTGTTTGAAATAGAACTATTTGCATAGAAATGGATTTGGCGTTAAATAACCTACAAAGGTTGATATGCCATAAAAACCAACCAACCAAAAGAATTATTTCCCAAATAATCTAAAAAAAAAGTATATTTTATATAAAATCATAATATTAAAAGCTCTCAAGACATTTTTTTTCTTAGTTTTTTCAAATTTAATATTCACATAAGGAGTATTATTTTCTTATAACAGCTCCCAATTTAAAAATTTTCTATATTTCATATACATCTTCTGACTTGTATCTTATAATGATATATGCAAAGTATATGCTATATCCAATATATCGACCAATTTAATAGTGCGACACACATGAGGATGGCTAAAGTTAAGTGACCTGAAAAAAAAAATCAAAAAAAAGTTTTTGATAAAATAACTAATGCATTATAAAGTTCATCCTCTAATACTAAAAATTTCATTAAAAGTGGATAATTCTCTGATTTTTGATGATTATTTTCCATTCAGGGTAATGATTTGTGTGCAAGAGAAATGGCTTTGCCCCTGCAAAAACGTGTTGTGTGTGCCTGGCATGCAAAAGCGAAAATGGCCGTGCTCATGTGTTTTAAGAACTCACAATCTCGGGTTCTCACGAGACCAATGAGACGTGTGCAAAGGTCTAAGCCTATAAAAAAGACAGACAGCCGCAGTGTTAGCAGTGAACTCAAGCGTTGTGGTTGGCGATAGACGATATATCCAGCCGATCGAAAGAGACAATTTAGGAAACATTTGTGCTGGACAAAAGTGTCCTAGATCAAGCTTTCTGACCGTTAAGTGACCTCTGATTACAACAATTTGTTTCTGAAAAAAAGGTCTGTGGAGGTGGACATTAAATGCGTAGCTTGTGCAATTTTGGGGAGGGTGACATTGAAGCACAGACAATAGAGATAACAGAGAATTTTATATACCAACAACTAAGCAAAAACAATACAAATAGGAAAAATGTTGAGATATTATTATTTGTTATGTGTGACTGATACAAATATTATGCAAATATAAGTGTGTTATTTAAACATGACAGTGTATAAGTGCATTGAAAAACTAAAAAGTACATAGCAGCAAAGTATTTGTCTATCTGCTCGCTAAAAGTGTGTATCTGTATGCGTGAGGTAATTTGGATATCCATACAAAATTCAGAATATTGTAGTGTGACAAATATACCAATTTGGCAATGAAAGTATTTTTGCAGGCTTCCATTTTACGTTGCATGTCTGAAATAGTAAGTGGTGAAATGTCTGGAGATGTGTCACACGCTGGAAAGAACTGAGAATGAGAGTGAAAGCTGTCATGTTGTCTTGAGCTATGTGCCGCTAGCAGGGGGAGCGAAGAATGAGAGTATAGCGGGTTTTGTGGGAATTAGTTATTTTCCCGAACACTATAGATTTTATGGGCACAAGAAATGAATTACAAGACTTTGCTTTATAACAACACACAAGAATGAAAGTTTTTATTTTGCAGCTTTGAGGAGGTTTGTTCTTGGCGCTGCAAAACTCGTGGTATTTAGGCTTGTGGGTTTTTTGGAGACGCGATAGCTTAGCGGGATGTTGGAAATGGCAGCGTGTCGTTGGATGTGTGAGGGAAGTATTCAAGGCCACCGTGTAGCTTCGTGTGTCTGGTGTTTCGGGGAGAGGCGTGCGTTGTCTCCATTACAGTGGACCAGAGGTGAAAAGGGAACTTGTCGAAAGCGGAGTGGCGCTCGAATTGACATAGTAAATTTCTGTGGTGCTTGTGGAAGGCATGTTGAACGTATCTAATTCATATTCAACTGGGATTCCTTGGTCTAAAATATTAGACGCAAAGAATCCATAAATTAGAAGGTTCCCTCGTTGAATGTCCATGTTGCTGCTGCTAGGGTTAAAGCCACGGTGATATGTCCACACCGGGTGGCTTGTTTAGCTATAAGGCATCGCTAAGCAGGGGCGACCAGAGACACGTCCGTTCTAGTCGCCGCCTCCAGCCGAAGAGAGTGTGTTTGGCCGCTCACCCGTTTTGCTAGCCGGAAATGAAGGTCCGGGCTGAATAGGATATGTCATCCTGATTGGGTGAAATTCGATGTTGAATTAAATAGCGCGCCAAAACAAAATATGAGATTTTCCTCTTCTCTACAAGAGTGTCTAGCTAAACTGGTAGATCTTGGATCCGATTTTTCTCAATTTTTTTTGCTCCACGTTGTCCTCGCCGGCCATATATAGGAGTTTGAATATTATAGGTCTACGGTAGCCATACCTTAAGTAACTAAAATGAAAGAATGGCTTTAACACAACCCATTCTATTTTATTTAAAACGTCTGATTTTTGTTTTTCAGTCCTGTTTGATACTGACCACAAACCTGTTGTAAAAGCTGTCCAGGATGATTTTTATGCTTCTATTTCAGAAGATGTTCAAGGATTTTAAAATTAAAATTTCAGTGTTTATCTCCGTTATGTTCAGAATTTGAATGGTGAAAACAATTTTTTTTAAATAAATAAACAAATAAATGAATCATTTTAAGTGTATTGCTCTATTAAAAAATTCGCTAGAACATCCTTTGCTGGGTTAAGGATATATACGTATATATACTGAGATTCGGAGAATTTTAGTTGTTATATAAGAACAACCTGGACACTTCACTTGGTGTAATGATTAGTGAGTTAGATTCTCACTGGGCGCCCAATACTTTTGGTCTTGTGGCACATCTAAGCTGAGTTTGATAAATAAGAATATCTGAACCATCTGTCTGGTCCATAAAAAAACAGAAAAACTTTTTTTAGCTGATAGATAAATAAATAAAAACTGCGATAGACATTTTTTTTTATAGTTTGAAAAAGATAAATAGATATTATTTGTAATAAAAAAGTAAACATTGTATTTCTCTTTAAATTAAAAGATGTACGCATTTTAAAAATGACAGTGGATTGATTTTGACGTTATTTTAAAAGTAAAAAAAAAAAGAAGCTTTATGTCTTTCATGAAGGCAATGACAAAATCTTATGAAAAAAAGTTTTTTTAAAAGTGGGTAATATTTATTGTCAAATCGTCAACTGAAGACAAACAATGTAAAATGAATGAATGAATGAATGAATGAAAAAAATCTAATGTCAAGGAGGTCAAAGTTTAGAGGTGACGATTTTGAGTTCGTTCGAAAATAAAAGCCACAAATCTTCCTAAATATATCAGTAAATTTTTAATGAACGGTAACAACTTAAAAATTGATGTCAAAAAGTTAAAATTTGTAATCAAACGGGCAAGTGTGCATTTTTTTTTTTCTTTTTACTCACCTTTTCTTTCGCTCGTATAATTCGTTTAAGGCCGTTTTTAAACAGATTATATTTGTCTGCAGAAGACTCACCTAACAAAGCAGATTTCAGTTTGAGAAATACGACCACTCTCATAGAAGTGTAGTTTCATTTAGTGTAAAAAAAATTATGCAGATGTAACAATTATTATGGGACCAAAGTAGGAGAATTTAATATAAAATATAATTAAAACAAACTACGTTTAAATACGGATCAAATATGTATTAATTCGGTTTATTTTTTTCAGAGCATATCAACCCTTGATGGTTATTTAATAATGGCATATCAACCTTTGTAGGTTATTCAATGCAAAAGCTATTCTCTTAGAAGAACAGTAATGGTATTATTTAACCCGTAGTTGGGAGGATAAGGGTGGTTCATACCTTTCCCAAGGGCATTTGCCCGAAAGTGAACGTAATAGCGCGACTGGAGTACGAACTCACTTATTGCGATTCGGTAGTTCATCGCTTTAACCATTACACCACAAGGACACCCCTCCTATATGATTTGTTGACGAATAGTTTGTGGTTATCATTTTAAAATGACAAGAACCCATTTGTTTGCACGCTATGAAATGGTTTCAAGTATTGCTATCAAATACTAATAATTCAGTTGAATAGTAATCAGTTGTTTGCACACAGTTGAATAGTTTCAAATATGAAAACCCGATGAAATAGTTTTATTTGACCCATAGATGTGACCCTAACAGATGCTACCACTTTGGGGCAGAGTGGACTTGGAGCAATGGCAATGAAGGGGTACTCCACATTCCTTAAAACTCCAGTACTGAGTTTTATCATCAGATGCAGTTTAGTGTCATTTCCAGAAAACTTGTTGGAAGCGGTTTTATCCCTCTGTAGAGACGCAGTTGGCATATTCTAAATCCCCAGTTGACTTGGCTATATATATATATATATATATATATATATATATATATATATATATATATATATATATATATATATGTGTGTGTGTGTGTGTGTGTGTGCATTGGTACCACAAAAAAACAGTGGCAGTACTACCAATATAGCCTTCATCATAAAATCCAAGGGGTCAGGTTTGATTTGGGGGCCAAAGCCTTTTTACAACTAACTCCTGATAATGCTAGGGTTGGTTGGTTTTATGGCTCAGAGCTTGGATGACAAATTCACGCAGATGCAACTTATTTAGAACACTAGTGATTTTTATTTTAACATTCTTTTAATGTACTTCTTATAATATATTTCTTTTTCTGTTGGTGATAAACATTGCAACCTTTCTATTACCAAGAATTAGATTTTATTTTTATACAAGTTGTCTCAAAATAGATGCAACCCATTAATATGATGAAGATTAATTATTGAGACAATCACAATGGCGGTTATTTGGATCAGATCCTGTGAAAAAGCATTATGATCAAGGATTTTCAAATAATTTTCGAACGTATCTATTTGATCTTTGGATGAAATAGATATGTTTGAAAATCATTGCTATTCGAGAGGACTGTGGGGGAAAAACTTTTGAAAAAATAAACTCACGAAAAATGTAAATATGAGATTAAATAAACGCGATTCCTTATCCTCTATGCATAGAATAACCCTAGACTTGTTGACATGCCGTTAAAATCAATCAATCAATAGATGATATTTATGTACTAAAGGTATTCTTCCTTTATATTGGTCATTTGAGTAATCTGCAGTGAATGTCAATTTATAAGGGTCAGATAACTAATAAAAAGCAGTGTCGACAGAGTTATCTTTCCTTACTTGTTTTCCATGTGCGTTTTAACTTAATTCGACAGGATAAATATGGGGAAGAAGGAAAAAGGCCAAATTCTTGGTCGGAGTATTATCAAAGAAAGATTTGCTAAGAAAAGGCCAATTATTGGATCAAAAGGCGAAACTTTTGTGAGTTTATTTTAATTTTAAATTTCCAATGAAGACAATCTCAGAAATATTTTCATACGTAGAGCTTTTTGTTTTATAGCTCACGTGTCAGGCGGAGGATATGTTTTTGTTTTCGTTTTCGTTTGAGGGGATTAAATAAAATTAACAATTTTGTAAAATATTTATCATCCTTTGTTTGTGAAATTAACTTTTTTTAAAAAGTTGTTATGGCTCAATCTGAGTTGTGTGGTCTCTCTGGAAATGCAGCATTTTCGCCTCTGAAGTAAGAGCCTATTTATACGATGGATAGAATATCAGAATTTTCTTTAAACTTTTTTTTAACTGATAACAAAGTTATCATGACAAAAGTGGTCTATAAATAAAGTTTTATACTAGTTATGGCCGATTTACCACCACTTATCTTTTGTCAAAAAGTGTGTTAAGAATGTTAAAATCAAAAGTATGTTAAGAATATTAAATACAAGAAAATCAAAATAAAGTATCTTTTCATGGTATCATTGTATAAATGAACATTTATGATTGAAATTTTAGCATCATTTACCATTTGATGGTATGTATCGTAGGACTCATTCAGACTGGGACAACAGAAAACATTGTGCCGTTACTGTTCTTATCAAATATTCTTTTAGGGAACTGGTTTAGTAAGTTTTTTTCTTTAATTTTGGGTTGGACCAAGTGAATCAGCTTTGGTTTTGTGTTTGAAATTATTTACCAATTTGCCCAGTCGGCTGCAGCTGTAGAATACAAAGGGGTAAGACCACCCCAACCACCAATCTGATGGTGAGGTTCCAGTAATGCTGGAGCTTTGGGGAATGCGGAAAACTCCTTCATTGCCATTGCTCCCAGGTCAACTCTGGCCCGGAGTGGTAGCATCTGATAGGGTCCTATCTATGCTTCAAATAGAACTAAACTGTGTACTTATGCTAAACTGTATTGCTTGAAATAGAACTGTTTTCGACATTGAACCTGTGTACTTATGCTAAACTGAATTGCTTGAAAAAGAACTGTTTTTGACATTGAACCAGTGTACTTATGCTAAAGTGAATTGCTTGAAATAGAACTGTTTTTGACATTGAACCTGTGTACATATGCTATACTGAATTGTTTGAAATAGAACTATTTCAACATTTAACTTTGTATAAACAAGAAAACTATACTTATTCTAAACTGGATTGTTTGAAACTTTTGTCAAAATGACTTCATGCCGTAAAACAACCAACCAACCAACAATCATTTACCAATTTTGTGACTACTCAATATTACTAAGTTTTGAAAGATTACAAAGAAAATAAATTGTCCCATTCACTATAAAAGGACACAGTGTAATGGTTATCGTCGCAGGAATTGGACACGGCGATGCGAGTTCAAATCCTGGACTGATTGCATTTCACATTTCACCTTGGGAAAGGTATGAATCCAATTATTCTCCCTCCAGCTATGGGTAAATAGTAGGACAGACTAGGTTCTTCAGCCTTGGTGAGGCAACTAGTCTAGGAGAAGGAAAACTCTGAATTCAAACCTGTGAAACTCTGCTTAAAAAATTGAGCGGAGGGGTTGGGTAAATATGGTAATGGTTATAGGCATTGGTTCCCTAAGTTTCTAAGGAGACAATCATCTAGAAGTTGCAGGTTCAATCCTGACTGCAGGCAAGTAACAATATAGGAATACTTAACACTTGTGCCCGGTTATGGCTAACAGAATCAGAGCATGCGACCCCCGTGAATTCAATAAAGAACATAGTTTGAAGTTCTGTGAAGGTTCTCGAGTTTGACAAACCCAGGTCGGTTCATATCAAAGACTTTAAAAATGGTATTTGATACCTCTTTGATTAATACTCAGCATTATAAGGTTTGTATCAAGGAGCAATCCAGGGAAAGGTGTAGCACCCTCCCCTATACCTTGGTGTAGTAGCTATTGAAAAGGGAGCTTTCAGGTCGCCAACTTTACTTTTACTTATTCATGAAAAGAAGGATATATATCAACAAAAACTATTCATAGCAGAATATATACGGTGTCTCAATATACATGGGACCCAAGTGACTGCTAATAACTCTACTAAAAATTATGTGTTTTTTTTTGTTTCAGATTTAAAAATAGTATACTCTAACAACTATTAATCCTTGATCCCAATTCCTTGGACAAGAGAGGAATAAATATTTTGCCTCATTACTTATTTGGAGACAAAATCATTCAAAAGTCTCAAAATAGAGGCAACCCATTAATATAGAGTGTCTCAATATACATGGGTCAAATCTGACTGCGAATAACTCTACAAATAATAATGTGTTCTTTTTTGTTTTAGATTTGAAAATAGTGTACTATAGCAACTATCAATCCTCGATCACAATGTGTTGGACAAGAGAGGAAAAAATATTTTGCATCTCTACTCATTTGGAAACAAAATCATTCAAAACTGTCTCAAAATAGATGCAACCTATTACCATGATAATGATTTATCACTGAGTCAATAAACTCAAAAAAAGACTGCATGTCCTGGAAGCTGATATAATAATAGTTAAAAAAATTTGATTTGATATCTCTAGCTTAAAGCATGCATTTTTTACAGGACTTATTCCAAATGATTAAACAGAATTGTTTATTCATTTTCTTTCAGTTCAAAAATTAGAATATTTCTGGAAACAATTGGGGTATTTTGTCTTAAATTAGTGTATACCTGCACAAGAAAGCCATTTTTAAGATTGCATCCGAATTTTGTTGATAAATTTGCATGCACAAATATTACCATTTATTTTTTGATAGAATTGTCAACTTTTAAACAAAAAAAAATGACAGAAAAAAATTTTAAAAATATGTCTGCCACAAAATTCAAGATTTGAGAATACACATGTCCTATTATACTAATTCGCAGTCTTCAAAAATAGTTAATGTCTTGGCCTCACCAAAAATGTCTGGCACAAGGTTTCCTGTGCAGGTTGCAAATGGCTATAATGGATTAATTACTTTCTTACAGTCATACCAAACATGTTATTAATTGTAGTAATCATTTTGATAGCAGTAATGAGTAAAGAATATATATATTTACCAACCCCTCTGCTCGGGCAGGATATGACACAAGGTCAATTTTTAAGCAGAGTTTAACAGGTTTGAATTCAGAGTTTTCCTTTTCTTAGACTAGTTGCCTCACCAAGGCTGAAGAACTCAGTCTGCCCTACTATTTACCCATAGCTGGAGGGAGAATAATTAGATTCATACCTTTCCCCAAAATATATAAAACAATTCATACATCTCAACAACTTTTATTAATGAAGCACATTAAATAGAAAACTTGAGTATATAAAGAAACCCCAGGTATGGGCTAAATAGTACCACTACTGTTCTTTTATAAGGAATACTTTGGCATAAATAACCCACAAAGGTTGGTATGCCATTAAACAAAGAAACAAGATGCACAAAGAGGAAAGTGTGTAAAGAAAGTACATTTGGTAGTATGTATGGGTGTGAAGTTTTGAAAAGGCATGTAAGTTTGTGAGAGACTTACATATTTGAGAAAAGTTCCTTTATTTGTTGGTTGTATGGAATTATGAGACATACATGTATGTATTAAAGTAAGCTTGCAGTATTGTGTAATGTTTTCTACAATCTTCAAAAATAGCCAATGTCTGGCACAAGGCAACTGTGTTTTATGGGCATCAATGACCATCTTAAAACCCTATGGAATATGCTTAGCAACTGTTAGTCTGCATGATTGCAAATTTTTCTTTTTCAGTTGCACACAAGTGAGTTGCAAGATGGCTACAATTGGGGAAGACTTAATCTTATGTCTGTCACAGAACAGAGTAATTTGGAAGATTTTTTGGCCACTGCAGAAATGGCAGGAACAGAATTTACGGCTGGTAAGCTTTTTATTCATTTATTTTATTTTATTTTTTTTTGTCTAAAAAATGTTCATGATCTGCAATTTGCTTAGGGTGAGTCAAAAGTTTTGCAATATAATTAAGGTTCTTGCAACCCAAGCAAAATTTCTTTAGCCATTTGGTTACTGTACTGTAGTTAACTGTACCTTCATCTTTTTTGATTTTTGTTGCTTCCATAGCATTGTGTGCGGAGTACCCTTTCATTGCCATTCTTCCAGATCCACTCTGGCCCAGAATGGTAGCACCTGATACGGTCCTATCTGTGGGTCAAATAGAACTAAACTGTGTACATATGCGAAACTGAATTGTTTGAAATAGAACTGTTTTGACATTTAACTGTTTGTAAACAAAAACTATACTTGTACTAAACTGAATTGTTTGAAATTTAATTTGGCATTAAATGACCCGAAAAGGGTTGATATGCTGTAAAACAACCAACCAAATCCATGGCATTGAGGCTCAGTTCAAGCTCGTAAAGCGTAAATTACTGAATTAGACTACATTATACATTCATCTGCGCAGCTTTCAAATCACGCAGAGAGTAAAAGAATACACAACATGTTGTCATATAAACTACCATGATACACCAATCAAAGTAGGTATTGTCTACAGCTTGAACTGCTTTGCTTATATGATATATGCTCTGTAAACTTGTACTTACTAGCCCCGTTGGCTGGGGTTGCAGAAAACATTGAGTGCATTTCTGCAGAGGGGTAAGACTCCTCCAACGAGTGTCCAGTGGCCTTGTCAGCTGGGGCTGTAAAATACGCTGTGTGCATTTCTGGAGAGGGGTAAGACTCTCTCAACCAGTGGCCCAGCTGGCTGCGGGTGTAGAATACACTGATTGCATTTCTGCAGAGGGGTAAGACTCTCTCAGTGAGTGTCCAGTGGCCCAATCGGCTGGGGCTGTAGAATACATAGAGTGCATTTCTGCAGAGGGGTAAGACTTCCCCCAATGAGTGTCCAGTGGTCCAGTCAGCTGGGGCTGTAGAATACTCTGAATGTCCCGATATATGACATCTGAGGGTGAGGCTCCAGGACTGGAGCTTCGGGGAAAGTAGAGTACCCCTTCATTGCCATTACTCCCAGGTCTACTCTGACTGCATTGGTAGCATCTGTTTGGGTCCTATCTATGGGTCAAATAGAACTGTTTAACCATTGAACTGTGTGCAAACAAATGATTGATATTAAACTGAATTATTAATGATAAATAGCAATACTTGTGTCACGCGATATCCCACTGGGAGGAGGGAGATAAAATTAATACTATCCTCCCGTTGAATTAGCAGTATCTAGCCGTCAAAAAAAAGTGACCGTTAAGGGAGAATGTGGGTCACAGAGGGGATAAACAGATGTTGGTACTTGGTGACCTTACCCAGGTCGCCGGACACCAAGCGGAAGAAGAGAGAAGCCAAATGATTGGCCGGGACCCCAAAACGGAAGTGGGGACTCCCCTCCCCTCAGCGGAAATAGATAGTAAGAAAGATGAGTTTTTGAGCAGGGTTCGTAGCGGGCAGACGAACCATAGCCATTTTACTCCGGGTGAAAGACAAAAGAATTACTGAGACACGAAGGACCCCAGGTTCTTCAAGCCAGTGTAAAAAAAATAGAACAAAGTCTATTAGCCCGTGAAAGAAGAAAGATTCTTCAGTGGAACCCCGTCGAAAAATAAGATAAGTAACTTTGGGGACATTTTCCTTTATACCCAAATTTTGTATACCACTCTCTCTCTCAATTTGAAGAAAGACAAAAGTCAAGAAAAGACATTTATATTCGTGGACTGTCCAATTATTATATGTTTTGACACTTTGAAAGTGTATATAACTGTAGTAAAGGAATTCATGTATTTTTATGTTACCACGTGGTCTATGTTGTTCTTTGCCGTTCTACTACGAATTTGTTGTTGTCACATTTCCTTTTTAGCTTCTATTCGCCTTATGTTATCTTGCTTAGAATTGTCCTATTAATTCCTAAAATATCACACAGGAAACCGGAGTTGCCGACTACTACAATATAATATTATTACGACTAAAACCTATAGGTCCATATTCTTCCATTGTCTCGGGGAAGGAAGAAAGCGGCCTGGTGGGTGTGTGATAGTGTGAAATTTGGAACCCCTTTGCCAGCAGCGGTCAGTCTGGCTCTAAATTGATCCCTCACGTAATATGCCAGTTCTTATATGCCCGAGAGAAAAACTCTGAACGAAGACATATTCTATAGGGGATCAAGTGCCAACCTGCCCCGTCTTCACACGTGCGAAAATAAAGTCCCGTTTTGGGATTTTAGTCAATTTGCCGTCACACTTGTAACCATTTAACTTTGCAAATAAATGATTAACACAAAATAGAATTATTTGTGTTAAATAGGAATACTTGAAATAATTTAGATGTGTGCAAATGATTGATATTAAATAGAATTATTAGTATTTGATAGCAGTACTTGAAACCATTTAACTGTGTACAAACAAATAACCTGGCCTGTTTAAAAATGTTTCCTACAAACTATTTATATTTATATTACATATATTTGATACACATGTAAACAGAATATGGCATTAAATAATCTATAAGAGCTGATATGCCAGAAACCCCAACCACCCAACTAGCATGTACCAAGATATTACAAAACTGTTAACTCACCCTAATACTATCACTGTTAGAAATTAAAGAATTAGAACCAATAGCTTAGGTTTTTTCAAATTTGGTAGTCAATCAATTAGTTTCTTTGTTTAACGGCATATCAACCTTTCAGCTTATTTAATACCTAAGTTATCCTTGTAGAAAGATAATGGTAATACTATTTAAGTCGTAGCTTGAAGTAAATGAATTAATAACATTAGTTGTAAAACATTATTTTTTAATAGTTGAACATTTTGGGTTTATAAAATATTCCTTCAACTAGATTAGATTATCTAAATTAAAGATATAATTCTTTTCCAAGACGTACAGAGGAAAATACTATGGGATTATACAATATTGAGGAAAACATTACAGAATTCATTGACAAGGAAATAGAATGAATACTCAGTCACTCTTGAGTCCAGTTGGCTGGGGCTGTAGAATACCCCGACTGCATCTCTGCAGAAGGGTAAGATCCTCTCCCCTCGCCAACGAGTGTCCTGGATATGGCACTAAACAATCTGATGGTGAGGTTCCAGTAATGCTGGAGCTTTGGAGAATGCGGAGTACCCCTTCATTGCCATCACTCCCAGGTCCACTCTGGCCTGGAGTCATAAAACCTAAACAACCAACCAATCAGTCCCTCCTTTTCCAGCTTTTATGACAGCCTTCATTTTTCTCAGATATTGATTTTGCTAATTTAAAGCTATATTCTTTATCAAAATGATTTTAACTTTTGTTTCAATTAACCCTCCTCTGAGTTTTTATGACAGTCTAAATTTTTTTCAGGCATGGATTTCATTAATTTAAAGCGATATTCATTATCAAAATGGTTCCAACTTTCCCAGGGAGTTAATAGATCTTCTTTGGTGGTGAGAGCCCTATTATAGATAAGTAAGACAAACAGAACAATTGTATTAGTATCTTTTCAGCATTTCAAAACCTTCCCAGTTCTGTTTGAAAATGCTCGTATAATGAAGAATGAAAAGTGACACAGGAAAGGAAACAATTTTAACACCATCTCCAGGTCTCAAATCTTATTTCTTAGCCTCTTCATAATAGTTTGTTGACAGCAGGGATTCATTTGAGTTTTTCTCACTATCCATCCTTATTGGTCATTGCTTTTGGCAAGTTCTCTTGATGGTATTCAATGCCTGCACAGCTGATAAGTTTTTCCTGTTCAGCTGACACTGGTGTGTCCATGTGTAGGAGTCCATTGGAGAACAGTGCTTATGTGTTCATCCTTTCTTTTCCAGGTGGAAGGTAAGTGGCCACACAGCTGCTCTTTTGTAAAGGGTTGCTTCCAGGATTTGTTCAAAACAGCATGTAGCATTCTTGTGTAGTTCCCATCTTGGTTTTTCTCCAAGTGGTGCAACCATACAGTAGTACTGACACATCTACTGCTTGGAAGAATACCTATTTTAACAGTTGCCCAGTCGGCTGAGGGCTGTAGAATACACCAACTGCTTTTCTGCAGAGGGGTAAGATCCCCTCCTCCCCCAAACAAGTGTCCTGTATAGGACATTAAACAATCTGATTGTAAGGTTCCAGTAATGCTGGAACTTTGGGGAATGCGGAGTACCTCTTCATTGCCATTGCTCCCAGGTCCACTCTGGCTCAGAGTGGTAGCACCTGATAAGGGTCCTATTTATGGGTTAAATAGAATTAGACGGTGGTTCCTTGAGCTTACTGTTTTTCGAATTTAAACTGCATATTTATGCTAAACTGAATTGTTTAAAATAGAGTTATTTTGACATTTAAACTGCATACTTTGAATAGCTTGAAATAAAAATGTTTTTGACAATTAAACTATATTTACATTTAAACTGCGTGCTTATGCTAATCTGAATTGTTTGAAATGGAACTGTTTTTGACATTGAAACTCTACTCACACTAAACTGAATTGTTTAATATAGAACTGTGTTGACATTGGAACTGTGTATAAAAAAAATCTGTACTTATACTAAACTGAATTAGCTAAATTAGAACTGTTTGAATAAACTGAATAGCTTGAAATAGAAATGTTTTTGACAATTAAACTGTGTACTCATGCTAAACTGAATTGTTTGAAATAGAACTGACTTGTTGCATAAAATGGATTTTGTGTTAAATAACTTATAAAGGTTGATATGCCATAAAACCCAACCAACCAACCTGTTTTAACAGATCAGCATTCCATATGGTTGGTAATCTGTCCATGCTTTTCCTATGTATATGTTGACATCACTTTCAGTAGATGAAATATTTCTCCCTTGGTATAAAGACTTGTCTACTAATTTCAGAGATTTGCTATTTAATTAGATGCCACTATCTTGATAAAAATACATGAACTTAGTTAAAATTTAAAAAATGAATTTATAAAATTATATTTTAAAATTTTGATATTGCTTTAAGCTGACCAAATTTAGATCAAAGATTTATAGGCATACAATGAATACAAAAAAACAAAAACAAATGTTGTAAGAAGATTTCTCTGTTTTTTGTTTTTATGAATGTTTTCTGTCTAAAATTGAAAAAAATAGACAAAATATAAATAAATTGAGATTCTTCTATTTCTTTATGTTTTTTTATAATGTCTTTGTTACAGAAAAGCTGAATGTGAAATTTATTGATCGGAACAAAGATTCTGGTTTGCCAAGTGCCCAGGAATTACAGCGGCTGAAAGAAGCTCAGGAAAGAAACAAAAAGTTACTTAGAATCCCTCGAAGGTGAAGACCCATTTTGATTATGTCAATGACATTGATCCCTGTTTTAACCCCTTTTTATGCTAATCTACTTGTCTCCCATTCACAGTTTTATTCCCTGTTAATGCTAATTAGATCTCCTACTCCTCCAAACCGGCTCATTGGCTTAGTGGGTAAAGTGTTCACTAATGGTCCGGGAGACTGAAGTTCAATCCCAGATCAAGTCATACCAAAGACTTTAAAAAAAATGGTACTTGATACCGCCTTGCTTAACACTCAGCATTATAAGGTACGTATCAAGGGTAAAGTGGAGCAATCCAGGGAAAGAAGTAGAGCCCTCCCCTACACCTTGGTGTAGTAGCTATTGAAAAGGGAGCCTTCAAGTCGCCCTCGACTACAGTTGCCAACTTATTACTTCTTACTCCTCCAAGGTTTTAATGTTAATCAGCTCTCTCTGCCCACGCTCCGAGACTTAAATGTTTTGAATCCTTAGCAAAAAGTAAAATGTTTACACATACATCATAAGCAATGTTGTCTATTCAAAGGTTCTTTAACAAAAAATATTTTTGATATCAGATTTTTGTATGTGACAGGCAGCTTAGGCATCAATAATTGAAAGATTTTATTACAAAGTACCTCATGAACATCAATGACTATTTTAAAACTTGTATGTAATATGAGTTAATATTGCCTTTTGTTATAACTTAAAAACTTTATTTCTATAACCAAACAAGAATAAAGATACAAAAGAGATATTGTGTGTCTGTCTGTAACTGATACTGTATCATCACTGATGTCACAATTCCCTTAGTTATTTACACCATATTTTCCATGATTTTATTTTTATTCAAATCTCATTTATTAAGAAAAATATTTTGTTTTTGATACTGTTGGCCATGATATTTATCCGTGCCTCCCACCTGGCAAGATTTGACACAAGGTCTTTTTTATAGTGGGGATTTAGGAGAGGGGCGGTTGCACATGAGCCGAGACTTGTGCGCTGGTGCTCAAAGGATAACTAGGTGCAATGTGGTAGACTTTGCAAAGTCCCCCGGCACATAGCCAGGTGACCATGCTGGTCATAGATTCACTTGACCCAAAGGTCTAGTGCAATGTGAATCTATGGGTATCATTGTTTGGCCTCCTGGCATGCATGCCAAGTGGCTCGGTGCCAGACTGGAACAGCAAATTAGTGTTGTTGGTCTTATCTACATAATAATGTTAGTGCGAATAGGAAGGATAATTTGCATAATGATTTCAAAAGTTGATTGCCCAGTCGGCTGGGGCTGTAGAATACACTGACTGCGCCTCTGCAGAGGGGTAAGACCCCCCCCCCAATGAGTGTCCTAGATATGACACTAAACAATCTGATGGTGAGGTTCCAGTAATGCTGGGGCTTTTGGGAATGCGGAGCACCCCTTCATTGCCATTGCTCCCAGGTTCACTCTGGCCCCGCGTGGTAGCACCTGATAGCGCCTTATCTATTGGTTAAATAGAAATAATGGCATACTTATGCTAAACTGAACTGTTTGACTAAACTGAATAGCTTGAAATAGAAATATTTTTGACAATTAAACCGTACTTCCATTTAAACTGTGTGCTTATGCGAAACTGAATTATTTTAAGTGGAACTGTTTTTTGACATTGAAACTGTACTTACACTAAACGGATTTGTTTAATATAGAACTGTTTTGACATTTAACTGTGTAAACAAAATCTGTACTTATACTAAACTGAATTAGCTAAATTAGAACTGCTTGACTAAACTTAATAGCTTGAAATAGAAATGTTTTTCACTATTAAACTGTAGACCTGGGTTCAATCCCAGGTCGAGTCATACCAAAGACTTTAAAAATGGTACTTGATACCACCTTGCTTAACACTCAGCATTATAAGGTACGGTTCAAGGGTAAAGTGGAGCAATCCTGGGAATGGAGTAGCGCCCTCCCCTACACCTTGGTGTAGTAGCTATCGAAAAGGGAGCCTTCGGGTCACCCTCGACTATGGTCGCTAACTTTACTTTACTTACATTTAAATTGCATGCTTATGTTAAACTGAATTGGATTTTGCGTTAAATAACCTACAAAAGTTTATATGCCATAAAACCCAAACAACAAACCAACTAAATTAATATGGTATTTTATTACATTAAAACTTAATTGCTTGTGCTCGGAGGGTGCATTTTTTTTGGCTAGTATGTGTAATAGAAGATAAGCACTGTTCCTTTTACCTACTTGGCAAATGTGTCCTTTAGGTGCTTTATTGTGTCCATGTACAAATGGGAATAAAATGATTTTCTAATTGTGCCAGTAGCTCTGGTTCTATGAAGGAGAACATCCTTGGATGGACAAAAATTCATATCCTCCTCCTTCGGCATGTAGAGTGAAAGAGATCTTTTTTTGCACTTTTTCTATGTTATAGCAACTACTTATGTTGCCTTAGAGTGAATGTTCCAAAAATTCTTCCTGCAGACAAGGGCAGATAATTCAGCAGCACCATTTCAAACCTATACGTACCCAGTTCACTCTGACCGAGAATGGTAGTACCTCTCAGTCCGATCTATGGGTCAAATAGTCCATTTTAATCATTTACTTGGGATTGTTATTATTATCATTATTAGTTAGTGAAACCATACAGCTGTGTACAAATTATTAGTATTTGATAGAAATACTTGATAAATAGAATGATTAATGTTAAATGGTAATACTTTTAACCATTTAACTGTGTGCAGACGAATGAGCACTAACAAGGCATTCTAAAATGAAGTTACATACAGACTATTTGATTCCATATCATATTATGTATGAATAGGATTTGACATTAAGTAACTCACAAGGGTTGGGATGCCATAAAGCAGTTTCCAACCAATTGTTGCATACCCATAATATACGGATGTGTGAAATAGACATAGGGAATCTAAAAACACAAAACTTTACAAAATTGGTTCAGGTACAAAACTTTTTATTACCTTTGAGTGAAAGGTTATTCAACATGAGGAGAGAGAGAGAGACACACAATCTTTCTATGCTGACTTCTTTTACATCGTTAGCTCTCAACCCCACCAACGCATGGTGCCCGTAGCACACAAAGTCGTCTGGCCTCGCCCAGCTCTGAAAGTCAACCTTCTTTTTCCGAGGCGGGAACTCAACTAACTGACTTTTTCCAAATCTCAAAATTCTCAGCCTACACTTCCGGGCATGATGTCATTCACACCCCCTAGTGACATTTCCTCTCTGGGGTTTTATTTTGACATCCTCTCCACGTGTGTGTGAACACCTGTGTTAATGTTGCACCTAACTAACCCATGCACTAAGTGAAAGGTTCTCAGCCTAACTAAACTGAAAAGCAAGATATATAAAACGAAATCCCTCCGCAATTATATTACATAATCAAACTTATTCACAAGGAGAAGTGATAATCAATATGTAATTTAGCCTATTATTTATAATTGGAACAATGCTAGTAAAATATATATTCCACTTATCATTTGTTTACTTATGGAAAAAGAGAGAATTAATTATATATTAGATTACATTTCTCCTTGGTAAAACACTAAACTTCATTTGATGGTTGCCCAGTTGGCTGGGGTTGTAGAATACACTAACTGCACCTTTGCAGAGTGGTAAGACCCGTCCCTCTTCAATGAGTGTCCTGTATAGGACACTAAACAACCTTATGGTGAGGTTCCAGTGATGCTGGAGCTTTGGGGAATGCGGAGTACCTCTTCATTGCCATTGCTCCCAGATCCACTCTGGCCCAGAGTGGTAGCACCTGATAGGGCCATATCTATGGGTCAAATAGAAGTAAACTGTGTACTTTTGCTAAACTGAATTGGTTGAGATAGAACTGTTTTTGACATTGAAACTGTACTACACTAAACTGAACTGTTTGAAATTTAACTGTGTGTAAACAAAAACTCTACTGTATATTAAACTAAATTGTTTGAATTAGAACTGTTTGACTAAACTGAATAGCTTGAACTAGAAATGTTTTTGACAATCAAACTGTACTGAATGTTACTATATACCCAACCCCTCCGCTCGGGCAGGATATGACACAAGGTCAATTTTTAAGCGGAGTTTAACAGGTTTGAATTCAGAGTTTTCCTTCTCCTAGACTAGTTGCCTTACCAAGGCTGAAGAACCTAGTCTGCCCTACTATTTACCCATAGCTGAAGGGAGAATAATTGGATTCATACCTTTCCCAAGGGTATTAGTGCTATGTGTATATATGCTTGTGGGATTATCATATTTATCCAACCCCTCCGCTCGGGCAGGATATGACACAAGGTCAATTTTTTAAGCGGAGTTTAACAGGTTTGAATTAAGAGTTTTCCTTCTCCTAGACTAGTTGCCTTACCAAGGCTAAAGAACCTAGTCTGCCCTACTATTTACCCATAGCTGAAGGGAGAATAATTGGATTCATACCTTTCCCAAGGGTATTAGTGCTATGTGAAATGCAATCAGTCTCGTCCAGGATTTGAACTCGTGTCGCCGTGTCCATTTCCTACGACGATAACGACTACACCACGGGCACCTCCATAAAACTGTACTGAATGTTAAACTGAATTTTTTACTCACCCTGTTACATAGTGTCTTCAAAGAGGTGCTACTCATGTAGTGTGTCTTGGGCAAGAATAGCCGGCTGGAGCCAATCCCTCTCCAGTTCTACAATTTGTTTGAAATAAGAGTTTTCCTTCTTGACCAGTTGTCATTCAATAGTTAAAGAACCCCCAGTCTGCTCTAATATTCACTCATAGCATTCAAGAAGAACAGTTTGATTTATGCCTTTCTCAAGGGTATTAGCACTATATGAAATGCAGTCAGCCTTATTCAGGATTTGAACTCTGATTCCTGAGTCCACCTCCTATGACGATAACCATTATACTGCATTACCATTAAATAAATAGGTAATTTAAAAAAAAAATTTAATAGGGTTCTTTTTTTTTTTCATTTGAAGGTTTCCATTTTACTCTTTCTATTTTTCAAATAGTTGATTTTGTTTAATTTTTTTACAGACCAAGATGGGATTCTTCAACATCTGCAGATGAACTTTCAGCTCGTGAAAGAGAAGGTTTCCTTCAGTGGCGTAAAAGTTTGGCTTGGTAAGTTTTTTTTTTTTTTGTTTTTTTAAATTTTGATTTGTTTTTTTTCAATCTTTTGACACGGACTAAATTTCCTTTCTTATTTAAAAAAAAAATCTTAGAATGTTTCCTTTCGTGGTGTAAAAGTTTGGCTTGGTAAGGTTTTTTTTTAAATTTTAATTTGATATTTTTCAACCCTTTGATACTGACTAAATTTCCTTTCATCTAGTTTTTAAAAAATCTTAGAATTTTTCTGTCAGTGGCATAAAAGTTTGGCTTGGTAAGGTTTTTTAAAAATTTTAATTTGATATTTTTCAACCCTTTGATACTGACTAAATTTCCTTTCATCTAGTTTTAAAAAAATCTTAGAATTTTTCTGTCAGTGGCATAAAAGTTTGGCTTGGTAAGGTTTTTTTGAGAATTTTAATTTGATTTTTTTCAACCCTTTGATACTGACTAAATTTCCTTCCTTGTAATTTAAAAAAAAAAAAATCTTACTCAAATTATTATAATTATCTCCCTTGTTTGTCTCTCAAAAATCAAATCAATTCCAAAACAAGTGGTAGATTAATGTTGCATTGATAATAGGATGACAATTCAGGCAAAAGAGAACTAAGAATCAGATAATATTCCTTTTTCTTCTTCTTAAGATATAAATGGATATTACAAAAAATGGAAAAGTCTATGTAATAAGACTGATTGTTAATTTTCTGCTTCTTATATTTTATCTTCCATTTAAAAAGAAAATGTGATGCGAAATTAGATAAACTTTATTGTAAGGAGTGAAACAAGTGCATATGTGTCTTGCATGCAAGATATTCGAGAAAAGAAACATGGCCTCTCCTGATGTCACGAGTTAAAAGAAACTAGCCTCTTGCTCGAAAGATATCTTGGAAAACAAACTTGCAGTTGTTTGGGATAAGACTGAATGAAAAAAAATATTAAAGTTAGTCCCTCTGAGGGATGGAAAAGGGGTTGCTTCCCATCAATGGAAAAAGATTACAGTTCTGCCATAGCCTTCAATGAGTCCTGACTTGAATCCTTTTGAAAATTTATGGCAAAAATTGAAAGTTCAAATTGTTGATCACCAAAAAAACGTCAGAGTGTATAACCATTGAAGAATAGAAGAAAATCCTAGAAAAGATTTGTTTAAATCTCATCAAAAACTTTCGAAAATGATTGCAATAAGTTATAAAGATGAGAGGCCATGCTATTGACAGTTATTATTATGAAAATTGTTCATTTTTTTATGCTGTACAAATAATTTTCTCCTTTCCTGTTTTGTTTATTTTTCCTCTCATATTTACTAGATTTAACCTATCTTTCACAAAATTGCGTTTTATATTTTTCTTTTTGTATTTAATAACATTTAAAAAGTCTGGCATCATATGAGTATTGAATTCTAAGAAATAGGTAAAAATATTTCATATTCATGGGTGTATGAATAATTTCCAAGAAATGGGTCAAAATATTTAATATGTAGCGAGTGAAGAAACTTACCTTCTGGATCAAAGCGCATAAGACTATGCCTTGCTTGTCAAGCGGTAGAAAATATATTCACTTCTGGAGGCAGAAGTTATAGTGTGCTGATCTCGTCTCTCACGAGAAGAAATCTACCTCGCATGTAAATTTCTGTGTGACGGAACTTGCATAAAAGAGTATGCCAGCAGCAGGAGCATGGTGGTTGTTGTTCTTTGCGAACTGCTTTTTTGACTGACTGACTGACTGACAGAACGAACGAGTTGACCAGAGATATACTGAGGAAAGGCTGCTAGTCACGTGTGTTGTTATTTTTAGTCAACTGAGGCTACCCAATTGTCTGAGGACTGTATTACTGCTTTTGCTTGGACTAGTTCTACAACAATAGGTGTATGAATAATTTTGTTATTGGCTGTAGATGATAAATGCAAGTTTTTGCTGATCAGCCAACACTGATATGTTCTGGATATGACACTCAACTGCTTCTGATGGTGAGGCTCCAATCCAAGATCCTTGGGTAATAAGGAGTACTCTTTCATTACCATTACTCCCTGGCCCAGCCTGATCCAGATTGAGTGCTTCTGTTAGGGTCTCATCTATGGGTCAAATAAAACTGATTTACAAAGGACTATTATCATTAGTTATTTGAAACCATACAGATGTGTGCAAGGTATTTATATTGGAATATTGGATAGAAATACTTGATAGATAGAATTACTAATGTTTAAGTAATACTTGAAACTTTTTAACTGTGTGCAAACAAATGTTTGATATTAGATAGAATTTTAGTGTTAGGTAGGAATACTTGAAACCATTTAAATATATGCAAACATACAAGCTCTAATGACTCATTTGAAAACAATGGTTACCTACGCACTTTTTGCTTACAAATCATATATATATATATATATAGGAGTTCACATTAAATAACCCACAAGGGTTGATATGCCATAAAGCATCAACCAACCAACACTGGTGTGTTCATTTCTTCTCCAGCATGTCCTTAGTTGGCAAGCCTTTGAAATTAGTTGACCATTTCATATACCTTGGTAGTAATATCTCATCTGCTGAAATTGATTTCAACATATGCCTATGTAAAGCATGGACTGCTATTGTCAGATTAATGACTATATAAAAATCAGATCTCTCTAAAGTCTAGCCATGTTGCTACTATCGTATGGCTGCACCATATAATGGAACAGCTGGAGAAAAAGCTAGATAAGAACATTAGGAGGCTGAATGCTGTTTTTAAATCTTCAAAGCTGCACCCTTCAGTTGCTGTATGGCCATTTACCTCCCATCTCACAAACCAAGTTAGACCTTATTCAACAAATATTTGTCCATACAGCTAAGACTCAGCCATTTTTGATCTGATTTCAACCACACGTCCATTTTTTTAACAAAAGGCATGGTTACTAATAGAAAATCTGGAAGATAAATTACATATTTTATAATCTTAAGGAGTTATCAAAGGTATCTGAAATTTCCAAACCGACCTGAAGCCATCTTCTGTACACTAGTCTTGGTGTAAACAAGGCAATAACATGTAAGTAAGTAAAAGTAAAGTTGGCGACCATAGTCGAGGGTAACCCGAAGGCTCCCTTTTCGATAGCTACTACACCAATGTGTAGGGGAGGGCGCTACTCCTTTCCTGGATTGCTCTACTTTACCCTTGATCCGTACCTTATAATGCTGAGTGTTAAGCAAGGAGGCATCAAGTACCATTTTTTGAGTCTTTGGTATGACTCGACCTGGGATTGAACCCAGGTCTCCCGGGCCATTGGCGAACACTCTAACCCCTAGGCCAATAACATCCTTTAGATATGAATAATTGTTCTAAACTGGAATAAAAAAACTGGTCGATTATTGATGGGTAAGTAGTACTCGTTTGTCTGTTATGCAATGCTAATAATTTTACTTTAGAAATGCATAAAAAATCAGGATATAAGGGATTGTTAATGGTCAGGAATGAAGGCAAACATTTCTCATAGACTTCAGTTATCATATGTATTATGTAAAGGTATTGCTAATTTTACTATAGAAATGCATAGAAAATCAGGCAAAGGATTGTCATTGGTCAGGAATTAAGGTTCTTAGGGCTATTATATATGTAATAAATTTTGCTGATTCATGTTTGAGGTTGATACTTCTTAGGATGAATATTCATGTTTTATCTATTTCTTCATTTTGATTCTTACTAGGTTTAATTTAGACAGTATTGGTGTTTGTTTCATCCCTTCCATGTATTTGTGTGGGGTGGGGAGTGTTAGTTCTTACCCACTGCTACCTAACATTCAGATTTTTTTCTTAACTTTTTTTCTTCTTTCAGCTTACAAGAAAAAGATGACTTGATGTTGACACCATATGAAAAGAATTTGGATTTTTGGCGACAATTATGGAGAGTGATTGAACGAAGGTAAGTATGGGCCACTTCTTATTTCCATTCACTTTGGTTATATATTTAACTAAGGAATAATGTAAGAATATAATATAGTCAATTAGAAAAAATAATAACCTTTTCTCCAGAGAATTCTACATGTATCCTACGACATAGTTAGCCACAAGGTTCCGAGAGAATCATTATATTACTGTTCTAGTATTTAAAATCCAAATATTGGTATTTCTTGCTTGATCTTATAGCTCATTTGACTGGGGCTGTAGAATATACTGACTGCATCTCTCCAGAGGAGTTAGACTTCCCCAATGAGTGTCCTGAAAATGACATTAAACAATCTGATGGTGAGGCTCCAGTCTTGGAGCTTTGGGGAATGCGGAGTACCTCTTCATTGCCATCATTCCTAGGTCCACCCTGGCCTGGAGTGGTAGCACCTGATAGGGTCTTATCTATGGATCAAATAGAACTGTTTGACATTTAAACTCAGTGTAAACAAATGTTATGCTAAATTGAATTGTTTGAAATAGAACTGTTGGATCATTTAAGTGTATGTAAACAAATGACTGATGTTTAATTGAATTGTTAGTGATACATAACAATACTTGGAACCATTTAACTTTGTTGACTTATACTATATTGAAATGTTAAAACTAGAATGTGTTTACAAATCATATATTTGATGTACGTGGTGCATTCAATAAGTTTCCTGATTTTTTTTGTACAGGCATTTAAGATTGTCGTAGACTCTTGAAAATTCAGTATGTTATTGCTATACATCTTATGAGATGACTGACTAATTTTTATGATTTCAGGTTCAAATGAACACCTATAGCAGGAATTGGAATACACCCTACTAAAGCCTGATTGTCACTGCTGGTGAATTTCAAAAATGCAATCTGGACGTGAGGACACTTTAGAAGAACGATATGCAATAAAATTCTGTTTTAAACTTGGAAAAAATGCCACAGAAATGTATGGAATGCTTCAGACTGCTTTTGGAGGATCTTGCATGAATTGAGCATCAGTTTTTGAGTAGCATAAGAGATTCAAGGAAGGCAGGGAGTCTGTGAGGGATGATGAGAGGTGTGGAAGGAGTAAGGAAGTCAATACACCAGAGTTGATTGGCCAAAGGCTTAGGGTTAGGGTTACTATGTTGAGGCTTTAAGGGAGTTCTGGAAGAGATTCCGTTGGAAGAGGCCAGCAGTCTTCAAATCGGGTCAGTGGCATTCCCACGAGGACAATTCACCAGTCCACAACTCCCTCCTTGTCACAGACTATTTGAGCAAGATGGGCATCAAGACAATTCCTCAGCCTCCCTACAGTCCAGACCTTGCTCCCTGTGACTTTTGGTTATTCCCTAAGCTCAGAGGATGTCGTTATAAAACAAGATGAGGAGATGAAAGAGGTTGTGACGAATGTCATTGATACGCTCACACAAGAGGACTTCCATGGGGTCTTCCAGAAGTTGTTGGAACAGTACAACAAGTGTATTGCAGCCGGAGGAGATTACTTCAAAGAGGACTAGAGCCGGGCAAAAGCAGGACGACCAGCTCGAACACACTCGAACATACATACAGCAGCTATGTGAGGATACGGGATGTAGGCCTGAAGACCTGCCAGAGGCGATGAACGATAGGGAGAAGTGGCGAGAGAGGGTCAGGGATATCCGTGCCTGTGGCACGACATGATAATGATGATGACTATCAATAAAAGTGCCCATACGAAAAAAGTCTTGAAACTTATTTAATGATCCTCGTATATGTAAAAACAGGATTAGGCATTAAATAACCTACAATGCCATAAAACCAAACTAAATCACCATCATTGTTCATCTTTAAGGATATCATTAAGATGATATTTTTTTAAAAATCCTATGAAACTTTTATTTTTAATCTCTGAAATACCTTCTGTCCAATGTATAGAAGAAGAGGAAGAATCTTTGTAACATAGATGCTCACATTCTGGCATATGATATAGTGAATGAGTTCGACTAATACCGTTGGGAAACGTGTAAATATAAGATAAAAACATTTTGTCCTTAATGTATTAAAAGTTAGAACTCATCAAAAACTATTAGTTATTAAATACATCTAGTAAATTGGTCTCCAGACTGAATACTTGATTTTAATTTTAGAAATTTTTTTTATAATTATGGCATTTCATAATTTTAAATTTTTATGTATGTTTATACTGTAAATTTTTGTTATTGAAAAGTGTTTTTGGTAGAGTTGGGTGGGTTGGCAATTTACGTTTTAGTATCGTTTTTTTTTTTTTTTTTTCCTTGATATTGTGGTTTTTGATTTGGTTTTTCGGTTTTTAATTTAGTATTTTTGCTCTCTAAGGAAACCATTTATTTTCTTATGTAACGATAGCATTTCCAATCAATATTTGATTTTGTTTGAGATTGACAAATTCGCAACTTAGTCTGTTCTGCGCACAATTTCTCATGTATTTCCGGTCCAATATTTAAAATATTTATATGACTGGAAAGAAAAGAAAATGATCTTTCTAAATAAGATAAAATCTAACATTGATGAAACTGGCAACTATTTTTCATTTTTTTCTCGCTATTGTGTAGTTAACTTTATTTTACCACAGAAGTGTATTTTTTTTTTTTTTTTTTTTTTTTTGAAAAATGAAACATGATTTTAGACATCATGTTGTATTTCCCTTTCTTTTTTTCTTTTTGAAAACATTCTATGATATGAAAGATTTCCAAGTGTCATATCTGTTGCTCTTGAACTGGCTGAAATTGATTTCAGTGATTGCTAACAAAAACGTTTTCACTAGATTTGTCTCTGCCAACAAAAGTAATAATATACTAAGCTTTTTGCTTAGATGTAGCACATGGTCATATGAAAGGGGCACCCAATGAGACTCGAACTCACTCGTGTAGGTTTGCTAGTCGAGCTTGCTAACCATTACACCACCAGAGGTGCCTTCTGCCAACAAAAGTAACGTCTTCACTTGATTGCACTTTTATCTGGCCTATTTCGGGTTTTTTACTTCTTCATTTCTTTTGTAAACAAACAGATTTCACATTTATTTCTCGAAAATGAGTCAAATGTTTTGTTCATTTTTGTTCAATCCATTCTTCTCCATCATCATCATCATGTCGTGCTGGTAGCACGGATATCCCTGACCCTCTCTCGCCACTTTTCCCTATCGTTCATCGTCTCTGGCAGGTTTTCTGGACAACATCCCGTATCCTCACATAGTTGCTGAATGTATGTTCATGCTGGTCGTCCTGCTATCGCACGGCCATATATGGGGGTCCATAAGAGTACATCACTTATGAGTTCGTCCCTGCTTCTCCAGTTCGTCTAACTTGATTAGTTTTCGTGATAGGAGGCAGGTGGCCGTACAGTTGGTGTCTTGTTGGGTGTTGCCGCCAGGACTTGTTCAAGATTGCTCCCAGCATTCTTGTGTAATTGCCATCTAGCTTCTTCTCCAGCCGTTTTGTTAGAGTCCATGTAATGCATCCATATAGCAGTATCGATGCAACCGCTGCCTGGAAGAAATTGCGTTTCATTTTATTGGTTAGGTCTGATTTCCATATAATCGATAGCCTATTGGTAGCTGTCCATGCTTTCGTTAACCTCGTGTCGATGTCCTTTTCGGTTGATGCGACGCCGCTTCCTAGGTAAGTGAATTTGTCTACTAGTTTAAGAGGGGTTCCGTCTAGAGTGGAGATGTCACCCGTTTGATTATAGCACATGTATTCCGTTTTGTGTGCATTGACATAGAGGCCTATGCCGGCTCGTTCCAAACTATGCAGTAGTGTTTCGGCTTGGTGGAATGTATTTGCCAGTATTGCTATGTTATCGGCGTAGTTGGCGTCAGGAATTGTTTTTGCGGGGTACCTTCTGCTTCTTTTCTTTGTCAGTCTGAAAGTTTTTTTCAACAGTGTTTCCTTGAATATGGTCTCTCAGTAATGATAGCACTAAACGAAACAATTTTGGTTTTGTAAAAAAATTTTGATGATTCACAGTGTGAAGACGAAACGGAAAAAAAGTCAGTTTTTTGGTTAAACCACCCATCTCGAATTATTGGTTTGGTTTCTTTGTTTTAATGGCATATTAATCTTTGTGGGTTATTTATTGCCAAAGCTGTTCCTGTGTGACACTATGAAGGGGGTGTGCCAAGCAGACAATCTTTTTGTTTGTTTGGCGTAAAACCAAACAAAGGCCTGAGCTCGAGATCTCGACGAGACCGGAAGTGGGCAAGGGAACGCCAGTCAGAGAGGAGTTGGAAGAAGAAACTCAGAGAAGGCAGTTGGTGAAGGGTGACGCAGAAGAGCAGTCAACACCGGACAGCAGAAGAGACCAGTTGGCATGAGATAGGGTCCAGTCAGGATGCGTTGGCATTCCTGGTAGCTTTGTGGAAATTTCGCTAGAAATACACACTAGCATTAGTCTACAGAGGCACAGGGAATGCAGTGTCACGGAACCACCCTTCTTGCACTTGAGTTAAGCCCATATTGTTCGTTTGTTCTTTTTCTCCCACTCCCTCGGTTGTATTTCTTGTGCTGTAAAGAAATGTGTGATACCCCTATCGGAACCACTAGATGAATCACCGGCCAAGACAGAATCGTTTTAAGAAGTTGATGTAACTGGGGCCGAAGGGGTATTGTCACACCTGTAGAACAACACCAGTGATTCTATTTAACCCATTTCTGTGGTGTGGGGGGGACAAGGGGGTTTATAACTTTCCTCCTAGGGTGTTAGTCTGAAAGTGAACATAATACTGTAACTGGAACTTGAACTCACTTGATGTCACAGTCAAGTACATTAGCCACTACGCTCCCCTGAAATATATTTTTTTTGTTATTTGGAATAGGGTAGGCTTACATTTTGTATTAATTGGTGTAGGAAGTGCCCATGGTGTAATGGTTATCGTCGTAGGAAATGGAACACGGCGACACGAGTTCAAATCCTGGACGAGACTGATTGCATTTCCCATAGCACTAATACCCTTGGGAAAGGTATGAATCCAATTATTCTCCCTCCAGCTATGGGTAAATAGTAGGACAGACTAGGTTCTTCAGCCTTGGTGAGGTAACTAGTCTCGGAGAAGAAAAACTCTGAATTCAAAACTGTTAAACTCCGCTTCAAAATTGACCTTGTGTCATATCCTGTCCGAACGGAGGGGTTGGTAATTATGATTAATTGGTGTAGGAGGTGCCCATGGTGTAATGGTTATCGCCGCAGGAAATGGAACACGGCGACACGAGTTCAAATCCTGGACGAGACTGATTGCATTTCCCATAGCACTAATACCCTTGGGAAAGGTATGAATCCAATTATTCTCCCTCCAGCTATGGGTAAATAGTAGGACAGACTAGGTTCTTCAGCCCTGGTGAGGCAACTAGTCTAGGAGAAGGAAAACTCTGAATTCAAAATTGTTAAACTCTGCTTAAAAATTGAACTTGTGTCATATCCTCTCCTAACGGAGGGGTTGGTAAATATGATTAATTGGTGTAGGCTATAGTGCCTTTGTCTGATAGCAAGAAAGTGTAGTTGTAAGATCAATATTTAATTTATCATTTGAAAAATAAATTTTATCAGTCATGTCTGTATGACTTCCGATACACTAACCATATTTCCTGCAGTGAGGTAAGACCCTACCCACTTAAAAGAAAATGGATGGGTTCTTCTGGATATGACTCTAGATTGTGTCTGGTAGTGAGGCTCCAGTCCTGGGATTCTGGTTAATGTGGCATACCTCTTCATTGCCATTACTTCCAGGCTCACTCTGATCTAGAATGATTATACCCATTAGGGTCCTGTCTGTGGATTAAATATGTTTGTTTGCAAATTATTTGTATGAGATAAGAATACTTGATACCAAGTGATATATTCAGATGTCTGTTGTTGATTACCTGTTAAGAAGCTTTCCAAATTGTTATATTTTCGGTGATACAAGTTAATTTTTTTTTGCTTAACCTTGTTAAAACTTTTGGCTTTTTTTTGATGCAAGATAAGTGGTAACAAATGGACAGCCTTGTTCAGTTTTTATTCTACTATAATTATTACTATTTTAATTAAAAAAAATTGGGTGGCAGGTGTATATGTATCAAAAATGCAGAAAGAAAGGCTTTATTCTATATCCAAGACCGCTCACAAACTCCCCTCACCCCAAATGTGAACACTGGTCTGAAAAAGTTAAGAGTTAAATGCCTTGTAATGACTCATCCCTGACGTAAAATTTATATTGCAAAATATCTTTTTAAATTTTTAATTATTGCTTTTTTTATTTTATTTGTCCAGTGATGTTATCGTCCAAATTGTAGATGCTCGCAATCCTCTTCTGTTCCGTTGCAAAGATCTTGAAGATTATGTCAAAGAAGTGGACCTCAACAAAATCAATGTCATCCTCATCAATAAAGCAGATTTCCTTACTTATAAACAAAGGTAAATATACAGCAGAACCTCCCCACCCATCCCCTCCAAAAAAAAAACCCCAAAAAACAAACAAGTTTCTTTATTTACTGAGTGTTCATTGCTTGTATTTTTTTACTTGATATTGAGAGTGTTTATTGTATTTTGTATTTTCTTTTTCCCCCTTTTTCTCTCCACTACAGAAAAAACTGGGCACTCTATTTTGGTCGTGAAGGAGTTCAAGTGGCTTTCTGGTCTGCTCTTAGAGAAATGGAACGTCAGGAACAGGTTTGTTTCAAAGTGTTGTTTTTTAAACATTGTATACATAAACAGGATGGTGTGTAAGTATTTATCCTCCCCCACACACACAAGCAGGATGCGATACGAGGTCAGTTTTTAAGTGGAGTTTAACAGGTTTGAATTCAGACTTTTCCTTCTCCTCGACCAAAGTTAAAAAGTCCAGTCTGCCCCTACTATTTACACGTAGCTGGAGGGAGAAAGATGGCTTCATACCTTTCACAAGCATATTGGTACCATGTGAAATACAAACTGACTTGTCCAAGATTTGAATCTGTGTCACTGTGTCCATTTCTTACAACAATAACCATTATACCATGAGCTGATGTGTATGTTTGTGTATATATATATATATGATTGGATGTGTCATATATAATACTTTTTGATAATCTTAGTTCCAATATATATATATATATATATATATATATGGCATTGGACTAATGAGTAGAGTGTTCGTCAATGGTCCAGGAGACCGGGGTTTATTCCCTGGTCGAGTCATACCAAAGACTCACAAAATGGTACTTGATGCCACCTTGCTTAACACTCAGCATTATAAGGTAAGGATTAAGGGTAAAGTGCAGCAATTCAGGGAATGGAATAGCACATTCCCTACATCTTGTAGTAGCTATTGAAAAGGGAGCCTTCGGGTCACCCTTGATTAAGGTCGCAAACTTTACTTTTTTACTTATATATATATATATATATAAGCAAGTTGATATGATTGAAATAATCATTTATATATTCAGATGTCTGTTGTTTTTTATTTTGCTTATAAGTTCTTTGAAATAATAGCTATTATTTATCATATGCCCCACCAGCGTACAAGTATAGCACAACACCGTTTTTTAGGTGGGTCTGGTCGCAAGGCCATAGCCCAGACGCTATGTTTTAAAATATGAGGAATGTTCAAAAAGAAAGTACAAATAAGGGGTGTCCTCATGGTGTAATGGTTAAAGCGATGGACTGCGGAATCATAGAACGTGAGTTCGTACTCCAGTCGTGCTATTACGTTCACTTTCAGGCAAATACCCTTGGGAAAGGTATGAACCCCCTTATCCTCCCAGCTATGGGTTAAATAGTACCACTACTGTTCTTCTAAGAGAATAGCTTTGGCATTAAATACCCTACAAAGGTTGATATGCCATTAAACAAAGAAACCAAACCAAAGTACAAATAAACTTAATCAAAGCTGTAAATACAAGGCAAAACAGGGGCTATGCAATACTTCTTGTAACAACCAGAACAGCCTTAATATTGAATTTATGCATATGTGGCAACAAATATGGCTCAGCAAGAACTGTTGGTAGGACTTAGGATATGTTAATTGCATCTTTCTCAGAAAGGTAAGAAAAAGGAGGTTGGTGGGTGTCCTTGGAATGAGACTAATTTGCATCCTGTGGTGAGGCTCCCATTCTGGATTATGTGGAATACCCCTTTATTGTCATTACTCCCAGATCCACTCTGGCTTGCAGTGGTGGTACCTGATTGGGTCCCATCTTTACGTCACATAGATCTGTTTGAAAATTATCATTATTGGATAAGAATGTGTGAAATCATATAGAACCCTATAAACAAATGATTATTATTAGATAAGAACAGTTACTTGAAAGCATATAGTTGCTTTGAAATTATTAGTATTTAATAGAAATACTTGAAGCCATATATCCTTGTGAATTGTTTCTATAAAAAATAGTTACTTGAAGCTAGAATTGTTTACTAAGGATTATTATTATTATTATTATCAATTACTTAAAACCATATTATTGTATACAGATAAATACTTATTATAAAATAGGAATAGTTACTTTCAATGATATAATTGTGTATAAATTATATATTAGATTGGAATACTTGGTACCATATATATTCATGTATAAATTATTACTATTAGATAAGAATACTTGATACCATGTAACTGTGTACAAATTATTTATATCAGATCAGGATACTTTATGTAACTCTGCAAACAAATGATTATAGACAAATAAAAAAAGGGTAATTTGAAAAAAATATTCAATAGTACATTGAAAATGTTTAATTAAAATTAAACATTTAGGAATCAATCAAAATTTGGCATTAAATAACCCACATGGAGTTGATTTGCTGTTAAACCAAACCAAGCATCAGTTTATTGTTTGTTGGGTTTTATGGCATACCAACCCTTGAAGGTTATTTATTCCAAACCCTGTTTATTACAAACGCATAACGAATAGTTTGTTGTAACATTTTTAAACAAACCCGAGCTCATTTGTTTGCACACAATCAATTAGTATCCAGTATTATTATTTAACACTTATTATTCTATTTGATATCAATCATTTGTTTACACATGGTTAAATGGTTTCAAGTATTGCTACTATTGTTTGCACATAGTTAAGGGTTTCAAGTATTGTTATCTGATACTAATAAATCAATTTGATATTAATCATTTGTGTGATTTCTAGTATTATTTAACATATAATCCTTTTGTAAATTATTAGAGAGTTTTCTTAGACCCATAAATAGGACTCTAACAGGTACTATCACTTCAAATCAAAGTGAATCTAGGAGTAATTGTAAGGAAAAGGAGCACCATATGACCCAAAACTCCAGAATTGGAGCCTCACCATCAAATGGTTTCTTGTCATATCCAGGAGTCTTGTTGGGGATGGGTATCTTACCTCTCTACAGAGGAGTAAGGTGCCCTCTACAGCCCCATCTGACCCGGCTATTATTGATATTTGTCAAATTTAGTTTGTCTTTTGCTTTTGATATTTTTATGAATTTTTTCTTTTTAAATTTTGATTGACTTTATTTTATCTTATGATTTTTTTTTTCCAAAGTTGTCAAGGCTTGAGAAAAATGCTGAGAAGGAAAGCACACTTGAAGAATTTTCAGTTCTTGAAACCAAAGCTGAAAAAGATGTGACTGATACAAAAGATGAAGAGACAGATGTAAAAGTTGAGCAGACAGATGAAAAAATGTCAGAAAGAGAAGAAAAAGCTAAAGAAGTTGGTGCTATTTCTGATGAAGCAAGCTTAGATGCTGCTTTGAATTCTTTGTGTTTGGAACCAGCAGACAGTGATGATGCCGAGGAAACGGAACCAGAAGAGACAGGAGATTCAAAGACTCCTTCAGAAAATAGTCCTTTGCCTTCTGGTGAAGCCAAGTCAGTTAATTTTGAAGAATCTTTAAAAACAAATGAAGATGATGATTTACCATGTGTTCCTGTGATAAATTCTGCTGAAGTCTTGGATGCCAACGAACTTTTGGAATTTTTAAAATCTTTGCACACTGGGCCAAAAGTACGAGAAAACACTACCACAGTTGGAATGGTAAGTTTGAGTAAGTTAATCGTAAAAATGTCTTGAAAAACTGAAATGTATTTGTGGTAAGTCTGCCACTACCTCTTTTCTGCCTGCTTTGTTGTCAGGACGTAGAATATACCAACTGCACCCCCTTAGAGACTAACCCAGTTGGCTGGGGCTGTAGAATATACTGACTGCATCTCTGCAGAAGAGTTAAACTCCCCCAATGAGTGTCCTGATATGACATTAAACAATCTGATGGTGAGGCTCCAGTTTTGGATCTTTGGAGAATGCCGAGTACCCCTTCGTTGCCATCATTCTTTGGTTCACTCTGGCTTGGAGGGGTAACACCTGATAGGGTCTTATCTTTGGATAAAATAGAACTGTTTGACATTTAAACTCAGTGTAAACAAATGTTATGCTAAATTGAATTGTTTGAAATAGAACTGTTGGATCTTTTAAGTGTATGTAAACTAATGACTGATGTTTAATTGAATTGTTAGTGATACATAACAATACTTGGAACCATTTAACTTTGTTGACTTATACTATATTGAAATGTTAAAACTAGAATGTGTTTACAAATCATCTCTGCATCGGGATCAGGCCACCTCCCCCAACCAGTGTCCTGGATATGACGTTAAACAATCTGATAATGAGGATCCTGTTATGCTGGAACTTTGGGGAATACAGATTACCCCTTCATTGCCATCGCTCCCTGGTCCACTCTGACCTAGAGTGGTAGCACCTGATAGGGTCCTATCTATGGGTCAAATAGAAATGATTGACATTTAAACTGAGTACAAACAAATGACTTATGCTAAATTGAATTGTTTGAAATAGAACTGTTGGATCATTTAACTGTGTGTAAACAAATGACTGGTGTTTAATTGAATTGTTAGTGATGCATAGCAATACTTGGAACCATTTAACTTTGTTGACTTATAACTAGATTGAAATGTTAGAAATAGAACTGTTTTATCATTTAACTGTGTCTACAAAATGTGTTTACAAATCATATAGTTAATATATATGTTAAAATAGGATTTGGCATTAAATACCCAGCAATGGTTGATGTGCCATAAAACCAAACCTAACCCAAACGTTGGAAACCCCACCTCTCAAAAAAAAAGAGTGGTGTCCTGGGTCTGACACTAAACTGCATCTGGTGGTGAGGCTCTAGTTTGTATTTACCCAGCCTCTTCACCGTGAGCTGGATGCAACATGGGATCAAATTACAGAATTCATTCTGTTGTACTCTTTACTCATAGCAGAGATGAGAATTTTTGGAATCGAACATCTCTCAATCAGATTAACTGTTATATGAAATGTAATCAGACTTGTCTAGGATTTGAACTCGAGTCACCATGTCCATTTCCTCTGACAATAACCGTTACACTATGAGTTGGAGCTCTCGGTAGTGTGAAATCACCTCTTTATGGCTAACAACTACTCAAAAAAATATAAAAATAAAAATACAATGGATGCAATTTCCTAACTTCTATGCATAAAATAACCCTAGACAAGTTGATATGCTGTTAAAATTAATCAATCATATAATCATGATGTCATAAATAATTCTGAGCTTTCACTAAAACTGAATGTTTTTATCTTCACTTGAATTAAAATTAATATTTGTTTTGCTTTTCTGTGTTTTTTTTTTTTCTCTTTTTTTTTTTTAGGTTGGATACCCTAATGTTGGGAAAAGTTCGACTGTAAATGCCATCTTAAAGACAAAGAAAGTTCCTGTTTCTGCGACTCCTGGAAGAACTAAACATTTCCAGGTGAGTAAATTGCAGATGCGATGTACAGGTGTCTACAAAAAAAAAATAAAGGCAGTTTAAAAAATTCATTAAAAGAATACAAAAAAAATGTATACAGATTTTGCAGAGAAAAACTAAAACTTCATAATTCTTTTTTCACAATCCTTCAGCATTGTCTGCAATTTTGAGGAGTGTGGAATCATCCCCCTCATTGCCATTACTCACAGGTCCACAAATTGAAGTACCTCTTAGGATCCCATCTACAAGTTAAATTGACTTGTTGGAAAATTATGAGTAATCAATATGATTACTTGAAACCATATAACTGTGCAAATTATTTGTATTAAGAATAGTTACTTGATGTTTTAATTATTTATGAAGGATTTTTTTTAATTTGATAATTGAAATTCTATAATAGTGCAAATTTGGGTTAAACTGAAATAGTCACTTGAAACCACATAATAATCTATAAATTATTAGTAATAACAATAATTACTTAAAGCTATAATTGTTTATTAAGGATTATTATCATTAGTGGTTTGAAACAAAAAAAAACACTGATTAAAAAAACTAAAAAAAGACTTATTGTTGTATACTGACCTCCAACCCAGCCAGGCTGTCAAAATAGGAAATGCACCTGTGTAAATAACAGGTGCATCCGATCGAGGAATATCAGGATATAACCTTGACTGTGGACGGGTTGAATGAGTGCGATTTGTGATGCCCACAAGAAGAAGGTGGGCGTCGAACTATTATATAACTCGGTGGACAGGAACTTCTATCAGTTGGAGATAAGATGCAGTAGAGAAAACCAGCACCCAGCAGAGTGGGCCCCCAGTTGAGCAGCCCAGGAAAACGGGAAAGAAACACTGTTATGGCCAGAAGAGTTGGGGTCAATGCGTTGCAGTTTTGTTTGGTCTCCAACTCCCTCTCACACACAACCCTTTCAATAAAGTGAGAGGTATATTTTTCTAAAGAACTGTGTCGCTCATCTTTATTGTGTCGTTGTTATGATCTTGCATGCATTTGCATATGAGTATACAACATTATAAGCCAACTGAGATTGACAGGCCATAAAACCAATCAACCCTTTTTTTTTAATCTTGCATTCATTGTTCTTTTTTTTTTGACCAGTGGTTTTCATATGCTATTGATATCTATGCTTGGTCTGCTGACCGGATGATTTGACCAGCGACAGATTAATTTGTTGTTCCATATTGAAGATTCTTTTTGATTAGAACTAAGTTTTTCTATAAACAAATCTCAGCAGTTATGAGAAGTAAGTAAAAGTTGGCGACCGTAGTTGAGGGTGACCTGAAATCTTCCTTTTCGATAGCTACTACACCAAGATGTAGGGGAGGGCGCTATTCCTTTCCCTGTATTGCCCCACTTTATCCTTGATCCGTACCTTATAATGCTGAGTGTTAAGCAAGGCGGCATCAAGTACCATTTTTTTGAGTCTGATTGAACTCAGGTCTCCTGGGTCATTGGCGAACGCTCTAACCATTATGCCAATGGGCCAATAATTTTGGAGAATCTCTATAGTATCACTCTGAATGGAAATTTGCCCTGTTGATGATGCTTAGCATATGCCAACTGTACCCCTTGCAAAGGGGTACCCTGGATATGACACTTCACTGGATCTGGTGTTGTGGCTCCAGTTTTGAAGCTCTGGGGAGTATGGAGTCATCCATTACTCCCAGGTTCACTCTGATCAAGAGTGATAGTATTCATTATAGTCCTCTCTAGGGGTCAAATGGATCTTTTAAAATTATTTGTATTAGATAGGAATACTTGATACCACATAACTGTGTAAACAAATGATTATTATAGATAAAAAAAGTGTAGTTTTTAAAAAATTGTCATGGAACATTGAAAATATAGTTATCAAAGATTTATATATAATTCAAATTTTGGCATTAAATAACTCATATGGAGTTGACATGCTGTTAAAAAATAAATCAAACTAGGATGGACATATTCTTACTATCGTTAAACTTTTAAAAGATAATTTGTCAATTAGGCAATATAAAATAAGTTAGCACAGTTCAAATCAAGTAGTATGAGCATTAGTTGAATGAGAAAGCTTTTTATTATAAACCAATCAGAATGCAGCTTGAACTTAACTTCAATTATAAACCAATCAGAACACAACTTGAACTTAACTGCAAAGTGTTATTGGTTTTATAAATATGCTTGAATATTGTTAATGTGACTTTATTTCAGATAAATTTACTTTGTATAAGGCTTGGCTTCGTAGGCTAAGCCTACATTTCATATTATTTTGATTTTATTTGATAAATGTTATTAAAAGAAACTTTAGACCAAGTTTTAAAAAGGAGATGCTGTAAAATATTAGAATTGCTTAAAAAAGTGTGTACTGTTTTTCTTTTCAGACATTGTATGTTGAAACAAATTTGATGTTGTGTGATTGTCCTGGCCTGGTGTTCCCATCTTTTGTTTCAACTAAAGCAGAATTGATTGTTAATGGGATTTTGCCAATCGATCAGATGAAAGACCATGTGCCACCAACATCCCTTGTAAGTACCTGCAAATTCTTTTTAGATAGCAGCCCACAGTTTAAAAAAAAAAATTAAACCTGAGGGGAAAAAAGTTAACTTGCCTTTTTATTTACTTTTTAAAGAGATCTTTGTCAGCTAATATTTTTTTCTCCATCTTTGAGATGATATTTGATTTTGTTAATGCATCTACTTCCTGGCATATAACTGGGTTCCATTCCTATGGGGATGTTGTATCTTAACATGGACAAAATCAGCTAATATTTTTTTCATTATACTGTGAAAAATTTTTTACTTTTTCTTTTACCTGCGCAGAAGGTGTTGTTTCTCAGTTGTGTAAGCTTTAAGTAAATGGGAATGATCTATTTGTCTCTGCAAACTTTGCTTTTGTTACCTGGGGGGATTAAATTTTCATATTTACCCATTTTCCAGAACATTCCAGATAGACTCAGTGCTGAGTAGCTGACAGAATTTTCTATTGTTAAATATTTTTGTTTAACTTTAGGATAGATACATGTAAATTTTGATTTATGTTTTTTTTATTCAGAAAATGAAAAAGTCCAAATGTGCTCATTTTCCATTGAAAAGAGGTTCATTCCTAAATTTCATTAACTTGGGCAGAAAAAGCAAAGTTTAAAAGGAATAATTGTCATTTTCTATAATTAAGAAATAACATTTAATCCAGTAACAAATTTTGTATTATTACTTTTTTTTTAATATATTTTGTAAAAAATGAATTGTAATTCATAAGTACAATAATATTTATATCATTTTATTAGGACCTTGAATAAGTTCTTGCTGTTTTTCAACAGATGGCATTCCCAGAACTGCGTGCGTATAGTTTCTGATGGTAATGCATCTTTAAGGAAGTACTCTCAGCAAGCTTAAAATTCAGTGAATGTCATTTTGCCAAAGTGTAAACAACTTTATTTTTCATAACGTTAAACATGTCAGATTTCATGCCAAAGAAAGTGTATTTGCAGAGAATTTTACTGCACTACTTTATTCAAAAGAAATCTGCAGCTGAAGCACACAGAATTCTTGTTGAGACTTACTGTGACCATTCTCTGTCAGAAATAACATACAGAGATTCGTTTAGACACTTAAAAAATTACGATTTTGATGTTGAAGATAAAGAATCCTCTAGCGCGCCAAAAATGTTTGAAGACAAAGAATTCGAGGCATTACTTCATGAAGACTCATGTCAGGCACAAGCTGAACTTACAGAATCATTTAGAGTTGATCATACAACAGTTTCTAAACATTTGAAAGTATTAGGAATGATTCAAAAACAAGGACATTGGGTGTCATAGAGAGACATTGAATGGCATCTAGTCACATGTGAACAGCTGCTTCAACGGCAGAGAGACATCGAATGGCATCTAGTCACATGTGAACAGTTGCTTCAACGGCAGAAAAAGAAAGATTTTTTGTATCGTATCATGACTGGTGATGAAATGTGGATACGCTACGATAACCCTAAACATAGAAGATCGTAGTATAAGCCTGTCCATGCATCAACATCGGCGGCATGGTTCAAAGCTTCTGCTCTGCATTTGGTGGGATCAGCTGGAAATAGTTTATTATGAGCTGCTCAAACTGACAGAAACCATTGCAGGAGAGTGCTATTGACTACAATCGATGCATTTGAACTAAGGATTGAAGACAAAATGGCTGCTATATGAGCAGAGACACGACAAACTGGTTTTGCAACATGACAATGCTAGTTGCAAAACAGGTGAAAACCTACTGCAAAATGCTTAAATGGGAAGTCCTACCCTAATGGCCATATTCACCAGACATTACCCTGTTTAATTATCAGTTGTTCCGATTGATGGCATGTGGCCTGGCTGAGTAGCACTCTCATTCTTATGAAGATACCAAAAAATATGACGACTCATGGTTAGCTTTAAAAGACCTGTCGTTCAAATGCTACCAGAAAGATGAGAAAAAGTAGCGGCTAATGATGAATAATACTTTCAGTGACATGTTTCTTACTATTTTTTAAAATGAAACATTACTTTTCATGAAAAATCAACAAGAACTTATTCAAGGTCCTAATATTTATTTTATAAAATTTTATACACTAATGCATATACAAGATCAATCAAATTTTTATGCTTATGTATTTTGAGTTTATGAGTGTCAATTGCATTTATAGAAAAATTATTTATATCATATTTCAGTTTTTTATATATATATATATATATATATATATATATATATATATATATAAATGGTCACAAAGTGAGCTAGTTGTATATTTTGGAGCCAGGTGTTGTAATATAATGGCCGAGGGATTTTGTTTTATGCCTTTGGGTTTAGTTAGGCTGAGAACCTTTCGGCTCAGTGCATGGGTTACTTAGGTGCAACATTAACACAGGTGTTCGCGCGCGTGCGGGTGGAGCAGACATGTCACTCAGAGATGTCACAGTGGCCCAAGTGGGAAACGGGGCTAGCAAGTGCGAATGACGTCATGCACGTGGAGGATTTGGGGAATTTTGAAGAAAGTTAGTCAAGTTGAGACCTACCTTGGAAGAAGACGGTTGACTTTCGCTTGCTCACCGAAGCCAGGCCAGTGGCCTTTATGGCTGGCATTGCACGAGACGGGGGACAGATGAAAAAGCCAGAATAGAAAGAATGTGTATCTCTCTCCTTATGTCGAAGAATCTTTAAACTCAAAGGTAATAAAAAGTTTCGTACCTGAACTGAGAAGTCGTTATGTGTTTTTCGAATTTTGAGATTCCTATGTTTTACGTATATATATATATATATATATATATATATATATATATATATATATATGAACAGAATATGTCCATTTCACATATTCATATCGGGCTATGGTACAGTGTATGCAATGGCTGGATACTTTTGGGATAGACCTTAAGAGAGAGAGATGTGTATGCTCAACAAGTATTGAGATTGATGCTGTATTTATCAAGGTAGAAATGAACTAAGAATGAAATGGTGATTTTTAAAATAATCCCCTTGACGATCAACACACTCATTCCTTTGAGTTGTCTATTGGTCAAAGGACCTCTGAAAATCCTGTGATTATCACATGATATCACAGGAAGGTTTTACATATAAACTTAGGAAAGAAATCAACTGAATGTTCAATGCTTTTTTTTTTTCCTATTTGTGAAGAGACTTGGGTAATTTTTTTTTTTTTACAATTTCTAGGTGTGTGAACGAATCCCTCGTCAATTTCTTGAAGATCTATATGGAATAATGATCCCTGCCCCTGGGGATTGTGAAGATCCAGATCGTCCACCCACTGCTTTGGAATTACTTAATGCTTATGGATGTGAGTTCTTTTTTTCCTTTCTTTTTTCCCCCTCCTTTTCCCCTTTTTTATTTTTCTCTTCCTCTCCTTTTTCTTTTTTCTTTCTATTTTCTCCTCTTTTTTCTTCTCCATTCCTTTGTTTTTTGTTTTTTTTATAGATACTTTTTCTTTTTTTAAGCCATGGATAAAGTTTTGAGCTGCGTTTTCAATTTTTTTAGTTAAAGATATTTCTGGGTTTGTCTAGATTAACACAAAAAACGAATTTTTCATACTGTGTGTGTGTCTGATAAATTAAATAAATCATCATTAATTGATAAAATTATTCATGTTTCTATGTTTTGTATTTTTAATTCATACCTTTGGTAAAGTAGGGCTTTTGATCAATTTCAAGATTGAAAAAAATATTTTAAAGAAACTGACATTATAAAGTCTTTAACTTTTAACAAATATACATAAGCACCTTATCATATTTACCCAACCCCTCCGCTTGGGCAGGATATGACACAAGGTCAATTTTTAAGCGAAGTTTAACAGGTTTGAATTCTCCTAGACTAGTTGCCTCACCAAGGCTGAAGAACCTAGTCTGCCCTACTATTTACCCATAGCTGGAGGGAGAATAATTAGATTCATACCTTTCCCAAGGGTATTAGTGCTATGTGAAATGCAATCAGTCTCATCCAGGATTTGAACTCGTATCGCCGTGTCCATTTCCTGTGACGATAACCATTACACCACGGGCACCTCCCATACATAAGCACCTTATGAAGGGAATAAATATTTACTCTTGGCTTTAAATCTCAGACTTTTATATGCATACTTAGAGTGAAGTTAAACACCTTACCATTGAGCAGTGGTTAGCAAACTCATCAATCATAACTGTCATGGGAGGAGTTCTTATTATGTAGTGGCTAATATGATCGACTGCAACATTGTAGGAAGCAAGTTCAGACTCCAGTCATGCTATTACATTCACTTTTGGACTAATACCTTTGGGAAAGGCATGAACTTCTTTATTCCTTCAGCTATAGGTTAAATAGCACCACAGCTGTTCTTATACAAGGATTGCTTTGGCATTGAATAACCCACAAAGGTTGATAGGCCTCAGTCCTCACAATGTGCTCTTTTAACATACTCAGCTAAGCTTATTCAATACTTGTGATCTGTTTAAACCCAGGAAAAAAGCTGCGATTTCGAATGCTTATTTTACTAGGCTTAAAGAAATCCTATCCCAACTGGAGAATCAGCGCAACGTAATCTTTCTGTTCTATTCAGAATTTCTTCAGCTCTGTACAAAGCTAAACTTATAAAGTGTATCAAATATTGTCACATTGATGAAGGGCCAGAACTCTAGAAATTATTTACTAATTACCTCTCCTGATAAAGATTGGTTATGTCAAGATGAGAGTTTAATTGTACAATAAAATCATGTAACGTAAATGTGACACAAGTTTAGTTTAATGTAGGGACCCCTCCTTCTCCCCCCCACAATAAGCAAGCCTTGTGGATTGCGCCAAAAGTAGCTCTCTTCTGTCGACATTCTTCTTTTCGGGGTGTCTTGGATTAAGTGTGTCCCATTTGATCCCCATAAGCATGGCTTCTCTTCTCTAGTGATGACTATCCTTGGATATCATCTGAGGTAGCCCGTAGTGGTAGCACCTGATAGGGTCCTATCTATGGATCAAATAGAACTATTTGACATTTAAACTGAGTGCAAACAAATGATATTGTTAGAAATAGAACTGTTTGATCATTCAAATGTGTGTAAACAAATGACAGATGTTTAATTGAATTGTTAGCGATACATAGCAATACTTGGAATCATTTCACTTTGTTGACTTATGTTTACAAATCATATATATCTGATAATGCTGAGAGCAATATTGAACAAGTCCTGGCGACAACACCCCACAAGACACCAACTATACGGCCACTTTCCTCCCATCACGAAAACTATACAAGTTAGACGAACCAGACACGCAGGACACTGCTGGAGAAGTAAGGACAAGCTCATAAGTGATGTACTCCTATGGACCCCCACATATGGCCAAGCAAAAGCAGGATGACCAGCTCGGACTTACATACAGCAGTTATGTGAGGACACAGGATGTAACCCTGAAGACCTGCCAGAGGCGATGAATAATAGGGAGAAGTGGCATGAGAGGGTCAGGGATATCCGTGCTGGCGGCACGTCATGATGATATATATATATATATATATATATATAAACCGGATTTGGCATTAAATAACCTACAGTGGTTGATATGCCATAAAACCAAACCAAATATTCCTTAAACTAGATTAGATTATTTAAATCAATGGTATAATTTCTTTCCAAGCCATACAGAGGACAATATAGAATAGATTTTGAGAAAAAAATCATGGAATTTATTGTTTAAAAATTAGGATTAATACTTATTTGCTTATCCTCAAGTGTTTATGTTATGTCCTCGGAAAAGGGCATAAAATACTTAAGACAAATATGTACTTAGAGAGAAGAACTAAAGTCATATATTACAGAAAACGAGTTATACAATGTTGCCAGTGTAGCTTTGCTAGTTACTCTCCAAGTGGATTTCAGTCAAATGTTGCATCTTTCTTGGAAGAGTCTATTGTGTATCAAAATAGGGATGATACCATAACAGTTTATGACAGCTTAATTCTTTCTTGCATGGATTTCATTAATTTAAGACAATATTCTTTATCAAAGTTGTTCCAGCTTTACCCAAATTGCAGTTTGGATAGAGCCTTCTCATGGACCATTTTTTAAAAAAATTTTCACCTTGAATTTTCAATTATATTGAAGGAATATTTTATGAAACTAGAATGTTCAGCTATTAAATAAAAGAAATGTCTTATCTATTATTTGTTTATTTATTGCTAAATAAAGAATGAACCTGTCGTAAATTGTGGCTTGTAAATCCACCTCAAGATTTTTTGTTAAAAATTCTGGCTTGACCTCTACCTGCTGTATGGATTGATTCCCAAACATGCAGTTAGCTACTCTGATGTTCTGTTTTGTGTTAACACTCAGTGTATTTACTGTTGGAAATGGTTTGTGATATAGTGTTAAGATAATTCTTAATTTGTTTTACAGTTTTATTATTTTATATTAACCTCTATTTTGATTTGTTAAACTTGTGTTTGGGGAACATATTCAAATTGGGAATGTTTTTAGCAATTTGCTGGAGTTACAGTAAGTGGTGTATTTTGAATGTTAGGAATTCTATTTAGCTAGTTGATTACTTTGTGGTAAAGATTTCGATTTTAACCGTATAAGTCAACCCCTAGATTTGTTGAGATTTTTTTTAGGCTTGATAAGTCGACTGTTGTATATTGAACCGCTGGACAAACAACGAAAATCTTTTAGATATTTAAAAATATAATTTATATTTTTATTCTTTGATGGTGATGATTGTGTGTAGTAGGAATACAGTCAGAGAGAGTTTTCACATATCTTTCTTCTGTGGCAAGGACCCTTTTTGTGAAGTAGTGCGGTGGCTGGAGAACACAAACAAGGAGCTGACAGGTCTGCTTGAGTGACCAGTGGGTCTCTCCCTTCACTTGAGAGACCAGCAGACCTCTCCCCTTTGTTTGATCGACCACTGGATCTCTCTAGCAGATGTCTGCCTTCTGTCCAAAATTACAGACCTTATATTATCTTTCAAGTCTCTTGAACACGCCTCTTTGCCCACATATTTTTCTGTTTGTGGCTGGTTATTGGAACTTACATACTTCTGCTTTTTTTTTCCGGTAATTTGTTGATCTTATCTGCGAATGGAAATATCTGTCACTCTATCCATAGGCAATAAATTATTTTCTCTTTCCTGTGAAACCACTTTGTTGATGTTATCTTGCGACCGCATTGAATCTGCTAAGTTCATCGTTGCCAGCTAAGCTAGTATATTACACAACTAGTACACTGAAATTTCAAGTAAGTGAATATCGTCTAACTATGCTGATTCCATAATTGTTTTCAATGGGTAGTAGTAAATAAATTTTAGATAAAATGCATCAACTTCTCTTCCTATGTGTTGATATTTTTTATCTATATTTGTCTTTCTTGTTTCTCTATGTGCACAAGGGTGAGTCATTGTGACTTATGTGCTAGATTGTGACATTTTAGTAAGCTAGTTCAAAATCCAGTCACCCTGTTGTGTTTATTTTTGGACCAATGCCCTTAGGAAAAGTATAAACTCCCTTACCCTTTCAGCTTGAAGTTAAATAGTACCACTACTATTTATCTAAAAGGATAGCTTTGGCATTAAAAAACCCATGATGGTTGATATCCCATTAAAACAAAGTATGTTCACATGCATCCTTTCTATTGTTTCAAATGACAGTACTTTTGTTGGAACCATGTTTTCTTTTAATTAGTTGTACCTAGCCGCTTATTGCCATCTACAAGAACTCTGTTTTAACTGTAGTCTTCTGCAAATCTTTGATCGTCTGATAACTAGAAGAAATTATATGAATTACTGGTATATTTAATTTCATGATGACTAAGATTTAATTTGCTAGCTTAATTTTTCTAAAATTTATTGTAGGTATAAATGAAATTAGTATTTCATATAATCAAATACTTGATAGTCCTGTTTATCAGTGCAATAAGTGTAATCCACATTTAAACATCTTATTTTTTCGATGCAGGCATCATTGGGGAAGGAGAAAAGTTTTAGTAAATAGGCCTGACTTTGGCTCATTTACCAATTTTTTTTCTTTCCCCATATCGCCCTATTAACCTGGACTAAGTGATATTGTGTTAAAATATCGTCAGAACGTATTTTTTAGTTGTCTTTATGTAGTAAGGGAGATAACTATTATACTTGTTTATCTCCCTTGAACATTCAGGTGAGGATATTTATATATCCATGTTTTCTTATCAAAAGTAGGAGACAGAAATAAGATGAACAATCCATCAGCTTCAGACTTTTTTTTTTTTCAAAGTTGCATGATTGTTACGTTTCTTAGATTTAAGGTGGCACAAAATTCACTCATTTAAAAAAAAATAAAAGGATTTATTATCTCTTTTTATTTCTTTGTTGCATATTCAATAACATTGGTCTATATGATTTTTGGTGCCTAGAAACAAAACACGTTTTTTAGCTAATTTGAGAGCGCTGATTCCGAAAATGACTTTAGTTTTTCATTGTTAGCTACTGTTTTTGCTGTGCTGTAATTGATTATTTTTTGAAAAAATACCGATTTATGATTTTGGCTGATTGCAAAATTTAGTTAATAAATGCCATAGAAACCCATCACTTTTCAGGTAGGCCAAGCAATTCATGTCAGCCACCTCAAATAAACTATTTTATAAGAAAAAAGTGTTTTTGAATCAAAATATTTAAAATAGAAGTGCCAAGTTTTTCCAGTTTTTCACCAAAATTCAAATTAACTGATAAACTTTATCAGTAATACTCTTTAGTAAACCTGATAATTAAGGTGACATCAAAAAATGAAACCCTAAAATCTTCTGTTAGATATTCATAAATTTATCCCATCACTTTTGTCTCTTCACTATGGAAGGAAACCAAGCACATTGAGAGCTTTTGTTTTCACAGTTGGAAAGACACTCCAGCTAAATGGACCTATTTCATTGTACACAATAAACATCATCTAAATGGTTTCACCATGACATCTGGAAACTCATTATGAATGATGAATCAGTTAATTCAAAAAATGACTTGGAATTACACATGGTTTGTTTACATGGTAAAAAAAACTTCTTAAACAATTGCTGCACCGAAAACTACCAGGAGTTAGTGGAAAAGCTGTTGAAAAGTCTATAGGACATTAGCGCTAATCTAAATATTAAGGTTTATTTTTAACAGAGCCATCAAGATAGATTTTTGGATAATTGCAGTGATATGAGTGATGACCAAGGAAAATGATTCCATCTAGATATCAAAACAATGGAAGAGCTCTACCAGGGACAGTAGAACAAATGAATGATGGCTCTCTACTGCTGAAGTATCAAAAGGGACTTAAATAACATTGAACATGACAATCAAGAAAGAGAAAACTTTTATCATAGTTTTTAAATTCAGAAAGGTTTTATTTTTGCTGTTAGTTTATTGAATGATTTGATGAAAGTAGATGATGGTCTTGGTATATTTAATTGTTATTTTTAAAGACTTAGGGTCTGATTGTTTTTGCAAAACTAGTATTTCTCAATAAGCAGACCAATATTTGTTGGTTTAAATAAGAAGTGAGAGGTTTCTATGATTTTACTTTGAGAAATATTGTTTATTGGTCAATATTATATATTCTGAAAACAAATGAAAAAAATGCTTTTTTCCCAGCGGTAGCTAAACCCCACAAAAGTAAGGTCATTTTCAGATTCAGTACCCTCAAATTAGCTAAAAAAAGGTTTGGTGCCTCAATACCATTTCAAAAGTTTTTCTTTGTTGACCTTTATAATTAGTTCAAGACCACCCTGGTGGGGGTGTAGAATGTGCTGACTCTATCCCTTGCAAAGTGTTAAGCCCCCCCCCTCACCAAAAAATAGGTGTTCTAGGTACAAAATTAAACTGTGTCTGATTTTGAGGCACTAGTTCTGGAGATCTATGTAGTACCTCTTCTTAGACATCACCCCACTGTCCACTCTGACCTGGAGTGGTAGTACCTGTTAGGGTCCCATCTATGGATCAAATTCATTTGTTTAAAAATGATTAATATTGGATAGGAGTATGTAAAACCAGATAATTGTGGGCAAATATATGATTATTATTTATAGAATTATTAATGTTAGGAAGACTTGAAACCTAAGGATTATTATTGGTATTAGTTTAGAATACTTGAAACCATATAAATGTGGTCCAATAATTTTTAAACAGATCTATTTGGCCCATAGATGAGACATTAACAGGTACTACTTATCTGGATCAGAGTGGACCTGGAAGTAATGGCAGTAAAGTGGTACTCCATACTCTTCAGAACTAGAATCTCACCATCAGATGCAGTCTATAGTCATATCCAGGACATCCTTTTTATTTATTTATTCTTTTTTTTTTTTGAAGTGGGGAAGGGGTTTCTTACACATCTGCTGGAGATATAGTCAGTGTATTCTAAGCTTTGTCAACAAGACATTCAAAAATAGAGGAGCAAAATTCACTTACGATTTTAAAAATCGAACAAATTTTGAATAAGAAAAGAAATAGATTTATTTTTTCTTTTTAATTATATTTATTTTGACTCTCGGAAATTACTTTGAACTAATTCTACAGTGTCAGTGGGGCTTAGAATACTTTAAATGTATCCCCTACAGAGGATTACGGCCCTCCCCATCTCCCTTCCCCCTAAAAAAACAAAGAGTTTTGGGTATGACACTAAATTGCATTTGATGGCTGGACTCTACTGCTGGAGCTGTGGTAAGTACTCCTTCATTGCCATTACTCCCAGGTCCACTCTGACTTGGAGTGTTAGTTTCTGTTATGGTTTTATCTATTGGCCAAATAGATCTGTTTGAAAATTATCATTATTATTATTAGATAATAACATAACTGTAAATTGTATTATGATGAGTTACTTGAAGCTGTAAATGTTTACAAAAGATTATTATTTGTTACTTGAAACCATATGAATATAATGGGTGAGTCTGCATGATATAAAAGTTTGGTTTGGTTTTATAGCGTTTTATCAACCATTGTAGGTTATTTAATACTGTTTACTTCTATTCAACCCATAGATATGACCTTATCAGGTGCTACCACTCTAGACCAGAGTGGACCTGGGAGTAATGGCAATTAAGAGGTACTCTGCATTCCTCAAAGCTCCAGCATTACTGGAGCCTCATCCCCAGATGGTTTAGTGTGATATCCTGGACACTCATTGTCAGGGTATCTTACCCTTCTGCAGAGATGCAGTCGGTGTATTCTACAGCCCTAGCCGACTGGGCCATGGCATAGTGGCTAACATGCTTGACTGCAATGTCATAATAAGTGAGTTCAAACTCCGCTTGTACTATTATGTTCCCTTTTGGACTAATACCCTTGGGAAAGGAATGAAACTTCTTATACCCTCAGTTATGGGTTAAATATTATCACTACTGTTCCTCTACAAGGATGACTTTGGCATTCCATAACTGTTATAAAAAAAAGAATATATGTATATGAGGGAGATAAATGTGACTCCCATTAATACAACTCCAATAGAAAGATTGCACAATGAATGTGAAAACAAAAAATACACCAAGACTGTGAACAAGCTGATGTTTTAGGCACTCTCAGCCCCAAACCTGAACAATGTTGACCAATGGCTCACGGCAACGCTTGTGTGCAAATTTCTTCTGCTTGTGCCCCCCCCAAATGTTCAGGAGGACATAACTCTTGGTGCTGCTCTAATAACCCTTGAAGGTTGATAAGCAAAGTCATAAGGCGCCTCTGGTGGTGTCATGCTTTGCAAGCTAGACGAGCAAACCTACATGAATGAGTTTGAATCTCATTGGGTGGTCCATTCATATGGCTTTTGCCACATCTAAGCAAAAAGCTTCGTAAATTACAACCACCCAATCATATAACTGTGTGCAAACAAATGACTATTATCAAGTAGGAATAATTACTTAAAACCATATTATTATTAGTATTAGATAGGAATACTTGAAACTATACAACTATGTGCAAATATTATGTACTAGATGTAAATATAAATGTGCAATAAAGGTGATTCCCTAAATTTTAGGCATAAAATAACCCTAGACCAGTTGATATGCCATTAAAGTTAATAATTTCTAAGAGTCAAAATAAGTATAAATAAGTGAAATTTCTTTACGAATTTAAACAAAAAAAAATTTTATTTGAAAAGTTTTTTAATAAAATTTTTTTTTTAAGTAGGTAAATGGCAATTACCATTTAAAAAAATTGGAAAGCTTTGTATTTTTAAAATGGTAATTGACTTTAGCACCACTCAGTATAAATATCTGGCTGCATATGGGGGAAGAGTGCTTGCATGCTGGGGCGTTGCATTATATTAGAGGATGAATTAAACATTGCTGGGTATTTTTTTGACTACGAAAAACTTGTGTTGCATTTTACTTAATATCGCAGTTTTCTCATTGGCCTAATGGGTAGAGAGTTCGCCAATGGTCTGGGAGACCTGTGTTCAATCCCAGGTCGCATCATACCGAAGACTTTAAAAATGGTACTTGATACCTCCTTGCTTAACACTCAGCAATATAAGGTACGTATCAAGGGTAAAGTGGAGCAATCCAGGGAAAGGAGTAGGGCCCTCTCCTACACCTCGGTGTAGTAGCTATTGAAAAGGGAACCTTCTGGTTGCCCTCGACTACGGTCGCTAACTTTACTTACTTTACTCATTTAAGAAGAGTATGTTAAAAAGAAAATACAACTATTGGTTGTCTCGTGTGACATTGGAAAATATTTTCATTGTAAAGTATTTACAGTAATTAAAATCATTGCACTAAAAAATATATATTTTTTTTTAATTTCTTTTTTTTTTTTTGTTTTTTAGACATGCGCGGCTTCATGACCCAAAGTAGTGTTCCTGATTGTCCACGATCTTCCCGTTACATTCTCAAAGATTACGTGAACGTAAGTTGTTGTTGGCATTATTTTGTATAAATGATACTACACTTCCATCCCATAATAGTTGTTATATTTGCATATGTAGGGTGTTTGTAAACCTTTGATGGCATTTTGTTGTATATTGACCTATGATCCGGCCGGGCTGTCAAAATAGGAAATGCGCCTATGTAAATAACAGGTGCATCCGGTCGAGGAATATCAGAATTATAACCTTGACCGTGGATGGGTTGAATGTGTGCAATTGTGATGCCCACAAGAAGAAGGGGGTGTTGAACTATTATATAACTCGGTGAAGACAGGAAGTCAGTTAGTTTAGAGACCAGACCAGCTGGAGACAAGCTGTGGTAGAGAAAGCCAGCACCCAGCAGAGGGAGCCCTCAGGCCCCCGATTAATCAGTTTGGAGACCAGACCCGTTGGAGACAAGATGCGGTAGAGAAAGCCAGCACCCAGCAGAGTGGGCCCCCAGGCCCCCGGTTGAGCAGCCCTGGAGAACAGGAAAGAAACGCGGTTATGGCCAATAGAGTGAGGGTCAATATGTTGCAGTTCTGTTCGGTCTCCAACTCCCTCTCGCACAAAAACTTTTTAAATAAAGTGAGAGGTATATTTTTCTAAGAACTGTGTCGCTCGTCTTTATCATTGCGTCTTTATTGTTGTGTTGTCGTTTGTTTAGCCAGAGCGAAATACAACAATTTGAGATCTCCAGGCTGTTTCAGAAAAATTGATATCATCTCATAATCTAATCACTTGAGCAATTTTCATTCTAATGATCTCAAATTTTAACAGTACATATAAAAAGAAGTCAACATTCTATATTTAATGTTTAAACGCCTTTTCTTTTCCATTTCTATAAATGAGAAGAAAAAAGCGTTAAACGGAATTTTGAATTGTTTCTATGTTTAATTTTATGTTTAATGTTTTTTTCTTTTCTTTTTCAATCATCAAAATGAAATGAATCAAATAAGAATTGGTCAAAGTATTGGATTATAGAATGATATTTAATTTTCTGAAACATCCTGTGTATTTTGTCTCTTGAATTTAACGGCCATTATCAGATAGATAACTCATTACTAATTATGTGTTAATTTCTCTCTGAAATTTAGAGATATTATTATTATTCATTGATTGTTTGAATCAGTTTCCTTATCTTTGTTGTTCTTAGAAAATTTTGACATTGTACTCTCCAGTTTTTTGTCAGTTTAAATTTCAGAGATAAAGTACTTTTACTATTATACATTGATTCTTTATTGTGTGTGTGTGTGTGCGTTCTCTTTATCACATTTCAGCCACTGTTGATGAAACCAAAGATAAGTAAATAGATCTTTAAAAAAAAATTACTCTAAACTGCATTTGGTGGAAAGATTCCAGTTCAGGAGATCTAGGGAGTGTGAAGTACATCTTCATTTGCCATTACTCCCAGGTCCACTCTTACTTGGAATGCTAGTGCCTATTAGGGTCCTGTCTATTAGTCAAATAGAAGTAGTGTCCAGGGTATGGCAAAAAATTTCTTCTGATGGTAAGGCTCCTGCTCTAGAGCTTTGGGGAATGTGGAGTAACCCTTTATTGGCATTTCTCTCATTGAAACATTAAAAATAGTTTTATTCCAATCATTTACAAACAAGACAAATTTCAGCTTTACATAACCCATTAGGAATTGATATGTCTTTAAACAAATATAATTGCTACAATCATTCACAAATGAAACAAGGGAGGAGTCCCCATGGTATTGTGGCTAAAGTGCTGAACTGCAACATTGCAGCAAGTAAGTTCTAACTCCAGTCGCACTATTATGGTCGCTTTTGGACTAATACCTTTGGGAAATGTATGAACCACCTGATTCTCCACACCAACTATGGATTAAATAGTATTACTACTATTATTTTATAAGGATGGTTTTGGATTTAAATAACCCATAAAAGTTGATATGTCATTAAACAAAGAAACCATAACTAAATCAGTTGCCCTCACTCATTTATATAGAAACTGGATTACCTATATTTATATAGAAACGGGCACTTTTGGTGGGGTAACTGTTAGCAAGCTTGACTAGCAAACCTACATGAGTGAGTTCGAGTCTCATTGGGTGCCCTATTCATTCGGCCTTGTGCCACATTGAAGCAAAGAGCTTCATAAATTATATTTATATAGAAACTATGGATTACCTATATTTATATATAGTCAGTAAAATGTTACTTTTTTTTTTTTTTTTTTTTTTTTTTTGGATAAGTGCCATTGTTTAAAAGTATCAAGATTAAAGTTGTATTTACCAATACAGAAATAAACTCTGAATGAAACTTTAATTTAAAAAGAAATAGTCCCCTTAGCATTCAGTGAGTTTTTCATTGGTCAAAGCATCTCTCAAACCCCTCTATTGACGTGATGAGAAATAGCGTTGTCATATTTCTTTTTAATGTTCTTTAAATCCTCAAATCTTAAATGTTGAGATAAATTTTCAGTTTTAATAAGCTAGAAAAAGTTGCAGGTTTAGTGATGAGTATGTCGCACTTGTGCAATCCTGTGTTTTGTGAACGAGCGTATGATCAAAACTCGTCTGCATATGACACTAACTCCAAACATCATCACTTTTTCAGTTGCTCTTCTGTGCGTGTACGTCTTCATAGAAATTTAGAGATTAGGAAAATTTCAAAATTTCTCTCTTTTTTATTTTTTTTATTTTTTATTTTTTTTCCACACATCATAAAAATGAAAACTTTCGAAGCAAAAAGACAGAAATAATTAATTTATTATTTATTTCATAAGTTTTTCAGCTCTGCGCATAGATCTTCATGAAAATTTAGAAATTAAAAATTTTTATCTATTTTCTTATGCTTATGTTTTCTGCACATTGTTGTATGCACTATGTGCAAAAAATATTTTAAGAAACAACTGCACATAGAAGGTAATTATTGAACACACATTGAATGTGATTATCTTAATTTCTCGCTGGGGGGGGGGGTCCTCGTGGTGTAATGATTAAAGGACTGGACTAGGTTAAATAGTACTGGGTGCAAATTATTTGTATTTGATAGGAATACTTGAGACCATACAATTGTATGCAAAAAACATTTTAAGAAACAACTGCACATAGAAGGTAATCATTGAACACACAATAGATGTGATTCCCTAACTTCTCGACGTGGGGGGGGGTCCTCGTGGTGTAATGATTAAAGCGCTGGACGTGGTTAAATAGTGCTGTGTGCAAATTATTTGTATTTGATAGGAATACTTAAGACCATACAATTGTATGCAAAAAACATTTTAAGAAACAACTGCACAAAAATGGTAATTATTGAACACACAATGGATGTGATTCCTTAACTTCTCGACAGGGGCGGGGGTTGTGATGTAATGATTAAAGCGCTGGATGGGGTTAAATAGTACTGTGTGCAAATTATTTGTATTTGATAGGAATACTTGAAACCATACATCTATGCAAAAAATATTTTAAGAAACAACTGCACAGAAATGGTAATTATTAAACGTACAATGAATGCGATTCCTTAACTTTTTGAGATAAAGTTTGATAATTTTTATCACTTAGAATATTCAGACTATTGTTTTCATCTTCATTGTTATACTTGCAACGTTTCTTCTGATATGTCTTTTGACCTTTTCAGGTGTTTCAGTTCATATTTTTCTCATCACATCTAAAAGAAATAAAAATTTGCAAAACAAAAAAAATTAAGATGTTTAATTTATCATTCGTTTCATAAGTGTATACATCTTTATATATATATATATATATTTTTTTTATCTCATCTTTATGAAATAAAAATTTCCCAAAAAAAAAAAAAGAAAAGAACAAAAATTTTATTTAAAAAATATTTTTTGTTTGTTTGTCAGCTTTTTATTAATTTTTCTTTTCTTTTGTCAGGGTAAATTATTATTTTGTCAGCCTCCACCTGGAACAGACGCTGTGGCTTTTCAAGAAGTTCATGGGTCGACCGAGAAAGAGAAAAAGAAGGAAAATCCAGCTCCTAAAAAGGTTAATATAAAATCAAAGTTCAATTCCTTTTCTTAGTTTCTTGAAGCCATATAATCATGTATAGGTTATTAGTTAGGAACATCTGATATCATATAACTCTGCAAACAAAGGATTATTAAATGGTTACTTGAAACCATGTGATTGCTTGAAATTATCAATCGACAGGAATACTTGAAACCATACAACTGTGTGCAAATTCTTTGTATTAGATAGGAATACTTGAAACCATACAACTGGGTGCAAATTATTTGTATTAGATAGGAATACTTAAACCATACAACTGTGTGCCAATTATTTGTATTAGATAGAAATACTTGAAACCATACAACTGGGTGCAAATTATTTGTATTAGATAGGAATACTTAAATCATACAACTGTGTGCAAATTATTTGTATTAGATAGGAATACTTGAAACCATACAACTGTGTACAAAAAACATTTGATATACAGTTAAGTAAGTAAAGTTGGCGACCACAGTTGAGGGTGACCTGGAAGCTCCCTTTTCAATAACTACCACACTGAGGTGTCAGGGAGGGTGCTACTCCATTCCCTAGATTGTTCTACTTTACTCTTGATCCGTACCTTATGCTGAGTGTTAAGCAAGGCGGCATCAAGTACCATTTTTTTGAGTCTTTGGTATGACCTGACCTAGGATTGAACCCCGGTCTCCTGGGCCATTGGCGAACAATGGCCTTATGAGTAGAGTCTTATGATATATAACTACTGTGTGCAAAAAATATTTTAAGAAACAACTGCCCAAGGAAGGTAATTATTGAACGCACAATGAATGTGATTCCTTAACTTCTTTGCGGGGGTGTCCTCGTAGTGTAATGGTTAAAGTGTTGGACTGTGGGATTATAGTGAGTTCAAGCTCCAGTCGAGCTATTACATTCACTTTCAAACAAATACCCTTGGGAAAGGTGTGAACCCCCTTATCCTCCTGGCTATGGGTTAAATAGTACCACTACAGTCCTCCTAGAAAGATAGATTTGGCATTGAATAACCCAAGAAGGTCGATATGCCATTAAAACAAACAAACCAAACTAACTTCTTGGCATAAAATAACCCTTGATGGGTTGGCATGCTGTTGAACTCAATCAATTATTTACTCTGTGACTTTGTTATCTGCATTAGATAAGTTCCAAGACTCCCCCCCTCCCAGACTCACATAAACACATCCATGATGACCAAATCCACCATAGACTTTTGAAATGGCTTCAACAGCTGCGAAAAAATATTCCTACACGCGTATGGATTCTAATTAATTTTTGACATGAGTTAGAAGAAAAATTCTAGAAAATTCGGATATAAAGTCTCTTTGAGCAAACAATATAGAATTGGAACTGTTTTGTTTCAAAAGTTCTAAACAAAAGAACTGCAAATCTTAGAATATGCTGACTTTATTCCGCTGCAGATAGGTAAGCCCCCCCCCACGTCCCAAAAAAAGAGGGTGTTCTTGATATGACACTAAACTGCATCTGACAATGAATACCTGGGATTCAGAAGGGGGTTTACAAATGTGACAGGGAGCTGACATTAAGAAATAAAAAGAAACTGTCGTGAAACCTTTTAAGTGCTTGCAACTGGTCCTGTCTTTCTCACTTGCCATGTTAATACACTGGTTTGCTCAGTCCTCCTGTGAAGCAACAAATGCAACAACAACAACAATGCTGAGCATACTCCTTTTATACCAGTTTTGGCTGGCTGAAATTTGCATATGTCACAAACCCCATCCTACCAGAAATGAGACGCATGACCTACAAATTGCACCCCCAAGGACGCTCACGCTTCTGTTTTTTCTATACTTCCGGCACTCCACTCGCAAGAAACATTCGCGCTCGTTTTGAACTTTGATGTGGGCCATTTCGCTCGTCATTTCTTGCTTCTTTCTTTCTTCCTTTTGGTGTTGCTATGAAAGGACTTCATTCCACACAGCTTCATTGTAACATTTCATTTCTCTCATTCATCTGGCTCACAATCTGTTTTTTATCCAGCCAGGGACAGTTGCTGGATTCACATAAACTTCGGTTGTTCTGCCTACATATACAGCACACCACTCATTGTTTCTTTGAACGACAAATCCCAGTTAGCTCATTGGAGGCAGCAGCCTGCGGGTTCTGCCTTTCAATTTCACTACATGTTGATTACTCTACTAATGTCTTGCCCTATCGACAAGACTTCAAATACACTGACTGTATACCCTGCAGAGATTTAAGATCTACCTCCCACTGCTAATGAAAAAAAAAATGGGTGTGTCTTGGCTATGACTCTAAACCACATCTGATCATAAATACCTTGGGATTAGAAGGTGGTTGACAAATGTGACATAGAGCTGGCAGTAAGAAATAAGAATAGACTGCCGCTTACTCTACCAATGTCTTGCCCTGTTGACAAGGCTAAGAATAAAAAAGCTTGATAGTAACTACACAAGAATGCTACAAGCTTTCTTGCACAAATCCTGGAAGCAACACCTCACAAAACAAAAGCTGTATGGCCACTTACCCCCCATCTCAAAAACCATCCAAATAAAACTAACCAGACATGCGGAACACTGCTGGAGAAACAAGGACAAACTCATAAGTGATGTTCTTCTTTGTCCGGGTTAGCTGACCAGCAAGAACTTATTTGCATCATCTCTGTGTGGACACTGTATGTAGTTAGGAAGACCTGTTGGGAGCAATGGATGATAGGGACAGATGGTAAGAGAGTTGGTTGGTTGTTTGGGTTTTATGGCATATCAACCTTTATAGGTCATTCAATGCCAAATTCTGTCTATATATACATACATATTCAACCAAAGATTTCAAAACGAATATTAAGGTAGGTAGAATTTTCTATTAGCAGGATTTCATTTGTTTGCACAAGATTATCCAGTTTTAAGTTGTCATATTTTTTGGTACAACTCTGTCTCTCTCAAGAAGGACAGAATGTCATCTATTTTGACGTTCTCGAACAGATCGGTTAAGTTATTTACTTATAAAAATCGCTTTCTGATAACAGTGGAAGTTCTGCATTCTATAAGAATGTGTTTAACCGTGCAAGTTGTCTAGCAGGTTAAACACTGTGGTTGTTGTTCCTGTTTCAAAATGAAAGAGCGAGTAAGCCTTGTATGACCAATTCGCAATCGGGATATAACAACTTGTTCTCTTCTTGATTTTCTTGATGCTGGTCTCCACTCTCCTAAGGTGGGCTGAATTTGGAAGAGTTTATTGTGGATGTTATTGTAAGAGAGAGTTAAAGAAATTGGTGCTGTTAGAATGACTTGATAATGATGATGATGCTCTGCGGAGATGTAAAATCTCCCTCTCCCTCCAAATAAAAAAGCTGGAGAGTCTTGGGTATGACACTAAACGGCATCTGATGTTGAGGCTCCAGTTTTGACAATCTTGGGGATTGAGGAGTACCCCTTTATTGTTATTACTCCTAGTGGAGTAATAGTACCTATTAGGGTCCCATCTACGGGTCAAATAGATCTGTTTAAGAATAATTCATATTCAGCCAGATCGGATGAGAAAAAAGACTTCTTAAGAAACAGCTACACAAAAATTGTAAATACAGGGTGGAATGCTAAAATTGTCGTCCTAAAGAAAACAACACTACAGCTTTATTTTAAAACTTTTATTGAAAAAAATCAAGTCAGGTAACTTGATTTTGTAGTAGAGCTGACATCTACAGGGTGGAACGATAAAATTGTTGTCCTAAAGAAAACAACACTACAGTTTTATTTTAAAACATTATTGAAAAAATCAATTCATGTAACATGATTATGTAGTAGAGCTGACATCTATTCAATGTAGCCGCCTTCAGCCTCAATCACCACCTCAATACGGATCCAGAACTGGGAGCATGCCTTTTCCACAAGCACCAGTGGGAGCTCAGCGAATACTCAGCGGATGGCGGCAATCAGGCTGGCTTTGGTGTTGTGGGAGGTCATGTTGGTGATGTTCTCGATGTATGACCAAACGAAGTAGTCCAGCAGGTTCAGGTCAGGGGAGGAGGGGGGCCAGTGAGAGAAGGATACAAAGTCGTAGCACTCCTTCTGAAGCCAAGCCTGGGTCTCTTTGGACTTGTTGGCCGGCGCTGAGTCCTGCTGCCACACCCAGGGTCTGCCACCAGTCACCTGATTGTACCAGGGGATCACCACACTTTTCAGCATATCCAGGTACACTTTGGTGTTGACTTTCAAGCTGACTTCAAAGATGTGAGGTGGCATGATGTGGCCCTCACTTGAAACCACACCAAAGACCATAACCATAGCCAGAAACTTTGTTTTCTTCACCCAGACATAATAGAAGGCTCTTATCACTCTTGGGATTTGTACACAACTGGCCAACTAGTAGATGGTCTGCAACAAAAAAAGAAAACTGGTTTTCATTTAACGGAAATGGAATTATATCATCTTTTCTAGGGCGACAATTTTATCGTTCCACCGTATATGAACATACAATGATTGCAATTTCTTAACATCTAGGTATAAAATAACCCTGGACAAGTGGACTTACAGTTAAAATCAATTATCCATTAAAAAAAGTAAAACAAACAAAAAAACAGTATAAAAATGAACTAGTAATTGATTTTTAAACAAAAATTGTTTTTATTAAATCATTACCAACTTTTCGACAAAATTGTTTTCTCTTCCAAATTTCAGAGAAAAATATCTTTTAATTGTTATTACTGTCACCTTTATCCAAAATTATTAAAATGAATGTTAATTAATTTAAATAAATGAATATTAATTTGAAGATTTATTTTATTAGTAAAAATGTGAGTTAATATAATCTTTTAAAATGTCTTTCACACTTGAGATGACACATCCCCAGACTTTTTTGATTTTATCAAAATTCTCTATACCATTTGTATTGTTATATGAAATCAATTTTATCGCAGAAAACACTGGGAATCTCTGTTATTATTTACTTAAATTTTATCCTTGTTCTCAGTCAAATCTTGTATAGATGTTTATTGGCTCTGTGCATTAAAATGAATGTCTGTGTATCATATCTTTTGTCTCTAGCAATGCCAGTAACTTCTGCTTGTAAAAATAACATTGTGTTCTTTTAAAAATTTATTTTCATGTAAAACAGTTTGCAGTTGTTAGAATTATTTTTTATTTATTTATTTACTTTAACAGGAATTGAGCTCCAAGCAAGAAAAACTTGATAGGGAGTTTTTTGCCCCGGTAAGTGTTAAAAATTTTGTTTTTCTGCTTTCCTGTTCTGTATTTGAAACAAGACACTTATGAAAATACACATTTTAGTAAATGTCGAGAAGTGGGGCATAGATTTTGAGGCAGAAGTCAGTTTTTGTTAATATTGAGGAATTAACTGTTGCCACCCACGTAATACAAAGCTCTTCTAATGAATTGAGCACCCTGGTATCTGATAGTGTAAAATGTAAACAAACGAAAGTTTAATATAGTTGGTGACCTTAGTCAAGGGTGTACATCTATATCCTTGCCCTTGAGGAGGTGCTGTGGTGTAATGGTTATCATCGTAGGAATTGGACATGGCGACACGAATTCAAATCCTGGACCAGACTGATTGTATTTCACATAGCACTAATACCCTTGGGAAAGGTATGAATCCAATTATTCTCCCTCCAGCTATGGGTAAATAGTAGGGCAGACTAGGTTCTTCAGCCCTGGTGAGGCAACTAGTCTAGGAGTAGGAAGACTCTGAATTCAAACCTATTAAACTCCGCTTAAAAAATCGACCTTGTGTCATATCCTGCCCAAGCGGAGAGGTTGGGTAAATAGGATATCCTTGCCCCTGAGGTTATAATAATTACGCTGATGTATATTTTCAATCCTCCTGGGAAGACGTGGCCCTGGATGTGATCGTGTCCTCTGTAAAGAATACGGATTTAACTTGCAAAACACATTCAGGTTAATTGGCTGCGCAATTACCATAACTAGTTAATTTGGCGTCACTTGTCTGTGATGTGGACTGATGGTTCAGTGGTAGAGTTTCGGCTCTGCATTCTGTGGTCGCTGATTCGATCTCCAGTGGGGAAGGTCATAGTATACACTGCTGATAAGACCTAATAAGGTTGAAACAGCTGTCCAGTGTTTTCGTATGTCGTGCGCAAGTTTTTGCCAGGTTTTCTGGTCATAAAATGTTTGTTGAGTATATCTTGTGGATAATTTGCATACTGATTTTAACAAACTATTACATGGGGTTATTGATTTCCGATATTAAAGTTTTATTCTCAAACATTTAAAAGCAATCCTATATAGAATTTATATAGAAATAAAATCAAAATAATTCGAATCTTTTTATATGCATTCTTATTTTGTTTTGTTTGTCTTTCTAATTTAAGAAAATATTTTATCATGTTAAAACGTAAACACTTATACCCATTGGGTTGATATTTTTGCTCATATAGATAATGAATAATGATTCTGTTTCTGTATTTTGGTGGTGGGGGATATGTAGTCTTGCTAATTGAAAATTTAAAAAATTACTCGAACCCCTGAATCTTTCAATGTGAATAATATTTCGTTGTAATTACTTACTTTTTTAATATATGCATATATATCGAGTGCAATTGGTAAATTGTCATCTAAATTACACAAAAATAGAAATAACTCTGACATCTTACTTGATCAGATATTTTTACCAAAATTACCTTGAAATATCTTGAAATACTATAGATTAAATTTATTTTAAGAAATCACCATGGTCTTCAGCCCCAACCTCCAGACAACTTTAAAATTTCTTGCAAGCTTTTCTGATAATCTCCTTAATCAAATTGGTAAATGTTGCCATTAACCTTCACTTCATCTTTGGTGTTGCATGGAATTTTGTTGGTCTCTTGCTCAACCGTGCCTCATATATCATGATCAAGGGTATTGCAACCTGGGGAGTTAGGCAGACAGATTTTGGGGGTGATGTGGCTGCAGAAGCCAAGACTGGGTTCTCCCGCTTGTGTGGCATGGTGCAGAGTCCTGTTGCCAAATCTAGGATCTTCCAGCAGCCACACTCTCCTTCTAGGGCTGCACTACCCCTTCCAGTCACTTGATGTAGACCTTATTATGTCTGAGCCTCTGTGGGAAGATGAATAGAGGCATAACATCACCATCGCTAGTGACCATCCGAAGCATCATGATGTGGACTGAGTGTTTGGTTTTCATCACTATTGTTACATCTTGTACAGATAGAGCAAGCCAATATTTGTCACTGCCTCCCACCAGACATGACTTGACACAAGGTCAATGATTTGAAGGTCGATTATAGTGGGGGTTTAGGGGAGGGGAAGGTCAGACACTAGCTGAGGCTTGACTATGATGCAGCTCGCCCACCCGTAGGTGGCCCAACTGAAGCTGGGGGCCTTACAGCCTCAAATCTGCCTTTGTTGGACTGTGCCTGTACCAGTGGGTGAGCCCATAGAGCAAGCCAACAGTTGTTCTGAGTTCACCATCTGATTCTGGCAGAAATTTTTCTCATCTTAAGAAATATCAAAGCTTATTTGATCAGAGGGGATGCTTGAATTTATTCAAAAGCTTTGCAGCATAATATTCCCTCTTGTCTTTCATGGCTTGTGATTAAAATTGGCTCATTCTAATCTTGTATGAGAAATACTGAATGTCTTCATGCACTACCTGCCTGATAAGAAACTCAGACACTGCCATGTCCCCTGCTATGGACCAGATTGACTTCCTGCAGTTGTTGTCTACACATTGGAGTTGCCCAACCATCAAAAACTTATGTCTATCGACTCTATGTGAACACTGGATGCCATCTAGAGGACTTAACAAGAGTGATTGCCGATAGGGATGGATAGAGAGAAAGAGAGAGAGAGAGTCAAAGGACTCCATGCTGTTAGTATGCCTTGATGATTATGTTGATTTTGTCAATTTCTTGTCAATACTTACCTGCTGTGATTGACTCAAGTGGAACCCATAAACCTGGTATTTCAGACTGAGTTCTATTTTACTATACACACTATAAGCCAAATATTTTAGGCTTAGAGAAATCATGTAACATACAATGCTTAGTATAATAATTGTTCTTAGCTAAATCTCACCAACAAATTTGGCAGTTCTTATAAAAAGGATCAAAGTGAAACTTCCGAGGTGCTGTACCTTCATTATCACCATTGGACTCATCCAACTCTTTAAGAATCCTCTGCATCATCTCTGGTTGTCACTGAAACACTGTGAAATATTTATATTGAAGCTTCTGGCTTGAAAGGCAAGCAGTGCAGCATGCTGTTTCCAAATTTCTGGAGGAGGGAATTGCATCTTGGTGCTGCTTTCCCCCTCAGACATTTCCCAACTGACTCTAGTTTGGTGCACAGTAGACAAAAAAAAAACAAAATGCATGTGTAAAATTAATACTTTAAAATGGTAACAATTATTCCATTGCACTCTGTGTGTGTGTATATATATATATATATATATATATATATATATATATATATATATATGTCTTAATCAGGTATTGCATGAATTCTGTCAAGATTCTGTTCTAATTTATTTTTTATTTACTTTTTTTCTTTAGTCTAAACAAATGGCCCATTCCGTTGGCAGTCGTGGTGTAAAAGGTTATGTACGTCTTAAAGGACTCCAACAGGTCGGTTGTTCTGAAGGCCAAGAAGATGGAAAGCCTAGCAAAAAGCATCACAAAAAGAAGAAAGACAAACTTCGAAGAGTTTATGCACATCTGGATCAGCACTGATTTTATCAATCATTTTGAAATGCTTTTTTTAAACACGTGCAAATCTATTTCTAAGTGTATGTATATATACATATATATATATATCTATATTGTTTAATAAATCGTTTCAAATTATTTCAACTTTGTTATCTTAAAAAGAATTGCCCAGTTGGCTGGGCTGTAGAATACACCGACTACATCTCTACAGAGAGGAAGACCCCCCCCACCAATGAGTGTCCTGCATATGACACTAAACAATCTGATGGTGAGGTTCCAGTAATGCTGGGGCTTTGGGTAATCCGGAGCACCCCTTTTTTGCCAACACTCCCAGGTCCACTCTGACCCGGTTTGGTAACACCTGATAGTGTCCTATCTATGGGTTAAATAGAACTAAACTGTATACTTATGCTAAACTGAATTGTTTGAATTAGAACTGTTTGACTAAACTGAATAGCTTGAAATAGAAATGTTTTTGACAATTAAACTGTACTTACATTTAAACTGTGTGCTTATGCTAAACCAAATTGTTTGAAATGGAAGTGTTTTTGATATTGAAACTGTGCTTACACTAAACTGAATTGTTATATATAGAACTGTTTTGACATTTAACTGTGTGTAAACAAAATTTGTGCTCATACTAAACTGAATTAGCTAAATTAGAACTGTTTGAATAAACTGAATAGTTTGAAATAGAAATATTTTTAACAATTAAACTGTGAACTCATTCTAAACTGAATTGTTTGAAATAAAACTGATTATTTACATAAAAATGGATTTGGCGTTAAATAACCTACAAAGTTTGATATATTATAAAACCCAACCAACCAACCTTAAATAGAAATGTTTTATATTTAATTGATATCGAATTAAACCATTCCGGGTGATTCTCTTGTGATGGGAAAGATACAGACCCAAAGCAGCAGCAATTTTAACAGCAAAGTCCGAAGGGTCTAAAGAATACATGGTTTACACTGGCCCATTATCTCCAGGCAACCAAAAAAAATACACGAGAATTTTAATTGAACTTCAAGATAGAACTCACTCCCAATAAACAGAGGTGCCAAGTTATCTTAAAGCTGAGTAGTTATTAGCTATTATATGGATGCACTACTTGGACGCTAACTAAACGGCTGAAGAAGAAGCTTGACGGCAATTACACAAGAATGCTGTAAGCTATATTGAACAAGTCCTGGCGGCAATACCTTCAAGGCACCAATTATACGGCCACCTGCCTCCTGTCACGAAAACTATACAAGTTAGACGAACCAGACACGCAGGACACTGCTGGAGAAGCAAGGACGAACTCATCAGTGATGTACTCCTTTGGAACCCCTGCATATGGCCAAGCAAAAGCAGGACGACCAGCTCGAACATACATACAGCAGCTATGTGAGGATATGGGATGTAGCCCTGAGGACCTGATAGGGAGAAGTGGCGAGAGAGGGTCAGGGATATCCATGCTAATAGCACGACATGATGATGATGATGATGATGTTACTTCTAAGAATGTGGGTTGCCAGTTTAGCATTACTGGTGTCTTAAAAATTGATAGAGATGAATAGACGAATGAGATGAGGTTTTTATATCAGGAAAGGAAAAGTTACGTAAAAAAAAAAAAAAATATCCCTCTCCATTTATGGCTAATGTTACAATTTCCCTCTTGACGAGTTTCAAAACTGGGAAGACAGGAAGGGATATTTTAAAGTTGAGCAAGTAAAAATCCATTCCTTGATAAGTTCTGGCCCACCCTCAGGGCAGTGGGTGGAAGGCCCAATTTTGCCTAACCCCAAAATTAAGGTTGGTTCTTGTTGCTCTCTTGATAACTGACTCTTTGTAAAAAAAAAAAAAACCCAAGTCTTGTGTTTGACTGTCTCTTGCATCTACAGTAATAGTTCTCGTGGTAGACCTTTTGTTGTCTGCCCAGTCAGCTGGGGTTGTAGAATAAGCTGACTGTGTCTTTACAGAGGGGTAAAACATTCCTCACAATGCGTGTCCTGGAGCTCTGGGGAATGAGGAGTAAGCCTTCATTGTCAATACTCCCAAGTCCAGATGTTAGTACCTGCTAGGGTCCCATCTATGGGTCAAATAGAATCATTTAAACATTGTGCAAATGACTGATGTTAAATTGAATTGTTTGTGTTACATAGCAATACTGGAAACCATTTAACTGTGTGCTAACAATTGAGCTCTGGCTTGTTTAAAATGTTACCTACAAACTACTTATTTACAAACAGGATTTGACATTAGATAACCTACAAGGGTTGATATGCCATGAAACCCTTCCAACAAACCAACATTTTGCTGTCAGACACACAGCTGGACACCAGAGTCACTGGTTGCAGGAGGCTGCAAGTATATTATAGCCAGGTCAGTTTACTGGAAATTGTGTGTGTCTGTTTTCTTTCTAGAAAGGATTATGCATTTATAATTCTCTGTTTCTCGGCATGGGACGCCCTGTTGACATGTTTTTTTCGATGACATCTTCATTTCCCTTACTCAACACCTGAGGATAATGGGGTAATTTCCAGATTAACTCATCAGACAGCTGTTGCATTGGACAATGTCTGTGTCAAGCAACATAGCTGTCAAATTGCTACCATTGATATACATACCATTCTGATTTATTTTTCTTGATGTATTATATAGCACCTTACAAAACAGCAGTTGTACAGTCTCTTACCTCCTATCATGCAAAACATCCAAGAAAGATGAACTAGACATGCTTAAAACTGCAAGAGAACATAGAAGCGACATTCTCTGATAGACTTCTACATATCGGAGTTGCCCAACCATCAAAAACTTATGTCTATCAACTCTATGTGAACACTGAATGCTATCTAGAGGACTTAACAAGAGTGATTGCCGATAGGGACGGAGAGAGAGAGAGAGAGAAAGTCAAGGAATCCATGCTGTCAGTACGCCTTAATGATTATGTCGATTTTGTCAGTTTCTTGTCAATACTTACCTACTGTGATTGATTCAAGTGGAACCCATAAGCCTGGTATTTTAGACTGAGTTCTATTTTACTATACACTATAAGCCGAATATTTTAGGCTTAGAGAAATCATGTCACATACAATGCTTAGTATAATAATTGTTCTTAGCTCTTTCACTTCCACCCGTATCTCATTTCATTTTCATTTAAACCCATAAAAAGTCGTACTCAAAGCATAATTTTGCATATCCAAACTTGGTTGTGAAAGGATTTGGTTTGATTTCCTTGTTTAATGGTAACATCAACCATCGTAGATTATTTAACACCAAAGCCAAGAAAAAGAAGTGTTGTCGTACTATTCAACCCATAGCTGACAGGGATAAGCTGTGGCGGGGGATGTCATATCTTTCCCAAGGGTATTAGTCCGAAAGTGAACGTTATTTGTTCGACTGGAGTTCGAATTTACTTTCTACAATGTCACAGTCCAGCTACGGAACCATCCCTACGTCAAAGAGGTTTGAGATAAGGTTTATCTGCCAAAGGTTAGCAGCCCAAAGATTAAAAAAATAATAATATTGTTTAACAATTAAAATGCTAATTTGGTAATGAAAAGGTTTGTGGGACCAGGGTTTGGCTCGACACGGAGAAGTCTCTCGCCTTGAATGGAAGTTTGGGTGTTTATTGTGATTGTTTGTGTTAGGGACCAGACCCAACAAAAAATATCAGTTATTTCCCCCTAAGGAATAGAAAGGGAGTTACCTCCTGAGAACAGTATAATGAGGGGTTTATGGGGACTGGGAGAACAGAGACATGTGAGATAGAGCGGGACTTGGTTCACCATGACACATGGTGGACGGACATTTGACTGGTACCCACAAAGTTAATAAGTACTGTTTCTTAGTTATTAGACACATGTTTCTGCCTGTGGTGAATAAACCTAATCGTTTTGTTATACACCCGCGAATCCGTCTCTTTTCACTTTGTTAACATATTTTATTTGTACATAAAAACCGAACAGTTTGTTTTTTATCATTATTTTATTTAATAGTTGTCTAATGATAACCAGGCCATTGGTCTAATGAGTAGAGTGTTCGCCAATGGTCCGGGGGACCGGGGTTCAATCCCAAGTCGAGTCATACCAAAGACACACAAAATGGTACTTGATGCCTCCCTGCTTAACACTCAGCATTATAAAGTATGGATCAAGGGTAAAGTGGAGCAATCCTGGGAATGGAGTAGTGTTCGCCCCTACACCTTGGTGTACTAGCTATTGAAAAGTGAGCTTTCGGGTCACCCTCGACAACTATGGTCTAATGAGTCTTACACCATGCCTTACAACATCTTAAAGATGTTAAAAGAGTAGTATGTATTTACCTGAAGAGAGGAAAAAGTTTTTAAAAAGAGGGAAAATGAACATAAGTGTTGGGGTAACATTGTCCTCTTCCTCTTCCCAAGTCACGTGACTAGAGTTCTTTTTGTCGAAAATCTGTCTGATAGGGATGTTGTAAAGGATTTGCTGAGCATCAGGCATTGACGAATACCACAAAATTATCAGTTGTTGGTTGGGTCTGGGTTTATGGCATATTAACCATTGTAAGTTATTCAATGCCAAATCTATTTTTATACATATACAGTTCTATTTAAAACAATTCAGTTTAGCATAAGTACAATGTTTTTGTCTACATACAGTTAAATATAAAAACTCTTCTATTTCAAACAATTCAATTTAGCATAAGTACACAGTTTAAATGCCAAAAACAGTTCTATTTTAAACAATTCAGTTTAGCATTAGTACAGTTTAAATGTCAAACACTTCTATTTGACCCATAAATAGGACTCGATCAGGTGCTAGAATAGACCTGGGAGCGATGGCAATAAAGGGGTACTCTGCATTCCCCAAAGTTCCAGCATTACTGGAGCCTTACCGTTAGATTGTTTTGTGTTATATCTAGGATACTTGTTGAGGGAGGTTTACCCCTTTACAGAGATGCAGTCGGTGTATTCTACAACGCCAGCCGACTGGGGCACAGAATTGTTAAAGTTTAAACAACTTAACAGTCGAATCAGTTATAAGCCAATCTGAGCGTCAAGTAGCTGCTTAGATAACGAATGAAGATAGAACCATCCCCAAAGGATTGGTAAAGGGACTGGAAGACTTGGAAATAAGAGGACAAGTGGAGACTATCCAGACTACAGCATTATTAGGATCGGCCAGAATACTGAGAAGAATCATGGAAACTTGAGAAGACTTCTTGTCTCTCAAACTCCAGTGAGAAACCATCAGCAAATAGTGGCGTGAAAAACTCTGAAGATTAAAAAAAATTATAATAAAAACAAAAAAGGACGTTAGAAAAAAGAAAAAAAAGTACCAAATTCGTTTTATTTTCCTAAAACATTTGAAAATTTATCTTTCTCGTCCAGTCGTTTGACATGAGAAGCCAATTGTAAAGGTTGTTTTCGGAACGATGGGGTGACATTTGTAGCTGAGTTTCTTTGTATCTGTCCATTCACAGCAGGAAGAAAGAAAACCTCACCAGTTTTATCATGAAGATTATCTTCCTGGAGCACCTTAGAACCGAACAGACGATCTGTTCGCTCTCGTATGTTGGGTAAGTGGAACTCTTCTGGAAAGAAAACCAAATAAAGCATAAATAAGAATGGGATTCGACTTTGTTTTCTGTAACGAATGAGCAAAGTCTTGGTCTAAAGTTAATTTGCTACATTCTAAGCTACAAAATGAGTCTTTCCACGAAAGACCAAGTAAAGTTGTTCACCTCCATTTTAGATATTCCAATACCTCTTCACAACCCCCAATCGGAAAACACACACACTTACACACACAAAACTGAAGCAAACACTTATCCAGTCGGTTGGGGCTGTAGAATACACCGACTGCTTCTCTGCATAGGGGTAAGATTCCCCGAACGAGTGTCCAGGATATGACAATAAACAGATAGTTAGGTTCCAGTAATGCTGGAGCTTTGGGGAATGCGGAATACCCCCTGATTGCCATCGCTCCCAGGTCCTCTCTGACCTGGGGTGATAGCACCTGATAGGATCCTATTTATTGGTCAAATAGGATTAAACTGTGTAGATATGCTTAACTGAATTGCTTGAAAAAGAACTATTTTTGACATGGAAATTACTTATGCTAAACTGAACTGTTTTGAATAGAACTATTTTGATATTTAATCGTTTGTAAACAAAAATTAAATTAAATGACCTGAAAATGGTTGATACGCAGTAGAACCAACCAACCAACCATCAAACAAATACAATCTTAAAGATATTAAAAGACTAGTGAGTATTTATCCATTTCTTCACTACGGAAAGGATGCGAGAAAATACCAATTTTTAAGCAAAGCACCACTGGTTTGAATCAACAGATTTCGTTCTTCTAGACTGGTTGCCATGCTTAGAGCAAAGGGTCTAGTGTGCCCGACAATTTACCCATAACCCAAGAGAGAAGATATGAATTCATTTATTTTCTAAGAGCAATAACACGAGTGTTTCGCGCAGGACTTGAACTTGGTATGCCATATTCATTTTCTACGACGATAACCGTTTCGCCACAAGCGCCCTCATATTAAAAGGTTTCCAGAAGGAACAGGCGGAGGGAACTTGCAGCCTTCAAAATTATCAAAAGCGGCCTTCCACAAAAATCCAATAAAAATTGTCCTCCGACACTTTAGAACATAATATCACAATGCCAAAAAAACCCAACTAACCAACCAGCAATCAAGAAATAATCAAAAGCCCCAAAAAAGAAAAAACAAAACAAAGCAAAAAAAAAAAAAAAAAGAAAACAATCTTAAAGATGTTAAAAGAGTAGTATGTATTTACCTGACCCCTCAGTCACGGGTAGGATGAGAGACAAAATCAGGTGGGGGTCTCAGTGGCGTAGTGGCAAACTATTACGTTCGCTTTTAGACTAATACCCTTGCGAAAGACATGAAACCGTTTATCCCACAAACTTTGGATTGAATAGTCTTACGACTGATCAATTACAAGGATGGCTTTGGCATTAGATAACCAACGAAGCTTGATATGCCATTAAACAAAGAAACAAACCAAACGAAACAACTCTTTCTCTTTCACCCCAACGCACACTCTCTAAAGCAGTCACTCTCTATATATCTCTCTCTCTCACTCACTCTCTCTCTCTCTCTCTCTCTCTCTCATACGCACACTTTCTTTCTTTCTTTCAGAGAGAGTTCTCATGGCGTAGTGGCTAACGTGCGGGACTGCAAGTGTGTTCGAACTCCAGTCACGCTATTCCGTTCACTTTTAAACTAATATCTGTAAGAAAGGCATGAACCTCCTTATCCTCACAACAGCTATGGGTTAAATAATATCACTGCTGTTCTTCAAAAAGGATGCCTCTGACATTAAATAACCTACGAAGGTTGATATACTGTTAAACAAAGAAACCAATCAACCTGAGACAATGTCAATTTTTAAACGGAGTACAGCTGTTTTGAATGAAGAGATTTTGTTGTTCTAGAACACTTGTTGTACCAAGGATAAAAAGCTCTTTTTTTCAAACTATTTACCCAAAACTCGAGGGAGTAGAAATAGTTAAGACTGGGCTCTATTTTGCTACAAATTGTATTTGCCCAATGTTGCATATTGACATTTGAAAGAGCCGTCAATCAGGAATTTCTGGAAGAGGACGCTCCAGTTGTGTAGATTGGAAGACAGTTCTCGTGGTTTGACAGGCGGAAGCAGATCATGTGAATCACGACTGGAATGAGTTGGCGTTATGAAATTATATATACACCGGTACCCACGGTCAACCAAGTCAGGCCAGAAGCCGCATTAGCCGCTCTCCGGTGTGTGTATGTGTGTAGGGGGGCAGTAGCTCACAGCGGACACCGGTTGAGAGCCTTCGTCAAGAAAGCAAAGAACATAAGGCCCTGAATATGGAATCACAACATGGGTTAAGAAAATATCAATATAGCAGTCTTCCGCCAGTCTGTGTCCGTGTCCTCCGTTCCCCCCCACTCTCTCTCTCTCTCTCAGCAAGTTTCGACCCTTTTGAGAAGAAATAAAGATATATATATATATTTGTAAAGAATGTGTTACGGTCCCATCCTTCATTCATTATGTCGCTATATAGTACCCAACCCCCGCCCCGCCATATTATACTGATACAAGGAGCACACAATAAATTTCCAGACTTTTTTTTCTTCATATAGGCACTTTTATTGATAGTACACACATGAAACTCCAGTCCCCTTCGAAGTAATCTCCTCCAGCTGCAATTCAATTGTTGTACTGTTCCAACAACTTCTGGAAGGCCCCATGGAAGTCCCCTTCTGTGAGCGTGTCAATGACCTTCGTCACAGCCTCTTTCATCTCTTCAATTGTCTCATAACAACAGCCTCTGAGCTTAGGGAATAAGCAAAGGTCACAGGGAGCAACGTCTTGACTATAGGGAGGCTGAGGAACAGTCTTGATGACCACCTTGGTCAAATAGTCTGTGACAAGGATGGAGTTGTGGACTGGCGCATTGTCCTGGTGGAAACGCCACTGACCCGATTTGAAGAGTACTGGCCTCTTCCGATAGAATCTCTTCCTGAACTCCCTTAAAACCTCAATATAGTATTCCTTGTTGACTGTCTATCCAGTGGGAACCCAGTGCATGTAGATCATGCCAGTGCCGTCAAAAAAAGGGATCATCAAAGGTTTGTGGGTGGATTTGCTCTGTCTGGCCTTCTTGGGTCTGGGAGAGCCAGCATGTTTCCACTGGGAACTCTGTTTCTTGGTCTCTGGGTCATACCAGTAGATCCAGCTTTCATTGCAGGTCACCAGAGCATCAAGAACTGCGAGATCTGAATTAATCAGCTCGACCATCTCCCTGCTGTCATGACATTGTCTTTCTTTCTTGTCTTGGGACAAACTTCGCGCAAATCTTCTGCATCTTCAGTTCCTCGTGAATAATTGTTTGTACAGTTCCCACACTGACATCAAACTGTGCACTTATTGTCTCTATAGACACACGACGGTCCTTATCCATGAAATTCTTTATTTGGCCTATTAATTCTGGTGTTCTGACTTCCTTACTCTTCCCATGCCTCTCATCATCCCTCACAGAATCCCTGCCTTCCTTGAATCTCTTGTGCCACTCAAAAACTGATGCTCGATACATGCAAGATGGTCCAAAAGCAGTCTGAAGTATACGTTTCTGTGGCATTTTTCCAAGTTTAAAACAGAATTTTATTGCATATCGTTCTTCTAAAGTGTCCTCACGTCCAGATTGCATTTTGAAATTCACCAGCAGTGACAATCAAGCTTTAGTAGGATGTATTCCAATTCCCGTTGTAGCTGTTGATTTGAACCTGAAATCACAAAAATTAGTCAGTCATCTCATAAGATGTATAGCAATAACATAGTGAATTTTCAAGAGTCTACGACAATTTTAAATGCCTGTACATAAAAAGTCAGGAAACTTAATGAAGGCATCTCGTACTTAGTAAGACTGATATATTTTGGCTTGGGAAAATCTATATATCAATCTAATAAAAAGAATTAGATCCAAGAACTGCCTTAAAAAAAAGCAGTTTTGCTTCCAATAAAGTCTTCATCAGATGATGACCCTGGGTTCAGGAATGATTTCAAGGTCGAAGCATCATATATATGTATATACTGTTCGACTTACAAGCTACTCCCCCATGGGGGTGAGCACTCTGGTGAAGCTCTTCGAACGAATTGAGCACTCTGGTATCCGATAAGGTTATAAAATGTAAACAAACGAACGCTACTGATTAATACCTTATAATTCCCTAGCTGACGTTTTACGCTTGTTGGCTGAGCAGTCGAGTATTTGTCGCTGCCTCCCACCAGACACGACTTGACACAAGGTCAAAAGCCCGAAGGCCAATTAAAGTGGGGATAAAGGGGAGGGGAAGGTCGGGAACGAGCCGAGACTCGAACCCTGCTTGTCTGTGCTGCTCATCGGCTCACTTAGTGCAATGTGAGCCTGATCAGGCAAGCAGTTTCACGAACCCAAATGTGGGTCCGGGCACGTATGCCAGTTTGCGGCTTAAACTAGACGCATGGTCTAGTGCCGTCCAAGGGGGACAAAGGAGACAAAAATGCAGCTCGCCCACCCGAAGGTAGCCTAGTCGAAACTAGGTGCCTAATTAAAGGCCCCAAGTCTGCCATTGTTCCTTTTCCAGGGCCACGCTCCGGACCGAAGTCCAGAACAGGCCCCGGGGCGCTCGCCAGGAGCGCGCCCTTGTTGGCTGAGCAGTCGGATACTAAGTCTAACGTAAAGTTGGGCTGGCTTCAAGTGTCCTACATGTCTAGCCACACTTGTGATACAACGAAACAGTTTATATTTATATATATTCATCCACATATACACAAGTATATATACACATAAGTATTTATACACATATATTCACACACACACACACACATATATATATATATATATATACGCGCGTGCACACACACACACATAGAAAGGGAGAGAGAGAGAGAGAGAGAGAGAGAGAGAGAGAGAGTGTGTGCATTCAGGCTGAGATTTTTTTTTAGTTATATTTTGTTAAAGATAACAGGCAAAGATTTGAAGTTGAGATTTTTATTAGCTTTTTCTTGTTCACGAGTCGTGACTAACGAAGATCAAAAATTCATGTACTCGGATCATAATATCAGAGATTTCGGACAATTATTAACCAGTCTTCATCTTATTTGTGACATCTAACTCACGAACAAGAAAGAGCAAATAAAAAACTCAACTTCCTATCAGTTTTAATCCAATATGCCTACAAGAACCCACCCACCCATACGTATACATCTCTGTTATATATATATATATATATTGTCATCCACAGACAGACTGTTTCGTTCTATCAGAACTCTTCAGTGTGGCTAGACACGCAGGACGTCCAACTTTACGTTAAACTAAGTTTCAGACCTCTCGGCCACCAAGCGGACCACGTTTGTTAAGGGAATTTTTAAGGTATTTATTTAGCAACAGCAGCAGCAGCCGTTTGTTTACATTTTTTATACCCTATCGGCTACCGAGGTGCTCAATTCTTTCGAAGAGCTTTGTATTACGCTAGCGGCGGCCGACAATTCCTTTCGCCAGAGTGGTCAATCCCCATTGGGGAGCGTATATATTGTCATCCACAGACACACATATATATATATATATATATAATTAACTTAGATCGCGAGTCGGAAATCTTCTACTTAACTTTCACCTCAACGGATCATCAGGAAGTCTAACGCCGACGAGGGGTGTGACAAGGTTGGCCTTTTCTTTCTTTTTGACCTATAATATTTTTCTTTTTCCCCCAGGGCGGTGATTCAAGATATTTTTATCTCTTGTTCCTGGCGGGTTTTTTTTTTCTTTTTTTTCTGGTACCGTGAATACTGGTAGATATTAGATTAGTAAATATATATATATATATAAACACATTGTATTTTATATAAAATCAGGTGAAAATAGTTGATAATCGACGTGCCATTCTACCATATAAAAAAGGTGTAACAAAATATACCTAAATGTTTAACTGGTGTATTTGTAGGAACTTCCACATTTTCCTTATTAACAATTGGCGGTAAACACGTATTTCTGTGAGCCATTTTGGGCGTTTTTGATCGTTTTCTTGTATGACAAGATTCTTCTGGGCATTTGGGTCGATTTGTCGTTTTCTTGGCTTTCAGTGTCATCTGTTTAAAAGAAAAAGGGAGAAAAAACAAAAACAAACCTTAATTATTGTCATTAAATAAAACCTAGAATATAGACACTTTTTCTCTTCGGGTTAGAGAGCAATAATTGAAACCATTTAACAGTGTCCAAATGAATGAATTATGTTGAATTATTAGCGGTAAATAGCAATACTTGAAACCATTTAACAGTGTCCAAATGGAGGAATTATGTTGAATTATTAGCGGTAAATAGCAATACTTGAAACCATTGAACGGTGAGCAAACGAATGAATAATGTTCAATAAAATTACTAGTGTCAAATAGCAATACTTAAAACCATTTAGTGTCCTAGGTATGGCATTAAAATGCATCTGATAGTGAGGCTCCAATCTTGGAGGTTGGGAGAATGTGTAGTACCATATTATTAACCCCTCCGCTCGGGCAGGATATGACACTAGGTCAATTTTTAAGCGGCGTTTAACAGGTTTGAATTCAGAGTTTTCCTTCTCCTAGACTAGTTGCCTCACCAAGGCTGAAGAACCTAGTCTGTCCTACTATTTACCCATAGCTGGAGGGAGAATAACTGGATTCATACCTTTCCCAAGGGTATTAGTGCTATGTGAAATGCAATCAGTCTCGTCCAGGATTTGAACTCGTGTCGCCGTGTCCATTTCCTACGACGATAACCATTACACCACGGGCACCTCCAGGGGAATGTGTAGTACCACATCATTGCTATTACTCTCTGGTCCTCTTTGATCGGGAGTAAGTAGCTGTTAGGATCCCATCTGTAAGTCAAATAGTACTGTTCAATCTTTTAATAAGGATTATAATCAAGATAAAAAAATATTAGTGTTAAATAGCAATACTTGAAACCATTTAATTGTGTGCAAAAATTAAATAGCAATACTTGAAAGCAAATAACTGTAAGCAAACAAATAATCAATATTATATAGAATTATTAGTTGTACATTTTATTTTTTGAGTTGAGGAATTATATTGTGAATTGAATCACCGTGACCAGAAAAGCTGGCACGACATACGGAAACACTGGACAGCAGTTTCGACCTTATTAGATCTCATCAGAAGTGTATACCATGATCTCCACAACTGAAGACCGAACCACAGAACGCAGAGCCGAAACTCTACCATTGACCATCAACCCACATCGCATCCAAGTGACGCCAAATTAACTTGTCATCGTAATTGCGCAGCTAATTAACCCGAATGAGTCTTGCAAGTTACATCCGTACTCTTTACAGAGGACACAGTCACCTCCAGGGCCACGTCATCCCTAGAGGATTGGAAATACACATCCACATAATTATTATAACCTCAAGGGCAAGGAAATAGATGTACATCTTCTTTTTTAATTAGAGGAATTATATTGTGGATTGAATTACCATGACTAGAAAATCTGGTCGAAACAGCTGTCCAGTGTTTCCGTATGTCACACGCCAGTGTTTGCCAGATTTTCTGGTCATGGTAATTCAATTCACAAGAATTATTAGTGTTAAATAGCAATACTTAAAACCATTTGACTATGTGCAAATAATAAATAGCAATACTTGAAATGGTTTGACTGTGTGCAAACAAATGATTAATATCAAATAGAATTATTCCTGTTGGATAACAATACTTGAAACCATTTAACTGTTTGCTAACAAACGAGCCCTGATCCGTTTAAAGGTAATGTTACCTACAATCTATTCGGTTACAAATCACGTACTTATATTTACCCACCCCTCCGCACGACACAAAGCCAATTTTAATCGGAGTTTAACAGGTTTGATTTTTAGAGTTTTCCTTCTCCTAGATTGGTTACCATACCAAGGTTGAAGAGCATAGTCTGCCCAGCTATTTACCCAAAACTATATATATATATATATATATATATATAAAATCTTTTTCTTTTTTGTTGGTCCAAAGACAGAAAAAAAGTCAATATTTTAAAATGAATAGGTCCACAAAAAGATTTATTGATCTATTCATATATATATATATATATATATATATATATATATATATATATATATATATATATGATGAGTATTATATATATATATATATATATATATATATATGATGAGTTCTGATAGAACGAAACAGATCTATCTGTGGATGATTATATATATATATATATGAATTGATTAATTAATGCTTTCTCGTGGCTGAATGGTTAGAAGCTTGGCTTGACGTTTTTGTCAACCGGGTTTCGATCCCAGCTTTGGGAAGCTAATGTCTAGCCACACCGGTGAGTTCTGATAGAACGAAACAGATCTGTCTGTGGATGACTATATATATATATATATATATATATGTGTGGTTTGGTAGCAGTCTTTTATTTAAGCATGTTTGATTAAATAATAAAGACACATTATTAGTATTTTGGTTTTAGGTTGAAGTTAATTGATAAATTTACCGAAATTGTCTCGAGTGCTTTCGGGCCTTTCAGTCGTTCGATGTCATTAGGTCATTAGCTTCCAACAATACGTTTACATAATTTTTGCCATTAAAAAAACAACAACAAATAAACAACCCTCCCCAATCTTTACACTTGCAAACAACCCCTGATAATGGCTTATGAAAGTCCGAAAGCGCTCGGGACAATTTCGATGAAATCATCTATTAACTTCAACCTAAAACCAAAACAGTCGTCAGGTAACTTGAAAGGATCCTAATAAAATTATATAGACAAAATGTGCTTTTATTGTTTAATCAAACATGCTCACACACACACACACACACACACACACATGTATAAGTTGCATCTGTTTTGAAATATCCGTGTTGACTTACAACTCAGAAAAGACCTACCCTTGAGTATTAAGGTCACACATACACTTTAATATGTTTATCAAAAGGAAAGTTGGAGGTGCCCGTGGTGTAATGGTTATCGTCGCAGGATATGGACACGGCGACACGAGTTCAAATCCTGGACCTGACTGATTGCATTTCACATAGCACTAAAGGTATGAATCCAATTATTCTCCCTCCAGCTATTGGTAAATAGTAGGGCAGACTAGGTTCTTGAGCCTTAGTGAGACAACTAGTCTAGGAGAAGGACAACTCTAAATTCAAACGTGTTAAACTCCGCTTAAAAATTGACCTTGTGTCATATCCTGCCCGAGCGGAGGGGTTGGTAAATATGATCATAAGGAAAGTTACAAAATTTTGCTTTTAATTTTTACTGATTGAATGATAATTCAATAATTAAAAATCAATTGATTGTGGAACTCTTCACAGTTCTCTAAAAGTGAGTTAAAAAAAACGTGCTACTCTCCGGTTCTTCTAAAGACCTGCAATGTTTAATCATCGCACAGATTCCATAGGTAGAATTTGAATTTTTAAATTATTGGTTTGTAATTTAGTACAACTAATTTAATACCCCCCCCAAAAAAAACTTTTTTTTTTTTTGGAGAACTAAAAAAGATCATAGAGATGTTTTAAAACCAAGGGTTACCTTTTTTAGATACTATTGTAAATGTTTTTTTTAAAAAAAGAAGAAAAACTAGAATTTCTAATACGAAAAATTTTGCATATGTAGAAACCACAGATCTATTTCCTCTCGCGAATCAATTCCCCCGCCAAGAGATTCGGTCACTCACCTGGCAGAGCAAATTGATTCCTTCTTCCTCTCAAGAACTATTTTTTCTAGTCCTTTTGGTAGTCAGCTGACAACCTTAGAGAGCCCCCAAGCCAGCAGCCCAGACAGACCTGTCTCGCATCCACTGCTCCGAATTCCACTTGGAACCCCTTCGCTGAAGAACACGCTGCTACTAGCTTCACACACTTTTCCTACAAACTCAAGGACCAATATACTAACCGGCGACACCAAAAGTGACACTTTCTCACTCTTACTCTTTTACACCTGCTACTATAATAAACCTTTCGTCGTTGTGTTTTTTAAAAGAAGTTTCGTTATTCATTTGAGTTGCCAAATAATTTATAGTGTTAGAGAAACTAACCATTTCCAAAAAACTAGACATATTTAATTCTTAGCTTCTTTCTATTGTACCTACCTATAATGTTGCGTTACTGGCGAATACGCCTAATCAAGCAGAGACACTACTGCATAGTTTGGAACGAGCTGCAGCAGGCATTGGCCTCTATGTCAATGCACACAAAACTGAATATATGTGTTACAACCAAACGGGCAACATTACCACACGAGACGGAGCCTCTCTGAGGCTAGTGGACAAATTCACCTACCTAGGAAGTAGCGTCTCATCAACCGAAAACGACATCGACACACGACTGACGAAAGCATGGACGGCTATAGATAGGCTCTCAATCATATGGAAATCAGACCTGACCGATGAAATGAAGCGCAGTTTCTTCCAGGCAGCGGTTGTATCGATACTGCTATATGGATGCACTACATGGACGCTAACTAAACGGCTGGAGAAGAAACTTGACGGCAACTACACAAGAATGTTGAGAGCAATATTGAACAAGTCCTGGCGACAACACCCCACGAGACGCCAACTGTACGGCCACTTGCCTCCCATCACGAAAACTATACAGTTTAGACGAGCCAGACACGCCGGACACTGCTGGAGAAGCAAGGACGAGCTCGTAAGTGACGTACTCCTATGGACCCCCACATATGGCCAAGCAAAAGCAGGACGACCAGCCCGAACTTACATACAGCAGCTATGTGAGGACACGGGATGTAACCCAGAGAACCTGCCGGAGGCGATGAATGATAGGGAGAAGTGGCGAGAGATGGTCAGGGATATCCGTGCTGGTGGCACAACCTGATGATGATGATGATAATATTACATTTTTAGAGGGAAAAAATGAGTAAATAAATTGATAATGTTTAATTGAATTGTTTGTTATACATTGTAATACTTAGAACCGATTAATTTTATTTACTTATGTTATCAAATAATTTATATCAATTATATAGGCGATGAACGATAGGGTGAAGTGGCGAGAGAGGGTCAGTGATATCCTTGCTAGCGGCACGACATGATGATGATGATATATGTATAAATCGGATTTGGCATTAAATAACCTACAATGGTTGATATCCCATAAAACGAAACGAAACCAATTCAGGAAATACTTTGAGGCGAGTAACGAAATTTCCAGAAGAGGAAAGATGAAAAACAAACAAACAAACAACCCCCCCCAAAACAAACAAACAAACAAAACAAACAAACAAAAAAAAACTAGAATAAGCACTAGTTGGAAATAAGACAGGTTGAAATAAGTTTATAAATGCCCAGAAAACAAGAAAGAAGCAATGGCGTTTTCAGAGATCGTTTTAGTAGATTTATTCATATACCTCGGTAGCAATATCTCATCTACTGAAGACGATATCAACATTCGCTTTGCTAAAGCATGGACTTCTATTGACTGGTTATTTATGAACTGGTCTGTTGTGGCAGCATCTTGTATAGGGTGTCTCAATATTTATGGGACCCATGTGACTGCTAATAACTCTACAAATAATAATCTTGTGCTCTTTTTTTTCAGATTTGAAAAGACTATACTATAACAACTATTAATTCTTAAACACAATTCCTTGGACAAGAGGATGGCCTAATGAGTAGAGTTTTCGCTATCGGCCCGGGAGATTTGGGTTCAATTCCTGGTCGAGTCGTACCAAAGTCTCAAAAATGGTACTTGATGCCGTCTTGCTTAACACTCAGCACTATAAGGTAAGGGTAAAGTGGAGAAATCCAGGGAAAGGAGTGGTGCCCTCCCCTACACCTCAATGTAATAGCTATTGAGAAGGGAGCCTGGTCGCTAACTACTAACTTTTACATATGTAGAGGCAAAATCATTGAAAACTGTCTTAAAATAGATGCAACCCATTAATAAGATAATGGTTTATTACTGAGACAAGAAACTCAAAGAAAGATTGCATATCCTGGAAGCTAATATATTAACAATAAAAAAAATCCACTGATTTGATGTTTCTAACTCAAAGGATACATTTTTTACAAGACGTATTCCAAATTACCGTCATTGTGCTTGTCTCAATAATAAATCATTATCATATTAATGGGTTGCATATATTTTGAGACACCCTGTATGAGTCTATATTGAGACCAATTCTTCTTGCTGCCAATTAAAAATTTCATAAAATGCTAAGAGCTCTTTTGAACAAGTTCTGGAAACAGCAACCTTCAAAACATCAGTTGTTCGGCCACTTACCTCCTATCTCGCAAAGAATCCGAAGAAGACACGCTGGGAACTATTGAACAAGTAAGGACCAACGCATAAGCGACGTTATTTTATGGACTCCTACGCACGGACACAACAAACTTAGCCTACCATCAAAAACTTATATTCATCAGCCTGGGTGAATACTGGATGCCGTCTAGAAGACTTGCCAAAAAGCGATGGCCGATAGGGACTGATAGCGAAAGAGTCCCAAGGTTATCTATGCTGTCGACACACTTTCATGATTATGTTAATGTTGATGATATTTAATTGGAGATAAGTAAAAGTTGGCGACCATAGTCGAGGGCAACCAGAAGGCTCCCTTTTCAATAGCTACTACACTGAGGTGTAGGGGAGGGTGCTACTCCTTTCCCTGAATTGTTCCACTTTACCCTTGATATGTACCTTATATTGCTGAATGTTAAGCAAGGAGGTATCAAGTACCATTTTTAAAGTATTTGGTATGACGCGACCTGGGATTGAACCCAGGTCTCCTGGACCATTGGTGAACACTCTACCCACTAGGCCAATGAACCGATTATCTTTAATTCTAACTGCTAGATCATAACAGTGTGAATGAAGAATAACAGTGAATGACAGATAAACCAAAATTTGGCAGACCTGAGGATGATATTAAACTGCATCCGGTTGTAAGGTTCTAGAGCGAAGAACTATAATTAGAATTTGATATTTACTTCCGTTACATCGAGAATTTTAAAGGTAAAGATTCAATACAAACACAGACCCAGCAAAATTAGGATTCAGTTGCTAATTTAACTGGAATATGCTTTATTCTCTAAATTATAACATTTTGATAGTATCCGGTTGTGAGGTTTCACTTCTCAATCTCTGTGGAGTGTGGAGTCATTACTTCCTTACCATTACTCCCAGGTCCACTCTAACCCGAACTGGTCGTACCTTTTTGGATCCTATCTGTGCTTCAAGTAAATCTATTTGAAGCTTATTAGTATTCGATAGGAATACTTCTAGCCGTATAATTGTGTGCAAGCAAATGAATTTTATCATTAAGTAGGGATAGTTATTTCAAACCATAAAATTGTTTACGTCTAGTAAGAATACTTGAAATAAAAAACGTTACGTTTAAAATATATTTTGATCTCTAATTATGTCACATAGTTTTGAAACAGAACGCTACTTATAAAAATAGAATGTTGAAATCGTTCTCATTTTTTTGGTTCATTTTAGAAATAAAATCAAATATAGTTCAGAAGATATAACATATTAACTGCCCTAATGATGGTTTGATGTTAAAACCAAAACGGTTAAAGTTGAGAAATAATTAAACGATAAATAAAACTATCATCTGAATAACTTGTGTTTTTTCATATTTATACATTCATTCACACACACACACACACACACACACACACACACACACACATATATATATATATATATATATATAAAACAGAATATAGTTGCCGCTATCACACTTGGTGGGTTAGAGGCAGACCAAATGCAGTATAATTTGGAGAGCACTCATTATCTTTGATAGTGTTTTTATACAATATAGTAATAAGTTTATATTAGTTTTTATGTATATTTAATAAGCATCCATGCTAATAAATATATATAAAAACAAATATATAATCAACATTTATTCATTATCATATTACATATATATATATCTTTTCTGACTTACCACAATTCCTTATAAATGCTGCCTTATTAGAAAAGAGAGAAAATTCTTGGACTTTTAGGAACTGCTCACAAGAAAAATCATTGGTTTTGCGAAGGTAAAGATGCAAATTCGAGTCGAAATAATAGTCCATATCTCCATCATAGTCGCTGAATAAAATTTTGACGTCACAAAACAGTAGTGACGTCTGATGTTGTAAAGTCATCATGATTTGCTTTTTATCAAATTAAAAAAAAAATGAATCGAACCCCCTTCTCAGTTGAAAAAAAAAAGCACGATCTTCAGCCCGCAATCGTTCCGTTGATAGGATAGCGTGACTACGAATAACGGTCGGCAAGATGTGCTGTCTTGGTCTTCAGCGGCACACTGGTCTCGCTGAGAAGCTAAAATTAACGCTTCAAACTGATGTTAAAATTTTTTTTGTTTAATTTACTTTTCACCGTGAAAAACATGATCGTCCTTTCCCGATCAACATGAGGAAGAGGTAAACGTTTTCTTATAAAATCCTATTGTAAAAGTTGGATGGACTTGTCGATTCTGTATTCTCTGTCTTTTAAAAAATATTTTTTGGCTGAAGTATTTTCGTTAACACTTGTTGCTATTACTCATTTTCCGTGTTCTTGTCAAATCTAATATGTGTTAAAATATACATGGCCAGCCAAGTCGGCTGGGGTTATTGAACACACCGATTGCATCTCTGCAGAAGGGTAAGAGTCCCTCAACGAGTGTCCTGTATATGACACTAAACAATCTGATGGGTGAGGCTTTGAGCTTTGGGGAATGCGGAGTACCCCTTCATTGCCATTGCTCCAAGGTCCACTCTGACTCGGAGTGGTTGCACCTGATATAGTTTTAGCCGGAGGTTTTTGTTGTTATTTTTAGCCATAGGTTTTGTTGTTGTTAGCGAGGATAGGTTTGTTTTTAGCGAGGAAGATGGTGTAACGTGCGTGTGTGTGTGTGTTGAGTTGTTTCCTCGCCAAGTTTGTAAGGTAATAAAGGAAGGATCAAGAAGTAAGATGCCGATAGTCGAAATATGTTTTTAGGAATAGTTTTTATCTACAGTATGGAATATTTAGTTTGCTTTTGTACTGCAAGTCTCGTAGTGAGTAAGGAGACGAAATGGAGTTATGAGAAAGTTGAGAAAGGCAGCGCGTATCGTCGGACGTGCGAGGGATTGTGTTCGCTGTAGTTTAGCGAAAGCCATGTTGCCGTTGAAAGAAATGTACTTTGGAGTTATCGTGAGTTTCGTGCATCTGGTGGAGAGGCGTGCGTTGTCTCCATTAAGGTGATCCGGAGGTGAAATGAGAGCTAGGTGTCGAGAGCGGAAATAAGGCATCGCATCGACATAGCCAATTTCAGGGGTGACATAAAGTTGTTCCTGTGGTAGCGTATTGAATATATCTCATTCATATTCAATTGGGATTGCTTGGTCTGAGATAGGCGCAAGGAATCCATAAATTAGATAGGTTCCCTCATGTGTCCATGCTGCTGCTGCTATTGAAGAGCCGCCAGTGAGACGTCTGCACTGGGCAGCGTTGTTCAGCCAAAGAGACCGTGTTTGGCAGCTTACCCAATTTCTGCTGCCCGGAAAAGAAGGTCAGGGATGAATAGGATAGGTCATCCTGATTGGGTGAAGTTATGCGTCGAATTAAATTGCGCGCCAAACCAAAATACCTTCTGCTACATAGTCTTATCTATGGGTGAAATAGAACTGTTTGACATTTAAACTGATTGCAAACAAAATGACATGATAAATAGAATTGTTTGAAAAAGAACTGTTAGATCACATTTTCTTTTAAGTAGAGAATTGTGAATTGAATTACCAGAAAATCTGGCAAACACTTGCGGAAACATTGGACAGCTGTTTCGACCTTATTAGGTTTCATCAGTTGTGTATACCGTGATCTCCATCAGTGGAGATCGAACCAGCGATCACAGAATGCAGAGCTGAAGCTCTACCACTGAACTATCAACCCACACCGCAGACAAGTGATGCAAAATTAACTAGTTATGGTAATTGGGTGGCCAATTAATCTGAACATGTTTTGCAAGTTACATCCTTACTCTTTACAGAGGACACGGTCACCTTCAGGGCCTCGTCTTCTTAGGAGGATTGGAAATACGCATCTGCGTAATTATTGATTTTATCCTCAAGGACAAGGATATAGATGAACATTTTCTTTCTTTTTTTTAAGTAGAGGAAATTATATTGTGAATTGAATTACTATGACCAGAAAATCCGGCAGCACTTGCGCGCGACATACGGAAACACTTATTAGATCTTATCAGTAGTGTATACCGTGATTTCGTGACATTACCATCAGTGGTTAAGTTGGCATCACTTGTGTGCAATATGGACCAATGACTCAGTTGGTAGAGTTTCGGCTCTGTGGTCGCTGGTTCGATCTCCAGAGGAGATTACGGTATACAATACTGATGAGACCTAATAAGGTCGAAACAGCTGTCCAGTGTTTCCGTATGTTTCTCGCACGTGATCGCCGGATTTTCTGGTCTTGGTAATATTCAATTCACAACTGTTAGTTAGATTGTCTGACTCTATGCGACTTAAAAATATTTTATTAATTATTTTGGTGGTTCATAGGTTGTTGGTTGTCGTCTATTTTGGTTTTGTTAATTACTGGGTTGTATGGGATGACTTTTTATTTTTTGGTATCTGACTCTTTGGTTTCTCTTATTACTCCAATAACTTTTCTCTTATGGTTGGCCGGAGCTGCAAATAAACTTAAAACGAAAAAAAAAAAAAAAAAAAAAAAATGGGCAAAGACAAGGGTACTTTAAACTTAAAGTTTATTCTACAGGTCAACAACTGCTTCGTGATGAGGAACTTTCTTCCCCGGCCTGGAAAAGCTGTGTATCCAGTAGGAAGGTATAAAGAGAAAAAAGCTTCAAGTTTCTTTTTTGGGGCGCTAGGAAGCCCGTCTTTTTTTCAGGCATGCGCGGGTCGCGCTTCCTGTCAGAGGCCTCCAGAGAAATTATTTTTTTTCATATTTGTTTATTTTATTTTATTTTATTCATGCACTTTTTTTTATTTTATTCAATCTTACAACTTAATAACTGATGTTTAATTGAATTATTAATGAAACTTGGAACGATTTAACTTTGACTTATGCTAAATTGAATTGTTTGGAATAGAACTGTTTGATCATTGAACTATGCGTAAACAAATGGCTGATATTAGTGATACATAGCAATACTTGTAACCATTTAACTTTCTTAGCTTACCTTTGCAATTCATAAATATCTACTATATATGAATAAACCGGATTTGGCATTCAATAATCTACAATGGTTGATATGCCATAAAACTAAACCAAACCAAACCCTTGCCCAGTCGGCTGGAGCAGCAGTATATTACGACTGCATTTCTGCAGAGGGGTAAGACTTCCCCAACGAGTGTCCTGCATATGATACGAAACAATCTGATGAAGCTCCAGTAATGCCGGAGCTTTGGGGAATGCGGAGTACCCTTTATTGCTATCGCTCTCCAGTCCACTCTAGCCTGGCGTAGTAGCATCTGATAGGGTCCTATCTACGAGTAAAATAGAGCTAAACTGTGTATTAATGTTAAACTTATTTGTTTGAAATAGAACTGTTTTGACATTTAAACAGCGTACTTATGCTAAACTGAATTGTTTGAAATAGAACAATTTATATGTATAAAAATAGATTTTGGATTAAATAACCTATAATGGTTGACATGCCATAAAACCAAGCCAAGCCAAACCAAACTAAACCCGAACCCATATACATGGAACAAGGCTGCAACTAGGTTGGTTGGTTGGGTTTTATGGTGTATCAAACCTTGTGGGTTATTTAATTCCAGATTCTGTTTGCACATATGTATCAATTTATATTAAACATGATTTGTAAACAAATTGCTTATAGATATCATTTTAAAACGAACCAGAGATCACAGTTTAATAGTTTCAAGTATTTTTATATAATACTAACAATTTAATTAAACATCAGCCATTTGTTTGAACGCAGTTTAATGGTTATACATATATGATTTATAAGTGAATAGTTTGTTGGTGATCTTATTTTTAAATGAATTAGACCTAATTTGTTTGCACACATTTGAGTACAGCTATTGTTTGCACACAGTTAAATTGTTTTAAGTATTGCTATCTAACACTAATAATTCTATTTAATCATTTGTTTGCACACAGTGAATTGGTTTCAAGTATTCCTCACACAAATAGTATTATTTGCACATATATGGTTTCATTTGGGTTTGTTTTTATGGCATATCAACCATTGTAGGTTATTTAATGCCAATCCTCTTTATGCATATTTATTAAATATATATGATTTGGTTTGGTTGGATTTTATGGCATATCAACCATTGTAAGTTATTTAATGCCAAATCCTCTTTATGCCTATATATTAGATATATATGATTTGGGTGGGTTGGATTTTATGGCATATCAACTCATTGCAGGTTATTTAATGCCAAATCCTCTTTATATATATATATATATATATATATTGAATATATATGATTTGGTTTGGTTTGGTTTTATGGCATTTCAACTATTGTAAGTTATTTAATGCCAAATCATATTTTTATTTATCGATTAAATAATTTCTCAATAGATTTTTTCGATAACATTTTTTAAACGTGCCTGGGCTTATTTTTTTTGGCACACAGTTAAATCGTTTCACTTATTTTTCTCTTATACGAATAATTACTTTTACTAATTATCATTTCTTACGCACAATAGATGGTTTCAAGTACTGCTATTAAACATTAATAATTCCATGTTTTTGTATCATCGAGGTGAATGATACACTGAGAAGAATGAGTGCTTAATATATTCTTTCAGCACCAGTATATATATACACATACACACACACACAAGAAAAAACGACAAAAAAAAAAAAAAGAAATAAAAATAAAAATAAAAACCAAAAAACACACAGAACGATAACTTAAAAACAATTAACAGAGAACTTACAAGGAATAGAGGAGGGTCAAACGAAGTAAGATCAGTCCGAATGTTAATTAGCTTATCAATCAATTTTGTAATCGACTGTTGAAGTCGTTAATCGTAGGCGATTTTAAGGCTATGAGCTAGACCATCTGGTGGGGTGCTGAAGGGGTGCTAGCTACTCTACAACACTATTTAACACTTATTATTCTATTTAACAATATTAATTCATTTGCGCAAAGTTAAATGGTCCCAAGTATTGCAATGTAATACCAGTAATTCAATTTTTACACACAGTTAAATGGTTTCAAATATTCCAATCTAACATGAATATTTTTTAGTATTAATCATTTGTTTACACACATTCAAATGGCTTTAATTAACTGGTATCTTACATAGATACTTTTATTTGCACATAGTTTAATGGTTCCAAGTATTGCAATGTATCACTCACAATTCAATTTAACATCAGTCATTTGTTTACACACAGTTAAATAGTTAAACAGTTCTTAGTCAAACAGTTCTATTTGACGCATAGATGGGACCCTAAAAGGTACTACAGCTCCGGATCTGGGTGGATCTGGGAGTAATGGTAATGAAACGGCACTCCACATTCCTAAAAGCTACAGGACCATAGCCTCACTATTAGATGATTTAGTGTCATATCCAGGACACTCGTTGTAAGGAGAGGTCTCACTCCACGGCAAATTCTATAGCTCAGCTGACTGGGCTAGCAATAAGGCGGGTGGAGAGGCTGGTTATCACTATCCCGACTTAATTAGTTCCATTTACAGACCCAAAATGTACTATAATAATCCATTCACCACAATGGCACATTTATTCTGATAATCCTTTGCAGTACAATCACCAAAAGAAGCCAATCAGCGCTTGGCCACCTGGCATTCGTGCCGGCTGGTTGTTAACTATGTCATCTTGGCCTTAGGTAACCGCCCCCTAGATCTTTGCTGACTTGCAGGACTAGGTTTATTACTTGGTGCCTGAGGCGCCTCGAAAGAGGAATGCCGATGGGGTCTCGAGTCGTATGCGGCTCCCATCATAAAAGGGCCTTGTGCCATATTCTCCCACGGTGGGATGTCAGATAAATCTCAGTCACTCCATGAGTGTTTAACCTAATCCCCTGTGTACATGAATGTTAGGGAGTCAGGGATGATTAAAAATCTTATTTACAAAAAATTGTATTTACATAAATAAGATATCCATAGCGGAAAAGTAATTTTAACTTAATGTATATATACAAATTTAAAGCTGAACGTTTGTATTAGACCTCTTCTTTCAGACAAACTTGACAGAAAAAGGCGTACACTGGCCGAAAAAGGGCTGCGAGGAAAAAACAAACAAATACATAAAAAGTAAAAAATAAAAACGAAACTAAAAACAAAACCAAAACAAAACAACAAAACAATCCTCTTCTCCCTAACCTCCAGTTTCCCTAGAGTCTCTATCATCTCAAAGAAGTTGGAAGAAGTCCCCCCCCCCAAAAAAAAAATGGGTACTAAAAAATAAAAATAGCACCGCGGAATGTTGGGTCTGTCTACTCGGATAAAAAAAGAAGGAAAAAAAATCAAAATACAATTCACCTGTCCACATAAACAACACAAATTTATGAAAACAACGCGAAGAAATGTTTTTTGTAGACAATAGGAAAACTGGATTGAAATGCATCTATAGAAATTTGGAAATTTCAAAGTATTTTTTGGCTTTGTTGTATTGTAATCGTAAATGACTACTAGTTTAAAAGTTCGTCAATATTCTTGTTAAAAAGTCGTAACAGTCAATATAATGATGGTATATGTGTGTGCGTGTGTGAAGCATACATTAGCGGAGAGTATGTTTGGCTTTTGGTAATATAATGGCCGAGGAATTTCGTTTTATGCCTTTGGGTTTAGTTAGGCTGAGAACCTTTCGGCTCAGTGCATAGGTTACTTAGGTGCAACATTAACGCAGGTGTTCACGCGTGCGCACGCGAGGAGCGGACGTGTCACTCAGAGATGTCACAATAGCCCAGATGGAAAACGGGGCTACAGAGTGCGGATGACTTTACGCACCGGAAGCGCGCGGAGGATTTTGGGGATTTTGAAAAAGTCAGTTAGTTGAGTTGAGTTCTGCCTCGAGAGAAGACGGTTGGCTTTCGCTTGCTCGCCGAAGCCAAGCCAGTGGCTTTTGTGGCGGGCGCCACATGTGTTGGGGGGGGAGATTGAAAAGCCAGAATAGAAAGAATATGTATATCTCTTTTTTATGTCGAAGAACCTTTAAACTCAAAGGTAATAAAAGGTTTCGTACCTGAACTAAGAAGTCGTAAGTGTTTTTCGTGTTTTAAGATTCCTATGTTCTATATATATATGTTATGAACATTCTATGTACGTTTCGCGTAGCCATATCTTGGCTATGTAAAATTTTGAAGACGTGTGTGTGTGTGTGTGTGTGTGTGTGTGTGTGTGTGTGTGTGTGTGTGTGTGTCTATATTTGGTTTGGTTTGGTTTCATGGCATATCAACCATTGTTCGTCATTAAATACCATATCGGGGTGTCCCCGGGGTGTAATGGTTAAAGCGATGGACTGCAGAATCGTAGTAAGCGAGTTCGTACTCCAGTCGCGCTATTACGTTCACTTTCGGGCAAATACCCTTGGGCAAGGTATAAACCCCCTTATCCTCCCAGCAATGGGATAAATAGCACCACTACTGTTCTTCTATGATAATAGCTTTGGCATTAAATAACCTACAAAAGTTGATATGCCATTAAACAAAGAAACCAAACCTTCATGCCAAATCCTGTTTTACATATATATTAGATATATGATTTGTTAACACATTTTGTACATACACAGTAAGATGATCAAAATGTTTTATTTCTAACAATTCAATAAAGCATAAGTCTTCAAAGTTGAATGGTTCCAAGGATTGCTATGTATCACTAACAATTCAATTAAATATCAGTCATTTGTTTACGCACAGTTAAATGATCAAACAGTTCTATTTCAAACAATTCAATTTAACATGCCATTTGTTTATATAAAGTTCAAATGTCAAACTGCTCTGTTTGACCCATAGATAAGACCCTATCAGGTGCTACCATGCTGGTCAATGAAAGGGTTTATGGCATATTAACCATTGTAAGTTATTTAATGCCAAATCCATTTATATATATATACTGTTCTATTTAAAACAATTCAATTTAGCATTACTACTGTTTAAATGTCAAACACTTCTATTCGACCTATAAATAGGACTCGATCAAGTGCTAGAACAGACCTGGGAGCCATGGCAATAAAGGGGTACTCTGAATTCCCCAAGGCCCCAGAATTACTATAGCCTCATCGTCAGGTTGTTTAGTGTCATACTCAGGACACTCGCTGGGGAAGTCTTAATCTTCTGCAGAGATGTAGTTATTGTATTTTGCAACCGCAGCCGATTGGGCTGTTGTGTGTGTGTGTGTGTGAAATCTGATTGAAGTTGTTCCAAAAGCAAGTGGACAGCCAGAAAGATGTTCTGACTTACTTTCGCCCCGTCTATGAATTTTTTTGCGGGTGTGAATTAAATCGCTGTTGACTGGAATGTTGTTAAGGTAACGAGACGGAAATTTAGTTGGTGTTCGCATATCCATGTAGCTAACAGTGTGAGTCGTTGTTACAAGAGAAAATTTTTGTCGAGTTCTTGCACATCCGGTCGCTGGCTGAGTGGCTAAATAACCGGCTTCCCACCAAGCCTAAATGTGACAAAAGGTCGTTTTATACTGGGGAGTCACGCACAAATTGATGTAATATAATTGCGGAGAGATTTCGCTTTGTATATCTTGCCTTTCGGTTTAGTTAGGTATTCATGTGCGCGCGTAGAGGATGTGTCATTCAGAGATGTCAAAATAAAAATCCCAGATAGGATTTTGGGATTTGAGAAAAAGCAGAGTTGAGTTCCTGCCACCGAACGAGAGAGTTGAGATTCAGACCTGGGCGAGGCCAGACGAATTTGTGCGCTACTGGCGCCGCGCGTTGGTTGGGTTGAGAGCTGACGATGTAAAAGCAGTCAGCATAGAAAGATTGTCTCTCTCTCTCCACATGTCGTGTATTTCGGATTCCCTATGTCTATTTCACACATCTGTATATTATGGGTATGTTAAATTGGGAGTCATGCTTGCCTAGAGTACAAAATGGTTGATTCCTTCGGCCTTACCCTATTGAGACGAAGCACCGAACAATAAATTCAACCCCGTTAAAGTGGGTCTAGCCGGGAGGGGTAAGCCCCGCCCCGCTGAGACCGGGCGAATTAGCTTAACAATACCCACCTGGTTAGAACACCAGGTAGGCCTCTGAAAACCCGGTGTAGAACAAGCACGTGTTATCAAGCCACGGTCGTTGGCTGTGTGTGTCCGTTGCCGCCGAAAACATGAATAAATAGATGTCCTAATTACATGACTAACTCCAAGCGAAAGCTTTTAATGTCTGTGCGAGAAATTACCCTAACAGCAGGTTCATTTGTAATTCAACAGCGCAGACGTAAGCGAAAGTATCACACGTGACTATCCTGTCCTCTCAGATTCCAAAAGCCGCTCAATTAATTTCGAATCCTTATTTTTTACTTATTTATACAAAAGTTAATCTACTTTATGTGTGGGCGTTTCTGACTTATTTGTGCTTCACCTATTGGTTGAAAAATGTAGGATTTTTATATAATTTCTGAGCTAACATTACTTTAGCCGAGGTAAGAAGCTTTTTCAGAATAAAGTCAATGTTAACTGCTATCAAATCAGTTTCGAATCGCTCAGCGACAACGCAAATCGTCGGACGCGGCCTTTGATGAAAACCGTTTGTTCTAAGCTTTAAATAAAAAGTCCTTTTTTAACACATTTCATGAACGCTAAGAATTCTTGTAACAGTGAATACGCCCCATTGGTTGTAAGAAATAACCTCTACATTTCAAGAATGATAAACAACGATGAATCCAAAGCAGCTTTTCAGCAACCGTTCCCAGGTCACTCTGTGAGGTTTATTAGTGGAGAAGCCTTTTATCTGACACTCCACAAGGCCAGAGTGTGACACAAAGTCGGTTTAATGCGAGTCGCCTAGCAGAAAGCAAACCTTCCACTGGACGGTTTAAAAATACTCAGATATCGTTGGCATTTCCTCCTAGGGGTTGTCTCAGGCACCGGGCAATAAACCCTAGCTTTTTACCCTTTCTTGATGAGGAGGGAGGTACTGCCTGCTAGGAAGGACCCCTAGAACTAAGCTGTTGATTATTTTAAGTATGCCTGACGTTCTTCTTTTATCAGTATTCTGAAGTCGGATGTTTGGGTAACTAATACTGGATGTTTTAACTTTGACTAGTGCTAGGGCGCATACGTAACCAGTTGTTAATCATTGGTGCCTTGGGCGACCGATCCCGGGTCCAGGATGGACGTGATAAGATTGCCTCGGGATAATGCATCGCAGCAGGTGGAAACCATACTAGTAACTTGCCAATCTTTGAATAGAAAAAGCTTTATGTTACCTGGTCGCTTACCTGGACCTCTGTCTGGTTTACGAATACATTTTCGGACGCAAAACTAGCGACATAGAGGCTTTTTCTTATTACGTTGTTCAGTGCAGTGTGTCGAGAGAAATGACCAGTGTTGTGGTGACAAGCAAGCGGATTTAGTGCGAATTCATCAACCGTGGATCCATACAAACAAAATTCTGTCGGTGCTGCTCAGAATACGCAAAGAAGTAAGTTCCCTCAGAGATGTCCTGGTTATGACATTAAAAAACAGCTGTGTCCTGCGACGAACGTGTCTAAGATGCATATTGGGTCAGTTAGCTATTTTTAGACGGCTGGTCCAAGCACCATAAATTACCATACAGCCCAGTAGAAATATGCCAATTATATTCTCTATAGAGAGAAGACCCCCCCCACGACTCCCTCAAAATGAGGTCTCCTGAGTATGACACGTAACAGCATCCACAGTGACATGATACCTACATAGTTTGCACTTTTAAAAGCTTTATCTCTCTCACGATCGACTCTCTGCTTGACACTCTCTCATTCTTCGCCCTCCCAGCTAGCGACACCTAGCTCCAGACAACTTAATAGTTCTTACTCTCTAACGCGCTCGTACAAGCCTCTGACATTTCGTCACGTACTATTTTAGATACGCTATCTGAAATGGGAGCCAGAGATAAGCCCCCCCCCACTCCCCCAAAAATGAGGTCTCCTGAGTATGACACGTAACAGCATCCACAGGTAAGGCTCCGGTTGTGGGGGCTCTGAGGAATGTGAAGTCACCCTTTCATGGCCATTACTTTATAAGATTTACACTCCGATATTTTTTGAATGGTCGGCGATGAGCTCGTGGAGCAGAAAAATCTGAGAAAAATAGGATCCTAGACTAACCTATTTTTGAAACAGTAGTGGGGCGTCGGTAAACTGGAATTGATTGGGCAGAGTAGTCACGTGCCACGTGCTTTCAACTACGCACGCGCATCTTTAATTTGTCCCGCGCAAAAATAAATCTTGTGTTTGCAGCTGGTCACGTGACATGGTACCGACATAGTTTGCACATTCAAAAGCTTTATTTCTCTCACGATCAACTCTCTGCTTGAGACTCTCTCATTCTTCGCCCTCCCAGCTAGCGACACCTAGCTCCAGACAACTTAATAGTTCTGACTCTCTAACACGCTCGTACAAGCCTCTGACATTTCGTCACGTACTATTTTAGACACGCTATCTGGAATGAGAACCAGTAAAAATACATTCATTACCATAATGAAATTAGTATATTTGCTACACTTCAAGATTGTAAACTTTATATGGACCTCAAAATCACCTCACTATACCGATGCACACGTTTGGCTAACGGGCTGACGAATACTTCGCAGCTATATACTTTTTAGTTTTTCAGTACACTTACACACAGACGTGTTCGAACAACACACTCTTACATTCGCATTATATTTGTATTAGACACACGCCCACACACGAACACATAACAACCAACCATCGAACATTTTTCTACTTTGCATTGTTTTTCCTTAGTTGTTTAGTATATAAAATTGTCTGTTTTATGTTATCATGTAGGGAATTTTCTTTTGTCTGCGTTGTGCCTTTCTTTGTGTTGTAAATTGTGGAACGACTCTCGAAGTTTTGTTTCTAACAAAACCTCGATACGAATGTTTCTAACAAAATCTCGAGAGAACTAACCGGCTAATGCATCCTCCACAGCTTCCATGTCTACTCTGACCTGGAGTGGTATTACCTGTTGGGATCTCAGCTATGTGTCGAATAGATCTCTTTGAAACTTATTTGTATCGGATAATTTTCTTCTTAAACAAAGATACCAGGATATATGCAGTGGAACATTATATAATCAAAACGGATATTATTGTATGTTATTTATTATCAAACTAGACAGAATTGAAACTATAAAAAGAAAAAAAAAACAATAAACTTTGGGTTGAAAATATACTTATAATTCAGTTTAGATTTTTAAACTGTTCTGTATTCATATTTTTCGTTGTTTCATTATAAATATCTATCTATCTATCTCAGTCTTCAATCAATCTATCTATCAATCTATCTATCTATCTCTTTTCCCACTAGTCTCTATCTATCTATCCATCTATTAATCTATACCGGACTGTTCATATCTATCTATCTATCTATCTATCTATCTATCAGAAAATTAATATTTATTGAATAATTGATAGTAGTGTATTTTTTTTATGGGTTACTGTATATGAATATTCGTCGCATGAAAAGTATAAAACGATGCCAAATTCAATGTCAGATCAAAATTTTTTTATAGAAACAGAATTTTCATATTTTTCTTCTTCATCTTGTTCATGAAAAATCGAAAATCAGTTTACGCAAAGGTGTTTTTCATCCTAAGGAAATTGGTTTTTAACACGTCACCAACATCAGAAAGAGGAAAATATGATTTTTAAAGATGCCGATATATTCTCACTATCGTGTTCACTTCATTAAAAACGAACCGACGCCATTTTTAAATGTGATAAAATAAAAATAAATTTAAAAAGAAAAGCTGTGGAGGAGAGAAAAAAATATGCAGTTATTATTTACCGATATATTGGTGTGTGGGGTCTGCATAATAGTTGAAAAACCTTCTATCTATCTATCTATCTATCTTAGATTACTGTTATTTTTCGATCCTTTTCTTGGCATTATCATATTCCTACAATTTGTCCTATGCCCCACCCTGATTTTTTAAAATTTTCTATTCGTCAAGTTTCTTTTCATCCTTCTCAATTGATCAACTGATTATCACTCTTCATGATTTTGCAGTGTTCCCTAATTTTGACTTTTTATTTTGAAAAGTCAAAAAACTTCTTTCCTTCCTTCCTTCCTTCCTTTTTGATGATTCTTCTTTCTTTCTTTCTAGCTTATTTGATGACCTTCCTTCCTTCCTTCCTTCCTTTTTTGATGACTTTCTTTCTTTGATGACCTTTCTTTCATTCTTTCTTATTTGATGACCTTCTTTTCTTTTTTTTCTTTTCTTCCTTTTTTGATAAACTTCCTTCCTTCTTTCCTTCCTTTTTTGATGATTTTTCTTTCTTTCTTTCTTTCTTTCTTTCTTTCTTTTTTAATCACCTTATTCGTTCCTTCCTTTCTTTATTCCTTCCTTCCTTTCTTGATGACTTTCTTTGTTTCTTTGTTTCTTTCTTTCTAATGATCTTCCTTCCTTCCTTCCTTCTTTCGTTTCCTTTCTTCTTTCTTTTCTTCTTTCCTTTCTTCTTTCGTTCCTTTTCTTTCTTTCTTTCTTTCTTTCTCTCATTCCCTCTTTCTTTCTTTCTTTCTTTCTTTTCATCCTTCTTTTTTAATGACCTTGCTTCGTTCCTCCCTTTCTTCAATCCTTCCTTCCTTCCTTCCTTCCTTTCTTGATGACCTTTGTTCATTCCTTTGTTCTTTTCTTTGTTCCTTTCTTCTTTCCTTTCTTCCTTTCTTTCTCCCTTCCTTCCTTTCTTTCTTTCTTTCTTTCTTTCTTTCTTTCTTTCTTTCTTTCTTTCTTTCTAAAGGACTTTGCTTCGTTCCTTCCTTTCTTCATTTCTTTCTTTCTTTCTTTCTTTCTTTCTTTTTTTCTTTCTTTCTTATGATCTTCCTTCCTTCCTTCTTCCCTTCATTTGTTCCTTCCTTTGTCCCCTTCTTTGTTCTTTTCTTCTTTCCGTTCTTCCTTTTTTAATTCCTTTGTTCTTTCTTTCTTTCTTTCTTTCTTTCTTTCTTTCTTTCTTTCTTTCTTTCTTTCTTTCTTGTCCTTTCTTTCTTTCTTTCTTTCTTTGTTAATGACTTTGCTTCGTTCCTTCCTTTCTTCATTCCGTCCTTTCTTCATTCCTTCCTTTCTTTCTTGATGACCTTCTTTCTTTTTTTCTTTTTTTCCTGGTGATCTTCCTTCCTTCCTTCCTTCCTTCCTTCCTTTGTTCCTTCATTTGTTCCCTTCTTTGTTCCTTACTTCTTTCCTTTCTTCTTTTTTACTTTCCTTTGTTCCTTACTTCTTTTCTTTCTTTCTTTCTTTCTTTTTTTGTTCCTTCCTTTGTTCCTTTCTTCTTTCGTTCCTTTTCTTTCTTTCTTTCTTTCTTTCTTTCTTTGTCTAATGATCTTTCTTTCTTTTTTTTTAATGACCTTGCTTCATTCTTTCTTTTTTTCATTCCTTCCTTCCTTTCTTCCTTTCTAGATCACCTTCTTTCTTTCTTTCTTTCTTTCTTTCTTTCTTTCTTTCTTTCTTTCTTCCTTCCTTTGTCTAATGATCTTTCTTTCTTTCTTTTTTAATGACCTTGCTTCATTCCTTCCTTTCTTCATTCCTTTCTTGATGACCTTCTTTCTTTCTTTCTTTCTTTCTGTCTTGATTGTTTTAAATATTTTCTTTATTCGTTTTTCTCATTTCCAAAGTTTGTAAAACTCATTTTCTTTTTTTACATTCTCATAATTTTAATCTTCACTCACTTCTTTTCTTGTGTCAACTCCACTTTCTTCTTCGTTATTCGTTTTTTTTTCTTTTTATCGGCGTTGTTGTTGTTATTGTTTTCAGTACAAACATCATCATCATCTTTTTCTTCATCAACATCGTTCTTTTCCTCTTGTTTGGTATTATTCCTTCTTCCCCTTTTACATCATCATCATCATCATCTATTCATTTTTTTTCATCTTCATCATTTCTTCATCTTTTCCATCATCATCATCATCATCATCTCTTCCTCGTTCTTATCATCATCATCATTTCTTCATCTTTTTTCATCATCATCATCTTCATCCTCATCATTTCTTCATCTTTTTATTATTATCATCATCGTTTTTTCATCTTTTTAATCATCATCATTATCATCATTTCTTCATCTTTTTCCTCCTTCTCCTCTTCATCATCATTTCTTCATCTTTTTCATCTATCATCATTTTTCATCTCTTTTTCATCATCATCATCATCATTTCTTCATCGTTTTCATCATCATCATCATCATCATTTTTTTATCTTTTTTATCATCATAATTTACTTCTTCATTATTTCCTTCTTTATCATTTTCTTCATCAGCATTTTTTTCTTCATTTTCTTTTCCTTCTCCCTCTTTTCCTTCATCATCTTCATCATCTACTTCTTCTTCTTCTTGTAACACGAATTCTGTTTACTTTCTTTCGTAGGCCATTTCTTTTTCTTTTTACCTTCTCTCTCTCTTTATCTTCTTCGTCTTCTTTCCCTTCCTTTTCTCTTTTCTTTCCTTCTTCATCCTTCTTCATCCTTCTTCTCCTCCTTCTATCAATTCTTCGTCTTCCCTTTTGATCCCTACGCTCTTCTACGTATGGAATTAGTTTGGACTCTCTTCGTTCTAGATGGCGTGTGGAAACGCATCACGTTCCATTACCCAGAATTCAACGGAAAAGCCGTTCACCTCAACAGTTCCTTTAACGTTTAGTATCCTTCTTCAGTCGACCAGTTGAAACAAAAAAAAAATGACTTAACTCACTTCGTCTGGCGCACAAAAAAGATTGGAAAGATTGAAATACGAAAATTGAACATTAAACGAAAAGAAGAAACCAACAATGGAAAACGCGCATATAACGATTATTTTTCTCCTTTGACAGTTTTTTACTCCAACGTTAGCTGATGGCTTGGTTTTGGGTTTATGGCATATCAACCATTATAGGTTATTCAATGCCAAATCTATTTTATACATATAAATTGTTCTATTTCAAACAATTCAGTTTAGAATAAATATAGTTTTTTGTTTACACACAGTTAAATGTAAAAATAGTTCTATTTTAAACAATTCATTTGAACATGAGTACACAGTTTAAATGTCAAATAATTCGGTTTAGCATAGTAGAGTTGTTTTGCTTACATACAGTTAAATGTAAAAACGGTTTTATTTCAAACAATTCAGTTTAATATGAATACGTAGTTTGAATGTCAAAAACAGTTCTATTTCGAAAATTTAGTTTAGCATAAGTACACTGTTTAGTTCCATTTGACCCATCAGGCGCTACCACTCCGGGTCAGAGTTGACCTGGGAGCAATGGCAATAAAGGGATACTCCGTATTCCGCAAAGCTCCAACATTAGTAAAGCCTCACCATCAGATCGCTTAGCGTCATATCCAGGACACTGATTGGGGGAGTCTTACCCCTCTGGAGAGATTCAGTCGGTGTATTCTACAGCCCCAGCCGAGTGGGCCCGTTAGCTGATGGTTTCTGACTGGAGTTTCAGCAAGTCTCTGGGATTCTTCTCAGTATTCAGGCCGATCTTAACACTTCTGTTTTCTAGATGGTCTCTACTTGTCCTTTGTTTTCTAAGTATTTAGTGATCGTCCCAAGGCACAAATGACAATCTTTATCACCATCATCTTCATGTTCCATCGTTTCTTCAGCTCTCTAGCAAGGTCCTGATATCTGTCTCTTTTTTCACCTGTTTTTAATTTTACTCTGTGGTCAACCAGGAAGTCAAAGTCCACTCTTCGGGAGATTCTGTTATTATTATTATTATTATTATTATTATTAGCAGGGCGAGTCAAAAGTTTTGGTTGGAAATTTTTAGTTTGCGGCACGTATATCACATGACCGAAGCAGTTCAAGCCGTACAAAGTTCCCACTGTGGCTGGTAGTATCATGCTAGTTGGTGCGCTGACATGTTGCGCATCGTTTCACTTTGTGATTTGAAAGCTGCACAGATAAACGTAAACCATTCAAGACTTTATGTTTTATACATTCGAACGGAAGGAAGCAAAAAACATTTATAGTGCGAAAGATAAAGATACAGTTGATTACAGTACAGTTGAAATATCTTGCCTTGACCTGCAATGAACCCAGCGGATGTAGTTGATAGAATCAACATAGTAACTACAAGAAAACAAGCAATGGGTGGGTATGTGACCAATGGAGAACAAGCATTGTGTATGTATAAACCATGGCCATTGAAAAACAAATATTCCGTGGGTGAAGACACGTGACCATGTGGTTCTCATGGGAGTTTTAAGACAATATCATCATCATCCTCATGTCTTGCCGCTAGCACGGATATCTCTGATCCTCTCTCGCCACTTCTCCCTATCGTTCATCGCCTCTGGCAGATCTTCAGGCAGGTCTTCATCCCGTATCCTCACATAGCTGCTGTATGTATATTCGAGTTTGTCGTCCAGCTTTTGCTCGGCCATATGTGGGCGTCCATAGGAGTACATCATTTATGAGCACGTCCCTGCTTCTCCAGCAGTGTCCTGCATGTGTGGTTCGTCTAACTTGGATAGTTTTTGTGATGGGAGGCAGGTGGCCGTAAGACTATATAAGGTTTAGAATTAGGACTGAAGTCAGTTCCTACTGGCTGCTCCGACTCCCGACTGCTCCTTCGTGTGTGCGAACTCTCGCCGACTACTTTCCTGCTCCACACAAGCGTCACCGTCGAAAAATAAAAATATTAGATTAAATCTTTATATACAACCGGCTCAGTGTTTGCCAATTGTCCGGGAGACCTGGGTTCAATCCCAGGTCGCGTCATACCAAAGACTTTTAAAAAATGGTACTTGATACCTCTTTGCTTAACACTCAGCAATATAAAGTACGTATCAAGGGTAAAGGGAAAGGAGTTGCGCCCTCCCCTTCACCTCAGTAAAAAGTAAAGTTTACTTTTTACTTTTATATACATGTGTTTCTCGTTGTTTTTCAAGATCCAACGGTGGCATACTTCACAGTAACCAGATGGTTGAAGAAATTTCGCTTGTGTGTACGCCAATGGCCCGGGAGACTGGGGTTTAATCTCAGCTCAAGTCATACCAAAGACTTAAAAATGGTACTTGATACCTCCTTGCTTAACACTCAGGATTATAAGGTACGTTTCAAGGGTAAAGTGAAACAATCCAAGGGAAGGAGTAGAGCCCTCCCCTAAACCTCGGTGTTGTAGCTATTAAAAAGGGAGCTTTCGGGTAGCCCACGACTATGATCGCCAACTTTTTTTATTTCAACAACCACGACGATCAGACAACGCCAAAAAGCGTTGGATTCTGAGGTTATGTTCCCGGTTAAAGATGCAAATCTAGTGAGTAGCACTCAGAGTATCAGGTGACCGTGGTATCTCACAGTCCAGTGTGGTTCATCAACTTCATGACCTCAGGAGTTACCGAATTGTGCATCACGTAATACCAAAATATTGCAAAACTTTTGACTCACTTTAGTCGGAGTGTTTGCTGAAGAAAAAGTGAAATACAATTTTTTTATTACTTGCGAGTTGTTCACGTTAGTTTTACACTGTGGTTTTTTCATTGGAGTCAAAGTGACAGCAAGGTTCCTTATTTTTCCAACATTAGAAAGCATTCTAGTTGATTATAACAGCACAGAAATCTAGATATTCTCGACTCTACTTCCGGTCTACAGTTTACATAATCTTGTTTCCAGGTTCTTTGGTTTGCTTGGAATAGTCCTCAAAAAGATTGAATGACAGTAAGTCTCCTTAGGAGTTTTCTAAGTGTTGGGTATCACCCACCTTTTTCCACACAATGAACTAGTCCATCTGCCATATATAGCAGTAGCTACTAATACCAGGGCAGACTAGAAGGTGAAGAGCAGCTTCTTATAGGAATAGTATTAGTGCGTTGGAGACTGGAGATCGCACTAGATCACCTTACTTGCAACCGTAATAACGGAAGCCAAAACTATCGTTGGACTATATCTTTATTCTGTATTCACTAATCCTATGTTCTTGTCTACTAATAGTCTCTCTATTGTATATACTTTTTCCTGAGAATATATCTCTATTTCTTCTCATATCGTGGTTTGTCCTTAATTTAATATTACAAGCGTTCACTAACCAGAACGCAACACTAAGAATCTTTACCGATTTCAACCGTACAGTGGTAAGGATAGTCTCCATTTTTCCTCTAATTTTTAGTTCTCGCACTGTCTTTTTAGGTGTTTTGTGACTGTTCCAGGGGCTTCAATTACGATCACTATCACGATCACCTTCATGATTCACAACTTTTTTCGGTTCTCTGTTAAGATCTAAGTATTTGTCGAGGTTTTTTTGGTTTTTATGGTCTCTGTGGTCTGCTGGAACGTCGAGGTTTTTATGTTTTTTTATGGTCTCTGTGGTCTGCTGGAACGTTCTTTATGGTTCTCTGTGGTCAGCTGGAAAAACGAGGGTTTTGTGTTTTTTATGGTCTCTGTAGTCTGCTGGAACGTTCTTTTATGATTCTCTATGGTCTGCTGGAACGTCGAGGGTTTTGGGTTTTTATGGTCTCTTTGGTCTGCTGGAACGTCGAGGTTTTTATGTTTTTTATGGTCTCTGTGGTCTGCTGGAACGTTCTTTATGGTTCTCTGTGGTCAGCTGGAAAAACGAGGGTTTTGTGTTTTTTATGGTCTCTGTAGTCTGCTGGAACGTTCTTTTATGATTCTCTATGGTCTGCTGGAACGTCGAGGGTTTTGGGTTTTTATGGTCTCTTTGGTCTACAGGAACGTCCAGGTTTTTGCGTTTTTATGGTTCTCTGTGATCTGCTGGAACGTCGAGAGTTTTGTTTTTTTATGATCTCTGTTGTCTGCTGGAATATCGAGGGTTTTGGGTTTTTATGGTCTCTGTGGTCAGCTGGAACGTCGAGGTTTTTATGTTTTTTATGGTCTCTGTGGTCTGCTGGAACGTTCTTTATGGTTCTCTGTGGTCAGCTAGAATGTCGAGGGTTTTGTGTTTTTTTTGGTCTCTCTGGTCTGCTGGAAAGTTCTTTTATGCTTCTCTATGGTCTGCTGGAACGTCGAGGGTTTTGGGTTTTTATGGTCTCTATGGTCTGCTAGAACTTTTTTTTGTTTCTTTGTGCTCAGCTAGAACGTCAAGGTTTTTGCGCTTTTTATGGACCTCTATTATCTTCTGGAACCTTGAGGCTTTGCGCTTTTTATGGTCTCTTCGGTCGGCTGGAACGTCGAGGTTTTTGTGTTTTTTATTGGTTCTTTTTGGTCTGCTAGAACAGCTGAACATAGCTAGTGACAAGTTATTTTCTTTTTTTTTTTTTTTTTTTTAACTAGGTCTGGTTTTCTAGCCGAGATTGGACGGTTCGTTTGTATCTCAAAGTCTTAGATAATTTTCTGCGTCTCATTTTCTCGAATAGATACAGGTTTGTGCGTATACAATTTTTCAGGATGGTCACACTTTGCTTTTTGCACAATTTCCAGCAAATTACCTTTTCAACATAGACATGCTTGTCTTTGCATTACTTTTCTGTTTGTTGGATTTTCTTATATGATTAACCGTTCTATCTCTATCACGGCACAGTCGATACTAGATATTTCGTTTTTTCTAAGTCCATAAAATTTGGCTAAATTATAAAAAAAATCATTCATACTTCCAAATTTTCACTGTCTTGACAACTAACAACTGATGGCGAAGCTCTAGTCTTTGAGTTTGGGTAATGTTGGGTATCCCTTCTTGACCATTACTCTCAGGTTGCTCGTGGTGTAATGGTTATCGTCGTAGGAAATGGACACGGCGACACGAGTTCAAATCCTGGACGAGACTGATTGCATTTCACATAGCACTAATACCATTGGGAAAGGTATGAATCCAATTATTCTCCCTCCAGCTATGGGTAAATAGCAGGACAGACTGGGTTCTTCAGCCTTGGTAAGGCAACTAGTCTAGGAGAAGGGAAACTCTGAATTCAAAGCTGTAAAACTGCGCTTAAAAATTGACCTTGTGCTATATCCTGCTCGAGTGGAGGGGTTGGGTAAATAGGATTACTCCCAGGTTCACTTTAAACTTGATTAGTTGTACCTATAAGAGACACATCTATAGGTTAAATAGAACTAATGATAGTTACTAAATGGAATTATTTAGAATAATTGGTGTTAAATAGGAATACTACTATACAATCTGAGGTCGTCATACCAAAGATTCAAAAAATGGTACTTGACGCCTCCATGCTTAACACTCTGCATTATAAGGTACGGATCAAGGGTAAAGAAGAGCAATTCAGAGAAAGGAGTAGCGCCCTCCCTTACACCTTCGTGTAGTAGCTATTGAAAAGGGAGCTTCGGGTCACCCTCGACTACGGTCGCCAACTTTACTTTACTTATTAGGAATACTTGAATACATGTTCAGCCCAAGCACCTATATGATTGTTCCGACTGTATTCTTCAAATCGCCCTCGTATCTTAAAATGCTAGAAGGCAGTGGCTGAAGGTCAGTTATGCTGAGATAGCAATACCTGAAACCATTTAAACTGTTAGCAAATCGACAAATAATATCAAATAGAATTATCTGTGTTAAATAGCAATACTTGAAACCATTTAACTATGTGCAAACGAAGGATTAATATTAAGTATAATTATCCATATTTACCAACCCCTCCACTCGGACAGAATATGACACAAGGTCAATTTTTAAGCGGAGTTTCACAGGTTTGAATTCAGAGTTTTCCTTCTCCTAGACTAGTTACCTCACCAAGACTGAAGAACCTAGTCTGTCCTACTATTTACCCATAGCTGGAGGGAGATTAATTGGATTCATACCTTTCCCAAGGGTATTAGTTTTAGGTATTTTAAATATAATTATGAGTGTTCAATTGTATAGGGTGGAATGATAAAATTGTCGCCCTAGAAAAGACGACATGATTTCATTTCCGTTGAATGAAAACCGGTTTTCTTTTTTTTTGTTTCACGCCATCTACTAGTTGGCCAGTTGTGTACAAATCCCAAGAGCGATAGGAGCCTTCTATCATGTCTGAAAGTGACACAATGTTCAACGAGCGAGATCGGAGATGCGCCGCTGTACAACTCACGCTCTCTACCGATCCAAGTTATGACAACAGGACCATTGCCAGAACCCTCAAATTGCAAATCCGGACGGTCCAACGCTTGAGGGCACAGCTCAACGCATCGGACGACCCTTTAGAGGTGATGGAGCGGAAGGACACCGCCACGAAGACTCGGACCAAGGAGTTCATTGAAAATGTCCATTGATGAAACTCCCCAGCGGCCTATTCGGCAGAATGCCAGAGATTTAAGCAACTGTTAATGCATGTGTGAAGGAGGACTTGAAGTGTAGGTCCTACAGGCGCCAGACAAGCCAGATCTTGACTGAGAAGACAAAAACGTCAGGCTAATCAAGTCCGTCAGGGCCCCTTACTCCCCTGACCTGAACCTGCTGGACTACTTCGTTTGGTCATACGTCGAGAACATCACCAGCATGACCTCCCACAACACGAAAGCCAGCCTGATCGCCGCCATCCACCGAGTATTCGCTGAGCTCCCGCCGGCGCTTGTGAAAAAGGCATGCTCTTAGTTCCGGATCCGTATCGAGGCGGTGATTGAGGCTGAAGGCGGCTACATTGAATAGATGTCAGCTCTACTACATAATCAAGTTATCTGAATTGATTTTTTCAATTAAAGTTTTAAGATAAAGCTGTAGTGTTGTTTTCTTTAGGACGACAATTTTATCGTTTCACCCTGTAGATGTCAGCTCTACTACATAATCAAGTTACCTGAATTGATTTTTTCAATTAAAGTTTTAAAATAAAGCTGTATGGTTGTTTTCTTTAGGAAGACAATTTTATCCTTTCACCCTGTAGTATTTGAAATCATTTAACTTCATCCATACAAATGAGCCTTAACCCATCTAAAAATAAAGTTACCAACAAACTATTCACAAACAAATCTTATGTATAGTACAGTCAGGTGAGTCTGTAGAATACGCCGACTGCATCTCTGCAGAGAGGTAAGACCCCACCAAAGGATGTCCTGGTTATGGTTTGGAGTACTCACTCATTGCAATTACTCCCAGTTCCACTCTGATTCGGAGTGATAATACCAGTTAGGGTTCTGTCTATGGGTTAAAAAGAACTGTTTACTCATTTACTACACTTGAAACCATTTAATTGTGTGCGAACAAATTATAAATATCAAATTGGTTTATTGGTATTTGATAGCACTACTTGAAACCCTTTAACTCAGTGCAAACAATAAATAGCAATACCTGAAACCATTTAACCGTGAGCAAACAATAAATAGCAATACCGGAAACCATTTAACTGTGTACAAACAATAAATAGCAACACCTGAAACCATTTAACCGTGAGCAAACAATAAATAGCAATACCGGAAACCATTTAACTGTGTGCAAACAATAAATAGCAATACCGGAAACCATTTAACTGTGTGCAAACAATAAATAGCAATACCCGAAACCATTTAACTGTGTACAAACAATAAATAGCAACACCTGAAACCATTTAACAGTGTGCTAACAAATGAGCTCTGACTCGTTTAAAAAATGTTACCTTCAAATTATTCACTTAAAAATCATATAATATACGTATAAACAGGATTTTGGTTTTAAAGAACATTCAGTGGTTGATTCCCTATCCAAACCTAATAACCTAACCTAAAAAATCTTTATATATATAATCAGGATTTGGCATGAAACAACCATCAAGGTTTTCATGATCAAATATCATCTTGATACAATTAAAGATCGTGTAATGTAATCACAGTCTGTGTATATCTATAAATTAATACCTTTGTTCCCTGAATTTGGCGTGCGTCACGCAAAGTGGTGTGGAAGGAGGGATGACCAAAGCTAGAGTTCAAACTTCTTTACTACCACTCCGGGTCAGAGTGGATCTGAAAGTAATGGTAAAAAAGGGGTACCCCATATTACTCAAACTCCAAGACTAGAGTTGCCCAGTCGGCTGGGGCTGTAGAATACACCGACTGCATATCTGCAGAGGGGTAAGACTCCCCCCCAATGAGTATCATAGATATGACACTAAACAATGTGATACTGGAGCTTTGGGGAATGCGGAGCACCCCTTCATTGCCATTGCTCCCAGATCCACTTTGGACCTGATAAGGCCCTATCAATGGGTTAAATAGAACCGCATACTTATGCAAAACTGAATTGTTTGACTAAACTTATGCAAAACTGTATTGTTTGACTAAACTGAATAGCTTGGAACAGAAATGTTTTTGACATTGAAACTCTGTTTACACTAAACTGAATTGTTTAATATAGAACTGTTTTGAAATTTAACTTTATGTAAGTAAAATCTGAACTTAGCTGAATTAGAAATGTTCGAATAAACGGAATAGCTTGAAACAGAAACGTTTTTCACAATTAAACTGTGTACTCATGCTAAACTGAATTGTTTGAAATAGAACTATTTGCATGAAAATAGATTTGGCGTTAAATAACCAACAAATGTTGATATACCATTAAAAAACCCAACCAACCAGCCAATCAACCAACCAACCAAGACTAGAGCCTCACCATCAGATGTAGTTTAGTTTCTTCCAGGCAGCGGTCGCATCGATACTGCTATATGGATGCACTACATGGACTCTAACAAAACGGCTCGAGAAGAAGCTGGACGGCAATTACACAAGAATGCTGCTAGCAATATTGAATAAGTCCTGGCGACAACACCCCACAAGACACCAACTGTACGGCCACCTGCCTCCTATCACGAAAACTATTCAAGTTGGACGAACCAGACATGCAGGACACTGCTGGAGAAGCAGGGACGAACTCATAAGAGATGTACTCTTATGGACCCCCACACATGGCCGAGCAAAAGCAGGACGACCAGCACGAACATACATTCAGCAACTATGTGAGGATACGGGATGTAGTCCAGAAGACCTGCCAGATGCGATGAACGATAGGGAAAAGTGGCGAGAGAGGGTCAGGGATATCCGTGCTACCAGCACGACATGATGATGATGTTTTTTTTATAGAGCTAAATTTTATGTAAATGAAAAAGAAAAAAGAAAAAGAAAAATCTAGTATAGGGGCTGAAACAGTCAATCACTAAGCTAGGCAATAAATACCAACAATTATTTGCAAGTCCTCCAGAAGTTATTGGTATCAAATCAATAAAGTTTACACAATCTCGTCTAATCCGTTAATTCTAGAAAGATGCCCTTTTCTTTGATAAATTTCTAATGACTTTTTGGTTGGTTTGACTGGGTTTTATGGCATATCAACCATTGTTGGTTATTTAATGCCAAATCCTATTTATACATAAATATTAAATATATATGATTTGGTTTCGTTAGGTTTTATCGCATATCAACAATTGTTGGTTATTTAATGCCAAATCCTCTTTATACATAAATATTAAATAGATTGGATTTGGTTTCGTTAGGTTTTATGGCATATCAACCATGGTAGGTTATTTAATGCCAAATCCTATTTATACATAAATATTAAATATATATGATTTGGTTTCGTTAGGTTTTATGGCATATCAATCATTGTAGGTTATTTAATGCCAAATCCTATTTATACATAAATATTAAATATATATGATTTGGTTTCGTTAGGTTTTATGGCATATCAACCATTGTTGGTTATTTAATGCCAAATCCTATTTATACATAAATATTAAATATATATGATTTGGTTTCGTTAGGTTTTATGGCATATCAACCATTGTTGGTTATTTAATGCCAAATCCTATTTATACATAAATATTAAATATATATGATTTGGTTTCGTTAGGTTTTATGGCATATCAACCATTGTTGGTTATTTAATGCCAAATCCTATTTATACATAAATATTAAATATATATGATTTGGTTTCGTTAGGTTTTATGGCATATCAACCATTGTTGGTTATTTAATGCCAAATCCTATTTATACATATATATTAAATAGATAGGATTTTGTTTCGTTAGGTTTTATGGCATATCAATCATTGTAGGTTATTTAATGCCAAATCCTATTTATACATAAATATTAAATATATATGATTTGGTTTCGTTAGGTTTTATGGCATATCAATCATTGTAGGTTATTTAATGCCAAATCCTATTTATACATAAATATTAAATATATATGATTTGGTTTCGTTAGGTTTTATGGCATATCAACCATTGTTGGTTATTTAATGCCAAATCCTCTTTATACATATATATTAAATATATATGATTTGGTTTCGTTAGGTTTTATGGCATATCAACCATTGTTGGTTATTTAATGCCAAATCCTCTTTATACATAAATATTAAATATATATGATTTGGTTTCGTTAGGTTTTATGGCATATCAACCATTGTTGGTTATTTAATGCCAGATCCTCTTTATACATATATAGTAAATATATATGATTTGGTTTCGTTAGGTTTTATGGCATATCAATCATTGTAGGTTATTTAATGCCAAATCCTATTTATACATAAATATTAAATATATATGATTTGGTTTCGTTAGGTTTTATGGCATATCAACCATTGTTGGTTATTTAATGCCAGATCCTCTTTATACATAAATATTAAATATATATGATTTGGTTTCGTTAGGTTTTATGGCATATCAACCATTGTAGGTTATTTAATGCCAAATCCTATTTATACATAAATATTAAATATATATGATTTGGTTTCGTTAGGTTTTATGGCATATCAACCATTGTAGGTTATTTAATACCAAATCCTCTTTATACATATATATTAAATAGATAGGATTTGGTTTCGCTAGGTTTTATGGCATATCAACCATTGTTGGTTATTTAATGCCAAATCCTCTTTATACATATATATTAAATAGATAGGATTTGGTTTCGTTAGGTTTTATGGCATATCAACCATTGTTGGTTATTTAATGCCAAATCCTCTTTATACATATATATTAAATGGATAGGATTTGGTTTCGTTAGGTTTTATGGCATATCAACCATTGTAGGTTATTTAATACCAAATCCTCTTTATACATATATATTAAATAGATTGGATTTGGTTTCGTTAGGTTTTATGGCATATCAACCATTGTTGGTTATTTAATGCCAGATCCTCTTTATACATATATAGTAAATATATATGATTTGGTTTCGTTAGGTTTTATGGCATATCAAACATTGTAGGTTATTTAATGCTAAATCCTCTTTATACATATATATTAAATATATATGATTTGGTTCCGTTAGGTTTTATGGCATATCAACCAATGTAGGTTATTCCATGCCAGATCCACTTTATACATATATATTAAATATATATGATTTTGTTTCGTTAGGTTTTATGGCATATCAACCATTGTAGGTTATTCCATGCCAGATCCACTTTATACATATATATTAAATATATATGATTTTGTTTCGTTAGGTTTTATGGCATATCAATCATTGTAGGTTATTTAATACCAAATCCTCTTTATACGTAAATATTAAACATATATGATTTGGTTTCGTTAGGTTTTATGGCGTATCAGCCATTGTTGGTTATTTAATGCCAGATCCTCTTTATACATATATATTGAATATGTATGATTTCGTTTGCTTTGTTTTTATGGCATATCAACCATTCTTCTTTATTTAATGCCAAATCCTGTTTTTACCTATACGTTACATATACGATATATATATATATATATATATATATATATATATATATATATATATATATATATATATATCTATATATATACATATAAAATTTGCAATCGCATTTTGTTGATACATTTTTAAACGAGCTTGAGCTCATTTTATTAGCACGCAGTTAAATGGTTTTTAGTATTGCTGTCTAATTCGAATAATTCTATTGACTATTAGACATTTATTTTCACACAGTTAAATCGTTCCAAGTATTGCTATGTAAAAAAACCAAAACAATTTGATGTAATGAATATGCAGACACCAAGGTCCCCTATCACAGTAATATGATTGGTTGGTGTATGCCATAAATACTGACCAATGTAGAGGTGCATTATCTACGATTAAGTCTATTTCTACGTCCATTACTGTCCAGTGTCGGTACGAACACACATCTAGAACCAAGACGATTACCTACCTGATCGATTGTACAACACCTGTTACAGTAACCAAACCACTCAGCTATATATCCCTTCCCAGGACATATCACAATTCAATTAAACAGTAATTTGTTTAGACCCAGTTAAATGATCAAACAGTTCTATTTCTAAAAATTCAATTTAGCAAAAGTCATTTCTTTGCACTCAGTTTAAATGTCAAACAGTTCTAATAGAACTATAGATAAGACCCTATCAGTTGCTACCACTCCGGGTCAGAGTGGACTTGGGAACAATAGCAATGAAGGTGTACTCCGCATTCCCCATAGCTCCAGCATTACTGGAGCCTCACCGTCAAATTGTTTAGTGTCATATCCAGGACACTGGTTGGTGGGGGGGCAGTCTTACCCCTTTGCAGGGATGCAGTCGGTATATTCAACAGCTCCCCCAGCCGAGTGAGCTTCCGAGCAAAAGAGTTACTGTGCTTCCTGTATCTATTGTTTTCGTTGTGGCATGAATAGGAGGCATTACTTTCGGAGCAACCCCACCTCCCACTCCGCCGCACTCGTCCCAATTTCGAAAATGAAATAATTTTAAGCGGACCAATTGGTCGCTGTTGAGCAAAAGACATCGTAATTCTATTTGCAGAAAGAGAATTTCAGCAAATTTATTATTTCCAGAAATAAGTGAATGAGGTTAAAAATCTGATTTAAAAAAAAAAAAAAAAAAGAAGTTCTGTTTAGAAATGAGAAAACTTTTTTGTTTGTTTCTTTCTCATCTTATTACAAAAACAGAAATGGAAAAGATACATCCCCCCCACCAGAAAACATGGTTAAAAGATAAATAATAATGATAATAATAATAATAATAACAACAACTGTAGTAGTTGTAATAATAATAATAATAATAGAAATAAAGAAAAATGATGACTGCTGGGAAAACGTTGTTGCTTACGGAAAAGACATTCTTGTATAACTGAATCATCGAGAAACATTGTCGAATTTCGCTGAGAGCAAACTCATTTATATTTGACGGTGTTTTTTTACGGTATTATGTAACAACGGAGAAAAAAAGGTAGGAAGAATTGGCAATGGATGTTAGTGAGAGATGGGAAGGAAGAAGTGATACGAAGATGTGTAAGAGAAAGATGAGGAGGAAGGAGAGGAGGATGGTAAAGTATACGCAGCGAAGTTCGTGTGTGTGTGTGTGTGTGTGTGTGTGTGCGTGTGTGTGTGTGTGTGTGTGTGTGAGAGAGAGAGAGAGAGAGAGAGAGAGAGAGAGAGAGAGAGAGATGCTGGAGAAACCTCATAAAACCTCCAAAACAACATAAAAAAAACCCCAAACAATTGATTTGAAGGTGTACAAGGTAATGACTGTGGAAAAATGGGATTTTGTAGTTGAAAACTTGCTTTTATTCAAGGGAGTTATCGCGCTCCTTGAATCCGTTGTACTTTCCATGGAAATCAACATGATGTATTCGTATCTCAATCTCTCTCTCTCTCTCTCTCGGTATATATATATATATATATATATATATATATATATATATTTACCAACCCCTCCGCTCGGGCAGGATATGACACAAGGTCAATTTTTAAGCGGAGTTTAACAGGTTTGAATTCAGAGTTTTCCTTCTCCTAGACTAGTTGCCTCACCAAGGCTGAAGAACCTAGTCTGTCCTACTATTTACCCATAGCTGGAGGGGGGATAATTGGATTCATACCTTTCCCAAGGGTATTAGTGCTATGGGAAATGCAATCAGTCTCGTCCAGGATTTGAACTCGTGTCACCGTGTCCATTTCCTACGACGATAACAACTACACCACGAGCACCTCCATTAACCAACCCCTCCGCTCGGGCAGGATATGACACAAGGTCAATTTTTTTAAGCGGAGTTTATATATATATATATATTCGCCAGTGATGGACAAGATATATATATATATATATATATATATATATATATATATATATATATATATATATATATATATTGTTCATCGCTGGTGAAAATACGTAGCTAATTGTGGTGGTTATGTGGAAAAATATCCTTTTACAGCTGAAAACTTGCTCTATCCAACGGAGGTTATAAGTTTCTATGGGAAATGAAATGCAGGCTTTACTTTTGGAACACTCTCGTACAGTTACATACGTTATTTCCAATACGATCAGTTTTATCTATCTATCAATCCCACCCGCTCAGCCGGACTTAGAATACACTGATTGTATCTCCTGCAGTGGGGTAAGGCACCCGCATTCAAGGTGTACCTAGGGTACAACACAAAACGGTACCTGATGATGGGGCTCAGTTAAGGAGATCAGGTGAGTGTCATGAAGTAACAAGACAATGGGAGGATAATTTTGATATTAGAAAATGCGATTGATACTATCATTACTACTACTACTACTACTACTATGAATAATGATAATATGTATCAAGTAAGGAGGAGGAAGAGGACTTGCCAGCATTGAAAACAGCGTGGTGCATCGATACAACGACTCGAGGACTACATAGAAGAAAACGCGAAGGAGGACTGATTATTGCCATCAGAACACGATGGACAACAGAATGACAATAAATTGGAAACAAAAATGGTAATAAAAGCCAACTCTATGGACGTTTTAAACGACTGATAAACAACATTTCATACGAGACAACCTGGACGTGGCTAAGAAAAGGAAACTTTAAAAGAGAAACAGAATCTCTCCTAATAGCAACACAAAACAACGCTGTTAGAACCTATCGTATCAAAGCCAGAATAGATAAGACGCAACAAAATAGAAAATGTAGGATATGTGGTGATCGAGACGAAACCAATAATCACATGATAAGCGAATGCAGCAAATTAGTACAGAAGGAGTATGAGACTAGACACCACTGGGTGGGCAAGGTTATCCATTGGGAAATGTGTAAGAACTTGAAGTTTGACCATACGAATAAAAGGTATATGCACAACCTAGCAGCTGTCCAGGAGAATGATACACACAAACTCCTATGGGACTTTGATATACAAAAGGATCACCTAATCTCGGCCAGAAGACCAGACCTTATAATAACCAAAAAAAGAAAAAAAAAAGAATTTGCAAAATTGTGGACTTTGCTGTCCTGGCTGACTACAGAATAAAACTGAAAGAATGTAAAAAGAAGGATAAGTACCTCGACCTTGCTACAGAATTGAAAAAACAATGGAACATGAAGGTGACGGTGATACCAGTTGCAATTGGCACACTCGGTACAGTCACCAAAGGATTGGTACAGGGACTGGAGGACTTGAAGTTTGGAGGACGAGTGGAGACCATCCAAACTACGGCACGATTGAAAACGGACAGAATGCTGAAAAGAGTCCTAGAGACTTGAGGAGATTTGATGTCACTCAGGCTCCACTGAAAGACCATCAGCTAAAACTGATTTGTGGAGGTGCCCGTGGTGTAATTGTAATCGTCGCACGAAATTGGACACGGCGACTCGAGTTCAAATCCTGGACGAGATTGAATGCACTTCACATAGCACTAATTCCCTTGGGAAAGGTATGAATCCAATTATTCTCCCTCCTGCTATGGGTAAATAGTAGGACAGACTAGGTTCTTCAGCCTTGGTGAGGCAACTAGTCTAGGAGAAGGAAAACTCTGAATTGAAACCTGTCAAACTCGGCTTAAAAATTGACCTTGTGTCATATCCTGCCCGAGCGGAGGGGTTGGGTAAATAGGATCAGCTAAAACTGATATGAAAAACTCTCAATGTATAAATAATGATAATAATATTGTGCAAGAAGTTTAAATTTGACCATAAGAACAAATGGTATATCCACAACCCAGAATCCGTCCGAAAAAATGGCAAGGCATAAAGTTCTTTGGGATTTTAAGATACAAACGGATCATGTAATCTCAGCCAGACGACCATACGTAGAGACTGTCAACAAAAAAAGAAGAAAAGAGAACCTGTCGAATAGTGGACTTTACCGTTCCTGCTGACCACAAGGTAAAACTGAAGGAAAGCGAAAATGAGATAGGTACCTAGAGAACTGAAAAATCTATGGAACGTGGAAGTGACGGTGATACTAATTGTAATTGGCGCACTTGGTACAGCCACCAAAGGATTGGTACACGGACTTGAAGGTCTTGGAAATAAGAGGACGAGTGGAGATCGTCGAAATTACAGCATTGTTGACACCGGCCAGAATACTGAAAAGAGTCCTGGAAACTTGTGGCGACTTGCTGTTACTCAGACTCAAGTGAAAGACTCGGATGTGAAAAACTCTTAAGTGAGTAAAATAAAAATTATGATAACATTCCCCGGGACTTTGAGGTACAAATGGATCACCGAATCCCGGCTAGAATATCAAGTCTAATTTTAATTAGCAAGAAAAAAAAAAAAGAACTCAACACATTGTGAATTTTGCTATGCCAACTGACCACTGTGAAGACGAAAAGCTGGAGAAATACCTGGACCTTACCTGAGAGTTGAATAAGCATTGGAACATGAAAGTGACATACAAGGTGCATACGATAAGTTTCCAGTCGTTTTTTGTATGGGCATTCAGAATTGTCGTACACTCTTGAAAATTCAGTATGTTATTGCTATACATGTTATGAGATGACTGGGCAATTTTTATGATTTCAGGTTCAAATGAACAGCTACAGCAGGAATTGGAATACACCGTACTAAAGCCTGATCGTCACAGCTGGGGAATTTCAAAAATGCAATCTGAAACTTTAGAAGAACGATATGCAATAAAATTCTGTTTTAAACTTGGAAAAAATGCCACAGAAACGTATGGAATGCTTCAGGCTGCTTTTGGAACATCTTGCATGAATCGAGCATCAGTTTTTGAGTTGCATAAGAGATTCAAGGAAGGCAGGAGTCTGTGGGGGATGATGAGCGGTGTGGGAGGAGTAAGGAAGTCAATACACCAGAGTTGATTGGCCAAACGGTTAGGGTTAGGGTTACTATGTTGAGGTTTTAAGGAAGTTCAGGAAGAGATTCCGTCGGAAGAGGCCAGCACTCTTCAAATCGGGTCAGTGGGATTTCCACCAGGACAATGCACCATCCTTTTCTCAGACTATTTGACCAAGACAGTTCCTCAGCCTCCCAATAGTACAGACCTTGGTCCCTGTGACTTTTGGTTATTCCCTAAGCTCAGAGGCTGTCGTTATGAGACAATTGAGGAGATGAAAAAGGCTGTGACAAAGGTCATTGACACGCTCACAAAAGAGGACTTCCATGGGGCCTTCCAGAAGTTATTGTAACGGTACAACAAGTGCATTGTAGCTGAATGAGATTACTTCGAAGGGGACTTGAGTTTCATGTGTGTACTATCAACAAAAGTGCCCATACGTAAAAAGTCTGTAAATTTATCGTATGCCCCTCGTAGATACCAATCATAGTATAGGAACAGTTCCTCAATAATCTTAAAAAGAGAGGACTTGAGGAAGCATTGAAACTAACAGCACCGCAAAAATTTGTAAGGATACTTTGAAGAATCCTGGAGAACTGATGAGACTTGATGCCACTCAAACTTCAGAAAAAGAAGAAGAAATAGTAGAAGACATGTTTTATTGGATGAGATCAAAGTGGTTTTTATGATTAAAAATAAAAATTAGCTTACTTTAGCAGAGAGGACGGCTCCATGGCACTGTGGTTAAAGTGATGTTCTACGACATCCTTATAAGCGAATTCGAACCTCAACCAACCCAGCATCATGTTAAATTGTATCACTGCTGTCCATTGACATTAAATAACCCACAAAGTCAATATGCCTTTGAATAAACTAAACCAAACCTTACTTTAGCAGGATGCCAGAACTTTGCAGGTACCAAGTGAAATTCGAACTCACTGACAAAAGTTTGCTGTTAAAGCTCGCTAACCAATGTATTAAACGAAGCATGCAAACGAATAAAAATAAAAAGAATAGAAAAAATTATAGAGATATTGAGGTAAAAAGATTCGAAAGAAACAAAGAAGAAAAGAAAGAAAATACGTAAATTTAGCAAAAAAGAAAAAACGAACAAGAAAAGAAGTAGAAAAGAAAGAAGAGGTGAAAGGGATAGGGAAAAAAAAGGGGGAGGAAAAAAGAAAATATAACAAAAATGAACGAAAAGAGAAGAAAAGAAAGAAGAGATGAAAGAAAGAGGAAAAGAAAAGAAAGAAACGTAAATATCGAAAGAAAAGAAAAAAAAAAGACGTGAACATAGCAAAAATGAAAGAAAAGAAGAGGGAAAAAAAAGAGATGCAAGAAAGAGAAAAAGAAAGAAAATAGGTTAACGTAATAAAAGCAAAAGAAAAGAAGAAAGGAAAGGAAAGATGGAAGAAATAGAAAGAGGAAAAAAAGATGTAAACCGTGAAAAAAAAAAAGAAAAAAAAATAACCGAAAGGAGAAAAATTAAGGAAAGAAAGAAAATCTATAAAGATATCAAAAACAAAGAAAAGAAGAAAAAGAAAGAATGTTATAAACATTGATATAAAGAAAGAAAGAAAGAAAGAAAGAAAGAATACTGAGGATGGTGCTGTTGTCTTTAAAGAACTCGATCAACTAAATATTATTGCTATTAATACTCTACAAATACAAAGAAAAAATGATACTGAGGAAGAAGCTAGGGTCTTTGAAAGAACTTATTGTCACTTAATCTCCAGAGAAAGCCACCAAATTCCACGAATACAACTCTTCCCAAAAGTGGGTGTACTCGTGGTGTAATGGTTAAAGCAATAAACTCTGGAATCGTAATAACCTAGTTCGAACTCTAGCCGCGCTATTACGTTCCCTTTCGGACAAATACCCTTGTATAGACCCCCTTATCCTCCCATCTATAGGTTAAATAGTACCACTACTGTTATTCTCGAAGGATGGCTTTGGCACTAAATAACCTGAGAAAGTTGATATGCCATTAAACAAAGATACCAAACCGTTCCCCTCGAAATAAGAATTGATAAATGAATAAATAAATAAAGCAGACAAAAAAAAAAAAAAAAGAGTGAAAGAAAAGAATACTGAATAGATTTCGATAGTTTTTGAGAGAACTTGCTTGCTGTCTCTTGATCTCCAGAGTAAACCGCAGACAACATCTACTGAGATAACCCAATGCATACAAATAAGAGCCATGAAAGAATAAAATCAATTTCATGAATTTAATCTGAAAAAGAATTGGTCTGAATATGATAATATGGAGACTTTTCTATATTCCAAATTAAATTTCAGCATTTGCGAATTTCATTGATAAAATCTTCTTCCCGGCCCACAAGCAACAAAAAATACGGCAGACAATTTAATCTGACCGATTGCCCCCACCCTCGGGTAACAGCCAAGTAGTTATCGTTCTGTTCGTTTTCTACAAAATAATCTTTGTACCTGGGAGCCATCGCCAGAAATAATTTGTTCTCTTGAAAATCACTGCCTGTACATTGGGCGCCATGTTTTGTTGAGGAAGATAGTCTGCTTCAGGAAATCGAAAGAAGTGAAAATCGACCAGCGGGAAAACAAACTAGGTAAATACAAAATGGACGAAGACTGATGACGCTAAATCATATACTAAAAAATAAAATGGATGCTACAAATTTACAAAGTCGCTGAAAAAGATAAACCACCTCATGTATATAGATGATATTAGGATATTTGCTAAGAATAGAAAAAAATGAATATAAAACAGTCTCTAAATATATGGGACACGAGTTCAAATCATGGACGAGACTGATTGCATTTCACATAGCACTAATACCCTTGGGAAAGGTATGAATCCAATTATTCTCCCTCCATCTATGGGTAAATAGTAGGACAGACTAGGTTCTTCTGCTTTGGTAAGGCAGCTAGTCTAGGAGAAGGAAAACTGAATTCAAACCGATTAAACTCCGCTTAAAAATTGACCTTGTGTTATATCCTGCCCGAGCGGAGGGGTTGGGTAAATATATATATGGGACCAATGTGACTTAATAACTCTACTACTAATATTGCCAAGTCGGCTGGGGCTGTAGAATACAACGACTGCACCTCTGCCGAGGGATAAGAAAACGTGTGTCCTGGATATGACACTAAACAATCTGATGGTGAGGTTCCAGTGATGCTGGAGCTTTAGGTAATGTGGAGTACCCTTTTATTGCCATTGCTCCCAGGTCCACTCTGGCCCGGAATGGTAGCACCTGATAGGGCCCTATCTATGGGTTAAATAGAACTAAACTGCATACTTATGCTAAACTGAACTGAATAGTTTGAAATAGAAATGTTTTTGACAATTAAACTGTATTTACATTTAAACTGCGTGCTATTGCTAAACTGAAGTTTTTGAAATGGAACTGTTTTTGACATTGAAACTCTACTTATATATTTTTGGGAACGATTTCGGAGGGACTTTTCGGACTCCTACGGACAGAATTACCACCGCATCCACATTGTCAGGACAACATCTTGTCGTCAACTTCCTGCCAGATCTCGGATTTTCTGCCTTCTTGTTGAAATTTTTTACTGACCCTGTGGCTTGAAATTTGTGTATCCAACGATGATTTTGGCTTTTCTGGTGATAATTGTTAAATTAAACTTCCTGCGAAATTTTGCTTGCACAGTTTTGAATGATTTTGTCTCCAAATATGTAGTGACGCAAAATATTGTCTCCTCTCATGTCCAAAGCATTGTGATCGAGGATTAGTAGTTGTTGTAGTATACTATTTTCAAATCTGAAACAAAACAAAAAAAAAAAAAAACACAACATTATTATTAGTAGAGTTATTAGCAGTCACATAGGTCCCATGTATATTGAGACACCATATATATATATATATATATTTATCGACAGAGAGAGAGAGAGTGCTGGTGTGAAAAACTCGCCAGGAATACTACTACTACTACTACTAATAATAATAATAATCAACAACAAAAAAGAAAATTTGCAAAATTGTCGACTTTGCTGTTCCGACAGACCATAGAATAAAACTGAAAGAATCTGAAAAGGGAGATAAGTACCTTGATATTGCTAGAGAATTGAAAAAACAGTCACAATTGGTATAATTGTCACCTTCATATTCCATATGAAGGTGACAATTATACCAATTGTGACTGGTGCTTTTGGCACGGTAACTAAAGGATTCTTAAAGGGTCTGGAAGATTTAGAAGTTGGCGGCCGAGTGGAAATCATCCAAACAACAGCATTATTGAAAACTGCCAGAATGCTGAGAAGAGTCCTGGAGACTTGAGGAGACTTGCTGTCACTCAATCTCCAGTGAAAATCATCAGCTTACGCTGATGTGAAAAACTCTAATGAATAATAATAATAATAATAATAATAATAATAATAATCCCGGCTAGAAGACAAGACCTCGTATGAATTTATTTCCTGGCCACGACACTAAACCGAATCTGATCAACTTATGAGTAATGGCAATTAAGAAGTATTCCGAACTACCCTGAGCTCAAGAACAACAGCCTCACCCCTAGACGCAGTCTGGGGGTCTTAACCCTCCGCAGAAGGGTCAGTTAGTATATTCATACGCTGCCGACAGAGCTGGTGAAGAATCGAGGAAGAATTGAGATTATCCAGGCCACATCACTGCAGAGATTCTTTGTTTGCATTTACAATGTTGAACTTAGTCTGAAAACTCGGCCGGGGTAGTGCGTCAGCCAGTGAGGAGCGAACTCACTACACACGGAATCAGTTTGCAAGACAATTTTGTTAACCATTATGTGTTTTTACAGGCAATTTACTATGCTTATTTTTAGTCCGGCACAGAGCCACAGTACAGTGGCACCCAATGAGGATTGACATACCGTTGCATTGGCAAATCGTTCTATCTGCATACAGTGATGGTGAAGATATTAAACTAATCTAGTTAACCAAGAAAGATGTCAATCGATCGAAGGTTGAACGTAATTGATTGTACGATGTTTAGCAGCACGATTGAATCTCGATTTTTCGAAGAAGAAGAAGAAGAAGAAGAAGAAGAAGAAGAAGAAGAAGAAGAAGAAGAAGAAGACAAATAATTTCTCTGGTAGAATTAAGCGGCAAGATTTTTCTGTATCTCCATAGCAACCGTGGATCGATACCTGTTACTGTTATCAGTCAGTCGTGTGGTACATCCGGGTCTTTATTTGAAATCCAGCTGTTTTATTTATTGCTTGCCCCAAGGGCTTATCGATTGTTCACGCCTCCAATTTAAAGAGTTCCATTAAAAAGGGGAAACTAATTTTAATTTCCGTGCAAATATAAGGAAACAAGTGTATATTCTGAAATCCATTTTCAATATCTATCTATCTATCTATCTATCTATCTATCTATCTATCTATCTCCGTCAGTACACCTATCTTTCTTTTTTAATCTTATATATATATATATATATATATATGTGTGTGTGTGTGTGTGTGTGTGTATGTAAAATCAAGATATATATATATATATATATATATATATATATATATATATATATATATATATAAAATCATGACTGACACATACTAGTCGACTGTGGTTGTAGAATACACTAAGTGCATCGCTGCAGAGGGGTTAGACTCCCACCTACAACGAATGTCCTGGATATGACACTAAACAATCTGATGGTGAGGCTCCAGTAATGTTGGTGCTTTGGGGAATGTGGAGTACCCCTTCATTGCCATTGCTCCCAGATCCTCACTGACCCGGAGTGGTAGCATCTGATAGGGTCCTATCTATGGGTCAAATAGAACTGTTTGACAAACTATTAGCAAACGAATGACTTATGCTAAATTAAATTCTTACAAATAGAACTGTTTGATCATTTATCTGTGTGTAAAAAAACACTGATGTTTAATTGGATTGGTTTGGTTTAGTTTGGTTTGGTTTTATTGCATATCAACTATTGAAGGTTATTTAAAGCCAAATCCTCTCTATGTATATATTAATGTGTGATTTGTAAATATATTATGTTCATAACGTTTTTAAAACGAGCCGAAGCTCATTCCTTTGAACACAGTTAAATGCTTCCAAGTATCACTAATAATTCAATTAAACATCACTCATTCTTTTATACACAATTAAATCATCAAAGTTATATTTGTATCAGTTTAATTTAGCATAAGTCATTTGTTTGGACACAGTTTAAATGTCAAACAGTTCTATTTGACACATAGATAAAACCCTATCAGGTGCTACCACTTCTGGCCAGAGTGGACCTGGGAGCAATGGTAATGAAGAGGTACTCTACAATCCCCAAAGCCTCACCAGCTGTTTATTTAGTGGTATAACCAGGACACTCGTTTTGGGGGTGTTTCACCTTTCTGGAAAGATGTAGTCGATGTATTTTTCAGCCTCAGTGGACTAGGCTATTAACTGAATTGATAGTGAAACATAACAATACTTAGAACTATTTTACGGTGTGCAAACGAACGAGTAATGTTGAATAAAATAATTAGTGTTAAATAGCAATACTTGTAACCATTACTATGTGGGAAAACAAATGATTAATATTGAATAGAACTATTAAGCAATGTTGTTGGTTGGTTGTTTGGATTTTATGGCATATCAGCATATTTTATGCAAATAGTTCTATTTGAAACGATTCAGTTTACCATGAGCACATAGTTTAATTGTCAAAAACATTTCTATTTCAAACTATTCAGTTTATCAGAATAGTTCTAATTCAGTCAATTCAGTTTGGTAAATGTACAGATTTTATTTACTCAGTTAAATGTCAAAACAGTTCTATATTAAACAATTTAGTTTAGTGTAAGTGGAGTTTCAATGTCAAAAACAGTTCCACTTCAAACCATTCAGTTTAGTATAAGCACGCAGTTTAAATGTAAGTATACTGTTTAATTATTAAAACATTTCTATTTCAAGCTATTCAGTTTAGTCAAACAGTTCTAATTGAAACAATTCAGTTTAGCATAAGTATGCAGTTTAGTTCTAGTTAACCCATAGATATGGCCCTATCAGGTGCTACAATTCCGGGCCAGAATGGACCTGGGAGCAATGGCAATGAAGGGGTACTACGCATTCCCCAAGGCTTCATCATCACTGGAACCTCACCATCAGATTGTTTAGTGTCATATCAGGACACTCGTTGGGGTGGGGTCGGGGGTCTTATCCCTCTGCAGAGAAGCAGTCGGTGTATTCTACAGCTCCAGCCAACTGGGCAAGGACTATAAGTGTTTGATAGCAATAACTGAGACCATTTAATTATGTAGAAACGATAACAATACTAGTATACTAACAAATTAGTTCTAAGTCATTTAAAAATGAAATGACCGACAAACTAATGTCTGACATAACATGTTTATCTATCTATACGTATGCAAACAAATGACTGATGTTAAATTACTACAATTCCATAGCAATATTTGAGATATTTAACTGCGTGAAAAGAAAATAATGAGCTCAGGCTCATTTAAAGATGTTATCAACAAAATGTGTTTACTAAGAATGTTGAGAGAAATATTGAACAAGTCCTGGCAGCAACACCCAATAAGGCACCAACTATACAACCACCTGCCGCCCATCACGAAAACTGTGGAGATGCCCGTGGTGTAATGGTTAACGTCGTAGGAATTGGACACGACGATACGAGTTCAAATCCTGGACGAGACTGATTGCATTTCACATAGCACTAATACCCTTGGGAAAGGTATGAATCCAATTATTCTCCCTCCAGCTATGGGTAAATAGTAGGACAGACACGGTTCTTCAGCCTTGAAGAAGGAAAACTCTGAATGTAAACCTGTTAAACTCCGCTTAAAAATTGACCTTGTGTCATATCCTGCCCGAGCGGAGGGGTTGGTAAATATGACGAAAACTATCCAAGCTAGACGAACCAGACATGCAGGACACTGCTGGAGAAGCAAGGACAAGCTCATAATTGATGTACTCCTATGGACCCCCGCATATGACCGAGCAAAAGTAGGACGACCAGCTCGAACTTACATACAGTAGCTATGTGAGGATACGGGATGTAGTCCTGAAGACCTGCCAGAAGGGATGAACGATAGGGAGGAGTGGCGAGAGAGAGTCAGGGATATCCGTGCTGGTGGCAGGGCTCGATGATGATGAATATATATGTCTAAACAGGATTTGGCATTAAAACAGTTGATATGCCATAAAACCAAACCACACCGAACCATTACACTGTTGAAGCTCGGGGGAATGTGGAATACCCTTCACTCTCTCGTCCACTCTGAACAAAATTGGTAGTACCTTTTAGTGTCCCATCTATATCAAATAGAACTATTTAATAATTTTCTATACTTGAAACCATTTAATTGTGTGCAATTAATAAATAGCAATACTTGGAAGCATTTATTGGGGTGCAAACAAATATATCTTCATCAGTACCTCTATCTTTTTAATTTCATAAGATTACATATATATGTATATATATACATATATATTTAATAAAGATTAATAAATATTTAATCTCAAATATATATATATATATATATATATATATATATATATATATAAACAAACAACTGAGGAAATTAGGGGGGTTCTCACGACTACGAGTTTCACATCTCCAATCGTCAGGTCAGCGAGTAATCCACGCGTCTGGCACAGTCAATGTTGTGTACTTTCATACTTTTTTGTAGTCATGTGACTACAGGGTGAATCGAATAACTAGTCACGTGACACAATCTTGTACCAACCTGGTAAGAAGATTCTCCTTGTCATGGCTGGGATATGCTTTTTTAAGGATCGACCACTCGATTTCGGGTTCTTCCTCGTTATTTCTTCGCCTATCACAGATGCTATTTGGATGTTTGTTTTTTTTTATCATTATCGTGTCTCTCATTTCTGAAATATTATACACACACATATACACACACATATATATGCGTCAATATATATATATATATATATAATCAAGAGGCGGAACCACTGTCAACCATAAGCTGTAGTAAAGCCTTTTTTATAGCTTACTTATAAGCGTGTGAACGTGAAACTGTGAGTAATGGAAGACAAGTTCGTGATATATATATATATATATATATATATGTGTATGTATGTGTGTGTGTGTAGCGAAGTATTTTTTATTTGATATTACATTTCACTCTTTTACAAGTTTCAGTTGATAATAATTCGTAAATATACGAATCATTATATTGAATAAATACTCCAGAAAATTTTGTTTTTCACATCGAATTTGCAACATTCATTATTTTCTATTGAATTATATATATATATATATGTGTGTGTGTGTGTGTGTGTAAATAAAAAATATGAAAAACTTTCAGCGGACGTATTTATTTATAAATGATTCGATGAATGATAATATGGCAACGTTTACGTTTCAGTTTTTTAATTCATTAAACCATCTTCAAGCTGTAGTCAATATGCGATGTTATAATGCTTTATCCGAAAAATATTCTTAAATGAAAAAGAAAACAGAAAAATTCTTTGCGTTTTATTATCATTAATAGTGTTCTGTTTCAAAATGTATATTTATATCCATGTATGAATTACAAAATGGCTGTTTATTAATTAATTAGCAAAATTATCTTATGAAACTGACAAGACGTAAAAAATAAGAAAAATGGGCAAATTCGCATTATATATATATTAGCCATTTGGCAGGGGCAGTAATTTACGAAGCTCTTTGCTTCGATGTGGCACAAGGCCGATTGAATGGGGCACCCAATGAGACTCGAACTCACTCTTGCAGGTTTGCTAGTCAAGCTTGCTAACCATTACACTACCCGAGGTGCCCATTTGGCAGGGGCAGTAGAATACGTCGACTGCGTCCCAGCAGAAAATATGATCCCTACTTCCCTAACTGAATATGACACGAAACCATCTGATGGTGAGGCTCCTGTCCTAGAGATTTGGAGACTATGGACTACTGTTTCACTACCATTACTTCCATGTCCACTCTGACTCAGAGTGGTAGCACCTGTTAGGTTATTACCTAGAGGTCAAATAGAACCATTTACAATTTTTGAAACCACTTAAATGTGCGTAAACAAATGATTGATTGTAACTTGAATTATTAGAATTAGATAACAATGCTTGAAACCATTTAACTGTGTGCAAACAAATGAACTCTGCCTCGTTTCAAAATAATATTACTAACAAAGTATATATATATATATATATATATATATATATATCAGTAGTAAAGTTGGTGACCGTAGTCGAGGGCGAACCGAAGGATCTCTTTTCAATAGCTACCACACGGAGGTGTAAAGGAGGCTGATACTCCTTTCCCAGGATTATTCCACTTACCCTTGATCCGTACTTTATATTGCTGAGTGTTGGGCAAGGAGGTATCCAATACCATTTTTGCGTTTTTGGTATGAATCGACCTGGGATTGAACTCCGGTGTTCCAGACCACTGGCGAACACTTTGGCGTAATGGTTAAGTTATGGACACCAACTTTAATTTACTTATATGATTAATATCAATGAAAGCTCAACAGATATTATGCCATTATAAATTTATTTTCATAATTCGTGCAGTTCGAATTGCTTCATCAGACGGCGAACAATTTCAATGGAGAAATGCAGCTATTCTGGGTGAAAAAAACTTTATCACAAATTAAACATTTGTAAAATAAGTAAAATTCAGGTATAAAAAATTTCATACAATATATATATAGCTGCTTGGTAGTGCCAAGAGTGGCAGTACCGCCTTGAGCTACCGAAACTGTGTTATCACCCTAGTTGGCGGCTGATGAGGGCTGGGTATCGCACGTGCTTTCACACGTTGTAAGATGAAAAAAAAAAAAAAAAATATATATATATATATATATATGCCAACCCCTCCGCTCGGACAGGATATGACACAAGGTCAATTTTTAAGCGGAGTTTAACAGGTTTGAATTCAGAGTTTTCCTTCTCCTAGACTAGTTGCCTCACCCAGGCTGAAGAAACAGTCTGTCCTACTATTTACCCATAGCTGGAGGGAGATTAATTGGATTCATACCTTTCTCAATTAGTATTAGTGCTATGGGAAATGCAATCAGTCTCGTCCAGGATTTGAACTCGTGTCGCCGCGTCCATTTCCTGCGACGATAACCATCACACCACGGGCACCCTCTCTTTCTCTCTCTCTCTCTCTCTATATATATATATATATATATATATATATATTTATATAGGAGGTGCCAGTGGTGTAATGGTTATCGTCGTAGGAAATGGACGCGGCGACACGAGTTCAAATCCTGGGCGAGACTGATTGTATTTCACATAGCACTAATACCCTTGGGAAAGGTATGAATCCAATTATTCTCCCTCCAGCTATGGGTAAATAGTAGGACAGACACGGTTCTTCAGCCTTGGTGAGGCAACTAGTCTAGGAGAAGGAAAACTCTGAATTCAAACCTGTTAAACTCCGCTTAAAAATTGACCTTGAGTCATATCTTTCCCGAACGGAGGTATTGGTAAATATTATATATATATATGTTTGCTGTTTTTATTTAGTTACAAATCAAGTGTTTGCGTTTCTGTGTGATAGAACTTTGGTCGTTCGTTCGGTAGGTTTTACGGTATGTCAACCCTTTTGTGGTTATTTAATGCCGAAGTTAATCTTTTGGCCAAATAATCAAATGATTTATTTTGACTATTTTAACTTTATGATAACCCAGTTATAATGTTTCATGTATTTCTATCGAATACAGGGTGTTTAAATATACATGAGACTGCCCTATTATTTCTACTCACTCAAAATATGTATATGTATGCTGGGTGTTTCAATATATATGGGAACCATGGGACTGCTAATAACTCTACGAATAATAAAGTTGTCTGCTTTTTTTTGTTATAGTATACTATAAAAACTATTAATTCTCAATCACAATGCCTTGGACAAGAGAGAAAAAATATTTTGCGTCACTACTTATTTGGAGACAAAATCATTCAAAACAGTCTCAAAATATATCCAACTCATTTATATTGAGTGTTTCAATAAACATTGGACCCATGTGACTACTAATAACTCTACTAATAATAATGTTGTGTTCTTTTTTGTTTTTGATTTGAAAATAGTATACTATAACAACGATTAATCCTCGATCACAATGCCTTGGACAAGAGAGGAAACAATATTTTGCGTCACTACTTATTTGGTGACAAAAGCATTCAAAACTGTGCAAGCAAAATTTCGCAGGAAGTTTAACTTAACAATTATCACCAGAAAGCCAAATTTATCGTTGGGTACACAAATTTCAAGCCACAGGGTCAGTAAACAACCTCAACAAGAAGGCAGAAAATTCTAGATCTAGCAGGAAGTTGACTGCAAGAAGTCCTGACAAATGTGGATGCAGTTAGAGATTCTGTAGGAAGGAGTCCGAAAAGTTCCACCGAAGAACCTGGTCTTTCATGTGCATCGTTGCAAAAAATCTTAAAGGATCAAGTATAAACTCACGCCAGCTGACATTGAGTTTCTTGTCTGAGTAATAAATCATAATCATATTTAATGGGTTGAATCTTTTTTGAGACAGTTTTGAATGATTTTATCTTATTGTTTTACATCAGCTTCCAGGACATGCGATCTTTTTTTTTAGACACCCAGTACTAATTATTTGCTTACAATTATTTGGTTTCAGTTATTCCGGATAATTTCCGAAGAGATTGAAACGGCTGTCGCCAGAGTCCAAATCCAAAAATAAAAAGATTAAAATGAAGTCAATAATAATGTTGGTGGGGTTTAAATCCAGAACAGATGTCCTCGGTATCCCACTTAACTGCCTCTGATGGTGAGGCTTCTGTTTTGGAGAAGGTGTGTTTTTTTTTTTTTGCTTAGTGGTATATCAACCTTTGTAGGTTATTTAATGCCAAAGCAATTCTCCTAGAAGAACAGTAGTGGTACTATTTAACCTATAGCTGGGAGGATAATGGGGTTCATGCCCGAAAGTGAACGTAATAGCACGACTGAAGATCGAACTGGCTTATTACAATTTTGCAGTCCATCGCTTTAACCATTACACCACGAGCCCCCCCCACTCTGTTTTAGAGAATGTGCCGTGCCCCTTTATTGACCTGACTTCCAGGTCCACTTTAACCTGATTGGTTGGTTGGTTGGTTGGATTTAATGGCATATCAACCTCTGTTGGCTATTTAATGCCAGATCCTTTTTACACATATATATATGATTTGCAAATGTTTAGGTTGGTGATGGTTGGGTTTTATGGCAAATTAACCTCTTAAAGGTCATTGAGTGTTAAATTCCTGAAGTGACAGGGTTCCATCTATGGGTCAAATAGAACTGATTAAAAAAACATTCGTATTCAATAGGACTGTGAGCAAAAAAGAAAAAAAAGGATAGCAAGAAACAATTCTAAGAACGCAATTCCCTAACTTCAAAGTATAAAATAACCCTTGACGGGTTGACATGTCGTTAGAACCAACCAATCAATCAACAAATGATATAAATAGAAACGTACAATAAACACGATTTCCTAACTGCTAGGCATAAAATAACCCTAAATAGGTTGATATGCCGTTAAAATGAACCAATCATATTCCAGAATAACGGAATAAAAGAATTAATGGAATAATTAATCAGTTGATTATTGAAGGGACTTTTAAGAATTTTTTTTGCTGCCAAGAATAAAGAAAGCTGGGAGGAAATCGGAGAACGGGTGTGAAGAGTGGAAAGCAGGGTGGTATTTTGTTAATTAATAGCCAGGGTGGCAGGAAATAGAAACGGTGTTAGGGGTTGGGTTGGGCTGTGGTGGTCTGAGGTCTGACGTGTGGCTTAGTTTTTAATAAGAGAGTCAGGACTGGAGGCAGCGATGGTAAATTTTAAGAGGAAGACGTACTCACAGAAGTGATTTATCTATCATTCTATCTTCATCACTCTGAATCTCTTTCACTCTTCTGTCTTTTTCTCTCTTTCTTTCTCCATCTCATTCTCTTTTTCTCTTTCCCTTTCTCTCTTCCTATCTCTCTCAAAACACATTGATACACACGAAGAGGCCTATACACACTTTTTCATTCTTTTTTCCCCTCTCTTTCTCTCTCTTTCTTTCTCCATCTAATTCTCTTTTTTTTCTTTTTGTCTGTCGGTCTGTCTCTCATTGACACATACGATGAGGCATGTACACGCTCTCTCGTTCTTTCTTTCTCTCTCTCTTTCATATCACTCCTTTTCTCTCTTTCTCTTTCTATCTGTCTTTCTCACATTGACACACACGAAGAGGCTTGTACACGCTTTCTTTCTTTCTTTCTTTCTTTCTCAGTGACACTCATGAAAAGGCATGTACGTGGTCGCTGTTCATGAATATGCAATCATAAGGACACACATGCGCAAACAAATAAATCGACTTATGCAAAACTTTGATTTACGGTCACTTAAAGCTGAAAGCTCTAAGTCTAGCTGGATCAAGTTAAGCAGCGTTCATTCTGTTCAGTACTTAGATGGGTGACCATCTAGCAATAGCCGTTACCAAAAGCAAATCTTAGTCCTGTGTAAAGTTTCATAAATTTCAAGTCATGCTTTAAGCAACGGCTTCATGCTAGATCAAGAAAGTTAAGCAATGATGATCTTGATCAGTACTTAGATGGGTGTCTATTTAGAAGTAGCTGGTGCCGTAAGCAAATCTGACTCCTCTGCGCAAAAGCTTGGTAGATATTAGGAAGAATTTCAAGCTATATGATGCTGGTTGGTTTATTGGGTTTTATGGCATATCGACCCTTGTAGGTTATTTAACGCCAAATCCATTTTTATGTGAATAATCTGTTCTTTTTAAAACAATTCAGTTTAGCACAAGTACACAGTTTAATGGTCAAAAACATTTCTATTTCAAACTATTCAAGCAGTTATATGTAACAATTCAGTTAAGTGTAAATACAGTTTTAATCTCGAAAAACAGTTCAATTTCAAATAATTCAGTTGAGCATAAGCACACAGTTTAAATGTAAGCACGGTTTAATTGTGAAAAACATTTCTATTTCAAGCAATTCAGTTTATTCAAACAATTCAGTTTAGCATTAGTATGCTTTTAGTTCTATTTAACCCATAGATAGGACCCTATCAGGTGCTACCACTCCGGGCAAGAGTGGACCTGGGAGCAATGGCAATGAAGGAGTACTCCATATTCCCCAAAGCTCCAGCTTTGCTGGAACCTCACCATCAGATTGTTTAGTGTCATATACAGGACGCTCGTTGAGGAGAGGTCTTACCCCTCTGCAGAGGTGCAATCAGTGTATTCTACAGCCCCAGCCGACTGGGTAATACACAGAGTTAAATGTCAAACAGTTTTATTTCAGATAATTCAGTTTAGCATAAGTACACAGTTTAGACGTCAAAACTGTTCTATTTTGAGCAATTTAGTTCCAATGTCAAAACAGTTCTATCTTAAACAATTCAGTTTAGCATAAATATGCAGTTTAAATGCAAAAATCAGTATAGTGAAAGAAGCACGGATTAGTTCTATTTAACCCATAGATAGGACCCTTATCAGGTGCTACCACTCCGGGCAAGAGTGGACCTGGGAGCGATGGCAATGAAGGCGTACTCCGCATTCCCCAAAGCTCGAGCATTGCTGGAACCTCACCATCAGATATTTTAGTGTCATACCAGGACACTCGTTGGGGAGGGGTCTTACCCCTCTGCAGAGAAGCAGTCGGTGTATTCTACAACCCCAGCCGACTGGTGTTGACATGCCGTAAAAGACCCCCCTCCACCCCTCGAAAATAACCATAAACAAAGCAAAAAAAAAAAAAAAAGACAACGTAAAAACAACTTCAAAAACAATAAAAACAAAGTAACAGGAAACCGCCAACCAGTGCACTGGTGTGTTTGCTGAAATTGAACTAAACCCTACCAATTTACAAGAACAAACCGACTGAATTGTTTGACTAAACTAAATAGCTTGAAATAGAAATGTTTTTGACAATTAAACCGTACTTACATTTAAATGGCGCGCTTATGCTTAACTGAATTATTTAAAATGGAACTGTTTTTTGACATTGAGACTGTACTTATACTAAACTGATTTGTTTAATATCGAACTGTTTTGACATTTAACTGTGTGTAAACAAAATCTGTACTCATACTAAACTGAATTAGTTGAATTAGAACTGTTTGACTAAGCTGAATAGCTTGAAATAGAAATATTTTTCACAATTAAACTGTACTTACATTTAAATTGCGTACTTACCCTAAACTGAATTGTTTGAAATTGAACTGTTTATTTGTATAAAAATTGATTTGGCGTTAAATAACCTACAAAGGTTGAAATTCCTTAAAACCAAACCAACCAACCAATTTACAAGGGAGAGTTTCCGTGGGATGGTAGCTAACGAGCTGGAACGTAATCTCGAGGGACACGAGCTCGAACCCCAGTCATGCTATTATGTTCACTTTCGGTCTAATGCCCTCAGAAAATGTATGGAATCCTTTATTGTCCCTGCTATCGTTAAAATAGTAACACTACTGTTCTTCTATTAAAAGGGCTTTGGTATTAAAATGACCAGCAAAGGTTGATATATCATTAAACAAAGAAACCAGACCAATTTACAAGATTCTAAATACATGCAATTTATACACAAAACCATATATTTAACCCCAATTAAATAATAATAATTCTAAGAATATTTAATCACGCCTCTCTTTAGAATTCCCAGAATCTGATTCTTTCCCGTTCATTCTACCTAAAGGTATATAACCCTATTAGCAGGCCTTAGAATCCTCTTTATAGGAGTTAAGACCCCACCTCGCATCTATATCATGGCTACGACACTAAAATACATCTGGGGATGAGACTCTAGTTCTGGAACACTTGATAGTGCAGAGTCACATCTTTCCCATTACTCCTAGATCCACTCCGACCCCAGTGATAGTACCAGTAAGACCCCACCTGTTGATCAATAATATGTAATCATTAATGTACAAGGAACGCGATATTTTCACCTCTTGGCATTAATTAACTCGCGACAGATTGGCATGCCATTAAAATCAGTCATAATCAGGATATGCGATGTTTGTTGGCCTCTCCATTTTGCGTCGGCAGCCTGTTAAAATAAATTTATATATATTTACCAAACCCTCCGCTCGGGCAAGATTTGTAACTAAATAAAAACAGCAAACATATATATATATAATATTTACCAATACCTCCGTTCGGGAAAGATATGACTCAAGGTCAATCTTTAAGCGGAGTTTAACAGGTTTGAATTCAGAGTTTTCCTTCTCCTAGACTAGTTGCCTCACCAAGGCTGAAGAACCTAGACTGTCCTACTATTTACTCATAGCTGGAGGGAGAATAATTGGATTCATACCTTTCCCAAGGGTATTAGTGCTATGTGAAATGCAATCAGTCTCGTCCAGGATTTGAACTCGTGTTGCCGTGTCCATTTCCATCAACGATAACCATTACACCACGGGCACCTCCAAAATAAATTTATACAACTATTATGATGGTCTGTTGAGTTGTCTTTCCAATCATATAGCAGATATATTTGCTTTGGATGAGCGGCCCATTGTCTTAGTGGGTGGAGTGTTCACCAATGAAAAAAAAAAGCTTGACAGGAATTGAACAAGTATGCTACGAGCCATATTAAATAAATCCTGGAAGCAACATTTCACAAAATAGCAGCTATACAGCCAACTACCTGCCATCTCTAAAACCATACAAATAAGACGAATAAGACACGCAGGACACTGATGGAGAAGTAAGGCCGAACACATAAACGATATATTCCTGTGGAACCCTCCACACGAACGAGCAAGGGTAGGGCGACCAGCTAGAGCCTATCTACCGCAGCTCTGTACTGACATAGGGTGTTAGTCTAGAGGACCTACCGAATGCGATGGACGATAGAGACGAACGGAGAGGGAGAGTCAGGGAAATCCGACATGATGATGATATTATATATATATATATATATATACTCTGTGTGTGTGTGTATTACCTTTACGCTTTGGTGCATTCTCATGTTGTTGTACAAGTGAATTGAGTAATTTTTAAATTGTGTTTTTAATTGGCATTCTTTGCACTCTTATTCTTTTGGTTTCTCCTTTTTGTCTTGTTAGTATTTTCAATATTTTCGCCTTGATGTGGCACAAGACTGTATTATTGGTATTTTTTACTGTTACAGAACTTTACGACTATATATATATATATATATATACATATAATCAAGTCACGCTGACAACACGTATTTTCCTGACTCTCTCTCCATTCGTCCCTATCATTCATCGCTCCTGGCAGGTCTTCCAAAATACATCCAGTGTCCGCACAGAGCTTCCTGGTCATGAGCGTCCATAGAAGAACGCCATTTAAGAGTTCGGCCTGGCCTCTCCGGAAGTGTCCACACACACACACACACACACACACACACACACACACACACACACACACACACACACACATATATATATATATTTAATCCATAAGATCTGAAGAAGTTCTGTTAATTTTTTTTCGTGTTTTTTGATTTTTCAAAAACGCATAACAGGATGGAAATAAATTTATAATCTTAATGTGACCGGTTTGTTGTTTTTTCTTAATGAAATTATTACTCTGTAATGGCAGTTACATTGAGCTTTTTACCAGGAAAATTTAAATGTTCACTCTTAAATAGTTTTCTTGTCCTGATGGAATTACTCCCAACTCCGGTTTAACTGGTCCAAATAATACTTATATATATATATATATATATTGTCATCCACAGACAGACTGTTTCGTTCTATCAGAACTCTTCAGTGTGGCTAGACACGCAGGACGCTCGAAGCCGGGATCGAAACCCATCCAACTTTACGTTAGACTAAGTCTCAGACCGCTCGGCCAACAAGCGTACCACGTTTGGCTAATCATATTTACCAACCCCTCCGCTCGGGTAGGATATGACACAAGGTCAATTTTTAAGCGGAGTTTAATAGGTTTGAATTCAGAGTTTTCCTTCTCCTAGACTAGTTGCCTCACCAAGGCTGAAGAACATAGTCTGTCCTACTATTTACCCATAGCTGGAGAGAGAATAATTGGATTCATACCTTTCCCAAGGGTATTAGTGCTATGTGAAATGCATTCAGTCTCATCCAGGATTTGAACTCGTGTCGCCGTGTCCAATTCCTGCGACGATAACCATTAAACCATTGGCTAAGGAATTTTTAAGGTATTATGTAGTAACAGCAGCAGCCATTTGTTTACATTTTTAATACCCTGTCGACTACCAGAGTGCTCGATTCTTTCGAAGAGCTTTGCAATATGCGAGCGGCGGCCGGCAATTCCTTCACCAGAGTGCTTAACCCCCATGGGAGAGCGTATATATTGTCATCCACAGACAGACTGTTTCGTTCTATCAGAACTCTTCAGTGTGGCTAGACACGCAGGACGCTCGAAGCCGCGATTGAAACCCATCCAACTTTACGTTAGACTAAGTCTCAGACCATTCGGCCAACAAGCGGACTACGTTGGCTAAGGGAATTTTTAAGGTATTATGTAGTAACAGCAGCAGCCGTTTTTTAAAATATTTTTTATACCCTATCGGCAACCAGAGTGCTCGATTCTTTCGAAGAGCTTTGCATTATGCGAGCGGCGGCCGAAAATTCCTTCACCAGAGTGCTCAACCCCCATGGGGGAGCGTATATATTGTCATCCACAGACAGACTGTTTCGTTCTATCAGAACTCTATATATATTAGGGAACATTAGTAGGTCAGTTAATATCTAAATCTTTTCTGAATCTTGAACTGTTTCATATCCTTCTATGTTATCAACTAATAATCACTGAATTTAAGAGCATTTTTCAAGAAGCAGAGTTGGTGAAAAATGAATATTGTTTTGCGAGGAAATGATTTTTTTCCCTTATTATCAAGCTACAAACTTACTGTGATAACACAAATAACATAATTTTGTAATCTAAGGGGAATAACCAATATATATTACAAGGGACGCAACCGTAAATTATCCAAGGGAAGCAACTTTGACTAATTAAATTTTCACGTCAATAAATGCGCTATTTCAGTTGTGTCCACAAAAAAATGGTTTTGTGCAACGTTTGCTTTTATAGGACGATATATCAATAATATTAATGAACTTTACGCCCCCACCCAGAGAGAGAGAGAGAGAGAGAGAGAGAGAGAGAGAGAGAGAGAGAGAGAGAGTGGTAAACGCATACATACACCTTTGTCGTTACCCTTTTAAGTTCAATATATATATATATATATATATATATATATATATCCTTAAGAAAACACAACAACCGGTTACATTAGGACTATAAATTTATTTCCATCCTGTTACGCGTTTTTGAAGAATTCAAAAACACGAAAAAAATTTAACAGGAGTCCTTCAGATCCTTTGGATAAAACCTATATATATATATATATATATATATATATATATGTTGAGAAATATAAAGGAAAATTTACTGTTGCTTGGCAACCTTTTTCATAACAAGGCACAGTATTTGAAGTATGACTCTCTATACATGCAATATGAAATATTAAACATGTTGATTTAGGTATCATTTCTAATAATAACAATAATAATAACAATAATAATACCAGACCTCATATAATCAACAACAAAAAAAAAGAGAATCTGCAAAATTGTCGACTTTGCTGTCCTGGCAGACCACAGAATAAATCTGAAAGAACGTGAAAAGAAGGATAAGTACCTCGACCTTGCTAGAGAATTGAAAAAGTTGTGGAACATGAAAGTAACGATTGTGCCAATTGTGATTGGTGCGTTAGGCACAATAACTAAAGGATTATTAAAAGGCCTGGAGGACTTGGAAGTTGGCGGACGGGTAGAGACTATCCAAACGACAGCATTGCTGAGAACGGCCAGAATCCTGAGACGAGTCCTGGAGACTTGAGGAGACTTGCTGTCACTCAAACCCCAGTGAAAAAACATCAGCTAACACCGATGTGAAAAACTCTAAAGGAGTTAGATAATAATCATGATAATATATATATATATGAAACATTCAGTCTTAATTCAGACTGAATTCAGGCGAAAACACACACACACACACACACACACACACACACACACATTTATGCATATTTTTCAATTTCCGGAAATTCATTGGAGTTCGTCACAAATTGTCATTGAAGTTTTGTTGTAATCCAATGTAGGAATGCTGATCTTCGCCGAGGTAAATATTTCTTTTGTATATTGGCACCAGAATCAGCCAACTGACTGTGTAAATAGAAAATAGTTCTGTGACTTAAATGTGGCACAGACCGCAAATATATATTCAACTGAATTCAACAGACTTCAGTCATCTGAATACAAGCTTATATAAAACTCAGTCACGTGCGAGTTTACTCTCTCTCTCTCTATATATATATCTATATATAGTCGCCAGTCGGCTGAGTCGACAGAATACGCCGACTTCATCCCCCACTATATATATATATATATATATAGTATTATTCGGTCCATCCATTGGATCTGAAGAAGTCCTGTTATATTATCTTCGTGTTTTTGGTTAACACCAGAAACTGAAAAACAGGATGGTAATAAATTTATAGTCCTAAAATAACCGGTCTTTGGTTTTTTCTTTATATATATTATATATATATATATATATATATATATATATATATATATATATTAAAACAGGATTGGCATTAATCAACTTACAAGGGTGATTTGGTATAAAACTCAACCACCGGAATTTTTTGCCTTTATCATTAAGCACTCTCTCTCTCTCTATATATATATATATATTGTAACAGTGTTGGTTGTCAAAAGTTTGTAAAAATTCATGAAACCTAAGGTCGCAGACAAACTTCCGCAGCATTGAATATAAAAGATCTAACATATTCATTTATTATATATATATATATATATATATTGATAAAAATTGGAAAAGTGGATAAATCAAACCCTTACCACGGGTTTAGTAGTAATATTTCGTTCTTTATTCAAAGAAGTACTTCTTCAGACTAGAAATGTTTGAGTTTTTGTCTGAGGAAATTCTTCCTTGAATACAGAACGAAATATTACTACTGACCCTGTTGTAAGTGTTTGATTTATCCACTTTTCCACTTATTTTTATCATCTTGTCAGATTCACCAAAATCTACTATTTCTCCGTATATATATATATATATATATATATATATATATATGATCACTCTGATAAAATTAAACGGGGGCTCTTACAAATTATGGTCGTGTTAGTACTGTTGTGATAGTTGCACCACTTGAACTAACAAATCGCACGGAGAAAAATGTCTGTGGGAACCTCCCATAGATGCTGCGTGCTATTCTGAACAAATCCTGGATGCAGAACTGCAGAAAACAGTTGCAGAAATATGACCACTGACCTCCCATCTCACAAAACATCTAAGTAAGACGTTTTGACACCAACTTCAAGCCCATATTTTTTTACACCCTCCTCTTTATTTCTTTCTCTATTATTCTTTTTTAAACGAGTAAGAATCCATTGAAAGAACATTTTTATAATTTTTTCTCTCCATCATGTGGTGGCTATCTAAAAAGCTCGGTTTCTCATATGAAGTGATCAGCTGAAATAAATCTATAATAGCCAAATGTCGGCCTGTTGGGTTTTTCTTCCAATTATATATATATATATATATATATATATATATATATATATTGAAAAGTTCTTTTAAGAATGGTGAATCTGTAATTACTAAACAAAGAGATTTTCGTGCTCATTTCAAGATACATCAAAATGATGCTGTTCCGGATAGAAAGCTGACAATGTTATGGGTTGAAACAGCATCATTCTTGTGTAATATTAAATAAGCCCGAAAAGCTCTTTCTATAGCTATTACAGATTCCCCAGTCTTAAAAAATATCGTTTCACCTGCAAATGCATGGTGTGCACTGGTCCAAATCATAATCGAAACAGATAGATTCTAAAAAAAAAAAAAAAAAATAAAAATAAATAAATAAAAATAAAAGAATAAAAAATAAAAAAAGGAAAAATGAAAAAAATGAGAGATTTACTCGGTAGAGGTACCATTGCTATTTATGCATGTTCACTTGAACCAGACAGTTTAAAATGTGGGAAGTATTTCTGCGGTGATCGGCGAAATATACTATAAACTCTTTGTATCAAATAGGCAAACAAAGAACTGGATTTTATAACATATCACGTTTTCTGGCAAGATTAATATTAAAACTAAAACAATTTTCCTATTAGTTTGATATGGGTTAGAATAGCAGAAAAATTATCCACAATTATCTCTAATTATAATCTACAACCGGGACATTGGCCCAGCGGTTAGAGTGTTCGCCAATGGCCCGGGAGACCTGGGTTCAATCCCAGGTCGAGTCATACCAAAGACTTTAAAAATGGTACTTGATACCACCTTGCTTAACACTCAGCATTATAAGGTAAAGTGGAGCAATCCTGGGAATGGAGTAGCGCCCTCCCCTACACCTTGGTGTAGTAGCTATCGAAAAGGGAGCCTTCGGGTCACCCTCGACTATGGTCGCTAACTTTACTTTACTTACTTATAATCTACAATTTAATTTTAACGTATTACAAACAATGATTTAGCGGGTAAGCCTACACATATATTCATCGCTTAAATTACAGTCACAAGCAAAATTTCAAACTTCCACATTTTAAAGTCTTATAACGCTTGTTATTACTCTGTCTCCGTGGCGTAGTGTTTAACGCGCTGGACTAAGATGTCGTAAAATGCGAGTTGGAAATGCAGTCACGCAATTACGTTCACTTTTGAACTAAGACCCTTGAAAAAAGTAAAAAAACCCAACTTTATCCTTTCCAGCTATGGGTTAAATTGTACCACTACTGTCCTTCTACAAGGGTGGGTTTGGCATAAAATAACCCACAAAGGTTTATATCCCATTAAACAAAGAAATAAAAATCTATCTATCTATCTATCTATCTATCTATCACTGTTCCAATGTGTTCTTTCTAGGTGAGGCTTAGAACATTTTGAATGACCATTATAGTACCACTGCTGTCATTCTACAAGGGTGGATTTGGCATAAAATATCCCACAAAGATTTATATTGCCCTGTCGGCTGGGGTTGTAGAATACACTGACTGCACCTCTACAGAGGGGGTAAGACCCCCCCCCAACGTGTGTCCTGGATATGACACTAAACAATCTGATGTTGAGGTCCCAGTAATGCTGGGGCCTTGGGGAATACGGAGCACCCCTTCATTGCCATTGCTCCCAGGTCCACTCTGGCCCAGCGTGGTAGCACCTGATAGGGCCCTATCTATGGGTTAAATAAAACTAACGCATACTTATGCTAAACTGAATATCTTGAAATAGAAATGTTTTTTTGAAAATTGAACCGTGCTTACATTCGAACTGCGTGCTTGTGCTAAACTGAATTATTTCAAATAGAACTGTTTTTTGACATTGAAAATGCATTTACACTAAACTAAATTGTTTAACATAGAAATGTTCTGACATGTAATTGTGTGTAAACAAAATCTGTACTTTTACTAAACTGAATTAGCTGAAGTAGAATTGCTTGACTAAACTGAATAGCTAAAAATAAAAAATGTTTTTTTATAATTAAACTGTACTTACATTTAAACTGCGTGCTTTTGCTAAACTGAATTGTTTTAAATTGAACTATTTTTGACATTGAAACTATACTTACACAAAACTGAATTGTTATATATAACTGCTTTAATAGTTTGAAATAGAAATGTTTTCGCAATTAAAATGTGTACTCATGCTAAACTGAATTGTTTTTAATAGAACTGATTATTTACATAAAAATGGATTTGGAGTTAAATAACCTACAAAGGTTGATATGCCATAAAACCCAACAAACCAAACCAAACCAAAGATTTATATGTCATTAAACAAACAAAACCTATTAGAATATTTAGTTCTATTCAGGAAGAAATCCAAAAGAAAAGTTTTAATTGATGTGTAAAAAAATCAAAGAAAAGAAGTGAGTGTTTAACGGATAATAATGTATGGATCATTTTATCTATTTGGTAAAAGATATGTTGGTTGGTTGGGTTTTATGACTGTAGGTTATCTAACACCAACTCTTGTTCTCTCTCTCTCTTTCTCTCTCTCTCTCTCTCTCTCTCTAAATATATATATATATATATAATTTGTTAATCAATAGTTTGTAGGTAACCTTTTAAAAAAAAAGCCAGAACTCATTAGTTAAATAACACAGTGAAATGGCTTCAAGTATTGCTACCAAATACAAATGATTCAATTTGATATCGATTATTTGTTTGCACACAGTTAATGTATTCAAGTATAGTAAAAGATTAATGAGTTCAATTTGATCCATAGACAGCACCCTAACAAGTACTTTCTCTCCCAGTCAGAGTGGACCTGGAAGTAATGACAATGAAAGGTACTTCCTATGTCCAAAGCTGCAGGACTGAGTCTCATCACTGGATGCAGTTTAGTGTCATATAAACGATATTCAGGATGGGAAGGGATCTTACCTCATGGCAGAATAGCCCAGTCGGTCGGTCTATTCTACAGCCCCCAGCCAACAGGGCTAAAAGGATCTGTGTTTGTGCGATCGGCTTAAAGAACTATTGCCAAGGCGCGAAGACTCCTTCGGAAGTTATTATCCTCGAGCGGACGAAAAATATTTTCCATTTCGAGAGAGGGAAATCCGTCGTTGCTATAGTAACGACTGATGTCGCCTCCTAGTGACAAGAAAAATTTATGTTGCAGTCAAGGAGCGATAATCCAAGAATTCTGTTGTAATAAAAAAAGATCTTTGTTCAAAAATTAGATACTCTGCATTGTGTGTTTGTCTTGAATGACAAATTCCCTATTTATGAGTAATATCCAAGTAAAAATTGCCCAGTTGGCTGTATCTCTCCCAAGGGGTAAGACCCTCCCCCACGACGAGTGTCCTGAAAATGTCACTAAACAATCTGATGGGGAGGCTCCAGTAATGCTGCAGCTTTGGGGAATGTAGAGCACCCTTTTATTGCCATCACCCACAAGTCCAATCTGGCCCGGAGTGGTAGCACCTGATAGGGTTCTATCTATGGGTCAACTTGAACTTAACTCATGCTAAACAAGAATACTCGAAATAGAACTGTTTTTGCCATTGAAACAGCATACTTGTACTTGTTTGAAATAGATCTGTTTTTAAAAAGAACTAAACTGTGTACTTGTGCTAAAATGAATTGTTTGAAATAGGACTGTTTTTGACATTGATCCTGTGTACGTATGGTATAGTGAATTGTTCGAAATAGAACTGATTTGACATCTAATAGTAATAAAAAACTATAGTTATACTAAAATGAATTGTTTGAAATTTAATTTAGCGTTAAATGACCTGAAATGGGTTGATACACCATAAAACAAAACCAACCAACCAACCAGGTAAAAAAAATTGATAGTTTATATATGATAGTTCTATATATATATATATATATATATATATATATATATATGATTCGTAAATCAATAGTTGGTAACGTTTTTAAACAAGCTAGAACTCATTTGTTAAATAACACATTTCGTATGAAAATGACATTAATTTGAAGATAATAAGGTGAAATACTGTTTGATGTCCGGCATTCGTACCGGACGTTGGTATGATGGTTAGAGTGCTATGATAGTTAGAGTGTTCACCAACGGCTCAGGAGACCTGGGTTCAATCCCAGGTCGAATTATACCAAAAACTCAAAAAAAAGGTACTTGATACTTTCTGGCTTTACACTCAGGATTATAAAGTACGTATCAAGGGTAAAGTGGAACAATCCAGGGAAAGGAGTAGCGCCCTCCCCTACACCTTGGTGTAGTAGCTATCGAAAAGAAAGCCTTCAGGTCATCCTCAACAACGGTCGCCAACCTACTTACTTATTCTTTGATAAGCTTGCCTAGTCGGCTGGGGCTGTAGAATACACCGACTGCTTCTCTGCAGAGGGGTAAGACCCCCCCCCAACGAGTGTCCTGGATATGACACTAAACAATCTGATGGTGAGGTTCCAGCAGTGCTGGAGCTTTGGGATATGCGGAGTACCCCTTCATAGCCATTGCTCCCAGGTCCACTCTGGCCCAGAGTGGTAGCACCTGATAGGGCCCTATCTATGGGTTAAATAGAACTAACATTATTCTTATGCTAAACTGAATTGTTTGAGTCAACTGAATAGCTTGAAATAGAAATGTTTTTGACAATTAAACCGTACTTATATTTAAACTGCGTACTTATGCTAAACTAAATTGTTTGAAATTTAACTGCTTTTGACATTGAAACTGGACTTATACTAAACTGAATTGTTATATATAACTGCTTAAATAGTTTAAAATAGAAAGATTTTTGACAATTAAACTGTGTACTCATTCTGAACTGAACTGTTTTAAATATAACTGATTATTTACATAAAAATGGATTTGGCTTTAAATGACCTACAAAGGTTGATATGCCATAAAACCCAACAAACCATTAAACCATCTTTGATAAGCAACTCCATAGTTATGTAATGTTTATATATAAAATTGTATATCATCAGAACGAGGGCTTTAAAAATCATAAAAGAACTATCACCAATAAATATTTGTATGCATAAAGCACATTATTAAGGAAGATTTTTGTCAGTTAGGTTGCTCATTCATACTAAAGTGCACCTTGTATGTTTTTCTTTACAATGTTAACATTTAAACTTTCTATTGGTGAGTCCCCCATCGTGGTTAACGTACTGAACTTTAACATTCTATCACTAAGGGTTTTCGGACTATTGTCTTCATCTTTATTGCTATTTCCACAACGTTTTAGCCGATATATTCTCCAGGTTCTTCAGGTGTTTGTCGAACTCGGGAAATTTCACGGAACTTCGAACTCCGTCCTTTATTGAAACCACGGGGGTCGCCTGTTCTGATTCCGTTAGCCATAACCGGGTACAAGTGTTAAGTATTCCTGTATTGTTATTTTGGGGACTTATAAACTTAATGTTTTAACATTCTAATGAGCACGATCAAACTCCAGCTTCACTTTTACATTCGTTTTTGGATCATTATCATCATCATGGCGTGCTGCTAGCACGGATTTCCCTGACCCTCTCTTGTCACTCGTCTCTATCGTTCATCGTTCCCGTTCAGTACAGAGCTGTTGTAGATAGGTTATCGCTGATCTCCCAACCATTGCTCGTCCACGTGAAAGGGGTCCACAGAAGTACAGCGTTTATGAGTTCTTTTTTACTTCTCCAGCAGTATCTCGCATTGTAATATAATTGCAAGGGATTTCGTTTCATATATCTTGCTTTTCGGTTTAGTTAGGTTGTGAACCTTCGCTTAGTGCATGGGTTACTTATGTGCACACATTGAGCGCAGGTGTTCACACGCACGCGGGGTGGATGTGACAATCAGAGATGTGAATAAAAACCCCAGATAGGAAATAGGACCGGGGATGTAAATGACGTCATGCCCGGAAGCGCTGAGGATTTGAAGGATTTGAAAAAAAAACCCAGTTAGTTGAGATTCAGGCATGGGCGGGGCCAGACGACTTTGTGCGCTACGGGCGCCGCGCGTTGGTTGAGTGAGTTGGAGTTGAGATTCGACGCTAGAAAAAGAAGGTAGGCGATTTTCAGAGCTCGCCGAAGCCAGACCAGTAGTTTGCGGCGGGGGCTGCACGTGGTGAGGGTCAGATGGAAAAGTCAGCATAGAAAGAAATTGTGTCTCTCTCTCCTCATGTCGAAAAACCTTAGACTCAAAAAGGTAAATAAAAGTTTCGTGCCTGAACCAATTTCGTGTTTTCGGATTCCAATGTATATGTGTATGAACATTATGTACGTTTTATGCATGTGAATATCTTGGTCGTATTTTTGGACGTGGCTCTATGTTACAGCATGTCTGGTTCGTCTAATTTGGATGGTTTTAGAGATGGGTGGTTGGTGGCTGTAAAGATAGGAACTCACGAAGATGCTGCAAATTATGCACTTACTGGTTGACAAAGATTTTCTGGACTATTTGATTTGTTTGTTTGTTGGTTTTACACCATGACAGATTTTGTTGACAGAAAGTCAGTTTAATAGCTACAATATCAATGTTTTAAAAGCCAGTGTATTAATAAACTTTACAATCATTTTAAAAAGGTAAATACTTTATATTTAATTACAATATTAATATTTTAAGAGCCAATATATTGATAAGAGCATCAAATATATTGATAAGAGCATCAAATCAATATTTAAAGAGCATCAAAAATATATTGATAAGAGCCAATATATTGATAAAAATATTAATAAAATTTACAATCATTTTAAAAAGGTAAACACTTTATATTTAATTACAATATTAATATTTTAAGAGCCAATATATCGATAAAGTTCACAAATAATTTAAACAGATAAACTCTTCAGACTTAATTTCAATATCAATGTTTTAAGAATATATATTAATAAAGTTCACAACCATATTTAACACATAAACAGTTCATATTTAATTACAATATCAATATATCAAGAGTCAATATTTTGATAAAGTTTACAATAATTTTAAACAGGTAAACCCATTATTTTTAGTTGCATTATCAATGTTTTAAGAGCCAGTATATCAACACAGTTTAAGATAATTCAAAACATTATCTAAACATTATCTCAAATGTTATATAGCCGCTGAAGGAAGGAACAATATCACTTGTTTATAAAATTTTGTTTATTATCACGAAAAGTTCGAAATGGCTGCAAATGAAAGAGACGGGGGATTGCTTTGGTTGACACCACGTGGAGACATACATATTCAGAGTCTTATTTCTTGCTTCTTTGACTGAAGCTTTGACACGGAACAACGTTTCAAGCCAGGGAGCCTCCTGCGCCCTCCTGTTGACCTGTCTACTTGCTGGTTGCCCACTAAATGATTGACCGCCTGATTCTCTGTGATCAAAAAACTTCCGCGTTATATATTTTCTTGACACCTACACATTTTCCTTCTCGCTCAATTCACGTGATTCATTTATGCTGTCTCCTTGTTTCCCTAATTAATCGGTTTAACAAAGGTCAATATGCCAAACAAACGTATGTTTGATCTATAGATGGGAATTTAATAGGAAATATAACTCCGTATCAGAGTGGAACTGGGAGTAATGATAATGAAAATGTGACTCAATACTCTGAAAAATTCTAGAACTGGAGCCTCACCACCAGACGTGGCTTAGTTTTTGTTGGGTATCACCCACCTTTTTCCACACAATGAACTAGTCCATCTGCCATATATAGCAGTGGCTACTAATACCAGGGCAGACTAGAAAGTGAATTTTTTGTCTGAGTTCTTTTTTCACCACGAAAAAAAGTAAGTTCTTTATTGTTAAAAATTTGTTTAAATTATTGTTATTGAATATTGTTATCATTGTTAAAGTTTTGTGACCCCCCTCAAACTATTGTTCTTTGTTTGTGAGGAGGGTCAAACGCGACTCGATTTTTTTGTTGAACTTTTTTAAAAAAACGACCGCCATTTTTATCAACATTCATCGTTCTACATTTATTCGTTTCGCCTGAATTTTTTGCAACACCATACGCGTTTCATCTCCCTCTGGTTGTGTTTTCACAACTATGGGGGAGCCCAACAACATGAAATCGCAATCACCGACCGACATATTCCAAACGCAACCCTCCCCAATGCCGGAAGAAGCTCCATTCGACCTCTCTTCATCGGCAAGTACAATACCACCGGCACAAAAACCAAAACAAACAGCTGTCTCTTGGTCTTCACATTGCGTGAATAAAAAATCCCCTTGTGACTACGCAAGAGACAGGGTCGAAAAGTATGAAAAGTATTTCAAGGACGGGGAAATTCTCCCAATACCCGAATTGGTCGAGGCGGTCGAACCGAAGACCCTGTCCTTCGTAGTCACAGACATTAAGACCAAGAGACTAGCGGGAATTAAGAAAGAAACTTTTGAAGACCTTCTGAAAACGGCAAACATCCCAGGAAAATATTTCTGCCGCAGAAGTTTCGCTACATGGGATGTCTTATTACCCTCAGAGGAAGTAGCGAAAAGCCTCGCCGGTGGTAACATCACCACACGCTTCTTCCGGCTACAACCGGAATATCGAGGCAAAAGAAGAATACGAGTCACCGTATGCAATGTATCTATGCAATTGAGTGGTGACGTCCTCGCCGCCTATCTAAGTATATACGGCGGCGTGGAACAAGTCACACAAGTAACGTCAACACGGGGAACCGCATACGGTGACTACGTATTCGTTATGTGCCTCGATAGGGGAGGGTTTAACAAAATTCCCCATAAAATACGATACCGCGATCAAACCATGACAGTCATCGTTGAGGGCAGGAAACCGCTATGTTGGTCCTGCAATAACATCGGCCACTTTTCAAAAAACTGCCCTCAAAAACCAACAATCACCACCACAACAACGACTACTACTACTGCTACTACTACTGATACTCCTTCACCTGTCATAGCAGCAATAATACCAACAGAAACCTCAGAAAACAAACAAGAAACCCCTAAAGAAAATGAGAAAGGGTGGACGCAAGTCACCAGAAAAAAGGGAGGGAAAAAAACTCCCCCAAAAAACCCAGCAACAACAGATACAACAACTCTTTTGACTACAACTACGAAACCAACGACAACAAATACGAAACAATCAACTGCAAAACAATCAACAAAAGAAGACAATCAAAACATTGAACCGATGGATATGTCCATGAATTTAAAAAGAAGGAGAGACAGCGAGGACTCACCAACTAAAGAGGGGGAGAAAAAACATCCAAAAAAACCCACACAAACAACCACCATACCTCAGCATAAGGGGGAAAAAACAACAGAAAAATCGCCAGTCCAAAATAAACAAAGACCAGCACAATTGATTCCTCTCCCACAAAAAACAAAAACCACCCCTATCATCCCAACAGAAACACCATTACCCCCCTCTCTTTCACCAATTAAAACCCCCAAAATGCTTACTCGATCCTATTCAGCGACCAGACTTACACCCTCTCCCCAAACACCGTCAACATCAGCAGCAACTGTTCAAAAACCAAGAGCACGCTCTACGGAAGCCCGACGTGCCATAAACTCCTTTTACTTCTGCGAAGATATCATGGACAATCCACACATAGACCACACTTTAAAACAATCATTAAAACCATTACGCTCACTCCAAAAAATTGACACTAAAGACATCACAAAACCACATCTATTCAAGGACGCACCAAAATTGACCACATTCGTCCGCTTGGCTGGCAATCGGACCAAGGAACTCTGGAACTTTATTGACGAAGCCAGCCGGGCGGATGTAATGCTGGTCGATACGAAAAATCCAATGCTGAAAAAAATGCTACCCTTCTGTGCGGGCAGGGTCCCGATTTTGGTTCACCCATCATTCTATAGGTCCCTAAAGTTGCGGTACCCTATGGATGTCGGTGGAATTACCAGGGACGACCGAGTAAGTACTGAACTCGGCACCGGATCCCTGCGTCAGGCCGTCGGCATCCTTACTCCGAAGGATTTCCGGCCCGTAGTCGACACTGAGTAAGGTAAGTGGGATTGATGGCTCTAAACCTTGCTACTTTGAATGTGAGGGGATTGAGGGATCCGGGCAAGTGTACGCGCTTGCTTGGTGAACTTAAAACTCTCGGCGTAGATGTTGCTGCAGTGCAGGAAACCCACTTCACTTGCGGTGCCGACTGTCGGGTGCTGGAAAGCGATTTTAACGTTTTCTCAGCATACGGCAGCCGTACCAGCGTTGGGGTTTCTTTGCTAGTTGGACGCAGCCTTGATGCTGATGTTGACGTTGTTTTTGCAGGTGACGGGGGCCGACTGGTTGTGGCCGATGTTGCCGTGAAAAGTTTCAAGTTTCGTCTGGTTGCGGTTTATGCGCCCAATATCGTTGTGGAGAGGGTTTCCTTTTTTCGTCGGTTGGCGCCGTTCCTGGACGATACGAAGCGGCTAGTTTTAATGGGTGATTGGAATGCGATCCTTGATCCCAAGATAGATAAGGTCGGGCGGGGAGCTAGGCGTGTGGGAAGGTGTGAAAGCAGCCTTGCCGGCCTCATGACTCGTCATGACCTCGTCGACAGGTTTCGTCTGGATCACCCAGGGCGGGAGATGTGGACGTGGCTAGATAGTTCGCCCTCTGCCAAAGTAGGCTCCTACTTGGACAGAGTGTTAGTGAGACGAGCTGACATTGATTTTGTTAGTTGTCCCACGTTCCACTTGATAGCGTGGACTGACCATAAACTTGTTAGAGTCAGTCTACGGTTAGCAAATAGGCCTAGTCTGGCCGGCTACTGGAAGTTCAATACCTCCTTACTGGAGATACGGGACTTCCGGGACCGGCTAGAATCCCTAATTCAGCGGGCGTTAGTGGGGGCGGTTACCGGGAATAGGTGGTGGGGATCTCTTAAACATAGGATTAGAGATTTCGCTACCAAGTACGGTCGACAGCTCAACCTAGATAGGACCAAGGAAGCGAAATCTATAGACGATAGACTTTCCCGGGCGGTGGCTGGGGGGGACTCCCTAAACGTAGAGCTAGCTAGGGGGGACCTTGAGCGCGAGAGTAGCGAGCGCTACAAGGGATACGTAGTTAGATCTAGGTTAAAGAGAGTTCTCAACGAAGCTGTGAAAACGAACGCGACTGCGCGTGAAGAAGAAGTGCGAAGGTTCCCCGATCGGTATATCGGTTCTGTCAAGGCCCCGGATGGGCGACTGCTGCGATCGGCTCGCGAGATTCGTGACGCCTTTCGGGCGCACTTTCGGGATCACTTTGCCCGCTGTACTGATCTCCCGCTCCGGGAGTTTCGTAGCTATCTTGCCGACTTTCCCCGCCTTGGGGTGGCTGAAGCGGCTAGCTGCGAGGGTGTGGTTACTGAATGCGAAGTCCGTGACGCGTTGAAGCAGGTCGGCCTCAACAAGTCGCCGGGACTAGATGGTTTGCCCTACGAAGTGTACTTGAGGATGTCGCACATGTTTGTGCCTATTCTGACGGATATGTTCAACCATTGGTTCGCCCAGGGAGCCATCCCTGGTAGCGTTACCAAGGGCGTGATCACATTGCTGAAGAAAGGTGGCAGGCATGTTTGGGAGGGTTTAGACGATTACAGGCCCATAACTCTGCTTAACACAGAGTTAAAGATTTTGGCCCGGGTCTTAGCGAATCGTTTACAGCTTGTCATTAGCGATCTGATCGGCTCTGAGCAGACCTTTGCTGTGAAGGGAAGATCGATCCAGGACAACCTGCACTTGATTCGCGAGGTCCTAGAGGGTATAGAAGACGGCACCGAGGCCGCGCTGATCAGTTTAGATCAGTCCAAGGCCTTCGATAGGGTTGACCATCGGTTTTTGGCGACTGTTTTGGAGACTGCCGGATTCAAACCGGAGTTCCGCAGATGGATTAGCATGATGTACCACAACCCTCAGGCAGTGGTGCAGGTGAACGGAAGGCGTTCGACGGTGTTCGCGGTCGAGCGGTCGGTCCGGCAGGGCTGCCCGTTGTCTCCTCTTCTCTATGTCCTAGCTTTGGAGCCCCTGCTCCGTAGGCTTAGGGATAGGACGGCAAATCCGGCCCTGCGCGGTGTCCCTTTTGCTGGCCCTCTTACGGCAAGGGTCTCCGCGTTCGCCGATGATATCACAGTGTTTGTATCCCGCCGTCTGGATATAAAGGCTGTGAAGAAGGCGGTTAGCGAGTACGAGCGGATTGCAGGAGCCAAGGTCAATTTTGACAAAAGCGAAGGTTTGCGGCTCGGTGCTTGGAGGGGTAGCAATACTCTTCCGGGGCCGTTCCGCTGGAGTGACGGACCCGTCCGCATCCTCGGGGTGTGGTTCGGGCCCGGCCTCCAACTGGAGCGAAACTGGTCGGAAATACAAGCCAAGGTGAATGCTCAGGTGGGAATCTGGCTTTCAAGGAGGTTGTCCTTAAAGGGCAGGGCGGAGGCGTGCGCCGTGTACGTCTTCCCCTTGATCCTTTACCGATTGGCTGTACTTCCTCTGCCTAAGGTAAATCGGTTGGCGCTGCAACGATCCCTTTCCAGATTGCTCTGGGGAGGTGCAAGGCCGATGGTCCGTAGGCAGGTCTGTATCCAACGTACACGCAACGGGGGTCTAGGTATGCCTGATCTGGAGAGCCACTGGCTTGCTGAAAGACTTGCATACCTGGGCAGAGCTTTGACGGGGGACGCAGTGTGGAGACTGAAGGCGAGTCGGACTTTTCCTCGCCTAAAGTCAGACCCAAAGGCTGAAGGTCGACGTAGGCCTTTGGGCGAAACACTGTTTGTCCGCGAGTGCCGAACGGCCCTTCGTAACCTTCTTGGGTCCAGTGACCTTTCACGGCCTCGAAAAGAACTATATCGGGAGCTAGTGGTGGGTTCCGCTTCTGATCCTCTCAGCGAGCGGCACGGCTGGACGACGGAGGAGATTCGCTCTCATTGGAATTGGGCGCCAGGATCGAGCTTCTTGAACAACTCCGAGTTCTCGCTCACCTGGCGACTTGTGCGAAATGCGTTACCCCTTGTCGGCTTGAACTACAAGGCGGGCCTGGCAGACATGCCCGATTGCGCTCGCTGCGGCAGTGGCTTGGAAGAAACGGCTGAGCACGCCTTCTACTACTGCGAGCGAGTTCGCCCGTTTTGGGATCACGTCGGCGAGTGGACGGCTCGCATCGAACCCAAACAGCTCGTGCTGCTCGACGTTGGTTACGTCGTGGACAACGTTCTTCCTCCGTATCAGGGTGAGAAGCGTGTGGTGTTTCTCGCGATCCTAGCTGTAGCTAGAATGGTGATTTGGACGACGCGAAACAAGGGATTGTATGACGATGCAAACTTTTCTCATCGTGATCTGATTTTGTATTTTCGGCATCAGCTGAGGGTCAAAATCAGATGCGATAGAAAACGCTTGGATCGCATAACATTCAGCAAAAGGTGGGTGAATGCAGCGAGCCTGGTCGTGCGAAAGGGAGCAACGTTGGAGTCATCCTTCCCTCCTCTGCCGGCTCATGGCGTCTACGGTACGGGTCCTTAGGGACCCCACCCCTGGTGAGTAGAACCGTTCCCTTTTTCTCTTGGTACCCAGGTACCTAGTTAGCAGTATGTTTGTGAGTCATTGTCCCCGTCATCTAGTTGTTAGTTCTCAAGATCTTCCCCATCCCCATTATTTTCGTACCTCAATCCGTATCCCAGTCCACGTTTACTGAAGATCTTGAACATTCATATGTATAAAAATCATATCACCTACTTGTATTAACCCATACCGCGCCCGACCCCTAAATTCTTTTCACCCCTGTAGATTAGGATCCCTGTCCCACCTAGGGTAGGTCCGACTTGTTTCCGGTTCTTTCGCCCCGGAAAACAGTCGGCCTCCAATTTTATAGACGGGGGGATGGGAGGGCAACCAAACGGGGGATTTTTCCTTTGTTTTTGTATATATTTCGGGGTTTTTCTCCCATTCCCATCACATTCATTGTAAATAAATCATAAAATCATTCATGAATCTCGGGATTTTAAGTAGGACTTCTTCATAGAGCAAATGTGGTATTTTGGTGATTGCAGCGCAAAAGGCGATGGATGAATGGATATTTATTGTATTGTTGAATGGGTCGGCGAATGTGGCTAGCTAGGTCTCCTTAGTTTATATAGAAAAGTATGACCGCTCCCTTCCCCTCCCCAAAAACTTCAAGGCCTTGTGCCTTCTGTGTACACTACACAGAAATAAAGCAGACTAGAAAGTGAATTTTTTGTCTGAGTTCTTTTTTCACCACGAAAAAAAGTAAGTTCTTTATTGTTAAAAATTTGTTTAAATTATTGTTATTGAATATTGTTATCATTGTTAAAGTTTTGTGACCCCCCTCAAACTATTGTTCTTTGTTTGTGAGGAGGGTCAAACGCGACTCGATTTTTTTGTTGAACTTTTTTAAAAAAACGACCGCCATTTTTATCAACATTCATCGTTCTACATTTATTCGTTTCGCCTGAATTTTTTGCAACACCATACGCGTTTCATCTCCCTCTGGTTGTGTTTTCACAACTATGGGGGAGCCCAACAACATGAAATCGCAATCACCGACCGACATATTCCAAACGCAACCCTCCCCAATGCCGGAAGAAGCTCCATTCGACCTCTCTTCATCGGCAAGTACAATACCACCGGCACAAAAACCAAAACAAACAGCTGTCTCTTGGTCTTCACATTGCGTGAATAAAAAATCCCCTTGTGACTACGCAAGAGACAGGGTCGAAAAGTATGAAAAGTATTTCAAGGACGGGGAAATTCTCCCAATACCCGAATTGGTCGAGGCGGTCGAACCGAAGACCCTGTCCTTCGTAGTCACAGACATTAAGACCAAGAGACTAGCGGGGATTAAGAAGGAAACTTTTGAGGACCTTCTCAAAACAGCAAACATCCCAGGGAAGTACTTCTGCCGCAGAAGTTTCGCGACCTGGGATGTCTTATTACCCTCAGAGGAAGTAGCGAAAAGCCTCGCCGGTGGTAACATCACCACACGCTTCTTCCGGCTACAACCGGAATATCGAGGCAAAAGAAGAATACGAGTCACCGTATGCAATGTATCTATGCAATTGAGTGGTGACGTCCTCGCCGCCTATCTAAGTATATACGGCGGCGTGGAACAAGTCACACAAGTAACGTCAACACGGGGAACTGCGTACGGTGACTACGTATTCGTTATATGCCTCGATAGGGGAGGGTTTAACAAAATTCCCCATAAAATACGTTACCGCGATCAAACCATGACAGTCATAGTTGAGGGCAGGAAACCGCTATGTTGGTCCTGTAATAAAATCGGCCACTTCTCAAAAAACTGCCCTCAAAAATCAACAATCACCACCACAACAACGACTACTACTACTGCTACTACTACTGATACTCCTTCACCTGTCATAGCAGCAATTATACCAACAGAAACCTCAGAAAACAAACAAGAAACCCCTAAAGAAAATGAGGAAGGGTGGACGCAAGTCACCAGAAAAAAGGGAGGGAAAAAAACTCCCCCAAAAAACCCAGCAACAACAGATACAACAACTCTTTTGACTACAACTACGAAACCAACGACAACAAATACGAAACAATCAACTGCAAAACAATCAACAAAAGAAGACAATCAAAACATTGAACCGATGGATATGACCATGAATTTAAAAAGAAGGAGAAACAGCGAGGATTCACCAACTAAAGAGGGGGAGAAAAAACATCCAAAAAAACCCACACAAACAACCACCATACCTCAGCATAAGGGGGAAAAAACAACAGAAAAATCGCCAGTCCAAAATAAACAAAGACCAGCACAATTGATTCCTCTCCCACAAAAAACAAAAACCACCCCTATCATCCCAACAGAAACACCATTACCCCCCTCTCTTTCACCAATTAAAACCCCCAAAATGCTTACTCGATCCTATTCAGCAACCAGACTTACACCCTCTCCCCAAACACCGTCAACATCAGCAGCAACTGTTCAAAAACCAAGAGCACGCTCTACGGAAGCCCGACGTGCCATAAACTCTTTTTACTTCTGCGAAGATATCATGGACAATCCACACATAGACCACACTTTAAAACAATCATTAAAACCATTACGCTCACTCCAAAAAATTGACACTAAAGACATCACAAAACCACATCTATTCAAGGACGCACCAAAATTGACCACATTCGTCCGCTTGGCTGGCAATCGGACCAAAGAACTTTGGAACTTTATTGACGAAGCCAGCCGGGCGGATGTAATGCTGGTCGATACGAAAAATCCAATGCTGAAAAAAATGCTACCCTTCTGTGCGGGCAGGGTCCCGATTTTGGTTCACCCATCATTCTATAGGTCCCTAAAGTTGCGGTACCCTATGGATGTCGGTGGAATTACCAGGGACGACCGAGTAAGCACTGAACTCGGCACCGGATCCCTGCGTCAGGCCGTCGGCATCCTTACTCCCAAGGATTTCCGGCCCGTAGTCGACACTGAGTAAGGTAAGTGGGATTGATGGCTCTAAACCTTGCTACTTTGAATGTGAGGGGATTGAGGGATCCGGGCAAGTGTACGCGCTTGCTTGGTGAACTTAAAACTCTCGGCGTAGACGTTGCTGCAGTGCAGGAAACCCATTTCACTTGCGGTGCCGACTGTCGTGTGCTGGAAAGCGATTTTAACGTTTTCTCAGCATACGGCAGCCGTACCAGCGTTGGGGTTTCTTTGCTAGTTGGACGCAGCCTTGATGCTGATGTTGACGTTGTTTTTGCAGGTGACGGGGGCCGACTGGTTGTGGCCGATGTTGCCGTGAAAAGTTTCAAGTTTCGTCTGGTTGCGGTTTATGCGCCCAATATCGTTGTGGAGAGGGTTTCCTTTTTTCGTCGGTTGGCGCCGTTCCTGGACGATACGAAGCGGCTAGTTTTAATGGGTGATTGGAATGCGATCCTTGATCCCAAGATAGATAAGGTCGGGCGGGGAGCTAGGCGTGTGGGAAGGTGTGAAAGCAGCCTTGCCGGCCTCATGACTCGTCATGACCTCGTCGACAGGTTTCGTCTGGATCACCCAGGGCGGGAGATGTGGACGTGGCTAGATAGTTCGCCCTCTGCCAAAGTAGGCTCCTACTTGGACAGAGTGTTAGTGAGACGAGCTGACATTGATTTTGTTAGTTGTCCCACGTTCCACTTGATAGCGTGGACTGACCATAAACTTGTTAGAGTCAGTCTACGGTTAGCAAATAGGCCTAGTCTGGCCGGCTACTGGAAGTTCAATACCTCCTTACTGGAGATACGGGACTTCCGGGACCGGTTGGAATCCCTAATTCAGCGGGCGTTAGTGGGGGCGGTTACCGGGAATAGGTGGTGGGGATCTCTTAAACATAGGATTAGAGATTTCGCTACCAAGTACGGTCAACAGCTCAACCTAGATAGGACCAAGGAAGCGAAATCTATAGACGATAGACTTTCCCGGGCGGTGGCTGGGGGGGACTCCCTAAACGTAGAGCTAGCTAGGGGGGACCTTGAGCGCGAGAGTAGCGAGCGCTACAAGGGATACGTAGTTAGATCTAGGTTAAAGAGAGTTCTCAACGAAGCTGTGAAAACGAACGCGACTGCGCGTGAAGAAGAAGTGCGAAGGTTCCCCGATCGGTATATCGGTTCTGTCAAGGCCCCGGATGGGCGACTGCTGCGATCGACTCGTGAGATTCGTGACGCCTTTCGGGCGCACTTTCGGGATCGCTTTGCCCGCTGTACTGATCTCCCGCTCCGGGAGTTTCGTAGCTATCTTGCCGACTTCCCCCGCCTTGGGGTGGCTGAAGCGGCTAGCTGCGAGGGTGTGGTTACTGAATGCGAAGTCCGTGACGCGTTGAAGCAGGTCGGCCTGAACAAGTCGCCGGGACTAGATGGTTTGCCCTACGAAGTGTACTTGAGGATGTCGCACATGTTTGTGCCTATTCTGACGGATATGTTCAACCATTGGTTCGCCCAGGGAGCCATCCCTGGTAGCGTTACCAAGGGCGTGATCACATTGCTGAAGAAAGGTGGCAGGCATGTTTGGGAGGGTTTAGACGATTACAGGCCCATAACTCTGCTTAACACAGAGTTAAAGATTTTGGCCCGGGTCTTAGCGAATCGTTTACAGCTTGTCATTAGCGATCTGATCGGCTCTGAGCAGACCTTTGCTGTGAAGGGAAGATCGATCCAGGACAACCTGCACTTGATTCGCGAGGTCCTAGAGGGTATAGAAGACGGCACCGAGGCCGCGCTGATCAGTTTAGATCAGTCCAAGGCCTTCGATAGGGTTGACCATCGGTTTTTGGCGACTGTTTTGGAGACTGCCGGATTCAAACCGGAGTTCCGCAGATGGATTAGCATGATGTACCACAACCCTCAGGCAGTGGTGCAGGTGAACGGAAGGCGTTCGACGGTGTTCGCGGTCGAGCGGTCGGTCCGGCAGGGCTGCCCGTTGTCTCCTCTTCTCTATGTCCTAGCTTTGGAGCCCCTGCTCCGTAGGCTTAGGGATAGGACAGCAAATCCGGCCCTGCGCGGTGTCCCTTTTGCTGGCCCTCTTACGGCAAGGGTTTCCGCGTTCGCCGATGATATCACAGTGTTTGTATCCCGCCGTCTGGATATAAAGGCTGTGAAGAAGGCGGTTAGCGAGTACGAGCGGATTGCAGGAGCCAAGGTCAATTTTGACAAAAGCGAAGGTTTGCGGCTCGGTGCTTGGAGGGGTAGCAATACTCTTCCGGGGCCGTTCCGCTGGAGTGACGGACCCGTCCGCATCCTCGGGGTGTGGTTCGGGCCCGGCCTCCAACTGGAGCGAAATTGGTCGGAAATACAAGCCAAGGTGAATGCTCAGGTGGGAATCTGGCTTTCAAGGAGGTTGTCCTTAAAGGGCAGGGCGGAGGCGTGCGCCGTGTACGTCTTCCCCTTGATCCTTTACCGATTGGCTGTACTTCCTCTGCCTAAGGTAAATCGGTTGGCGCTGCAACGATCCCTTTCCAGATTGCTCTGGGGAGGTGCAAGGCCGATGGTCCGTAGGCAGGTCTGTATCCAACGTACACGCAACGGGGGTCTAGGTATGCCTGATCTGGAGAGCCACTGGCTTGCTGAAAGACTTGCATACTTGGGCAGAGCTTTGACGGGGGACGCAGTGTGGAGACTGAAGGCGAGTCGGACTTTTCCTCGCCTAAAGTCAGACCCAAAGGCTGAAGGTCGACGTAGGCCTTTGGGCGAAACACTGTTTGTCCGCGAGTGCCGAACGGCCCTTCGTAACCTTCTTGGGTCCAGTGACCTTTCACGGCCTCGAAAAGAACTATATCGGGAGCTAGTGGTGGGTTCCGCTTCTGATCCTCTCAGCGAGCGGCACGGCTGGACGACGGAGGAGATTCGCTCTCATTGGAATTGGGCGCCAGGATCGAGCTTCTTGAACAACTCCGAGTTCTCGCTCACCTGGCGACTTGTGCGAAATGCGTTACCCCTTGTCGGCTTGAACTACAAAGCGGGCCTGGCAGACATGCCCGATTGCGCTCGCTGCGGCAGTGGCTTGGAAGAAACGGCTGAGCACGCCTTCTACTACTGCGAGCGAGTTCGCCCGTTTTGGGATCACGTCGGCGAGTGGACGGCTCGCATCGAACCCAAACAGCTCGTGCTGCTCGACGTTGGTTACGTCGTGGACAACGTTCTTCCTCCGTATCAGGGTGAGAAGCGTGTGGTGTTTCTCGCGATCCTAGCTGTAGCTAGAATGGTGATTTGGACGACGCGAAACAAGGGATTGTATGACGATGCAAACTTTTCTCATCGTGATCTGATTTTGTATTTTCGGCATCAGCTGAGGGTCAAAATCAGATGCGATAGAAAACGCTTGGATCGCATAACATTCAGCAAAAGGTGGGTGAATGCAGCGAGCCTGGTCGTGCGAAAGGGAGCAACGTTGGAGTCATCCTTCCCTCCTCTGCCGGCTCATGGCGTCTACGGTACGGGTCCTTAGGGACCCCACCCCTGGTAAGTAAAACTGTTCCCTTTTTCTTTTGGTACCCAGGTACCTAGTTAGCAGTATGTTTGTGAGTCATTGTCCCCGTCATCTAGTTGTTAGTTCTCAAGATCTTCCCCATCCCCATTATTTTTGTACCTCAATCCGTATCCCAGTCCACGTTTACTGAAGATCTTGAACATTCATATGTATAAAAATCATATCACCTACTTGTATTAACCCATACCGCGCCCGACCCCTAAATTCTTTTCACCCCTGTAGATTAGGATCCCTGCCCCACCTAGGGTAGGTCCGACTTGTTTCCGGTTCTTTCGCCCCGGAAAACAGTCGGCCTCCAATTTTATAGACGGGGGGATGGGAGGGCAACCAAACGGGGGATTTTTCCTTGTTTTTATATATATTTCAGGGTTTTTCTCCCATTCCCATCACATTCATTGTAAATAAATCATACTTGTAAATAAAATCACTCACGAATCTCGGGATTTTAAGTAGGACTTCTTCATAGAGCAAATGTGGTATTGTGGTGATTGTAGCGCAAAAGGCGATGGATGAATGGATATTTATTGTATTGTTGAATGGGTCGGCGAATGTGGCTAGCTAGGTCTCCTTAGTCTATATAGAAATGTATGACCGCTCCCTTCCCCTCCCCAAAAACTTCAAGGCCTTGTGCCTTCTGTGTACACTACACAGAAATAAAGCAGACTAGAAGGTGAAGAGAAGCTTCTTATAGGAATAGTATTAGAGCGTTGGAGACTGGAGATCGCACTAGATCACCTTACTTGCTACCGTAATAACGGAAGCCAATACTATCGTTGGACTATATCTTTATTCTGTATTCACTAATCCTATGTTCTTGTCTACTAATAGTCTCTCTATTGTATATACATTTTCCTGAGAATATGTCTCTATTTCTTCTCATATCGTGGTTTGTCCTTAATTTAATATTACAAGCGTTCACTAACCAGAACGCAACAGTTTTATACAAAGAACACTGTGTTGCTAGCATTAACATGTGCAAACCAAAATGTTGCTGCTGGTGGTTTATGGAACCCACAACATCACTTTAATTAATTTCTTGGCGTTGGTTTTTCTGTTTTCTTTATCGTTTCTGAGAAAATGGGAATATCAGTATTGAAAGACGATTTCTTCGGTTGTTCTTGTCATTCTATCTGTGAGACTTAGAATACGTCCGGTTCGTCACACACCAAGGAGTTTGGCCTTCAAAAAAAGAGAGGAAAAAAAGAAGAAAAAGATGTCCTCGAACATGTGCCAATTATTTCCTTTTCTCAAATTTTAGTATTTATCACGCTCCATTTTCTATTAACAGTCTTTTCTATTAGATACTCTTATCTATCTATCTATCTATCTATCTATCTTAGTCTTTTAAAAATCAATCTATCAATCAATATATCTATATATCGACAGTTCAACTTCCTTTTTCTCTCTCAGATACACAGTTTTATAATCTATCTATCTATCGATCTATCTATCTATCTCAATTTGTTGATCTCTTTCTCCATCTCTCTCTCTCTCTCTCTCTCAAGCATACACCGAGTTTTTTTAATGATCTATCTATCTATCTATCTATCTATCTATCTATCTCAGTTAGTATATCTCTCCCCATCTCTCTCTCTCTCTCCCTCTCTCTCTCTCTCTCTCAAGCATACCCAGATTTTTTTATGATCTATCTATCTATCTATCTCCTGTTCAGCTCTCTTTCTCTCTCCCCTAGCCACACATTTTTTCTCTTATAAATTATCTATCTTGTAAGCTAGCTTGCAATTCTCTCTCTCTCCCCCCCCTCTATCTCTCTCTCTCTCTCTCACACACACACACATATATATATGACAATCACTAGCTCTCTCACTATTGTATTTGCATGTGAAATTTAATAAAAGACTTCTTTTCTCTGACTGTTGAAGTGAAACAAATCAAGACAATGTCTTAAAATGTCGAAGATGTTCCGAGTTAGACCCCCACTGCTGGAGCAGAGTTGGGGTTTTGTCTCTTGAAAGAAGCGTAACAATGCCAAATTATTCCAGTCTGTAGGGCGACCATCATTATTTTTCGAATCAGCTCATCTGGCCGCTCTAAATTTGTGAACGACCAAAACAAAAGCATTTTTCACCCGAGACATCTATGTCATTTTCTGCGCCGAACAGGAAATATGAGCTTTTTGACGAATCGTTGAAAAGACGACAGTTTTCGAAGCGAATGCAACACTGGATAATCGAATTGATTAGACGTTCGATCGATTGTGTTGGTTGGTTTGTGATTTATTTGCATTATTAGATAGAACGCTGGAGCGTTCCGGAGACGCTAAGCGAAAAAGAGTGATTGCTTGTCTGATGTCGTCGTTGCACAGTTTGCGATCGGCTGGAAGACGTCGACTCCTAATCTCAATGTTATTTTCTTCCCTTTTGTCTATATTTGCCCGCGTCTCTCAAAGGCGTCAAATTGCACATTTTCGCGGGAAAGATCGGAGGATTTTCGCGGGAAAGATCGGCAGATAGCGGTTGATTGGCGAGATCGGGTGGGTGGGTGGTTGGTGACCCTTTAGAGTTTAGTTATAAAAAGAAAATATTAAATGAAGAAGGAATATGTACACTATCGCCCATAAATAAACAATTTCTTTTCTTTGATGAAAAATTGATTTTGTTCGAAATCAAACACGCCGGGAATTCATTATCTTTAGAGGAAATAAAAAACGGATATTATTAGGTATAAATCCCAAAATACTAAAAAACAGAAACTGTAACTTAAAGAAGAAAAAATAATTTTGGTGGGGGTGAGTCTCCGTGGCGTAATTGTTAATGTATCGGACTACGACATTATAGTTAGCGAGTTCGAACTCTGGACGCAGTACTTGGTTCAATCTCGGACTAATAACCGAAAGAAGACACGAACCTCCTTATCCCCTCCAGGTTTGGGATAAACAGTACCACTGCGGGTATGGTTTTGGCATTAAATAACCCATGCAAGTTGATATACCATGAAACAAAGAAACCAAACCAAGTCTGGTTTGAAAATATATTCAGTAAACATGAAATATATTCATTAATTATGAAAAATTTTCGCATTTAAAAACCCCAAAAGAAATACCCACATTCTTTACCATAACTCTTAGATCTCCCCTGAAACTGAATGACAGAACCTGTTAGGGTTCCATCTATGACTCAAATAGATCTGTTAAAAAAAGGATTAGTATCAGATAGTAATACGTGTGTTACATATTGACATTTGACAGAGTCGTCATGTTCCAACGATGCAAACAGGTGGGTGTAAGCAGCTCACATGGGTTGACAACCGGAAAGCATGGGCATTACGAAACTATATATACACGGGCACTCACGTCAGATGGCCAGTCTGTCGCGGTCATTCACCCAGTGTCACAGAATCACGGAAAGCAGCCAGCGAGTGCTTAGGGGAGGGCAGTGTCCCCGGTCAAGAAGTAGAAGTAATAAGTGGGCGTCTGAATATGGAAGCATAATGTGGCTAAGAAGAAAGGATCAATACAGCAGTACTCTGCCAGTGTGTATCCGCGTCCTTCGTTTCTCTGTCTCTGTTTCTATCTCACATGACTACAGAAGTTTCGACCTTAAGAAAGAATAGATAAATAAATGTGTATATATAAATTTTTAGGGAAATGACCGCAGATGCTTGTAGTTTTCGGGATTTTTGCATTGTATGAGTTTGATTAGGGTGGCATGGGAAAAATTGAATTCGTGTTTAAGAACTAACAAGTGAGAGAAAAAGGCGTTTCGATCGTCATGTGTTTTGATTGATAGTGTTCGTAAATTATTTTTTCTATATTACTGATGTAATGCTTGTTGCAATCTTTGCATGGCATGGAGTATATACCTGCGTGAGAGGTGGTTTCGTTGTTGGTCCGTTTTGTGATGTTTGTGAGGTTTTGAATGGTTTGTTATGTGGTTTGTATGATTGGTATTCCTAACTTTGTTAGTTTGTCGTCGAGTGCCATGTTATTGGTGTTAGTAAGAGATCGGTCTATAGGTGATGGGGATAGTGGGGTTGGTTTTCTTTGGTTTATTTGATGAGTGTATCGTAAAAGCGTTTTTTCGCATTTAATATGAAAATTTTTGGGTATTTTAAGCTTTTGAGGGAATAGTCGATATATTCAGATCCTTCATTAAGATATTGTGGGATATATATTCTGAGTGTTCTTAGGACTATTATGAGGTCTGTTTTGATTTTGTTGTTGTAAAGTAAGTAAGTAAAGTTAGCGACCATAGTCGAGGGTGACCCGAAGGCTCCCTTTTCGATAGCTACTACACCAAGGTGTAGGGGAGGGCGCTACTCCATTCCCTGGATTGCTCCACTTTACCCTTGAACCGTACCTTATAATGCTGAGTGTTAAGCAAGGTGGTATCAAGTTCCATTTTTAAAGTCTTTGGTATGACTCGACCTGGGATTGAACCCAGGTCTCCCGTTGTTGTAGTGGGAGTAAAAATGAAGGTAATCGTTTTTACCCATCAAAAATGCCTCAACCTTCTTGCTACTCACTTAAGAAAAATTAAATTCGACTCCCCACTACCCATAAACACCCGAGTTAGGGAAGTGCCCGTGGTGTAATGGTTATCGTCGGAGGAAATGGACACGGCGCCACGAGTTCAAATCCTGGACGAGACTGATTGCATTTCACATTGCACTAATACCCTTGGGAAAGGTATGAATCCAATTATTCGCCCTCCAGCAATGGGTAAATAGTAAGGCAGACTGGGTTCTTCAACCTTGGTGAGGCAAATAGCCTAGGATGAAAACTCTTAATTCAAACCTGTTAAACTCCGCATAAAAACTGACCTTGTGTCATATCCTGCCAGAGCAGAGGGGTTGGGTAAATATGATAAACACCCGAGTCAACATCTGCAAAAACATAACAAACATGATCTACTTCAAATTTATCAGCAAATTCTACAAACAAAAATATGGGATTCCCCATGGGAAATCCACTCAGAGGAGTGTTAGCCTGTCTATTTATAGAATTTTTAGAATCCGGCCCTTCTAAATACAGACTACCAAGCAACACCACATACTTAAGATATATCGACGATATACTTATTTTCCTACCCCAATATATATATATATATATATATAAGGCAAGGCTCTTCGAATGAATTGAGCTCTCGGTAGCCGTTAAGCGGATATAGGTAAACAAAACAAATGTGATACATAAGCGTTTAAAATTCCTTCGCTTACGCTGGTTTCCTCGTAGCCGTGTGGTAGAATCTTGGATTTGCGTTTGTGTCAGCCAGGTTTCGATCCCAACTTCGAGAACCGTCCGTGTTTAACCAGACTGAAGAGTTGTGATATAACGAAATAGTCTGTCTGTGGATGACTATATATATATATATATCTGTATAAAAAGAAGTGTCATGCCTCTTCATTTCTTCATTATGCCGGTACACAACACGTAAAGCTATATGACCATCATCCTCATAATCAAACCACGCTGATAGAACAGATTTCCCTGACTCTCTCTCTCCATCCATCCCCATCATTCACCACTCTCAGCAGGTCTTCCCAACCCTGGCGCATCCATGTGTTAGTATCCACAGAAGAACGTCGCTGATGAGTAGGTCCTTATTTCGCCAGCAGTGTCCCATATGTCTTCTTTGGGTGATTTTAAGATGGGAGGTAAGTGGTCCTACTGCTGCTGTTTTGTGAAGTTCCTAGCTAGCTTATTCTCCATGTGTTTTGTTAGCGTCCATGTTGTGCATCCATACTGTAGTATTGCCACAAACACAGCTTAGAAGAAGTCCTGTTTTATTTTATCGGAGAGATCAGATTTCCTCGTGATTAATAACTCGTCAGTTACAGTCTACACCTTCACTAGGCCTATGTTGACATCGTTTTCAGTAGATAAGATATTGCTGCCGAGGTATACGAACTTGTCTACTGCTTTAGGCGGAGATGGCTCCTTCTCCTTTAAACATATGTACTCAGTTTTATTTGCGTACACGTAGAAATCAAGGCTTCCTGCAGCTTGCTCTAGGCTATGCATTAGGGATTTGGCTTGGACGAGAAGCGCTAGATCATTTGCGTAATCTTGCTCAGTTATATAGTTTTTGCAGGATATCGTCTTCTACTTGGCTTTTTTAATTGTAAAACTATTTGTTATTAGATATATCGACGTTTAAAGCACGTTGTCTAGTTTGTTTGTTTGTTAGGATTTATGGCATATCAACCTTTGTAGGTTATTTAATGCCAAATCCATTTTGTTTACAAATAAACAGTCCTATTGCAAACAATTCAGTTGAGCCTAAGAACAAAGTTTAATTGTCAAAAACATTTATATTTCAAGCAATTCAATTTAGTATAAGTACGCAGCTTAGTTCCATTTGACCCATAGATAGGACTCTATCAGGTGCTACCATTCTGGGCCAGAGTGGATTTAGAAGCGATGAAGGGGTACTTCGCATTCCCCAAACCTCCAGCATTACTGAAACGTCACCATCAGATTGTTTAGTGTCATATATGCAGGACACTCGTTCAGGGTGGGGCTTACCCCTCAGCGAAGAAGCAGTTATTGTATTCTATAGCCTCAGTCGACTGGGCAAGCTCGTAGTCTAGACAAGTTATAAACAGATATGGCGCGAATGTATATCCTTGCAAGTACAAATTATTTATTTAAGCCTTCCTTAATAATAATACATCAAACCACAAAGACTAAAGAAACTAAATAAAAATGTAAATAAAAAATTTAAAGAGAGAATAATTGAAGACTAGAACAGCTTGGACATGTACTCTTCCCTTCGCTCCTGGCTTTCATTGTTAAATTTTCCTAATTTGTGGCACGATGGGGGGGGGATTCATTTCTGTGGTTGTGGGTGTGGGCGAGCACGTGCGGCAGTCAGAGGATTGCTTTGCCTGCTTTGGCAAAGGGCTTGCGCGCGAGATTTCCTGTGAGACCGGAGGAAGACGAGGAAAGGCAAGGTCCCAGAGCAGTCAACAGAAAAAAGGAGTTAGCAACAGTCAGGGAAAGGCGACGGTCAGAGAAAGGCGGCTGCCGAGCGAGGAGTTGGGACCTGTAGATCCAGAAGCCAGGTCAGCGAGCGCAAGAGGATGAGTCGGCGGTTCTAGTAGATGTGTGAGAATTTTTGTTCTAGTACACGCTCTAGACAGACACAGAAGCACAGACAGCTAGAAAAGTGTCAAAAATGTCCCCCTTTTTACGCTTAGGGCTAAGCCCAGTCCGTGTTTGCCTGTTCTTCTTTCTTCCGCTCTCGGTTGTGTATGTGTTGCGTTCTGGTTAGTGAACGCTTGCAATATTAAATAAAGGACAAACCACGATATGTGAGGAAAGAGAGTTATATTCTCAGGAAAAAGTATATACAATAGAGAGACTGTTAGTTGACAAGAACATGGGATTTAAAATTACTATATGTTATTTTTGAGAATTATATCAATAGATTCTATATATGTACTTAAACGGAATTATTCAAATTGAGTACTTAATTCAATGTTTATTTTACATAATACATCTGATGAGGCCATCAATTAACGGACGAAATAAATTTCAAATGGAATATACTTACTGATTTTCTTGTTTCTCAATGATATATATATATATATATATATTGCAATTAGAAGGAAACTCAAACCTGGTTAAATTGTCATTATAAATTTATTTCGGCGGAGAATATCATTATATTCATTGTCTCCTCAGATGACTATACATGTTTAACTTGAGGTTGAAAAACACCAAATGTGGTTTACAGTGTATATGGGTATGAAAAAAAAAAATATATATATAGTATTAATTATGATATATATATATATATATATATATATATATGTAATTTAATTATGATAAAAATTTAATATTAATATATATATATATATATTGATTGATAGATTGATTGATTGAATGCTTGGTCAGTTTTAACGGCATATCAACCTGTATAGGGATATTTTATGCCTTCCAATTTATATTTTTTTGCGCAGTTATTTTTACGAGATCTATGTTTTGCACACGGTCCTATCGAATACGAATATTTTTTAAACAGATCTACTTGACCCATAGATGGGACCCTGACAGTTACTACCACCCTGAGTCATCAAAAAAGTAAATGACAATGAAGGGGTACTCTACACTCCCCAGATCTCCAGAAATGGAGCCTCACCACTGATGCAGGTTATTGTCATATCCAGGACATCTCTTTTTAAATGGGGTATTATCTTTTTGTAGAAGATACAGTCACCGTATTCTAAAGTCGGTTGATAGGGCGTTATATATATATATATATATATATATATATAATGATTGCCAGGAGCTTCCTTCCCCAAGTTTTGATTTAGAAGTTGATTTCTTTGAGAAGTCTTGACACCTCCACGGTTTGATCAATAGACTCCTCGATGCCCCCCACATTTCTCTTGAAAGGTAGAGTATTTGCTCAGGAGAGTGGGGTTCAATTCTAGGTCAAGTCATACTAAAGAAATGATACTTGATGCCATCTTACTTAGCACTCAGCATCAGGTACATATCAAGGGTAAAGTGGAGCAATCCAGGAAATGGAGAAGCACCCTCCCCAATACCTCGACTATGGTGCTAACTTTACTTTTATATATATATATATATATATATATATATATATATATATTGATTTCGAATATACTCATATATACATACTGATCCAATATATATATATATATATACGAGTAATGAATATATCTAAGATCCACACACACACACACACACACACACACACACACACACACACACACATATATATATATATATATATGTGCGTATATACACGATCGATGCATATATATCTAAGATCAATATATATTCATACATAAGTATATTCGTGATCAATGTATATATATATATATATATATATATATATACTTTGATATATTCGAAAATCTCCATATTTGTTCAGGTTGTATTAAAGATAGCATCAAAAAGAAAAAAAAATAACTGAACTAATGTTTCATTTTTGGGAAAAGTCATGCAAAAATTCCGAAGGAAGAGAGCCCCCCCCAAAATTAAATGAAATATTTATGAGCAAAGACCAAAATTTCCTTGGGAGGAAGTAATGAGAAGCGAAAGAACTGGAATAGAATCATTCAGCTTTTTCATTGTTCTTCTTTCGAACGCTAAAAGAATCCGAAAAAAAAAAAAAAAAAAAAAAACTCCAAAAAAACAAACAACGATTCTTTAAAGACAAAAGCGAATTCTCGGCTGAGGACCCTAAATATAAACAATTCTAACTCTCCGAACTGAATCTCATTTGATCTTCTTTCGCTTTCGTTTGCTTAATTTTTTTTCCGCCAAGATGAAAACTTAATCTGGCACAAGGCAATCACAATGAGGAGCAAAATCACAATACTGGAGGTGCAGTTTTAAACATTTCTGCGCTAACAGCTAAATTTTGGCTGAAAATAATTTTTTTCTGTTTGCAACAATATACACGGTAATTAATTTTTATTTATTGCGGACTTTTTCTCGTCATCTTGGTAGTTTTTGTGTTGTTTCTTCTTTCACTACATTTCGGCGAAATTTCACCTCTGGCCTTCTTCAGGTGATTTTACCGCGACCTTGGATAGGAATGCTGAGTCTTGTAACCGTATCCCCAGTAATTACTGCCTTCCATAGTTGTTGTCCATCACACCACGTTTTTGACCAAGTAAACCTCTGGCCGGCTTGGGTAGGATTTGGCCGAAACGTAGTGAAAGAAGAAACAACACAAAAACTACTAAGATGAGGACAAAAAGTCCGCAAAAATAAAAATTAATTCTCAGATTAAGAAGCCTCATCTCAAAATGATTCCAACAAAAGACAATATACACGGCGTCTCAAAAAGATGGAATCTATTAATATAATGGTGATTTATTACTAAGGTAAGCGCAAGGGATGTCCTCCTGGGGTAATGGGTAAATCGCTGGTCTCCCGAATCGTAGTAAGCGAGTTCGTAATCCAGTTGTACTATTACGTTCACTTTCGGGCAAACACCCGTGGGAAAGGTATGAACCCCCTTGTTCTCCCAGTTTTGGGCTAAATACTACCACTACTGTTCTTCTAGACGTTTAGTTTTGGCATTAAATATCCCACGATAGTTGACATGCCATTAAACAAGCCCGCAAAACACTGAGACAAGCGCAATGACGGTCATTTGGTATACGTCCGGTAAAAAAAATATATCCTTTGAGTTAGAGACATCAAATTAGTGTTTTTTTTAATTGTTATTATATTAGCTTCCAGGACACGTAATTTTCTTTTTTTAAGTTTCTTGTCTCAGTAATAAAAATCATTATCATATTAATGGGTTGCGTCTATTTTGAGACAGTTTTGAATGAATTTGTCTCCAAATAAGTAGTGACGCAAAATATTTTCCTCTCTTGTCCAAGGCATTGTGATCGAGGATTAATAGTTGTCATAGTATACTATTTTCAAATCTGAAACACACAAAAAACAAAAAACAAAACACATTAGTATTAGTAGAGTTATTAGCAGTTATATGGATCGCATGTATCATGAGACACCAGATATTAATGGATTGCATCTATTTTCAAACAGTTTTGAATGAATTTGTCTCCAAATAAGTAGTGATGCAAAATATTTTCCTCTCTTGTCCAAGGCATTGAGATCGAGGATTAATAGTTGTCATAGTATACTATTTTCAAATCTGAAACACACAAAAAACAAAAAACAAAACACATTAGTATTAGTAGAGTTATTAGCAGTTATATGGATCGCATGTATCATGAGACACCAGATATTAATGGATTGCATCTATTTTCAAACAGTTTTGAATGAATTTGTCTCCAAATAAGTAGTGATGCAAAATATTTTCCTCTCTTGTCCAAGGCATTGAGATCGAGGATTAATAGTTGTCATAGTATACTATTTTCAAATCTGAAACACACAAAAAACAAAAAACAAAACACATTAGTATTAGTAGAGTTATTAGCAGTTATATGGATCGCATGTATCATGAGACACCAGATATTAATGGATTGCATCTATTTTCAAACAGTTTTGAATGAATTTGTCTCCAAATAAGTAGTGATGCAAAATATTTTCCTCTCTTGTCCAAGGCATTGAGATCGAGGATTAATAGTTGTCATAGTATACTATTTTCAAATCTGAAACACACAAAAAACAAAAAACAAAACACATTAGTATTAGTAGAGTTATTAGCAGTTATATGGATCGCATGTATCATGAGACACCAGATATTAATGGATTGCATCTATTTTCAAACAGTTTTGAATGAATTTGTCTGCAAATGAGTGGCGCAAAATATTTTTACCTCTCTTATCTTAGGCATTGTGATCGAGGATGTATAGTTGATATAGTAAACTATTTTCAAATCTGAAACAAAAAAGAACACAACATTATTATTTTTAGCTGAGTTATTAGTAGTCATATGGGTATTGAGACGCTGTGTATTAGAAAAATTAAATAATACGACATCGGGACCCCCAAAATTGGGTCGGGTTTGGGGTCCCCGTGACCAAACGACTAACTTACTGGACTACGAGATCGTTCTAAGCGAGTTTGAACGACAGTCAAACTTCAATTTTGGACCAATACCCTTGGGTAAAACAGGAACCCAATTACCCCACTGTTATGAGTTAAGTTCTATCGCTGGTCTTCAGTAAGGAAGGTTTTGTCATGAAATAACCCACGAAGGTTTATATGCCGTTAAACAAATAAACCAAACCTAACCGAACCAAAATATTCGAATTCCATGTAAATTATCTGCGTGCTTGTATGTGTGTGTATGAGGGGCTGTGATCAGTTCTGCTGACCCAGACATCAAGCGTTAGATATTAAAGTTTCTAGTAGCTCAAATTTCTTCCGGTGCTTAACCTTATGCGCCCTTTCCGACTCATCTATAAGTAATAGATAAATAAACCCTATTTTAAAAATAAAAATTCAATTTTTATTTGTACCAAAGATAATCAGGTTAATTATTTCTCGAGGAACATTGTACAATCTATCGTTGTCAGGGAATATATATATATATATATATATATATATATATAAATGTACAGGGATGAAAAAATACAAGGTCTTCAGAGGAAGATTTTATTTGTAGAACCAGTTTGACGTTTCGATTTTTAGATCTCAATCTAGTAACTTAAACGCCTTGATGAAGGTCTTAAAAAAAAGCGAAACGTTTAACGTTGGGTAAATATTTCTGCAAATAAACTCATCCTCTCGTATTTTTTTTATTTCTATACATTTTCATACTGTCAGATTTATTTCCAGTTTTCTCCATATATATAGTGGCTGCCACTTCTTTGCTGAAGAATGCCATTTCCTCGCTTCGCTTAGAGTACCTGTTAGAGCTTACCTGATTCCTCAAAACAAATATATTCTTGCAAGCTCTTGGGTAGGTATGACAAATTATTATTATTATTGTTTGTTCTCTTTAAAGAGTTTTTCACACAAGCGTTAGCTGATGGTTTCTCACTGGAGTTTGAATGACAAGTTTCCTCAGGTGTCCAGGACTCTTCTCAGTATTCTATCCGATCTCAAAATGAGTTTGGATAGTCTCCACACGTCCTCTTTTTTCCAAGTCCTCCAGTCCTTGTACCAATCTTTTGGTAACTGTACTAAGAGCACCAATTACAATTGGTATTATAGTCATTTTCATGTTCCACATATTTTTCAATTCCCTAGCAAGGTCGAAGTACTTATCCCTCTTTTCACATTCTTTTAATTTCTGTAGTCTGTCGGGACAGCAAAGTCCACAATTCTGCAACTTTGTTGTTGTTGTTGATTATTATAAGATCTGGTCGTCTGGCCGAGATTGAGTGATCCGTTTGTATCTCGAAATCCCATTGGAGTTTGTGCGCCTCAATCCCTGGGACAGATTCTGGGTTGTGCATATACCATATGTCTCCTCGGATATTTCTCCTTTTTATTATCTTCTCACATTAAACTTTTAATAAATCTTTGCACAGAACATATCCATTTTAATACACTATCTATATACAGATTAAATTCTGTTAAGTAATTCATTCGATAGTTCCCAAAAATTAATTTCGTTTCCTTACCATTTTTCTGAAATCATGTATTTCAATCTTTAATTATATTTTACACTATTGCTGTTTTTGATTAGGTAATTTGTTTCAAAAATATATTACTCTGTTAGCAAAAAATTCAAATGGTTTGAAGATTTTGTTTTTGAAATCTCTCTTGACTGTAAATTTCCAGTTCAAATTGTCTTTCCCGGTGATATTGCTCCATGCATCCTCGTATATATATATATATATATATATATATATATATATATATATCCTGAAAGGCATGTATAATAATAGCCATACCTCAAGCACTCCTATAGATATAAAGGAAATCACTTATATATTATATATACGAATATTCCATACCCATGGTCTTTGGACACCTACTGGATATATATATATATATATATATATATATATATATATATTATTTTTTAAATTTTATTGGATTATTATTTCTTATTGCAATAGCCCTCTAAATTTATTCAATACAATAAAATTAAAAAAATAATATATATATATATATATATATATATATATATATATATATACGAGGATGCATGGTTGGTGACTGATGAGGGCAGGATATCGCACGTTCTTTCATACGTTAAATGATGAAAAAAAAAAAGAAAAAATATATATATAATTTTTTAAATTTTATTGTATTGAATAAATTTAGTGGGCTATTGCAATGTGAAATAATAATTATTTGAGTTTAATTAATTTCAAAGTAAAACTTCATCGTCAGAGACTTTTTTTTTTTATAAATGGACCCGATGTTGGATGTTCAAATTTTTTTTTCAAAAATACGAACATTTAACATTGCCTTCATTTATAAAAAAAAAGTCTCTGACGATGAAGTTTTACTTTGAAATTAATTTGACTCAAATAATTATTATTTCGCATTGAGATAGCCCTCTAAATTTATTCATTACAATCAAATAAAATAACTTGTGCAATGCTTAAAGGAAATTACAACACATATATATATATATATATATATATATATATATATATCCAGTAGGTGTCCAAAGACCATGGGTACAGAATATTCGTATATAGAATATATGTGATTTCGTGTAAATCTATGGGAGTGCTCGATGTATGGCTATTATTATACATGCCTTTCAGGATGTATAAAAAAAACTCATATACAGAGCGTATATAATGTAACTGGAAGAAAACTCAACCACAGTTAAAATGCCATTTGAAACTTTTTTCCCGACGAAGAATATTATCTTCGCCTCTACAGATGGCATACACTCTTATTCTGGGGTGAGATCAGCAATTATGGTTAACAGAATACATACATATATATATATATATATAAAGAAAAGAAGGGGAAATGCCCAGGCGAATAAAGAAAGGGAGTAAACAATAAAGTCATTAAGGACTAAGAAAAATGTGTACTTAATTGTTTGAAAGGAACTGTTTTTGACATTGAAACTGTACTTAGGCTGAACTAAATTATTTGAATTAGAAATGTTTGACTAAACTGACAAGCCTGAAATAGAAATGTTTCTGACAATCAAACTGTGTACTCATGCTAAACTGAGTTGTTTGAAATAGAACTGATTATTTGTATAAAAATGGATTTGGCGTTACATAATATACAAAGGTTGATATGCTGGAAAACCCAAATAACTAAAAAAAAAAAAAAGTTTATGTATGTAGTTGAAATAAAAAAAAATTATGTTAAATAAAATAACATTTTTGTTATTTAAAATCTTGTTTAGAAAATATTTTGATTAGAAATCATATCGAAGACATTTCAGTGCATGTATAATTTATTATTGATTAAACAAATCAATCAAAATATCAAATCCCTATCATATATATATATATATATATATATATATATATATATATATATAGTGTAAAAATACTACAATTCAAAATTAAAAAGACAACGAGCTCCGCTTTAAATTCCAGAAGCAAAAACATAAAAAAATCGTTTGAAATAATAATAATTATAATAATAATAATAATAATAATAATAATTATAATAATAATAATAATAAAAACATTACTATTCAATGAATACTTGAATATTTCTCTTAAAGTATGTTACTTAGAGTGTTCACCAATGGCCGCGAGACCGGGGTTCAATCCCAGGTCGAGTTATATACCAATGATTCAAAAATGGTACTCGATGCTGTCTTGCTTAACCCTCAACATTATAAGGTATGGATCTAAGAGTAAAGTGGAGCAATCCAAGGAAAGAAGTAGCGTCCTCCCCTACACCTCAGTGTTGTAGCTATTGAAAAGGGAGCCTTTGGGACACTCTCGACAAAGGTCACCAACTTTACTTTACTTAATCCGTTTTGGCATAGTGGGTAGAGCGTTCACCCATGGCCTGGGAGACTGGGATTCAATCCAAATCGAGTCCTATCCTATCAAATGCAAATAACTTTGCATACAGTTGTATGCTTTCAAGTATTCCTATTTAATACAAATAATTATATGGTTTCAAGAAATTATTTCTATTTGATAATGTTGCATTGTCATCTGTTGATTCATGCAGAAATATACATATATATACATCCAGTATATACATCCAGTATATATATGTATATTTCTGCATGAATCAACAGATGACAATGCAACATTATCAAATAGAAATACCGACGCAATGATAACAGATGCAGTAATAAACGACGCAGTAACAAAGATTCATGAAGGAAGACACAAGAAGACTTCTTTAACAACATATTTACTTCTCACTTTATTGCAAGGATTCGAAAGGGTTGTTCAAGGTTTGCATGTGAGAGGGTGCTGGAGACCGAACATAAACTTCATATTTTGACTCCACTGTTATGACCGTCACGTTGTGTCTTTCTTGTTCTCCTGAAGCTGGGGTCGACTCCATCGGGGTTTCCAAGGGCCCCCTCGGTCGGGTGTGGCTTTCCCTACCACATCTGGTCTCTAGCTGTCTGGAATTCTACTGGCAACTGCTTCTTGGACTCGAACTCAACTGAGTTAAATAATAATTCAACGCCCACACGATCGCCCACTGGATCTTTGAAATCGAATGTTTAATCGTCATCAAGCGGAAATAACTGTCATGCAGTTCACAGGTCACTCTCTTCCGGTGCATCACTGTAGTGGCACCGTGGGACCTTCACCTTGTCCCATATTATAAGCCTTAATCTCCCCACGCGATCTCTTTCGATTACTGGCCATTGGAATGTGTCACTTCCTTCCGGTGCATCACCTTGGAATAGTATTTTTGGGCCGGGTCGAAGGTCAAAATATAACAGTAATAGTCATTCATTTGTACTTAGTTATATGTCTTCAAGTAACTAATAATAATAATAATAATAATAATAATCAGCAATTACGTATCGTTTCAATTAACTCTTCTTAATGTAAATAATTTACAGCTTTGAGGTTTCAAGTATTTTTATCTAACATGGATAATTTTCAGAGATCTATTTGATCCATTGATGGTTAGTTGGTAGTTTTTTTTTGTTGAATGGCATATTAACACGTGTGGGATATTTAATGCCAAATCTTATTTCTTGTAATATATGAATTCATGTGTATTAATAATAATATACTTATATATATATATATATATATATATATATATATATATATATATCTTGTATTTACTAACTTACTATCTACCAGCATTCACGGTTACCAGAAAAAAAACCCACCAGAATTTATCTCTTATACTCTTTTCTTTTTCTTGTCATTAAGATGAAATCTTTTATCATGTTCTTCATTCAGCACTTCTAACATTTTCAGGGGGAAAAATTCAGATGCAAATCCGAAATGTAAACTGTGTGTTTCTTGTTGCAATTTGTGATAACACCCCTGGTGGTTGACCCCCGACTATATCAACTTCTTTAAACCAATACTATTCATGGCCAGTGATTCATCTAGTGGTTTCTGCCGGGTTATCACACATTTCATAACGGCCACACAAAATACAACCGAGAGAGTGGAAGGAAGAACAAACGAACAATATGGACTTGCGTCAGTTTCAAGAGCAAGAAAGGGAAGTCTGTGTGAGGATTTTGAGCAGCTATTATTGCATTTGTAGACTATCGTTGGCGTGTAATTTGCGCGAAACTTCTACAAAGCCACAAGGAATGCTAACTCATCTTTGACTGTCTTCTCTCGCTGCTTCCTTCTGCTGACCGTCCTTCTCTTGGACTGCTATCTCAATCCGACCGCCCTCCTCTACTCTCTGTTGTCGACTGCTCTCTCTGGGTTCCTTTGTCAACTCACCCACTGTCTTCTCTGGGACCTTCCTTTCCTCCTCCACATCTGGTCTCGCGGGAGATCTCGTCCTCAATCCTTTGTGTGGACTTCGCGCCAAAGCAGACAAAGCAGTCACAAATTTCTTAAAATCTGATTAACATATTTCTCATAATTTTTTTTATTAATCCTCATTAATACCAAAGAACATATGTAATATTGCCAGATGCAGGGAAAATACCGAAATACTGACGACTGTCCGTTGTTCAGGTACGAAACGTTTATTAACTTCTTGAGTTTAGGTTTTCGACACAAGGAGAGAGAGACACAATTTTTAGTATGCTAACTATTCCTACATCGCCCACAGCCAACCCCCAGCTGGACTCGCTCGGCCCAGAATCAAATCTCAACTAATTGACTCAACAAACGCACAGCACATCCCGTGCCCCCAGCTGGACTGGCATCGCCCAGAATCAAATCTTAACTAACGTCTTTTTCGAAATCACCAAGTTCTCGTTTCCGGGCATGACGTCATTCACACCCCAGTCTAATTTTCTATCTGGGGTTTTTATTATGATATTTGTGATTGTCATATTCTCTGCGCACGAGCGTGAACTGTACTCAATGTGTGCACCTGCACCTGCACTAAACCGAATATTTCAAAGTCCAACCAAACCAAATGATAAGATATAATTAATGAAAATGATTAATAAAAAAAGTCATTTCGTAATTAGAAATGATTTTATCGAACGATAATCAAGGCTATTGTTCCAGATTGTTCACTGTACTGTAATTATATAGAAATAATTTTATCGAACGATAATCAAGCCTCTTGTTCCAGATTGTTCACTGTACTGTAATTATATAGAAATAATTTTATCGAACGATAATCAAGCCTCTTGTTCCAGATTGTTCACTGTACAGTAATTATATAGAAATAATTTTATCGAACGATAATCAAGCCTATTGTTCCAGATTGTTCACTGTACTGTAATTATATAGAAATTATTATACCATCAAATTCAACATCAAAAATGAGTTTTCTGATATAAGTAAATAAACCTTTGAATTTTGCTTCAGACAAACCGGGAAACATTTGGCAGAAATACGTAAATCAGGTTTTATCTTTTGATAGGGGTTTAACAAAATTTCATTAATCTAAGCTTAATATAAAATATGGTTGCACTTTATCTGATGATATTGTCAACATCTAGCTGCAGATTTAGCCATTTTTTCTTCTTAAATATATTCAAATTTATATTGAAAATTACTGGTTATTAACATGGATTTTAAAATGATTTTCAAGACTAAATTCAAACATTATCATTGAAATAATCATCTATATATCTCGTGCAAAATAATATCAAAAACTATAATGGCTGTAGTGGCACTTTATCTAGATTCACCAAACTTATCTGACGATATTTTTCACGACACGGTGCAGATTCTACCTTCCAAACAAAGAAACCACACGTAATACCCGTAGAATAAATTGTCTTTGACATTGGGTTCAGGTAGGAATATTTACTACATAATCATATAATTGTCCATTCTATTATCGATAAGAGAGATGTTTTTTAGTTGATGGCGTATCAAACTTTAAGGGTTATTTCATGCCAAAGCTATCCTTGTAGAATAACAGCCCTGATACTATTTATAGCTGGGGGAAATAAAGGGGTCCATGTCTTTCTCAGAAGTATTTGTCCGAAAGTGAACGGAATAACGTGAGTGGGGTTCGAACTGGCTTACTTCGAGACCGCAGTCCAACACTTTTACGATTACGCCATGAGGACTCCCGATAGCTGCGTAAACACAAGTGAAATAGGCGTCTGTAAAACTAGCATATTTCATGTGAATCTATTTTAATACAAATTTATTTAAGATAAAAGACAGAAATTTAAGAATTAAGACAAAATAGATTTAGAAACATAGCCTAAATTAGGAATTTCAAACACACAGTCTGCAAACTACTTTTCTATGGCACGCGACACAATAATTTTCATGCAATGATAAGTGGGGTTCATGTTTTCTCCGAGGGTATTTGTCCAAAAGTGAACGTAATAACACGATTGGATTTTGATCTCGCTATTATGGTGTCACAGTGCGGTACGTCAGCTACTTCGCAAAGAGGACTCCTCCATGAATATTATATAGGAACACTTAAATGCATATAACAGAGTGTAAATTATTTGTATTAGATAGGAATACTTGATATCATATAAGTGTAAATTATTTGTATTTGATAGGAATACTTGATATCATACAGCCTTGTGTAAATTATTTGTATTAGATAGTAGTACTTGATACTGTATAATTGTGTGCAAATTATTTGTATTAGATAGGAATACTTGATATCATATAACTGTGTGTAAATTATTTGTATTAGATAGGAATACTTGATACCATATAACTGTGTGTAAATTATTTGTATTTGATAGGAATAGTTGATATCATATAACTGTGTGTAAATTATTTGTATTAGATAGGAATAGTTGATATCATAAAACTGTGTGTAAATTATTTGTATTTGATAGGAATACTTGATATCATATAACTGTGTGTACATTATTTGTATTAGATAGGAATACTTGATATCATATAACTGTGTGTACATTATTTGTATTAGATAGGAATAGTTGATATCATATAACTGTGTGTAAATTATTTGTATTTCGATAGGAATACTTGATATCATATAACTGTGTGCAAATTATTTGTATTTGATAGGAATACTTGATATCATATAACTGTGTGTACATTATTTGTATTAGATAGGAATAGTTGATATCATATAACTGTGTGTAAATTATTTGTATTAGATGGGATGACTTGATACCATATAACTGTGTGTAAATTATTTGTATTTGATAGGAATAGTTGATATCATATAACTGTGTGTAAATTATTTGTATTAGATAAGAATACTTGATACCATATAACTGTGTGTAAATTATTTGTATTTGATAGGAATAGTTGATATCATATAACTGTGTGTAAATTATTTGTATTAGATAGGAATACTTGATATCATATAACTGTGTGTAAATTATTTGTATTAGATAAGAATACTTGATACCATATAACTGTGTGTAAATTATTTGTATTTGATAGGAATAGTTGATATCATATAACTGTGTGTAAATTATTTGTATTAGATAGGAATAGTTGATATCATATAACTGTGTGTAAATTATTTGTATTTGATAGGAATAGTTGATATCATATAACTGTGTGTAAATTATTTGTATTAGATAGGAATAGTTGATATCATAAAACTGTGTGTAAATTATTTGTATTTGATAGGAATACTTGATATCATATAACTGTGTGTACATTATTTGTATTAGATAGGAATACTTGATATCATATAACTGTGTGTACATTATTTGTATTAGATAGGAATACTTGATATCATATAACTGTGTGTAAATTATTTGTATTAGATAGGAATACTTGATACCATATAACTGTGTGTAAATTATTTGTATTTGATAGGAATAGTTGATATCATATAACTGTGTGTAAATTATTTGTATTAGATAGGAATAGTTGATATCATAAAACTGTGTGTAAATTATTTGTATTTGATAGGAATACTTGATATCATATAACTGTGTGTACATTATTTGTATTAGATAGGAATACTTGATATCATATAACTGTGTGTAAATTATTTGTATTAGATAGGAATAGTTGATATCATATAACTGTGTGTAAATTATTTGTATTAGATAGGAATAGTTGATATCATATAACTGTGTGTAAATTATTTGTATTAGATAGGAATACTTGATATCATATAACTGTGTGTAAATTATTTGTATTTGAAAGGAATACTTGATATCATATAACTGTGTGTAAATTATTTGTATTAGATAGGAATACTTGATACCATATAACTGTGTGTAAATTATTTGTATTTGATAGGAATAGTTGATATCATATAACTGTGTGCAAATTATTTGTATTTGATAGGAATACTTGATATCATATAACTGTGTGCAAATTATTTGTATTTGATAGGAATAGTTGATATCATATAACTGTGTGTAAATTATTTGTATTTCGATAGGAATACTTGATATCATATAACTGTGTGCAAATTATTTGTATTTGATAGGAATACTTGATATCATATAACTGTGTGTAAATTATTTGTATTTGATAGGAATAGTTGATATCATATAACTGTGTGTAAATTATTTGTATTTGATAGGAATACTTGATATCATATAACTGTGTGTAAATTATTTGTATTTGATAGGAATACTTGATATCATATAACTGTGTGTAAATTATTTGTATTTGATTGGAATACTTGATATCATATAACTGTGTGTAAATTATTTGTATTTGATAGGAATAGTTGATATCATATAACTGTGTGTAAATTATTTGTATTTGATAGGAATACTTGATATCATATAACTGTGTGTAAATTATTTGTATTTGATAGGAATACTTGATATCATATAACTGTGTGTAAATTATTTGTATTAGATAGGAATACTTGATATCATTAAACTGTGTGTAAATTATTTGTATTTGATGGGAATACTTGATATCATACAGCCTCGTGTAAATCACTTGTATAGATAAAAGTACTTGATACCATATAACTGTGTGCAAATTATTTGTTTTATATAGGAATAGTTGATACCGTATAACTGTGTGCAAATTATTTGTATTAGATAAGATTACTTGATACCATATAACTGTGTGTAGATTATTCGAGGCAAATAAAAAAAATATGTAATTGAAAAAAATTATTGCAATAAAATGTTGAAAATATTAATAAGTATGATTGAAATCATACATGTAATAATGAATCAAAATTCGCCATTGAATAACCCACGAGGAATTTATATGCCGTTAAACAAAAACACATTAACCATTTCCTAGTATATATAACATTACTGTCATTTTGTCTTCGACTTTCTCACAGAAACGGGTATATAACGAAAATTCTATAGAAGCATATTCCTTGTAATTATTTCCTTGAATTTAAACTCATGTTTCTTTCATCCACATTTTTGCTGTTTTTTTTTGTATTTCTTTATCTTCCCCTCGACAATACCAGGTATTTAATTTACCCTCCTCTCTCTTTCTCTCCTCTGTTCATTATCTCATTCGTCTCTCACTTCTCACTATTCACTTTTAATACATTATTTCAATTACTGGTATCCCGTCATTCCTTTCGGCCGAGCTTAAGCGGAGTTTTTACGTTCGTTTTCAGCCGCTAACGCCGCCCAGAAGAGACTGGAGTTCTTAATTGTATTTCTTCTGGATTCATTTGCTCATTTTCCCTACACCCTGGGGACAGGTGAGTTGGTAAAACAACACCCTGTCTCTTTTATGGAAACAGAAGATAGGATTGGAACTGTAATTGTACGGGTGTAGGGATGTGGGCTTTACGCATGCGCATGTGTATCGTGAGGCTTGAAGAAACGTTGAATAGGAATGTATGCTCATATTTCCTTGGAAGTGTTTCTTGATTGCTTTCATCAGTACACGTGATCACACACACACACACACTCACACACACACACACACACACACACACACACACACACACACACACACACACACACACACACACACACACACACACACACACACCTCTCTCTATATATATATATGTACATACATACGTATATATATATATATAATATAGGCAAAAAAACAAAAACGAACCAGTCAGTGAAAAAGCTAAACTACTTTTTTTATTATAGCCACAAATTTTAATGAAACTTCAGTATCTTTGACATACGTAGGAAGTGATTATTTTCCTTAGACAACTGCTCTCTAGCCACTGGCAAAGGACTAATCACAAATTAGGATATGAAACCAAGGAAAAGAAAATTCTCAGAAATTTACTATTTCTGGTTTTTCTAAGAATCTTTTTAGAAAATTATGATTTTACGCTAAAACTATGGGAACTTTAACAACTATGACCAAGGAAAATAATCACTTCCTACGTGGTTCTAAACCATTGAAATACTTCAGAAATTTGTGGCAAGAATAAGAGATATTCCAGTTTTTTCCTTGTCTGCCTTATGTCCAATATATATATATATATATGACCTTAGTCGAGGGTGACCCGAAGGCTTACTTTTCGATAGCTACTATACCAAGGTGTAGGGGAGGGGGCTACTCCTTTCTCTGGATTGCTCCACTTTACCCTTTATCCCTATCTTATAATGCTGAGTGTTAAGCAAGGCGGCATCAAATACCATTTTTTAGTCTTTGGTATGACTCAACCTGGGATTGAACCCTGGTCTCCCGGATCATTGGCAAACACTACTGATTAGGCCAATGGTCCGGTTTAACCGGCTTATTGATCTAGTGGGTAGAGTGTTCGCCAAAGATCCGGGGGAGCTGGGTTTAATACCAGGTCGCGTCATATCAAAGACTTTAAAAATGGTATTTGATACCTCCTTGCTTAAAACTCAGCAATATAAGGTAAGTATCAAGGGTAAAGTGGAGCAATCCAAGGAAAGGAGTAGCGCCCTTCCCTACACCTCGGTGTAGTAGCTATTGAAATAGGAGCCTTCTGTTCGCCCTCGACTACGGTGGCCAACTTTACTTACTTTACCGTAAAGATTCCTACAAAATCCAAAGGGTTTTTGACTGTATTTTTCGATTTTCGATTCATTTCATTTTGTTAACTGCTAGATGATTGTTGTTTTGTAAAAAGTCCATGAAACCCAGGGGTTGCCGACTAAATTCCATGGCATCAAATATATAAATCTAATATATATATATATATATATATATATATATATATATATGTGTGTGTGTGTGTGTGTGTGTGTGTGTGGATAAAGGTTAGTGTTTGCTAATGGTCCGGAAAACTGGGATTCAATTCTAGGTCAAATCATACCAAAGACTCAAAAAATATATGACTGTGTGTTTTATTTTGGTTTGGTTTTATGGCATATCAACCATTGTAGGTTATTTAATGCCAACTCCGGCTTATAAATATGTATTAGATATATATGATTTGAAAACATAAGTCAACAAAGATAAAGGGTTCCGAGTATTGCTCTGTTTCACTAACAGTTCCATTAAATATCAGTCATTTGTTTACACGCTAACAGCCTTTCTAAACCTAAAAAAAAGACCCCCCCCCAAAAAAACAAAACAAAAAAACTGGAGAGCAATATCACAATATATGAAGTATAAAATAAGATAACAAAATAGGATAAAAATTGATGACCCAATATATATATATATATATATATATATATATTGGTTCAAAGTCGGACAGAAAGTACTAGGGATATATATAACTATGGACAATACATAAATAAATTCCTGTCGAATACGATAAAAGCAATACAGCAATACGAACGGATCCAGAAAAAAAATATGTAGACAGAAAATGTCTATCATGTTCAATGAAGTTTGTATTAACGAAGAAATGCTCACACCCCACAAAGAACCAACTATACGGCCACCTGCCTCCCATCACGAAAACTATACAAGTTAGACAAACCAGACATGCAGGACACTGCTGGAGAAGCAGGGACGAGTTCAGAAGTGATGTACTCATATGGATCCCCACATATGGCCGGGCAAAAGCAGGATGACCAGCACGAATATACATTCAGCAGCTAAGGAAGTTTATATCATTGTCAACTACTGCCGCTCATCTAGAAAGAGAGGCTTCAATAGATGAGAATAAAAACAGCCATCGAAAGATAACCATGACCCACACTCAAACCACATTCACCAGCTCGAATGTACATTCAGCAGCTATGTGAGGATACGGGATGTAGCCCTGAAGAGCTGCCAGAGGCGATGAACAATAGGGAGAAGTAGCGAGAGAGGGTCAGGGATATCCATGCTGACGGCACGATATGATGATGATATATATATATATATGTATATTTTGGCAGCATTTCTTCGTTAATACAAATTTCCTTGAACATATTATTTCAATGAAATTTGTATTAACGAAGAAATGCTGCCAATATATATATATATATATATATATATATATATATATTGTATGTATCCCTAGTACTTTCTGCCCGACTTTGGGCCATCATCAGGGGAGAATCTATTACAAAAGTGATGTAACTTTTGTTTTTGCATATTACTACTATGTAAGAGCGTCTTTACCGCTGAAGACTATAGTGTTTGCTTTTAAATGGGTGTCAGTAGCTAAAGACAATTAAGTACATTAGCATTGGTTTGGAAATTAATTCTGTTTAGTGTCGGTTGCATGTTTCTAATATGTACTGCTTCGAGAATGTGTAGTTTTTGTTTATTATTTTGATGTTCTAATATTGTTGTGTTGTTGGTGAGAATTTTCCGTAATTCTGTTGTTGGGCATGAATGTTTTTTTAAATGCTGAGCTATCGAACTTGTATCAGAAAGGTACATTGTAAGAATCCTCGATAGGGTAGTTGAGGTTAAACCAACATATATATTATTATTATCAGAGATACAATCTACGAAAGGATATTTAAATTGATATATAACGTTGGTTTTTTGCAAAACTCCAATCGAGGGAGAGGAATTATTTCTAAAGCAGTAGCTAAAGACATATAAGTACATTAGTACTGGATTCGAAATTGATTCTATAGAGTTTTGGTTGTTTTATTCTGATATGGAGCGCCTCGAGAATTTGTAATTTTTGTTTATTTTGTTGTTCTAATATTTTTGAGTTTTCGTTAAGAATTTTCCGAAATTCAGTTTTTGAGCAGGAATGTTTTTTTTAGATGTTGTATTTACAAAGTAAGAGAAACAACTAATCTAACCTTGCAAGAGAAGAAAACATGTTATGAAACATGAAAGTGACGGTGATACCAATTATAATTGATGCACTCGGAACGGTTCCCAAAGGCTTTGCAAGGGATCAATATAAAATTGGAGGACGAGTAGAGACCATCCAGCCAACAATATTACTAAGATCGTCCAGAATACTGAGAAGAGTCCTGGAGACCTGAGGGGGATTGCTGTCACCCACACTCCAATAAAAGACCATCAGCTAACGCTGGTGTGCAAATCCTGCAAGGAGTAATGTAATTATAAGAATGATCACAGGCGATCCCCTAGGAATAGTGCAATAGATTAAAATTTGACGATTCTAACGAATCGTATATACTCCAATCAAAATCCATCCAAGAAAAAGTGATCCATAAAATTCTCTGGGATTTTGAGGTCCCAATAGATCACTCAATCCCGACGAGGATTCAAGACCTAGTTTTAGTCAATAAAACGGGAACTTGTCACCTCGTAGACGTCTCCGTTTCAGCAGATCACAGGGTAAAAAAAAAAAAAAAAATTAAAGAAAGCGAAAAACTTGATAAGTACTTGAAGAGAGTTGAAAAAGCTATGTAACATGAAGATGACAGTGATACCAATCATAGTAGGAGTCATTGAAACAATCTCGAAACACCTAGAAAAGAGACTGGAAAAACAGACCAAACCACGTCTGAGATCGGCAAGAATATTTAGGATAGTCCTGTAGAGCTGAGGAGACTTGCTGTCACTTGGAATTTGGAAAAAAACCGTCAGTTAGAGTTGACGTGAAACACTGAGAAAGAACATAATCATAGCTAGAGTGTTGTGATGGATAGACTTTAGATCTGCACAGGAAATTGGTTTTGGAGTAATGGTCTGCAAAAAAGAAAATTCCTTTGATTCACCCTTATTATAATTGATAAAAAAAAAACAAAAAAAAAAACAAAACAAAAAGTAAAGACAAAAACAAACAAACAAACAAACTAATAAAAACCAAACAAAAACAAAAGCCGAGTTGCTTTTGGTTTTGCCAAAAGCAATAAAAAAGCTTTTTATGGCTTAAGTAACTAGATGAATGGCGCCAGATCCTTAAGAACCTTTTTCGATAATCAAATTATTTCTAATTTCAAGTTACATAACTTGGACACATTTCTAAATATAATCCTATATATATATATGTATGTGTGTGTGTGTGGAGAAAAAGCTATCAAGGAAATGTTCAAGAATGCTACGTGCTATTTTAAACAAATCCTGAAAGCGATACTCCAAAAAACATCAGTTGTACAGCCGCTTACCTCCCATCTCACAAACCATATACATATATATAAACATTATCAAGGATTATATATACATTTTCTATATCAAATAGTGCTGTAAGTACAGAGTTTCCTGACCCCCTTTCTCTCTCGCCACCCGTCAATATCGTTCATCGCTCCTGGAAGTTCCTCTAGACTGCGCCTATTGTCCGCACAGAGCTGGTCTATCTTTGTCAACTACTGCCGCTCATCTAGAAAGAGAGGCTTCTATAGATGAGAATAAAAACAGCCATCGAAAGATAACCATGACCCACACTCAAACCACATTCTCCAGCTCGAACGTACATTCAGCAGCTATGTGAGGATACGGGATGTAGCCCTGAGGACCTGCCAGAGGTGATGAACGATAGGGAGAAGTAGCGAGAGAGGGTCAGGGATATTCGTGCTAGCGGCACGACATGATGATGATGATGATGATGATATCTTTGCCCGGGGTTTTAGTCCGAAAGAGAATGTAATTGGACGACTGGTGTTCAAACTCACTACGATTCCGCTGTCCAGCAGATATTGGCGTTTCGTTGAAAAGTACGTCGAACTGAAATCATTCGGAGGTTGTAGGTTTAATCACGACTTCAAGTAAATAACGAGGAATATTTACGTGAAATACCTGCTGAAGGATGCATCGGCCGAAACGTTTTGAGTATAACAATGAAGACAAACATATATTCGAATATTCTAAGTGGTAAAAATGATCAGGCTTCATCTCCAAAGTTTGGACAAATAATAGCAGCCCAATCGACTGAGGCTGGAGAATACTCTGATTGCATCTCTGCAGAGAATCAAGACCCATCCCTACGAGTGCACTGGAAATAATTTAACTGTGAATAAAGAAATTACGGATGTTGAATTGAATTGTTGGTGATACAGAACCATACTTGGAACCTTTCAATTCTTTGCTAAAGAATGAGCTTAGGCTCGTTTACAGATGTTATCAACAAAATGTGTTTACAAATCATATACGTATTTAATATATATTTAATGTATAAAGGGAACTTGGCGTTAAATAATCTCCAATGGTTGATATGCCAAAAAACGCAACCAAACCAAATCATAATTATTTAATATATATGCATAAAGAGGACTTGACATTAAATAACCGCCAATGGTTGATATGCCATAAAACGCAACCAAACCAAATCATACCTATTTAACATATATGTATAAAGAGGACTTGGCATTAAGTAACCTACAATGGTTGATATGCCATAAAATGCAACCAAACCAAATCCTACCTATTTAATATATATGTATAAAGAGGACTTGGCATTAAATAACCTCCAATGGTTGTTATGCCATAAAACTCAACCAAACCAAATCCTACCTATTTAATATATATGTATAAAGAGGACTTGGGATTAAATATTCACAAATGGTTGATATGCCATAAAACCAAAGCAAACCAAATCATGTATTTAAAGGGTGCTGACGTAAAATTAGAAATATTCTTGTATACTTATAATAATTATATTATTAAGCAAGATTAATTTCAATTTAAAAAAAAACAACAAAGAAGAAAATAGACATAAAACAGAAAATCTACGTAATATGGCCACCATATTTTTAACTTATTGTATCAACACGTCTTCGAAACGATTTGCATGCCTTCAAAATAAATTCTTCAGACATTTTATTTCATTTCTCCTCATTTGCAGTCTTATGCAAACGAATATTTGGATAGGAAATTGCATTTGTTTTGTTTTCTAAAACGCCCCTTATAGCGTAATCAAGGGGGTTAAGGTCTGGGCTTAAATCTTGTTTAATTGCTGTCTTCACAGTTTTGTCGTGGACTTTCAATTCATTAGCTTGCTTTCTTATTGACGTTGTTGGAGCACTTAAAAAGCCTTCCTTTCATTTTGTGTTCAATTCTCCACTCCCACTTTTCCTTAAAAAGCTCTTTTTCTGTAAAATCTTTTTCTCTGCTTTGTATACAGTAGAACAAGGAAACGTTTGTTTGGTTTCAGCGTAAAGCAAATCATAGATTCTTTGTCGTTTCTTTTCTAGTTCATGTCGGGCTGAATTCTGATAAAAAAAATTGCTTGAATAATAGAGCTAATCATGAAAATTTGTCAAGTTATCGCCTTTTTTTTTCAAAATGAGGACAAATCAGACAAAAAACCCCAAACAAAAACAAAAAACAAAACAAAATAAAATATCTCAATAATTATTCCATATTTTGTTTCTGCACCCGGTAATATATATGTATGAAGAAGATTTAGCATTAAATAACCTCCACAAATTGATATGCCATAAAACCCAACCCAACCAAATCATATATATTTAATATATATGTATAAAGAATATTTGGCATTAAATAATCTCTAATGGTTGATATGCCATAAAACCCAAACAAACTAAATCATATATATATATATATATATATATAAAAAGAGTATTTGGCATTAAATAACCTCCAATGGTTTATATGCCATAAAACCCAACCCAACTAAATCAGATATATCTAATACATATGTATCAAGAGTACTTGGCATTAAATAACCTACAATGGTTGATATGCCATAAAACACAAACCAAACCAAATCATATGTATTTGATATATATGTATAAAGAGTATATGGCATTAAATAACCTCCAAGGTTTGATATGCCATAAAACCCAAACTAAACCATATCATATATATTTAATATGTCTGTATAAAGAGTATTTGGCATTAAATAACTTCCAAGGTTTGATATGTCATAAAATCCAACCGAACCAAATCATATATATTTGATATATATGTATAAAGAGGACTTGGCATTTAATAACCTACAATGGTTGACATACCATAAAACCCAACCAAACCAAATCATATATATTTAATAAATATGTATAAAGAATTGACTTTAAATAACCTACAATGGTTGATATGCCACAAAATCCAACTCGACCCAACCAAACCTCCAAAGTCACAATTTATCACGTATCCTAATTTCACCCTTGAAAATGACCAGTGATGCCGGAAAACGTTCAACGAGAAAATATCAAACAATTTTTATACAAAATTGAACCGAAGTTAAGAAATGAATAAGTTTAGAAAAATTGACCGAAGATCAGAATTCTGAACTTGAACAAGACTGTTTGCATTTCACTTAAGAAAGGCATGGATATATCTCTTTCTTCCCAACTATGGATAAAGAGAAGAGGAGACTAGGCGATGTGGCAACTAACATAGGAGAAGGACTATAAACAAATAACCCGTGGAGGTAGTTCAATGGTTAAAATCTTTAACCTAACAGTTGACAGAATAGCCTGACTGCGTCTCTGCTGAGGGGCAAGATTCCTTACCCCCGCTAACGAATGTCCAGAGTAGGACACAAAACTTGATCTGATGGTAAGGTGCCCGTGGAGTAATGGTTATCGTCGTTGGAAATGGACACGGCGACACGAGTTCAAATCCTGGACAAGATTGATTCCATTTCACATAGCACTAATACCCTTGAGAAAGGTATTAATCCAATTATTCTTCCTCCAGTTATGGGTAAATTGTAGGGCAGACAAAGTTCTTCAGCTTTACTGAGGTAACTAGTCTAGGCGGAGGAAAACTCTGAATTCAAACCTTTTAAACTCCGCTTAAAAATTGACCTTGTGTCATATCCTGCCCGAGCGGAGGGGTTGGTAAATATGTAAGGGTTCTGTTCTGGATCTTATGGGGAATGTAGAGCACAACTTCAATGTCATTACTCCCAGCTTCACTCTGACCTGGAATTGCTCGGGTCTCATCTATGGGTCAAAAAGAACAGTTTAACGATTTAACTGGGTGCAAACAAATGACTGATGATGAGCTGATTATCAGTATTGAAACCATTTAACTCTCTGCAAACAAATAATTTATACGATATAGAATTATTCGTGTTTGATAGGAATACTTAAAACTATCTAACTACTAGGAGGGGTCTCCACACTAAAAGGTGGGTCACTGAAACTAGTGGACAAGTTCACCTACCTTAGAAGCAGCGTCTCATCTACCGAAACCGACATCAGTACGCGCCTAGCGAAGGTATGGACAGCTATCGATAGACTATCAGTCATATGAATGTCAGACCTGTCCGATAAAATAAGACGCAATTTTTTCCAGACAGCAGTCGTGTCCATACTACAACGTGGATGCACTACATGGACGCTGACTACGCGTATTAAGAATAAACTTGACGGCAATTGCACAAGAATGCTGCGTGTTGTAATGAAGAAATCCTGGAAGCAACATCCCACAAAGTAGCAGTTGTACGGCCATTTACGTCTTATATTTAAAATCATCCAAATAAGACGAACAAGACACGCGGGACACTGCGGGAGAAGTAAGGACGAACTCACAAGCAGTGTTCTCTTTTGGACCCCTTCACATGGACGAGCAAGGGTTGGACGACCAGCTAGAGACTTATCCTGTACGGACACAGGATGTAGCCTAAAAGATTGGCCGAATGTGATGAACGATAGGGACGAATGGCGAGAGAGGGTTAGGGAAATCCATGTTAGAGGCACGACACGATGATGATGACATGTATAAAGAGGATTTGGCATTAGATAACCCACAAGGTTTAACCTCCCCCCACCAACTAACTAACCAACTCAACCGGTTGGGCCCTCATATATATATACAACTAAACAACCAATCTTAAATTCACCGAACGATTTTGAAGAGAGGTAGCGAACTAGAGACAGCTAGAATCTTCTTTGAAGTCACAAGACCAACTAAAGAAAGTTCTCCATTTGTAAGCGACAATCGAACCTACGAGCTTGACGATGGAATTAGAGGAGGGGGAAGAAAAAGAAAAAAAAAACAATCAAAAACAAAACAAAAAAAATAAAATAAAATCACGGATCGCTGAAATTTCGAGTGAGTGTAATCCAATTATGGATGCCCGAACGGTAACAACACTTTCATCCAATATTGCGAAAACTTTTGGGGGTAAGCACATGTTCTCCTTCGTGCATATTTTAATTATTGCTGTTGTTACTACAACTATTATTATTATTTAACCCTTTAGAGTTTTTCACATCAGTGTTAGCTGATAGTTTTTCACTGGAGTTTGAGTGACAGCAAGTCTCCTCAAGTCTCCTGGACTCGTCTCAGGATTCTGGCCGTTCTTAGCAATGCTGTCGTTTGGATAGTCTCTACTCGTCCGCCAACTTCCAAGTCCTCCAGGCCTTTTAATAATCCTTTTGTTATTGTGCCTAACGCTCCAATCACAATTGGCACCATCGTTAAACTCATGTTCCACAACTTTTTCAATTCTCTAGCAAGGGCGAGTATTATTATTATTATTATTATTATTATTATTATTATTATTATTATTATTATCTTCATTTTAATCGTTCTGTGAATTTAGGATTGGTTGTTTAGAAAAAAAATAATTAAGGGAGAGGTTTGAACTGAGGTTGTGAACTACGGACACGTGACTTCTTTGAAGTCACGTGACCAACTTTAGAATAAGTTTAGAAACTTCTCTATTTGTAAGCAGGAATCCAAAGCACGTGGTTGACTATGGAATTAGAGGAGAGGAAAATAAGCAAAAGTTGGACTTTGACAAGGCTGAAATTAAATGAATTTAAAGAGGGATTAGGAGACTTGTTCATGTACCTCGGTAGCAGCGTCTCGTCTACTGAAAGTGACATCAATATGCACCCAACGAAGGTGTGGACTGCTATCGATAACCTATCGATCATATGGAAGTCTGGTTTATCTGATAAATTAAAAAAAAGGATTTCTTCCAAGCAGTGGTTGTGTCAATACTACTCTATGGATGCACTGCATGGAAGTTGTCAAAACGTATTGCAAAAAAGCTAGACGGGAACTGCAAAAGAATGCTACGAGCTATATTGAACAAATCTTGGAAGTACCATCCCACGAAACTACAGTTCTACGGCTATCTTCCTCCTATCTCTAAAAACATCCAAATAAGAACAAGACATGGGGCACACTGTAGGAGAAGCAAGGATGAAACTCATAAGTGACGTTTTTCTATGGACTCCTTCACATGGACGTGACAATGTTGGCTGACCAGCAAGAACTTACCTACATCAGCTCTTTACAGACACGGGATGTAGTCTGGAAGAACTGCTGAGAGTGATGAATGATAGGGACGAATGGAGAGAGAGAGAGAGAGAGAGAGAGAGAGAGAGAGAGAGAGAGAGTATCAGCTAGCAGTGTAACTTGAAAATTATCATGATATACGAGGGTCTTTTAAAAAGTTCTTAACTTAGAAAGAAAAGAATAGCCTCATATTTTTATTGTGGCAACAAACTAACAATCCTGGTACCATATTTACCATATTTACCACTCCCTCCGCGCGGGCAGGATATGACACAAGGTCAATTTTTAAACAGAGTTTAACAGGTTTGAATTCAGAGTTTTCCTTCTCCTAGACTAGTTGCCTTACCAAGGCTGAAGAACCTAGTCTGTCCTACTATTTACCCGTAGTTGGAGGGAGAATAATTGGATTCATACCTTTCCCAAGGGTATTAGTGCTATGTGAAATGCAATCAGTCTCGTCCAAGATTTGAACTCGTGTTGCCGTGTCCATTTCCTACAACGATAACCATTACACCACGAGCACCTCCAATCTGGCACCTAACAATCCTGGTACAACAAGAAAAACTAAATTCAGATGCTGAGCGGAGGAACTTCACTGTTCAATAAACAGGATCAAATAGTTCAGTGAGGATATTGCTGCTATTCATCAATCTATAAGCAAGAAAGTCTGAAGGCGCTAAATTCTGGTGAGTATAGAGGATGCTGTAAATTCCACTCGAATGAAGCGATTGTCTTCCTTGTTCTGATGCTTGTGAGTGGTCGAACATTGTCATGCAGAAGAACATTATCAATAGGCAAGATTTAGCGCCTTCAGGCTATCATCTCTTCGGCCCCATAAAAGGGGGTTTAAGAGGCAAACATTATGCCAGTGACAAGGAAGTGAAAACTACAATGATGAAGAGGCTCAAAAAACAGTCAACAGAATTTTACGAGGCAGAGATACTTGCTCTCATTCCAAGGTTGAACATTGTTATTGAGAGAAAGGCTGACTATGTTGAGAAGTAGGGATGTGATCCACAGATAACCATCTTCATTTTGATGTATGATACATGTTCCTGTGTTAGTAATTATTTCTGTACTAAAGAAAAAAGGCTTTTTGACTTACCCTCATTTATTGGTCCTTATGGCATAATTCAGCGCTACTTATAAAATAGATTCAGTTTCTCTGTTGAGGTTTCATCCACTCAACCATGTCCAGGTCATCTCATGATCAGTTTCGCCGGTTTCTCCCTTGAAATGTCCGTAGAGTTGTTTTTCATTCCGTTTCTGTTTTCTAAATTTTAAAATTTTTCTGTGTGTCTCTTGTGAGACCGAAACTTATCTGCATCATGGACCCTTCCAGCACTAAATTACTATGTGAGATAACACTCTCAGAGTAGTAGTTTCAGCTGGAGTACTAGTAGTACGACTACCAATATTGGACACCACCGGATAGTAAGCTCCGCTTACCTTATGTAACCTTTGTAACTTTTGTTAATATATCTTTCTTACCTCTAACCAGTGTTCCGTGTTTTCCTTCCGTGATCCCAATTGTGGGTCCACATCAGTGTCCTTAGAATGACATTGCTGTTACTGGCTGCTGTATTCAAACTTTCTTAGCTCTTTTTTGTGCATTTCTCGTGTCTTTGGGTTGTTGCATATTATAATTATGTGTATTCCTTTGAGAGTTTTTCACATCAGCGACATCTGATGGTCTTTCACAGGAGTTTGTCTGACAGCAAGTCTCCAGGACTCTTCCCAGTATTCTGGCCGATCTTAATAAGGCTGCCGTTTGAATGATCTCCACTCGTCCTCTTATTTCCAATGCCTCCATACTCTTTGTCAATTCTTTGGTGACTGTACTGAGTGCACCAATTACTATTGGTCTTGTCACCTTCGTCTTGCATAGTTTTTTTTTCAGTTTTATTATTATCATTATTATTATTATTATTCACTCCTTTAGAGTTTTTCATATCAGCGACATCTGATGGTTTTTCACTGGAGTTTGAGTGACAGCAAGTCTCCTCAAGTCTCCAGGACTCGTCTCAGGATTCTCGCCGTTCTCAATAATGCTGTAATTTGCATAGTCTCTATCCGTCCGCCAACTTCCAAGTCCTCCAGGACTTTTAATAATACTTTAGTTATTGTGCCAAAAGCACCAATCACAATTGGTACAGTCATCACTTTCATGTTCCACAGCTTTTTCAATTCTCTTGCAAGGTCGAGGTACTTAATGATACTGGTTCTCAATGATACTGTCGTTTGGATGGTCTCCACCCGTCCGCCAACTTCCAATTCCTTCAGTCCCTTTAGTAATTCTTTAGTAACTGTTCCAAACGCACCAATTACAATTGGTATAATTGTCACCTGTATGTTCCACGGGTTTTTCTATTCCCTAGCAAGGTCAAGGTACTTATCCTTCTTTTCACATTCTTTCAGTTTTATTCTGTGGTCAGCCGGAACAGCATAGTCAACAATTTTGTAAATTGTCTTTTTTTTTGTTCATTATTATAAGGTCTGGTCTTCTGGCCGAGATTAGGTGATCCGTTTGTATGTCAAAGTCCCACATTATTATTTACTACTTGAGAATTTTTCACATAAGTCCTCTCGTCTCTTTAATAATCCTTCGGTGACTGTACCAAGAGCACCAATTATAGTTAGTATAATTATCACTTTCATGTTCCACAGTTTTTTCAATTCTCTAGCAAGGTCCAGGTACTTATCTTTCTTTTCCGTTTCTTTAAATTATTCTCAGTTAGCCGATTGTTTTTCACTGGAGTCTGAGTGACAGCAAGTCTCCCCATGTCTCCAGGACTCTTCTCAGTATTCTGGCCGTTCTCAAGGATCTGTCGTTTGGATGGTCTCCACCCGTCCGCCAACTTCCAATTCCTTCAGTCCCTTTAGTAATTCTTTAGTAACTGTTCCAAACGCACCAATTACAATTGGTATAATTGTCACCTGTATGTTCCACGGGTTTTTCTATTCCCTAGCAAGGTCAAGGTACTTATCCTTCTTTTCACATTCTTTCAGTTTTATTCTGTGGTCAGCCGGGACAGCAAAGTCGACTATTTTGCAAGTTGTCTTTTTTTTGTTGTTTATCATTAGGTCTGATCTCTTGGCCGAGATTAGGTGATCCGTGTGTATGTCTAAGTCCCATAGGAGTTTGTGTATGTTATTTTCTAGGACAGGTGCTGGGTTGTGCATATACCATTTGTTGGTATGGTCAAATTTAAATTTCTTGCACATCACCCAGTGGATCACCTTGCCGACCCAATCATGTCTAGTTTATTATTATTATCATTATATGACTGCTTAAAAAATATGACAGACTTCAGCATCGAATAACCCAAGAAGGGTTGACATGCCGTATAACCAAAATAAATAACCAAGGAAGATAGATAGATAGATAGATAGAGAGAGAGAGAGAGAGAGAGAGAGAGAAAGAAAGAAATATTACTTGAGAAGGAAAGAATTTTATTCTTTGAAAATTGTTGGGTGGTATTTCAAGACATCATGACACACCTTTTCCCGCGTCATCATAGAATATTTTACGATTGCTCGAACGTCCCTAGCCACATACTGCTTACCCCTCTTCCCCGTTGTTTGCGACTACAGTTATCTCCCTTGGTTCCATGTGATAGCACAAAAAGACCTCTTAATATTTAATATCTTGCATTTTTTCAAATGGATTAATTAAAACATGATTGATTAGACAATTCTGCAGGGAAAAGGCGCCTCTGGTGGTGTAATGGTTAGCAAGCTCGACTAGCAAACCTACACGAGTGAGTTCGAGTCTCATTGGGTGCCCCTTTCATATGGTCTTGTGCCACATCTAAGCAAAAAGCTTAGTAAATTTCCAATTCTGCAGGGATAAGAAGAAAAAAGAATAAAAGATGAAAAAAAAAAAACGGCAATTGTTCTTTTACTTTCTTTGGATTATTAGTAACTCCATAATTATAAATATGGCTATTGAGTTGCGGTAAACTAGTTGGTTGGTGGGTTGGTTTTACGGCATGTCAACTCTTCTTGGGTTATTTAGTGTCGAAGTCAGTTTTTGTTCTAGAAATTAAGAATGTATTATGTATGTATGTATGTGTATCTGTTTGTTCACGTTTGTATTAGTGTGTGTGTGTGTGTATGTGTTCGTGTGCACGTCCATATATATATATATATATATATACATTGCATGTGTGTGTGTGTATGTGTGTGTGTCTCCGCATAGGGAGAATAGCTTCTGTCAACGATTTTGGAAACTTTATACTCACTGCTTTTATAAAAATCAAGGCCCCCAGAAGTGGCACGGCACTGTTGAGGCCAATTTAGAATTTGCCATTCCTTTTGCAGAAAGCGAAACGCCGAATGATTGACAGAAGCAGACGGATACACTAACACACCATGATACATCACATTTTAAAAACGCTCTCATTTTCATTTCGAGGTTCCTGGTATTACACCACGTGACAGCGATAAGTTTGATGTGAGTAATAAATTTTGGGACAAGTTTAGAAGGCTGAAGAATCGAAAGAGGCAGGGATAGGTCGACTTTAAGTCTGGAAGATAAGACTTCAGATTGATTTCAATTTCAGTGAGGGAGAGTGAAGAAGAAAAAATTCTACTCAGTTGGGAAGGGGTCGAGGATAGGGTGTGGTGGAAGGGAGAAGAATTGTCAAAGACCAAGGCGTTGAGAAGAAAAGTTAAGAACCAAGTTTTAAAGAAATTTAAGAATTTAAGAATTCAGATAAGGCAGGAATTATGACTATTCCGTTTTATTTGCAAATTCTGTAATTAATTCAAGTTTTTCAGTTCCCAATTGATTTACTGATAACACAGAGAAAAAACTTTGTCTTGTTTTGTCATTGCAAATAAGTGAAAGACTTAAGAGCAGTTGAATGTAAAATTTCAACGGCCGTAGAAGATCTACGGTACTTGTTGTAAGAAATGGTCCCAACTGAAAACTCAAATTCTAAGTTTAAATTAAGAATTAAAAGAAAAGAAAAAAAGTATTTGTACAATAAAAAGATCTATCTCAGTCTCTACGAATCTATCTATCTATCTATCTATTTATCTATCTCAGTCTCTCCAATTCAGATAGATCGATAAATAGATAGATAGATTTAGAGCAACTGAGATATCTATCTATCTATCTATCTATCTATCTATCTATCTATCTATCTATCTATCTATCTCAGTCTCTCCAATTCAGATAGGTCGATAAATAGATAGATAGATTTAGAGTCACTGAGATAGATAGATAGATTATCTATCTATCTATCTATCTATCTATCTATCTATCTATCTATCTATCTCAGACGTTGTCTGCATGGATGCCTATATGTGTGCGTGCAGGCGGTTAGGGTGAAAATCTTTCGTTAATTTTATCTATCTATCTATCTATCTATCTATCTATCTCGGTTTGTTCATATATATATATATATATATATATATATATATATATATATATATACGTTCATATCCATCTCTCTCTCTCTCTCTATATATATATATATACACATATACGTACATATACGTAGGTATGCGATGTAAGCCATATAATTTTGTGGAAGATTTTATTCAACAATTCCATAAAAATCTCCAATACATAAATATTCCCACATTGGCAATAGGAGAACGGCTAAACAATCATAAATCACACACACACACACACACAAACACGTATAAATACACACACACAAACACACAAACACACAATTGCGTGTGCATACATATGAATCTCTTATTGCTTTATCTATCTATCGTATTGACAGCATTCGGGAACCGTTATAGGTTTGGTTTCTTTGTTTTTAATGGCATATCAACATTTGTGGGTTATTCAATGCCAATGCCATTTAGCCTATCACGAGGTGGAGATGGGGGGTCGTATCTTCCCCAAGGGAAAGGTATGAACCCCTTTTTTTGTCCGAATATGAACGCAAGAACAAAACTCGACTTCAAACATGCAAACTACGATTTCCCTGTCCAATTCAGTGATGTCTAAATCAAAACAATTTTTGACTTAAAAAAACAGATGGACACCTATTTCTAACGTGATTGTGTGTATTTACACCACCCCTCCACCATGAGCAGGATGTGACACAAGGTCAACTCTTAAGCAAAGTACAGCTGGTTTTTATTCAGAGTTTTCCTTCTCTAGATTTGTTGCCAAACGAAGGTTAAAAAAACTTAGTTTGTCTGACTATTTACCCATACTTAAACGGAGAAGAGATAGAGTCATGTCTTTCTCAAAGGCAATTGCGCGGAGTGAGACTCAAGAAGCCTTGTCCAGAATTTGGACTTGAATCCCACGATTCCATTTCCTCCGGTAATAACCGTTCTGCTAACTACACCTTCAAAGTAACTTGACTTGTGAAGTCGTAAAACCAGTAGTAGAAGTCCGTAAGGCAGCCAAAGGTATCTATCTATCTATCTATCTATCTATCTATCTATCTATCTATCTATCTCAGTCTCTCCAAATCAGATAGATCGATAAATAGATAGATAGATTTAGAGTGACCGAGATAGATAGATAGATAGATAGATAGATAGATAGATAGATACACTTTTGCTAAACTAAATTGTTTGAAATCAAATTGTTTTGACATTTAAACTACGTACTTAGGCTAAACTGAATTGTTTGAAATAGAACTGTTTCTGTGTGCTAAAGTAAATTGTTTGAAACAGAACTGTCTTGACATTGAACTGTGTATAAACAAAATCTATACCTATACTAAACTGAATTGTTTGAATTAGAACTGTTCAACTAAAGTGAATAGCTTGAAATAGAAATGTTTTTGAAAATTAAATTGTGTGCTCATGCTAAACTGAATTGTTTGAAATAGAAATATATATATATATAAATCGCTTAATTCAGATTATTTTTTATAAAGATAGATTTGGCATTAAATAACCTAAAATAGTTGATATGCTATAAGACCAAATTAAATCAAACTTTGCCCAAGCTGGTACCGAGATCCAGACGCAGATCCATTGGGTCATGCGAGAATGATGGATGCAAATATGTATCAAAATGTATTACTCAAAGAAAAAATATTGGGTTTCTTTTTAACTTTTAAATTTGACGCACGGGTGGACATATTCCTATACAGGGGATTTGTTTATAGTGGCAAAGGTTTCTATAGAACAAGCCACACTTCTTGGATGAGCTGATAACAACAATTGTGCACCAATGTGCCAAAGATTCTCTTGAACAACATTCTTCAGCTTTTGAATTCAGAGTTTTTCCCGCTCTTAAAACTTGTTGTTTTACAATTATGGAAGACAAAATGGGCTAATCAAATTTGAATTTTTCGCTAATGTCTGCTTATGCCTACTTAGCTGTCATACCCGTAAGAGAGGAATGAATCCACACCACTCTGCGTGCTACATCATGTATCGTCATCGGTGTGTAGCTTGCTATGATGTTTAATTAGGAGTAAAGGTGAGTGAGCTTAAGAGCCACCAGTCTAGGAGAAGGAAAACTCTGAATTCAAACTAGCCTTACTCCGCTTAAAAATTAACCTTGTGTCACATTCTGTACATCACAGAGAGATTGGGTTAAGGAATACCACGAAGAAATATTTCAATCTCAAATTAATCAATTATTCCACCGCAAAATCCTTTTGACAAGAGTGAAAAAATTAAAAAAGATACTTGGAAATTCAAAAGTTTTGAAATATTTTGATAAATTATTTGCTTTATTTTCTCAAGTTGCTATAAAAGCTGCCTAGCGTTCAAAGTGGTGGCCATCGTGCTGTATCGACTGAAGACACCTTTTTGCAAATTCTTTGATCTTACACTGATACCATTTCTTGTCCTTAGAGACGGAGAACTCCTTCATTGAAGCTTCCATATCCTCTTGAATGTCGAAACATTACAAGTGAGCCATAGATTGGGACAAGTCATAATCCCAGGTAGCTAAGTCCATCTATATGCTGGCTGTGGCATTAGTTCGATTCTCTCAAGTTCTTGGACAGGGAGTCCTCGTGGTTTAGTGGCTAACGTGCTGGATTGTGACATCATATTAAGAGAGTTCAGACTTCAGTCGCGCTATTATGTTCACTTTTGGATAAACAGAATGGGAAAGGTATGAACTTCCTTATCGTCCATGTTTTTAGTTAAGTAGTGCCACTACTATCCTTCTACAAGGATAGCTTTGGCTTTAAATAACACACAAAGGTTGATATGCCATTAAATAAGGAAACGAAACCAATTAAGTTTCCGGAGTTTATACAGGAAACGAGCGTATATGAATATATTGCAAAACTTTTGACTCACCCGAGTAAATAAAAAAAAAAAGAAAAAAGAAAGAGAAAAAAAGAGGTGCAAATAGGAATAAAAGGAAGCATTGACGAAAATGTGTGTCACGTGATGGCTGTCTCTGTCGTACAAATTTACAAATAAATCGCTTAAACTTACCTGCAACTAAAATGTTCAGCATCTGTCTCACCGCCATAGGTATTCACCTTCTTTAGTTGCCTCCAGTCAATCTTTTGAGAGATGTGCACCTGAAAAAACGAGTACTTTCTGTTTGGGCAGATTTCTTCTGGCCACTCGTTTCTCCGTCATTTTTCTTTTTCAACGGGCAACATCGCCATAAGTGACGCAGCAATCTGTCCGACTGGAAATGACGTCATTGGACAAATAGATACAATATTACCGCCATTACAATGTAATATGACTGCTATTAAGATGCCTTGACCGTGGCGTTGCGAGGTTGGTTTCATTTCTACCGGAGAATACGGCCTGTCACAATCGCGATTTGAGATATCCAATCATGAGAAAACTACATGGCATCAACTCGTAAAACTAATGCACAGATCTATCCCAAATTCATGTCCTTATGCTCTCGTTTATTCATCGTATTTTGAAGAACTACTTTTTTGACAAAAATCTAGAGTCGACTAATTGATAGGTAATATATACATTCACTCAACCCCCTCCTCACGAGTAGGACGCGACGCAAAGTCACTTTAACCAGCTTTTCTTTCTTTTAGACCGATTACCATATCAATATGAAAGAGTCTAGTCATCCCTACTATTTACCTATAGATGGAGGGAAAATGGTTGGATGCACACCTGTCCAAAGGTTATATATATATATATATATATAGAGAGAGAGAGGAAGCCCGTGGTGTAATGGTTATCGTCGTAGGAAATGGACACGGCGACACGAGTTCAAATCCTGGACGAGACTGATTGCATTTCGCATAGCACTAATACCCTTGGGGAAGGTATGAATCCAATCATTCTCCCTCCAGCTATGGGTAGAATCGTAGGGCAGACTAGGTTCTTCAGCCTTGGTGAGGCAACTAGTCTAGGAGAAGGAAAACCCTGAATTCAAACCTGTTAAAACTCCGCTTAAAAAAATTGACCTTGTGTCATATCCTGCCCGAGCGGAGCGGTTGGTAAATATATATATATATATATATATATATATATATATGAAAGTAAATATGGATTAAAATCCGACAGTCTGAAGGTAGCAGAAAAACATAATCCAAATAGGTGAATTATTATGATGTAAAGTCGACGTTAACGTTTCGGTTTCAGTAACCATTATCAGAACTTGGATATCAAAATAGTTCACATAGCGATGGATGTTTGCTGAGATGACAGGAGCAGATAAGAAATATACAACGAAAAGATATACGAACGTGCACATAGCGTTCATAATTCAAAAGTCTTAAGAACGTGTCTGGCACGAGGAAAAATATTTGAAAATGTTGGATTTCCCAAAGAAACGTGACAAAACCTCCCGTTTATTGAAAAATACGTAACAAGTAAGTTTTCATATATGTAGATGGTTTGGAATCATATCATCATCATCATCATCATGTCGTGCCGCTGGCACGGATATCCCTGACCCTCTCTCGCCACTTCTCCCTATCATTCATCGCTTCTGGCAGGTCTTCAGACCTACATCCCGTATCCTCACATAGCTGCTGTATGTATATTCGAGCTGGTCGTCCTGCTTTTGCTTGGCCATATGCGGGGTCCATTGGAATACATCACTGATGAGTTCGTCCTTACTTCTCCAGCAGTGTCCTGCGTGTCTGGCTCGTCTAACTTGTATAGTTTTCGTGATGGGAGGCAAGTGGCCGTATTGTTGGTGCCTTGTGGGGTGTTGCCGCCGAGAATTATTCAATATTGCTCTCAGCATTCTTGTGTAATTGCTGTCTAGCTTCTTCTTCGGCCGTTTAGTTAGCATCCAAGTAGTGCATCCATATAGGAGTATTGATACGACCGCTGCCTGGAAGAAACTGCGTTTCATTTTATCGGTCAGGTCTGATTTCCATATGATCGAGAGCCTATCGATAGCTGTCCATGCTTTTGTTAGTCGTGTGTCGATGTCTTTTTCGGTTGATGAGACGCTGCTTCCTAGGTAGGTGAATTTGTCAACTAGTTTCAGAGAGGTTCCGTCAAGTGTGGAAATGTTGCCCGTTTGGTTGTAACACATATATTCAGTTTTGTGTGCATTGACATGGAGGCCAATGCCTGCGGTGGCTCGTTCCAAACTATGCAGTAGTTTTTCGGCTTGGTTAGGTGTATTCACCAGTAACGCTATGTCATCGGCGTAGTCGGCGTCGGTAATTGTTTTTGCGGGGTACCTTCTGCTTCTTTTCTTTGTCAGCTCGAAGCCATTTTCTCTTATTTTGTCGATCGAAGTTCTAAGCACTTAGTCTAGACAGATGATAAAGAGGTATGGGGCTAGCGTGTCCCCTCGTAGTACTCCTGCTACAATGTCGAAGTATTCTGTGTCTCCATCTGGTGAACGTACTTTCACTTTGGTATTTCTGTAGAGAATTATTATTGCTGCTACGGTTTCTTTTGGTAGGCCGTATGCTAGTAGGATTTGTTCCTGTGAATGGAATCGAAGGCCTTGGTAGAGTCGACAAGTAGTAATGTCGCCTGTAGGTTTTTTGCCCGTGCGCCTTCAAGGATTCTACGGATGGTCAATATTAGTTAGGTTGTGGATCTATTTCTTCGGAAGCCATTTTGGTTTTTCCTAAGGATGTTGTCTATATATATATATATATATATATATATATGAAGTGCTTAATATAAGTGAGAGAGCACGTATATCTGATCACATTTGTAGCGGATAAAAGGAGTAAATGATCGAATAAAACTCTGATCAACAAATTTATACATCTTTATTTCTTTAAATTTAGTACCAAAACTTTTATTGTGGTAAAGATAATATTTGTCAGAACATAAATATTTTTAATTGGGAGAAAGCGAAATACAGCAGAGATAAAATGCAATTAAGTAAGAGAAAAATGTTGAATTTTCATTCAAAAGAAATAAGCCAAAAGTGTGAGCAAATATCAAATAAATTCCATACCGACTAGTAGCTGAGTAAGTATAGACAATTCCATACTTACTGAAGAAATATCTATTTTTTACTTATTTATACGATTGAAGTCAGATAAAAATATTCATGATAAATCAATAATTCTAATTGGATAAAAAAATTGTATTTTCAATATTTTTGGAGGGAAAAGATTTCTTGAATTATTTTAGGTTTTGATCATCGAATTTTTTTGAGGCAAATCAAATATTGTCGTCGTCGGTGAAGTATCTCAAAATTTGAAAACAAACGCGAACGCGCTGATTGGCTAATAAATGAAGAAATGCATATACAGAAATTACAGCTTCGGGAGCCTATTTTTTTGCATAAAAAATTGCCAAATTTTTTTAGTATAGAAATCAGTTAAGTTCCCATAAATATGATACAAATTTTAACGCCTTACTTTGGTATTCTTTCGTGGGTAATAGCAACCAATTACTTGAAATATAGACTGAAAATATAGACGTTGGCCACTTTTAAAACAAAAGTGTCTGAAACTTAAGTAACAGACTTGTGGTGCTCATAATTCATATATATATATATGTATGTATGTATAAATTCACCGAATAAAACGTGAATTATACACACACAAATCTATGGACACAAAGTATATATATATATATATATATATATATATATATATATATATATTGTGTTCATAGATTATATATATATATATATATATATTGTGTGAATAGATTATATATATATATATATATATATATGGGTGTGGGTGTATATCTCCTCTTTCTCTCTCTCTCTATATATATCAGTGGCGACTGTAGCCTATTTTTGCTACTCGTGCCCCCCGCCGTCTGTCAACTTCAGTTTCCAACCCGTGGTCCGTGGACCCAAAGTAAGTCATCATAGTTGCAATTGCGTGATTCTCCATTGTATAGCACAGATTGACAAACGTACCTTGCATGGTGTTTTTTTTGTAAACAATCAAGATACTATATAATTTGTAGTCTTGTTAATACAGTAGATAAGATAATTTTTTTCCTTTCAAATGTATAGAAGAAAAGAGATGTTCATTACTATGACGACAAAAAATATGTTTATTAGAATAAAGAAATTGATGACAATATACACAGACATAGCTAGTAGTTTCAATTTCGCTTAAAATAAAGATTATTTGTTGAAAATGTATTCAAATAAACAAATTTTAGTTACAGAATGTAATATATGCAACATTCATTAAAGAAATAGAGATCTGTTAGTGAAAAAACGAATTAAAACACGCCGTTTAACCAACATTTACCATAGCAATGATGATGACGTCGGCGACGGCTATAATCTGCTATCCCTCTCTCTCTCTCTCTCTCTCTCTCTCGGTCCCTCTCCCCAAGACAGTTGTCAGCAGTCACGTTGTGCTAATTTTTTTGAGCACGGTATTCTGGCTTGCTTTTTCTATTGGCTACAGCCAAAAGCGAGATTTCGCTAACATTACTGTTATTATAAGGGTCTAGTGCCTGGCACGGATTACGCGTGTTCAACATTATAGCCGATTTTATGGGATGTTCAATGGAATTGACGGTGACCGGACAAAGACCATCCGTTCAAAACAGCATCGTTGTATTATTCCCAGATATATTTATGAACTTTTGGCTACTTAGTTATCGAAACTTGAATAGATACATAATTTAATTGAGATCAGACTAAGTATGTTTGCTTGAAATTAATGGATGATTTTTAATCCATTTTGAATAACATTGACCGAGTTATTGGTCGTGCCGGGCACGAGTAGCACTTGTTCCATCTCTACCCCTGATATATATATATATATATATATATATATATATATATTTATATATATATATATATATATATATAACCTCTCCCACTCTCTTTAATATGTTCCTTGCAAAGGCGTAGACTACTATCGATAGGCTCTCGATTATGTGGAAGTCTGATCCATCCAATAAATTAAAAAGGAATTTCTTGCAAGTAGCGGTTGTGTCAATACTAGTGTACGGATGCACCACATGGACGCTGACAAAATGAATTGAGAAAAAGCTACACGGGAATTGCACAAGAATTCTATGAGCTATATTGAATAAATCCTGGAAATAACACCTCACAAAACAACAGCTGCACGGCCACCTACGCCCCCGTCTCTAAAACCATCCAAATAAGACGAATAATACATGCGGGATACTGCAAGAGAAGCAGGGACGAAATCATAAGTGACGTTCGCCGATGGACCCTTTCATGTGGACGAGCCAGTGTTGGCCGACCAGCATGAAGTTATTTACATCACCTTCGTGAAGACACAGGATATAGTCTGGAATATCTGCTGAGAGCGATGGATTATAAGGACTGACAAGAAGAGTCAGGGACATCCGTGCAAGCAGCATATAATGTATATATATATATATATATGTTATAACAGAGTTTACAAGGATAGTATGAAACACCTCCATCACATATACTTCTTATATATATATATATATATATATATATATATATATATATATTACAGTAGTTTATGGTTGTCACTATCTTACTTGACGGGTTAGAGGTTGATCAAATGCCGTATAATTTAGGGAGTGCTCAATATCTGAGATAGAGCTATTATATAATATAATAAATAATTGAATATTAGTTTTAATAGCATGGATGCTTATTTGTGATCTGGTTTCATGCTGTCTTTACATGACAATCGTCAGGCAGAAAAGGAAGGCATGAAATCAGTGGTCGTAGATAAGCAACCATTCTACTGAATATATGTAAAAACTAATATTTTTTATTCATTATTTTATTATATAATAAGCATCTATGCTTATATATATATAGTATATTATATAATATATATATTTGTCAATAATATAATCTATAATAAGCATCCATGCTATTAAAAACCTCAGAAAAACTCGCCTTAAAGAACTACATAGAGCCCTACACTAGAGAGGATACCCAATAACACTAATAAATAAGGGATTCGAATTAGCAGAAAGATACCACAAAAAAAATTACGGAACCCGAAAAATCACAACAACGAAAAAACCCTAGCATACGTCGCAACCTACAACAAAAACAACTCAGAACTATTCACAGAAATAATGAAATACCGAAAGGACAAAATCAAAGAAATACTAGACTCAACTAAAGTCATTAAAAGCTCGAGACAACCCAAAAATCTCAAAAGAATAATCACCTCTTCTACATTCGGAGAAAACACAACGCAAGGAATTACCAAATGCAGGAAAAAAGATGTCAAATATTTGATTTAATCATAGAAAGAAAATCCTATACTTCTAAAAGAAACCCCGGAAAAAAATTCAAAATGAATCACGACTTAAGCTGCAACTAAAAAAACATAGTCTATATAATCGAATGTAACAAGTGTAAGGAAATACACATAGGCTTAACTCAGGCCCTTAATACCACAATGACACTTCACAAAAACAATATTAAAATTACAGAAAATAGAAAATTAGATGTATCGGAAAACCTATACGAATGTAGTCAAGGTAATATTCAAAATTATGCCCATATACCAAACTAACAACTACACATTACTTCAAATAAAAGAAAAAAGCTATATGTTCTCTGACGAAAGCAACAAGCTGAAAGCATACACTTAAGTAAGAACGATATAAATAGATCTTAAAAAATACTAATCTCTTCGTGGACTTATTCATTAAAAAATATTTCTTCTCTTTGGACCTACAACAAATTTTACACACACACACACACACACACACACATATATATATATATATATACACCCCACATACAAACTTGCATACATACACACAGATACACATAAGGAAAATAATATTAATAATAATGAAAAAGAAAACCTAAAAATATATCAATCATGAATTATGGAAACATGAAGTCCATTACGTGAAGTTTCATGTGATGCACACAATCATCTGAAAGAAATGTGAGGAAAGTATCAAATCTGTCTCTCTCCCTATATATATATATATATATATATATATATATATATATATCTATTGTCATCCACAGACAGATCTGTTTCGTTCTATCAGAACTCATCAGTGTGGCTAGACAGTATCTCCCCGTAGCTGGGATCGAAGTGGAGGTGCCCGTGGTGTAATGGTTATCGTCGCAGGAAATGGACACGGTGAGACGAGTTCAAATCCTGGACGAGACTGATTGCATTTCGCATAGCACTAATACCCTTGGGGAAGGTATGAATCCAATTATTCTTCCTCCAGCTATGGGTAAATAGTTGGGCCGACTAGGTTCTTCAGCCTTGGTGAGGTAACTAGTCTAGGAAAAGGAAAACTCTGAATTCAAACCTGTTAAACTCCGCTTAAAAAATTGACCTTGTGTCATATCCTGCCCGAGCGGAGGGGTTGGTAAATATGATATATATAGATGTATATGAGGAGAGAGAGAGAGAGAGAGAGAGAGAGAGAGAGAGAGAGAGAGAGAGAGACTTTCTAAAGAAATCGTTTTTAAACTTTTCTTTCATAAATCAGAAAATGTTCAGTACTGTCCAGTAGAGCAGGTTAAAACCTAAAATAAATTAATATCTATTCACCTCCTTTCGACAATCTTATTTGTACAAGTTTCATGTATAACCCCCCTCCCCCCCAAAAAGCAAAAACAACCCCCCCCACACACAATCATCAGACACACACACACATACATAAAAATAATCAGAAGTTCAGCATTTTGGGATTTTCAACATAATAGGTAGTGAGATTAATTTTCTGTCAACGCCCATTCTAGACCTCCCTCCAAAAAAAAAAAAAACAAAAAAACGAAAAAGACAAAAAAACAAAACAAAAAAAAACAGCAAAAAACGCCAACACTTATTATACATTACATTCCGATTTATAAAATGCTGACGTCGTATTGTATGAATTTGAATCTCTGATTTAGTTTTGAATTCCGGTAAAAAAAAAACTATCTAAAAGATTAAATTTTATATTCAATTCCCTTTCCTCTCATCAACGAGAAAAGAAAGATTATTAATTTATGACTCGTCTCTTTTTTTAGATTTGTGACCTCTTTACACCAAATAGTAGCGGCAGATATAATAGTTTAGAGTTTTTCGAATTGTTGAAATGAAATGTCATTAACCGTTAAAAAGTATTCTATTTTTCTTATATTGGGATATCGAATAGTTCCCCTTTCTTAGCATCATCATTATCATGTCATGCTGCTAGCACGGATATCCCTGACCCTCTCTCGCCACTTCTCCCTGTCATTCATCGCTTTTGGCAGGTCTTCTGGGCTACTTCCCGTTTCCTCACATAGCTGCTGTATGTATGTTCGAGCTGGTCGTCCTGCTTTTGCTTGGCCATATGCGGGGCTCCATTGGAATACATCACTGATGAGTTCGTCCTTGCTTCTCCAGCAGTGTCCTGCGTGTCTGGCTCGTCTAACTTGTATAGTTTTCGTGATGGGAGGCCAGTGGCCGTACAGCTGGTGTCTTGTGGGGTGTTGCCGCCAGGACTTGTTCAATATTGCTCTCAACATTCTTGTGTGTAATTGCCGTCTAGCTTCTTCTTCAGCCCTTTAGTTAGCGTCCAAGTAGTGCATCCATATAGCAATATCGATACGACCGCTGCCTGGAAGAAACTGCGCTTCGCAATGGAATGTTACTTAACAGTACTCATCTTCTCTTTAAGTATGCTATTGATCAAAACCCGTGGATGTTGGATTCGAATGCAAGGTTGGTTTACGGCGAGGCATAACAGCAAGCAAGCCTCCCATGTAGCGGTTCCAAAAATAGCTCAGTTTTGTCTGAATCATATTATAAACCCTCCTGTCAAGGGCCCCATGGTCCTTTTAAGGATGTGAACCTTTGGTCAAGCAAAAAAGTGATTTGATCATAGTGGTAAAGGATTGTGTTATACGAGCCACGCTTTTTGGATGAGCTACGAACAGAAAAAAGGTTCCTCGATGTGCTATAGATTCTTTGTTATAACACTCTTTGGTTTTGAATGCAGACATTTTCCATTTTCTAGATTGGTTTGTTAACCATGGTAAAAGAACTCAGTCTGTCCTACTATTTACCTATCACTGCGTGGAAGAGGATAAGGATTCATTCTTTTTTCGAAGATATTGTTGCATACTCATGATACAACTATACGTATACATATATATGCGGAAACATAATCAACAATAATGACGAACGAACACACTTCTTTAGAAAAATATACCTCTCACACTTTATTCGAAAGGGTTGATGTTTCTTGTGTGTGAGAGGTGAGTTGGAGACGGAGAGAGAGACTACCACATATTGACCCCTAGTTCCTCTGACCATAGCAGCACGTTTTCCTCATTCTGCTGGGCTGCTCAACCGTGGGTCCTGAGGGCCCCAGCCCTCTGCCTGGAGCTGGTTCTCACTCCGCGGGCATCCTATCTCCAACTGCGACAGGAATTCGAACTGTGACTGCAACTCGAACTGAACTCTGCCTGCCTCAAACTCCAACTAACTCAAGCTGTCTGTGGCACCTGGTTATATAATTGTTTGTCGTCCACCTGCTTCCTGTGGGCGTCGCATCTGCACCGAATTCAACCACGTCCACCGGTCAAGGTGATATTCCGATATCTTCGACCGGATGTACCTGTTTCT